>CM052810.1:14700900-14834751 GCA_028533885.1 Nasua narica | reverse complement strand
GTTAGACTATTTAGATTGGATTGGATCTCATTAATAGCGCTTCTTATCTCTCCTATACTGGACCTCATTTCTGCCCTTAGTGCTTCTATAATGTTTTGCTCCATCCTAGCCATTGCCTGGATAATTGTCATCCTGAAGTCCCTTTCTGACATACTGTTGATGTCCATGTCCAATAGTTCTGAAGGAGAGGGTGTAGTCTCCAGGTTTTTCTTCTGTTGGGTGTTCCTCCTCCTAGTCATTTTGATGAGAAATGGATGAGAGGGTGTGTAGCTGGATGTACCACCCCCGATCCAGGCAGGGTGTACTCCAGAGGGTTTTGGAGCAATTGGGCTGTTGTTGCAGAGAGTGGAAATCTGCAGGTTCAGGAATCGCGGACTGGATCCCCCACCAGATCCACAGCTCCTTCCTGGGAGAGTGGGTCCAAGCGCCGGTGCCTGCGACCACCCCCTTCCACTAGTTCCTGTCTTTATTTTTTTTGACAGAAATTCCCTTTCCCCAGACTATTACATTTACAAGTGAGATACTATTCTAAGCACCTAGTACATTTTTTTCTACCCTTGGAGTAGGCATTTAAATGTTTGTTGGATGATTTAGTGAATGGATGAATGAGTGAAAGCTACAAGACTCTTGATTTTACCTCTCTAGTTCTAATGAAATTCTGAATATGACTTTGTCAGAGGAGTATCAATTTCTGCCTTTACAACAAAACTCCAGTTCTTTATTCACCTTTCAGAATTTAAAGGGAAACACACACACACACACACACACAGCTTTTCAGACCATTTGCACCATTAATTGTAGGCATTTTGAGGGTCCCTGCCCAAGCGAGATACACTATGGAACTGCTCTTATAAGAGATTTCAGTGTGTCCTTTGAATTATTAAATATCACCATGAAATTGCAAACAACACTGCTTCTATGCACCAAAATAGTAAAATCTAAACAAAAAGGAGTTTTCTTAGTTCTCTAAAAGGCATATTTTACATATTAAGTAATGAATTATTGAGCCATTCTTTGAATATATTGTGTATAAGTCTTACATCATTGCTAGGTATCGTTCATATAGGTGGAAGTGCTATAAATTATGTCATATTAGTAACTATCTAAATGCTATTGTATGTAAGACACTTCCTTTTTTTTGAGAAAATGGATGCTATTTCATGTTGCACAATATATGTAAAATCAATAGTTTTACTGGTAGTATCCTGTTTGATTTTGATGGAACTAAGAGAAGACTTCTTTTAAATGTGACTATGAAGCACAATACTCTAGACAAAAAGTTAGTGGTTGCTTTTGACTAAAATTTTTAATGCTTTTAAAGTATATAGACATATATATTAACATTAGTAAGCTTCTGATGACTTTTACATGGTTTCCAATAGAATCTTTCAATTAACATTTGCTATATGTTTAATTCAATGAAATGCAGGATGTGCATGAGTAGAGACTATAGCAATATGTAATTATGCTGAATGACATCCACCATTCAAAGAATCACTAGTTAGTACAGTTTAATAAAGAAAGAAACATATTCAGGAAATTCAACTCAGCTTTCTGGCTATATGATGTAGGAAAGATTGTTTGGAGAAAAAATTTGAGGGCCAGATTCTCTGTGTACTAAAATCAATAGGAGTTTTATAGTAGGAGTATCTGAGCCAGATTATTTCTCTCCCTGCCAGAGTGTAGTTCACTGAGTTATGCAGCTTTATAATTGCCACAAGTATTAAAGCTGGACTGATTTTTTTCTTCAGTTTTATCCACAAACACAAAAGGTAGGCTGAACTAGAATAATCTTAATGGGGAATTTGAATAAGCATCTCCAGAATGATCTCTTTAATTTCCAAATAACATTTAGAAAAGTCGTAAGGCTTTTTTTTTTTTTTTTCTAAACAATGTGAGAAATAATAAAAGGAAGAGGAATATTAATGCTAATTCCTAAGACTGTAGAAAAAAATGTTTTCTCTCCATCATTTTGTAGACCATGTGAAAACTGACTAGTTCCCCGATGGTGATGATACTCTATAGACAAATGAATTTTCTTTGGCCTTATCCTCTTAATAATTTATGTAAAGCTGATTATATATCAGTGAATTCTATCATTCTCAGTTTTCCTCTCTTGGGTTAAATCTCCTTGGTACTGTGTTGTGGGAGTAGGGAATGCCAGAAGAGGGAAAAAATAAAATAAAAAGCAGGGCAGAGAAAGCAGAAAATGAAAGGATATTATGTTTCAAGAAAAGGAATAAGAAAAAAACAATATAGACCACATACAGTTGTACAACTGTCAGCTTCTAGCTACTGTCCATGAAAGGAAATTGTGTTTCTTTATTCTCTATTGTCTGTACTTAGAGCTCTCACCTACTAAATCAATGTTCCACTTCTGGTATCTCAATAATTTTCTATACTTATGGTAATCACTCAAGCTCAGAATTTGACCCTCAGACCCAAAGAGAGCTAATTCTTGAATTCAGCTCATTCTGAAATAAGTATGGACTTTGAAACAATGGAAAGGTTGTGGGTCCATATGGAGTGTCATGTTACTGCACCTCCCTCTCTGAGATCTGAGCCATTAGCTAACCCATCATCTCTCTTGTTTATAGTCAAGTATAATATGTACGTTTCTGACCTTCAACAATGTGATGTCCACAACACTCCCACACTAAAAGCATTTCTATAGAAACAAAAAGGAATGAGGAAAATACTCCTCACTTATATTGTTTTAGGATTTTTCTTTTCATAAGTTGCTTAAAATAGGCATGCTTGTGGTATAGGAAACAGCTCCTCTAATGTATAATGAGGTACAGAGTGTACTGTTTATGAAAAAGGGATATATACCTTTTGCTAAACCATAATGCAATTCATCCTTCATTAGAAGTGCACACTAAGATATGAACATCTTCCTCTTACTGTGAGCTAACACTTTCCAGAAGCTAATCTAGAGAAAGCAAACTGTTTCACGAACGTGTCAGTGTGTGGGGTTACTCGAAAAGTTACTCATGTAAGAACTGTTTTGAGGAAAATCTTTGGTCACCCACAACCTCATTGTTTTTTAATAAAATGCCACAGAAAGGAAAGTTAGAAGCTTACCTTCCAAAATCATAAAGTGTTATTATTTCATTCTTAGTTTTTCCAGTTACAGAATCTGGAATTAAAAGTGAGTTTTAATTTATGAAGATGATGATGTGGAGTGTGCCACTCTAATAAACTCAGGACAAATTCTATAGCTAAAAATGGACACTAGGAAGGTAATTAGCAACTGCTAAATTTGTACATCAAATAACTTTCAGGCACGAGAAGAGTCTTGGTCCTTCTAATTGTATATCATCGAAGTGAAAAGCAAAGCCTGTAGAACAGGACTTCTCAATCTAAGTATTGATATTTTGGGGCAAGTAACTGATGTGACGGGTCTGTCTTGTGTATTGTAGGATGTTTATCAGCATCCCAGGCCTCTACCCACAAGATGCCCCTTGTACTCCCCTTCCACAGTTGTGACAACCAAAACTATCTCTAGACATTGACAGACATCTCCTGGGAGACAAAATGCTTACCCCTCCCCATTGAGAACCACCACTCTAGGGTAATTCTAGCCCAATTTCTTCTTTATTCTTTCATTTCTTATGGAGACAATGCAAATAGTAATTATACTTATTTCATGAAGTTCTTGGAAAGATTAAAAAATTAAAGTGCTCAGAACATTGTCAGGCACATAGTAAATTTGTGAGGAAAATACAGAATTATTATCATGGGCAGAACATTGTGAATGGCAATTGCTCTAAGCATAGAATGGGAATTCTTGGACTGTTAACAACCATTTGGTCATGAGATGGGTTGACATCACCTGTGTTTATATTTATGTTCAGGATCATTACACTCATTATATGGATCCCATTCATTTTCTCTTTTCCATAATATTAGGTAAGGATTTCCTCTTTACCTGTAAGGACTAATAAGCCAGGAATTACAATAGGAATACATTGTTTAATTTTCTGTGGAAAGGATTCGAGACTTAAATTTATATTATGATAATGCCTGAAGTAATTCACTCTTCCATCTCCAAGCAAAAGCAAGAGGAAATTTGAATTAGCATGTCAAGACCAAGGCCACATACTTTGGGTGGAATTTAATTTTAAAATTAGGTCTGTGATGCTGGCAAAATTAACAAGCTCCCTACTTAAATTTTTCAGATATTTTTTTTAATATTTAGATTTCTTCAGAGGGTTTATTTGGAAGATGAGAAAAGACAGTAAGAGAAAGAGAAGCAGTATGCAAGCTGATGACTTTTTGACATCAGTGTGGAACCATCTCATTAGATTAATAAGCTGCCATGTAGGATTCACTGCATAGGTATTTTCTCCATGATCTTCTTACTGATTCTGGGCCATACACATGTTGCATACAGGCTGATGAATTTAAGAACAGATCTAATGATTGTTTAATGTAGCCTGGAAAACAGCTTTCAAAAGTCATTAGGCCTACAGAATGATAAGGTTTACACCCTTGAGACATTGTTCTACAGACAAATGGATTTCAGTTTGAATTTTCTCTCTTAATTCATTACAAGTTTGCATATAATTCATTACACCAGTAAAATTTTTGTTCAGCTGAAAAGAATTCTAAGGCTGAAGCCAAAAGCTGTATTTAAACTATGGTTCTACAACTTCATAGCTGTGCCCTGGGCATGTTAACATAATTTCTTGGGCTTCAGTTTCCTGCAATGTAAAGATTGATCTAGACCACTGGTTCTCAGTGTATGACCCAAGAGTCAGCAGCATCAGTATCACTTGAAAACTTACAACAAATGCAAATTCTCAGCCTCCGTACCAGACATACTAGATCACTCTGGGAATGTGACCAAGATATTTGTCAATTAACAAGTCCTCCACGTGATTCCGATTCATGATAGTTTTAGAACCACTACTCTACTTTAGGAATCAGCAAATATTTTCTCTATAGCGCCAGAGAGTAATACAAAAGCCCCTCCCCCTTACCCATGGGGAATGTTCCAAGACCCCCAGTGGATGCCTGAAACCATAGATAGTACCAAACCCTCTATATAAATTTTTTTTCTATAGGTACATGACTGCGCCAAAGTTTACTTTACAAACTAGGCACAGTAAAAATTAATACCAATAACTACTAATAGAACAATTATAGCAATATCGTGTAATAAGTTATGTGAGGGTGGTCTAATTCTCTTCAGATATCTTACTGTATTGTACTCACCCTATTTCTTGTGATGTGAGATGATAAAATACCTATGCAATAAGATGACATGAAAGACCTGGGCCTCAGTTATCATGGATCGGGGTGACTACCATATTTTGGGCTATATGGAAGAAAAAGCACAATCAAGGATATTATGTACACATTTATATAAAGAGAGAGAATATATTTTTCTTGACATAATTTAAGATAATAAAAATAAGAACACTTGTGTTGCTATATATGTCTACTGATGTAAAGAATGGAATCTTCTTTAGAAAGGATACTATTTTGATAAATTGGAGTTCAAAGTTAATGTTCCCCCCCAAAAAAGTTAATGTTTCCTCTCATCAAATTGATTGCATAAACTCATCTGTAAAAGTCATCTTTAGCTCATGGGCCTTACAAAGGAGAGGGCAGGCTGGATTTGTCCCGCAAGCCTGTTTGCCACCCTTACCATACAGGACCTCTAAAGTCCTTTCCATCTCTACCCCTTTATAAGTCTATCTGCATCAATGTTGGCTTTCCTTAGATACTTTTGCTTTTTTCCCTTCTTCAGTTAAAATTAAGACCCAAATTATAAATCTTGGCACTCCATCCTCAATCTAACCTCATCTACTCACACCACTACATGTAGATCTTTCATGAAAAATAAACAATAGGGATGCCTGGGTGGCTCAGTAGGTTAAGCTTCTACCTTCAGCTCAGGTCACGATCTCAGAATCCTGGGATCGAGCCCCACATCGGGCTCTCTGCTCAGCGGGGAGCCTGCTTCCTCCTCTCTCTCTGCCTGCCTCTCTGCCTACTTGTGATCGCTCTCTCTCTCTCTCTCTGTCAGATAAATAAAATATTTAAAAACAAACAAAAAGCTAAACAACAAATGACTAGACAATCTATAAAGTCCAAAATGAGTCCTTATATTCTTCAACTTATTTCTTCTAGAATGAAGCCAAATAGTAATAACGATCTTCTAGATAGACTTGAAATGCCCTGTAGAATCCATCAGAAATATTCTTCATAAGCTCTTTATTGTCTGTTGGGAAAAAGACAGTTAAAAGTCAGCAGTGTTTCAGAGATTAGCTGAAATAAAATATATCAAAGTCCTGTGTTCTTCTAAATAAGATATATGCAGGAATTTAGTAGCCTAAGCAATTACCTGTTATCAGTTTGTGAATAAGACATATTATTCAGATTCTCTCTTATCCATTCTGGTGGGAATACTGGATACAGATATCTTTTTTTTTTTTTTAACAGATATATTTTTTAATCAAAGTTTCCATCTTAAGTAAAAACATTGAGAGGGCACAAATTAGTTGAATCAATTCATTTGCTTTTGCCGGAAGGTTGCCTCCTGCAATTAATTCAATTGACTAGCTTAATTTCTTTATACATTCATTAGGGCATTGATGAGGATATGATTATTCAGTTTTAAACATCACTTGGGCTCCATTTTCTCTAAACCCCTTCACTCAGAACCATTGCAATGCCTCTAATTGCTATGCTCTCTGCTATCTGGAAGAAGAACCCAGTGCTCTCCCCAAAAGTGCATGAATAATGCAACTCACTACCCCCACTTTAGACTGAGCATATCTATTATGGGTATTGAGCACTTGATCATCTGATCAAGAACTGAGTCAAGGTGCTTGGCATGAGGCCAAGAATTGGCTATGTGGGAAAAGTGGGGGGTGGTGACACATTGGTTTTCTGTTCACAATGTATAAACAGAAAAATCTTCCCTTCTGCTTGAATGGAAAATTAGTTCTTTTCAGGTTTTTTGGGAATTTGCATTGGAGATTGCAGATGTAATGATAACTGCAAACTATATTTTAATCACCAGTGTTTTTCCACAGAAAGGAAAGGACTGAATTCCTCCAGTCTCTATTTGAGACAGTGATTTACTCTCTATTCTTTCTTTTTCATTTTCTAAGGAAGTAAAATATACACATGGTGGAATACATAAAGTACACTAATCTTAGGTGTACATCTCAATGAATTGTTGCCACCCCCAGGTCAGAAGAGAAAACATTTCCATACTCCAACCAGTCAGTTCCCACCCAGAGATAAACACCCCCTTCTCACTTATAGAACCATAGATTTTTCTGTTTCTTAAAATTTTATGCAAACATTTATTATTTAGTCTTCAGTATATGTCTTTTTGCTCAAAATTATGCCTCTGACTAGATATATTCTTAGGTATTTGTATAGAAACAGCCACAATTTGGGGTCCACAATTTATAAACCCAGGTGATTCATCTTCCTAGAAAACATGTAAAAACCTGGTTTAGATGAATGAATATTAATAAAATACATTAAACAAATATAAATATGAAATGCTGTTTCTCTTGTTATCTAACATAATTGTGATTTTCTCATATGTAGAGTTACAAGAACAGATATAACTGTTCTGCAATACAAAAATTAATTGTAGGTTTTGCATGTTTTCATGATTATTGATACCCTGTAGATTTTAGAACCTACCTAGGAGTCCATAATGATGAATGACTTTACTTTAGGAAAATTTATAATTTTCATGTACTTTACTCCATACTTTATGAGCCTAATTTTTCAAGGATCATTAATTCACTTTTCTCTGGTGGCTGTTATATATTGTTTGGATTTCATTTATGTCATTTTTGCCCTCTAATCTATACTGTTCTCTTTTGTAATTTTTTGTTCTATTAAACTCAGTCATTCCATGTTTGAACCATTTTCTATGCACAATATTATTGTTTCCCTTGCCTGATTTATCTTTTTCTAAAAAAGGAATATTACCCCTTAATCAATTTTTGCCCAGCCACTCCTTTATTTCTATTATTTACCGGTTCTCCAAGCTGGCCAGTGGGAGTCCTTCAACTCCCTTTCCACTGTCTTCCCAGTGCCGTTCATAATTCATATTCTCATCACTGGCGTTCTGATTGCACTGATGATCTAACATGCCTGCCTGGTCTACCCTCTCCCAGCTGCAATCTATCTACTATATGCTCCCTAAACCTCTGATGGAATTAGGCAAGTCTTCTGCTAAACAACTTAAGTCAGTATTTCTCCAACTTTAAGATTGTCTGGGTCCCTTTTAAAGGAAAAAATATCCTACAGATCACCAACATTGATTTAAATAATTTTCATTACAGTATAATATAAATAAGTACTAACATAAGCCTATGCATAAAATCCTCCTTTTATAGATCTTATGTAAATAAAAAATCAAATAAATTATCAACAGTAATGAAATTGTGAAACTAACATAATTCAAATGATTACAATAAATGAGAATAAATCCCCACCCATTAAGTGAGCATAGTTCTAATTGCTACTTTTTGCATACGGCCAAGCCTAAAATGAGTGTTGGAGGATTGCATCATCTCATGGAAGAAGTATTATGGCAGGACTATAAATAACACCTGCAATGTGAGATGATGTAATCCTCCCAACATTTTTCTTCATTCGAAATTTTCTAAAACATTCATGCCTTCATGCACTGCAATGCCATTTACCTTCACTGGTTTCAAATGCATCATTTACTCCTTAAGTCCACCTGGATTCTTTTCTCATTAGTTCACTAAAATTAAAGCAGTGTTACCTGATTACCATGCAATGAATGATAAACACACACAAATGAAAGAGTCTTGCAATTTGTAGATAGAAGACTGGCATCCAGATGGCACAGAATATGTTTATATTATTTTATAGACCATTATTTAAATGAAAACCCCTAGTATATCAAAAAATATTTCAGAGGACCTGAGTTAAATGATACCCTACTATCTATATGTTCACACCCAAATAATGAAGTAAACTTCATTCTCTTTAAAATGTATTTGTGTGGGTGTAATGTTTCGTTAACTAGATTTTAATTTCCCTAGTGGCAGAAGCATAGCTTAAATCCCTTTTGTGCTTTCAGACCCTAGTTCAAGACTTGTACATATTGATCATCACTAAAAGTTCTCATCAGTTATTTATTCACTTATTTTTTTTTAGTTATTTATTCACATAAAGAACAGCTTCCATTGCCGTTCCACTGTTTTAAGCCTTCTGCCCTCAGATTTGATTCCCCTGCTAGCTCATTCTTCCTTACCTCAAAACTTCTCCACCTTAAACAGTCTCATATCCATAACTTTGCTCATGATATTCATTTAAAATAACTTCTCTGAACACTGTATTACTACGTCTTATATTTTTTAGCTTTCTGTATATCTCCTATTTCTTTGTGGAGACTATTTTTTGAATCTGTCTCTAGGAGGTTCTTGCTGGTTGAGGCATTTTTATGATGGCTGCTCTAAAACTTTTGCAAGATAATTATAACATTTGTTATCTTGGTACTGGTTGGATTGTTGGATTGTTGTTGCTGTTGTTGTTATTATTAATTATTATTATTAGATTTGATGTCTTCCTGGTTCTTGACTTCATCAGTGTTTTTCACCTGAAACCCACTTCTAACTCTAACGACTTCTAACTCTAATCTTAGGTGTTGTATGTTAGGAGACTCTAGACTTTACTTCCTCTGCTGTATTCACTACCACCATCCTTTCATGGCAGGGTACGACCTCATTACTGCTAAGCATGGGTTGCCTACTTGTTGACCCTCAAGGAGGAGGTACTCCTCAGTACTTCTGATGGGTTTGGGAATTCTAGACCTATAAGGCCTCCACTGACTCCAGGGGAGTGGGAGTGTCCCCAGTACCACAAGGGTGATGGTGCTAGTCCTCACTCTCCACAAGCCTTCTATGGCACTACCCTAGTGGGGAGGTGGAGGACTGGCTCAATACTGCAGGGCACTGTGGAAGTCCAGGCTCCCTCCATGGGCCTCACTGACACAAGTGGGATGTCATTATAACCTGTCAGGGATAAAAGCCCATCTCTCTATTTAGCCCTGTTTGACACCACCCTGGTGTGTATTTGTGGTTCTTCTTTCCAGCTTCACAGGGGTGGACTCCAAACTCACCACTTGGCTTTGTGGCATTCCCCATGCTGCCGATCTCAGAAAATAAAGTCTACTCTTGGAGCCTATTTTTCAGGAGTTTGTTTGTTTCTTTGTTTGTTTTTACATCCAGTTGCTCTAAAAAGTTAATTATTCACAGAGATTCCTCTAAATGATAGTTTCCTAGTGCTTAGTCAACCATCTTTACCTTTCCATCTGCACTTATTCTGTAGATTTGATGAAATCCCATGTCTATAAACACATCTTACATGTCTTATAACTTCTAAACATTTCTAGCTTCAGCCTCTTCAAATCCAAACTTACATATATGACAAGCTGACATGACATCTCCATTTTAATAACGCATAGTTAAAATTTGGCTCCTCCCATCTCTACTACTACCCCCAAATCTGCTCCTGTCCTGATTTCCTAATTTTTTTAACACCCTGAATTAATCCCACAGATAATCTTATAGGTTCAATTTTCAAGATACATACATTTCTAACTGTTTTTAAACCCCTACTACTGGGATGCGTGGGTGGCACAGTCAGTTGCGTGTCTGCCTTTGGCTCAGGTCATGGATCCCAGGGTCCTGGGATCGAGTTCTGCATCAGGCTCATTGCTCCACGGGGAGACTGCTTCTCCCTCTGCCTGCCTCTGTCTTTCTCTCCCTGACAAATAAATAAATAAAATCTTCTAAAAATAAATAAAAATAAATAAATAAAATAAAATAAAAATAACCCCCCACTATACCATCATACCATCATACCATAAGGCACCATCATTCCTCACATGGACCACTGAAATAGCCTCCTATTCTGTTTGTAACCTTCTTTGATACTAAAGTACACTCCTACAAATGCTAGAATGAATTTTTTGGTAATTATTTTAAAAAATATTAATACCAGTATGGTTAATATACAGAGTTATATTAATTTCAGGTGCACAATATAGTGATTCAACAATTCTATACATTATTCAGTGCTTGTCATGATAAACGTATTCTTAATTCCATTCAGCCATTTCACCCATGCCCCCACCCACCTCAACTCTAGTAACCATGTTTATTCTCTATAGTTAAGAGTCTGTTTTTAAATTTGTCTGCATATTCTTTGTTTTGTTTCTTAAATTCCACATATGACTGAAATCCTATGGTATTTGTCTTTCTCTGACTATTTCACTTAGCATTATACCATCCATATCTTTCCATGTTGTTGCAAATGGCAAGATTTCATTCTTTTTTATGGCTGAGTATTATTCCATTGTGTGTGTGTGTGTGTGTACATCTCTATCCATTCATCTATTAATGGCCACTTGAGCTGCTTCCATAATTTGGGTTATTGTAAATAATACTGCAATAAACATAAGGGTGTATTTATCTTTTCAAATTAGTGTTTTCATATTCTTTAGGTAAATACCCAATACTGAAGATACTAGATCACATGGTAATTATATTTTTATTTTTTTGAGGAATCTCCATATTCTTTTCCACAATGACTGCACCAGCTTGTATTCCCACCAAAACTGCAAGAGGTTTCCTTTTTCTTCACATCCTTGCAAATACCTGCTGTTTCCTGTGTTTTTGATTTAAGCCAATTTGACAGGTGTGAGGTGATATTGTGCTTTTGATTTCTAACTCTAATGATGTTGAACATCTTTTCATGTGTCCATTGGCCATTTTTATGTCTTCTTTGGAGAAATGTCTGTTCATGTTTTCTGCCCTTTTTTTTTTTTTTTTTTGACAGAAAGAGAGGGAGAGAGAGAACAAGCAGGTGGAGTGGCAGGCAGGGGGAGAATAATCAGGCTCCCCGCTGAGCAGAGAGCCTGATGTGGGACTAGATCCCAGGGTCCTGAGATCATGACCTGAGCTGAAGGCAGATGCTTAACTGACTGAGCCACCCAGGGACCCCTTCTGCCCATTTTTAATTTGATTATTTTATATGGTGTTGAGTTGTATAAATTCTTTAAATGTTTTGGATACTAACCCTTTATCAGATTGTCATTTGCAAATATCTTTTCCAAATCAGTAGGTTGTCTTTTAGATCTATTGATTGTTTCCTTTACTGTGTAGAAATGTATTATTTTGATGTAGTCCCAGTCGTTTATTTTTGCTTTTGTTTCTTTTGCCTCAGGAGACCTATCTAGAAAAATAGGTCTATAGTTAAGAGTCTCTCTTAACTATAGACCTATCTAGAAAAATAGAGAATTTACTGCCTGTGCTCTCTTCTAAGGATTTTTATGTTCTCATGTCTCACAGTTAGGTATTTAATTCATTTTGATTTTATTTTCATATGTGCTGTCAGAAAGTGATCAAATTTAATTCTTTTGCAAGTGTCTGTTCAGATTTTCCAGCATGGTGTGTTAAAGAAACTGTATTTTTCCCATTATATTTTCTTGCTTTCTTTCTCAAAGATTAATGGACTATATAATTATGGATTTATTTCTGGCTTTCTATTCTGTTCTATTGGCCTATATGTCTATTTTTGTGTCAGTACGATACTGTTATGATTATTACAGCTTTGTAGTATCTCTTGATATCTCGGATTATGATACCTCCAGTTTTGTTCTTCTTTTTCAAGAAGCTTTGGCTACTCAGGGTCTTTTGTGCTTCCATAACAAATTTTAAGATTATTTGTTCTGGTTCTGTGGGAAATGCTGTGTGTATTTTGATAGGGATTAAATTCTTAGATTGCTTTAGGCAGTATGAACATTTTAACAATATTTGTTTTCCCTGTCTATGAGCATGGAATATCTTTCAATTTGTGTCACCTTCAATTTCTTTCATCAGTGTTTTATAGTTTTCAGAGTACAAGTCTTTCACCTCCTAGGTTAAGTTTATTACTAAGTATTTTATTATTCTTCGTGTGATTATAAATGGGATTGTTTTCTCAATTTCACTTTTGCTTTCTGCTATGTCATTATTATTGTATGGAAATACAATGGATTTATGTATATTGATTTTTTTATCTTACGACCTTATGGAATTCATTTATCAGTTCTGGTATTTTTTGGTGGATTCGTTAGTGTTTTCTTTATATAGTATCATAGCATTTACAAAAACTCAAAGTTTTACTTCTTCCTTACTGATTTGGATGCCTATTATTTATTCTTTTTTTTTTAAGATTTTATTTATTTATTTAACAGAGGGAGAGAGAGAGATCACAGGAGGCAGAGAGGCAGGCAGAGGGAGGGTATGGGAGCAGGCTCCCTGCTGAGCAGAAAGCCTGATGCGGGACTTGATCCTAGGACCCTGCAATCATGACCTGAGCCAAAGGCAGAGGCTTTAACCCACCAAGCCATTTAGGCGCCCCTATTATTTATTCTTATTGTCTGATTGCTGTGGCTAGGTCTTCTAGTACTATGTTGAAAAGAAATGTTGAGAGTGAACATTCTTGTCTTGTTCCTGATCTGTGTGGAAAGTTACCCATTTATCACAGTTGAATATGATGTAGGCTGTGGGTTTTTCATATATGGCTTGTGTGAATTTTGTAGTTTGTCAAATGCTTTTTCTGAACCTATTGAAATAATCATATGGTTTTTATTCTTCCTCTTGTTGATGTAATGTATGTCATTGTTTGATCTGGAAATATTGAATCACTCTTGCATCCCTGGAATCTCTACTTGATCATGGCATATAATTTTTTTTTGGCATATAATTTTTTCAATGTATAATTGGACTTGGTTTGTCAATATTTTGTTGAGAATTTTGGCATTTATGTTCATCAGAGATATAGGCCTGTAGGGTTTGTTGTTGTTGTTGTTAGTGTCTTTATCTGATTTTGGTGTCAGGGTAATGCTAGTATCAGAATGAATTTGGAAGTTTTCCTCTCTCTTCTAATTTTTGGAGTAGTTTGAGAGTAGGTATTAACTCTTTAAATGTTTTATAGAATTCACCTGTTAGGCCGTCTGGTCTGGAAATTTTGTTTGCTGGTAGTTTTTTGACTAATGATTTAATTTCTTTGCTGGTAATTGGTCTGTTGAAATTTTCTACCTTTCTCTGATTCAGTTTTGGGAGGTTATGTGTTCCTAGTAATTACCATTCCTTCTAGAATTTGTTGGCCTGTAACTTCATAATCTCTAATAACCTTTGTATTTCTGTGGTGTTAGTAGTTATTTAACCTCTTTCATTTCTAATTTTGTCTGAGTACTGCCCCCTTTTTATGAATCTGGTTAAAATTTTATCAATTTGTTGATCCTTTCAAAAAACCAGTTCCTGGTTTCATTGATCTGTTTTATTGTTTTGTTTTGTTTGTTTTGTTTTAGTTTCTATTTCATTTATTTCTGCTCTCCTGTTTATTATTAACTTCCTTCTACTGGTTTGGGTTTTGCATGTTCTTTTTCTAGTTCCTTTAGGTTTATGTTAGGTTGTTTTAGATTTTTCTTGCTTCTTGAGGTAGGCTTGTATCACTACACATTTCCCTCTAAGAAAGCATTTGCTGCATCCCAATGATTTTGGATACTTGTATTTTTATTTTCCTTTGTCTCCAAATATTTTTCTATTTCCTCTTGGGTTTTTTGTTTGAGCCATACATTGTTTAGTACCATATTATTTAACTTCCATGTATTTATGTTCTTTCCAGATTTTTTTTCTTGTGGTTGATTTCTAGCTTTATAAATTTGTGGTCAGAAAAGATCCATGGTATGGCTTAAATATTTTTGTTAAGGCTTGTTTCATGGCCTAATGTATAATCTATTTTGGATAATGTTCCATGTGCACTTGAAAAAAATGTGTAGTCTGCTGTTTTAGGATTGAATGTTCTGAATATATGTTAGATGCATCTGGTCCAATACGTAATTTGAAGCCACTGTTTCCATACAATTATTATATCTTCTTGCTGGATTGTTCCTTTATGATTACATAGGGTCTTTTGTCTCTTGTTATAGTCTTTTTTTAACATCTATTTTGTCTGATGTGAGTACTGATACCCCAGCTTTCTTTTCCCTTCCATTTGCATGATAAATGCTTTTCCATTCCTTCGTTTCATCTGTCTGTTTCTTTATATCTGAAATAAGTCTCTGTGGGCAGCACACAGATGTGTCTTGCTTTATTATCCATTCAGTCACCCTATGTCTTTTGTTTGGAGCATTTAGTGCATTTACATTTGAATTATTGACAGGTATTTATTTATTGCTATTTTGCTACTTGTTTTATGATTTTCTTTTTTGTTCTCTCACAGTTTGCTGGCTTTCTTTAGCCATACACATGGATTCATTTCTCTATTTTTTGCATATCTATTAATGGTTTTTAATTTGTGGTTACCAGTAAACTCATAACCCCTTATAAATATAGCAGTTTATATTAAATTGATGCTTGCTTAAGTTTGATACCAAACTTTATTCTTCTCCCTATCCACATAACTTACATCATTTTATTTCGTGAATCTCTTGACTGCTTTTTTGATATACTTAATTTTACTTCCTTTGTGCTTCTTCCTTTTCTGACTCCTACTTACAGTCTTTCTCTTTCCTTTCCACCCAATCTCCTTAACATTTCTTGTAAAGCATGCTTTAGTGGTGATTAATTCCTTCAACTTTTATCTCTCCTCTTTATCTCTTTCTGTTCTGAATGACAATCAAGCTGGATAGAGTATTCTTGGTTGCAGGGTTTTCCTTTTTTTCTGTTCAGTGCTTAAATATTTCATGTCATCCCCTTCTGGCCTGCATTTTTTCTGCTGAAAAAAAATCTGCTGCTTGTCTTATGGGGTTTCCCTTGTGTATAATTATTTTGTCTTGGTGCAGACCTCCTTGGCTTGACTTTGTTGGGGGCTTTCTGTCCCTCTTGGAGCTACATGTCTGTTTCCTTCCCCAGATTCAGGAAGTTCTCAGCTATCTCATAAATTATACTTCTTTCTTTTTTTTTTTTTAAAGATTTCATTTATTTATTAGAGAGAGAGAGACTGAGAATGAGAAGGGAGAAGGTCAGAGGGAGAAGCAGACTTCCCGCAGAGCCGGGAGTCCGACATGGGACTCGATCCCGGGACTCCGGGATCATGACCTGAGCCGAAGGCAGTCGCTCAACCAACTGAGCCACCCAGGCGCCCTATACTTATTTCTTATACTATCCCTTTTCTCTATTCCTTCTAGGATTCCTATAATGCAAACATTATTAAATATATGGTGTCAATGAGTTCCCTAGTCCAGTTTCATTTAATATTTTTCTCTCTTCTGTTCAGCTTGATTGCTTTCCATTACTCTGTCGTCCAGGTTGCCAATCCATTTTTCCGCTTTCTCTAGTTTCCTATTTATTTCTTGTAGCTTATTTTTAATTTCAGTTATTGAGTCTTCATCTCTGATTGGTTCTGTTTTCTATCGCTATTTGAGGTTCTCACTGAGATCTTCCACTCTTTTCTCAAGTCCAATAAGTATCTTTTTGTCCATTTCTTTAAATTCTCTATCCAGCATATTATTAATCTCCCTTTCATTTAGCTCTATTGCTGTGATTTTGTCCTGTTCTTTCCTTTGGGATGTATTCCTCAGTCTCCTCATTTTGTCTATTTTTCTATTTTAGGAAAGTTAGCTATGTCACCTGCTCTTGAAAGTAGTGACTATTTTTTTAAGAAAAAGTCCTGTAGTGCCCTGCAATTCAATGATGTCCCCTGTTCACTAGAACTGGGAACTTCAGGGGTATCTCCTAGGTATGTCGTGTGCATCCTACTGTTGTGGCTGAGTCACATTTGCCTTCATTCCAGGTATCTACAGTGACTCTCTAGGCCAGTTGTGGGCAGGGTTTGGACACTTTGGTGTTAATGGGCCAGTCTGAGGTAACTGTGGGCTTGAGTTGAGTCAGATCAGGCATTTGCCAGAGATGCGGTAGCACTGAATTACATGGCACTCTCCCTTGTGTTGCTCCTGCAAAGCTTTAGCTAGTAGCCTGGGACTGCAGTCAAACCAGATGTCTGCCCCCAACCCACTGCTATGGCTACAGTTGGACTGATGTGTGTGGTAATGTTCTCCTCTCCCCAGAATAGAAGTCGCTTTGGAGTGGTGCTAGCCCCTGTTGGGGATGCTTGTACATTGCCAGTCTTGTGGCATCATTTGGACGGGCTCTGGCCAAAGGCTTATTGAAGGGTATGTGTGCAAGAGAATGCAGGAGCAGGGTGCATGGTGCCAGCAAGGTCCAGGCAAGTCCACTGCAGTAGGGTCCTGCAGCTATCTGAGAAAACTGTCAAGGCAGCTAGGTTGTAGGGGGTGGATCCACAGAAGCACATGGGCATGGGTGTGCTGTTGGCAAGCTAGGTGGAGAGTGTTGTCACTGAGTTGATTCCACAAATGTCCATGTATCTAGACTGGGGGTGGGGAAGGGAGATGGAGTCTGCCAGCTCTTTTGTTCTTGGTGAAGTCTCCTAAAGATCCTTGTCCCTCGAGCACACACACTGAGGCCATAAATAAAATCTTCCTCTATACTTCAGGTGTTTTTCTTTTTCTTTGAACACTTTATCTGAAAAGGGTTCTCTGATCATCTACCCTAATCTATCTCATTACTCTGTTCTATTTTTCTTCATAGTTCTTATCACCTGACATATTGTAGTTTGTTCATTCATTGATTTCTGATTTTCTCCATGGAAGGTGAGCTCCGTAGTTTCTTTTATTCTCACTGTATTTCCAGTACCTAGAAGATTTAAGGGAACATTGTGGGCGTTCAATAAATATTTGATGATTCATTCTGAAATACTTACCATGGTTAAGAAATTTTTTTTCTTGGGGCGCCTGGGTGGCTCAGTGGGTTAAGCCTCTGCCTTTGGCTCAGGTCATGGTCTCAGGATCTTGGGATTGAACCCCACATCAGGCTCTCTGCTCACCAGGGAGCCTGCTTCCCTCTCTCTCTCCACCTACCTCTCTACCTACTTGTGATCTTTCTCTCTCTGTCAAATAAATAAAATAAAATCTTAAAAAAAATTTTTTTTCTGGTTAATGTATCTCCTTCCAAATATAGGTGAGAGTGAGTCAAAAATATGTTTTTGACATATAATGCTTAATCTTTTACTTTGTGTATTTTCTTCTTCCCAAGGAAATGTGTTTCAATTAATACCAAACTATAAGAAAAAAACAAGTAATAATTCTGATTAAAAATATGTGCCTTTAAAACTTAGAAATTTCAATGACTTCAATATAAAATTACCATCATCTTTTAAATAAATTGCTAGAAATAGAGATCCTCTATTGTAATACCCTTTCTGATATTATAGAAAATAGGAAAAACTAAAAGGTTTCCAGAATTTAGAATAATATATTACTTCTGAATAAAATATACATTCTCTTTAATGCTTGTTATCCGCTTATGTGTTTTAATGGTAGGATTTACTTCTTATGCCCAGTTCCATTTCCTTGTGAATTTATAAGCTCATAATGGTGGGTGGAAGTATTATCCTGAAGTCTGCTAGAATTGAGAAACCAGTATGTATAACATTCTTGTTCAGACTGATTACAAACTTTTCAGGAATTTCTCCTCGTTGACACGACAATCTATTTCTGAAATTAGAGCTCACTCTTTGAATGATGAATTCTAAAATATAACTGGATACCTGCAAAGAGAATTTTCTCTACTAAGATTTTCAGATGTGTCCAATGACTTCCTTGTACATTTGTTAGAAGAAAATTTATCAAATGATTTAAATAAAATCACCAATATTATTTTGCAGAGTACTAAGCTTCTCCTTTCCTATATAGTCAAAGACATTTATATCTTATTAATTAGGCTTTAAATCCTATTGAGAAAACAACAATGATCTACTAACTAGTTTTCTTGCCCGCCGGCTATTGAATGGCCTACCAAGTCATCTCCCCTTCTCTCTTTACAAGGGTGTTCTTTGATCCCAAATTTCCAAAGGCCACAAAGGCCTTCCAATAACTAAAGAAGAAAAAATTCCACATCTTTCATGTGCCAAACAATGCCTTTCACAGGTTGATCCTGATCAAGTTTTTCCAGCCACATCATCTCTACAGACACAGCCTTGTAGGTCTGTAAAAATCCACACCTTGCAAATATCTCATACCTTTACCTAAAGCACATTTCCCTCTTGTCTGACGGGTAGTGTCCTGCAAATTTTTCAAGGCTGAATTAAATATCACTCTCTGTATTAAGGAAAAATAATGAAAAAAGAAAAAGAATAGAATATTTACCAGTTTTCTGACATTGCTTGGGTGTGAAGTATCCATAGTTGAATAATACATAGATACTACCTACCTTTCTAGAACTCAGAGACATGAACACTCCTCTACCCACTCACCTTTGATTCTCCTCCCAATCAGAATTAACTTAGTTCCCAAACTCCATTATAACAAACTTCTCTACCTACTCCCCTTTGAATCCCTTCCCAAGCAGATTAGGTTCCCTAACTCTATCATATCATATCTAAGTCCATCACTACACTATGCACCTTTCACCCATAATCACCCATTTTAATCCTGAATTGAGCCCAATTTAGGTACAAGTTCAATGATTGCAGGTTCAGGATTAAGAAAGTGAGATACAGTGCAAGGTTGAAAGAGTCAATTAACCATCTATTTTTCTTCTTCCTAAGGTAAAAGATGTTTAAAATTTAATTTGATATGAAGAATATCACTTAATAATTTCTTTTAAAAGCGAATCCTTAATCTTTAGAATTTTTATTGATGTGGGATGTTGAAATATATCAAATAATTGTTTTAAATTAGGTTGCCTCTTGTTCAACATTGACAAATAGAGTCAAAATTAGCTTTTTAAAAATCTCTATATTATTATAATTCACATATATTATTTGTTTCAGGGGTACAGGCCTCAAAATTAGCTTTTTTAATGTGAAATTATTGTGAATTTGCAATTTTCTCTAGGAAGGAAGGACACCAGTCACATATTGCCTCTGTCCTCCAGTTTTTTGGGGTATTTTTTATATTGAAAATGAGATAACAAGCAATTTACCCATCCAGGTTTTTAATGAGTCACAGTATTTGAAGGTTATGAACTGAATAATATCATTCATTTATGGTCTTGTCCTGCAGCTGTTGTGTTTTGCATAAGACAATTTGGAACAAAGAAAGCAGAGCTCTTTAATAAGCTTCACTATTAAGTGCAACTGAGCCATTTCAGGAAATAATGGCATTTCACATAAGCGAATAAAAAGCATAAAACATTGCTTTCCTCAAATAACAAAGAAGTAAATGGCAAAAGAAGCATAAATATTAACGTGGTGACCAACAAATAAGTCCTTGTTGTCATCTAAGAAAAGTCATTGTAGCACAACTGTCTGCAGTTTAGTTTTTGCTTCAAATAAGGCAATTGTGAGTCAACTATAGTGTATTTTCTTAACAAAACCTTCTCTCTCTTTTTTTTTTTCTAACTTACAATAAAGTTACTGATAATTTAATGTGTTTTTCAGTTACACCAGAGGCTGTTAACCAAATTCAGGCTGGATTCCATTGTCCAGCTAATGCTCAATCACAACTTCCTGTTTATGCTTCCTTCTTTCCCTGGCCTTCTGTCTGCACAGATCTTGAGATTTCTTACCTAAACCTTTTCAGTCACTTTGCTGTGTTCTCTCCCTTCTGCCCCCACCTATTTAGCTCACACCCACAACAAGTTCCAGTTCTAAAGCACAAATCTAATCATATTATGCTGCTGCTTTAAAAACCTTCACTGACATCAGTCTTAAATCATTTCCTAATAAATCACACAGGCTGTTGTTTACCATCTGTAAGTTTAGTGTTCTGGATGAAAAATTCATCACAAAATGACTTTTAAGCATTTTAAGCACGATGGCAAGCAGAAGAGGGACTGTCATTCTATTAGATGCAATCTCTGCTCTCTTGGAACTTACATGGGTGCATTAGTGACCCTTTTGCAGCTGTAACAAATTATCAGAACCTTTGTGGCTTAACACAACACAATGGATCATTATCTTACAGTTCTGGAGGTCAGAAGTCCTAAAATCAAGATTTTGGAAGGACTTCCCTTCTTCTGGAGGGTCTAGGAGAGAATCCATTCCCTTGCCTTTTCTAGCTTCTAGAACCAACTGCATCCTAGTTTCTTGTTCCTTTCTTCATCCTTAAAACTAGCAGTGTAGCATCTTTAAATCTCAATCTCTCATATACACCTTGCCTTCAGTAGTCACATCTCCTTCTCTGCCTCTAAATCCCAAAAGAACATGGTAACAACATTGGGCCTACACAGATAATCCAAAATTGAAGTCCCTTTTACCATGTAAAGTAACATATTCACGAGTTCTGTGGATTAGGACAGAGTTCTTGTTTGGAGGTGGGGGTCATTGTTTTATTTACCATACTTGTCTAACAGAATGGGCGGATACTTGGTGACATTTAAACAATTTTTTTTTACTCTTCTATATTTTCCAAATTTTATCATACTAATATATAGTACTTTTCTAGTTACAGAAAAGTTTTAACTTAAAACCCTTATCAGTTTATGGGATGAAATCTAAACTCTTTATCATGATAAAGCCAATCTTAGCCAAACTGATTATTGATAAACTGTCTTCTTGGCTCAAGTCTTGCTACTCTCCCTTTTATAGGATAGACTTAAATCACAGTAGGACACTCACTGTTCCCTTAATTGACTCCTTTGTTATAAGACTATGTCTCTTGCATAAAAACTGGGAAAGTTTTATCCCAATCTTTCAAACTGAAAACTGCCTTACTCAAATACCATTCTTTTGCTAGCTCTTCCCTGACATTCTGGGGCATGGTCACTTTTCAATTTCCTTTGTCTCTGCAGAGCACAGAATCCCTTTTTCTAGAACTTCATACCATTATTTATGCCCTACCTCTGCTTATTTCCCCATGCCTCCAGCACAGAGATTATGTTCTTTGATTTTTCTCTATACCCAATACTTATAGTGCTTAGCACTCCCACTGAATAGAAATTTAAAGTTTGAGTAACTAACTATACTTTGTTAGTAAAGTAACTTAATTTAAATAATTAAACAATGTTCATTGGAAATGGTATACTCAAAAATATGTCTCCTAAGGTATCCTTGGGGCTACAGAATGTAACAAATTTATTGAACTATTAGGATGTTTAAATTATTTTCGTGGAAACAAAGCAATGCCTGAGGGTCAGAACACAACTCTGAAAGTACAGACTTCCTGTCATATTTCACAGGTGAATGTGTACAAAAACAAACCAAAAAAATTTCAGGAACAACCCACCTGGTTTTTTAAATAATGTGATAAATTTTACTGACAATTTTATGAGATATATATATAAAACACATATTTTATAAAAAATGTTTGACTTCTTGGGGCACCTGGGTGGCTCAGTTGGTTAAAGCCTCTGCCTTTGGCTCAGGTCATGATCTCAGGGTCCTGGGATCAAGCCCTGCGATGGGCTCTCTGCTCAGCAGGGAGCCTGCTTCCCCCCTCCCCCTCTCTCTGCCAAATAAATAAATAAAATCTTAAAAAAAAAAAAAAGAATGTTTTGACTTCTTGACTACTTTGGGTTTGTAATGTGTGGAATTCTAGACAAGAACCGGTTCTTTAGGTACTATTTTCAGGAAGTGCTATTACTTGGGCTTTTCACAAGTTGCTCCCTATTATTGTCCATTAGATTCAGAGTAAAAACACTTATAGTTATTTCAACTTGGATTTCTATTAAGAGTAAATATTAAATTGACTGGCCTACATAATGGGTCAAATAATATATTATTTATGAAACAGATAACATGTACTTAATGCAGGTGACATTAACTCCAGAAACATATTGTCCTGATATTTGTCCCAATACTAAATTGCACTAAAGTGATCTCATTCAGTGATTATTTCCAGTTTACTTCTGAGATTTTGTCCACCAGTAGTTCGTAAAACCCAATATCAAAAAAGACCTAGTGAAGGAATCATATCTATTCTGGTCTCATTCACATCTTCTACTTTTATTATTTTGAGTTTTAGTACTAACCCTCTGTATCCCACATCGGTCAGTTTAAACAAGGTAACAGTATTAGACTTGTATTTTCAGACTGAGTGTAGCCACTTCTTTATCTGTATTCACTGAAAATTACTGTATAAAATTTGATCATTTAAAAAGTCCTTTAACCCTTACTTATTTGCCTTTGTTTGCAATAATGAAGTACTAAGACATAGAAGTGTAATTCTCCTCTCATTATTCCTCATAATGCTTGTTGCCTGAGTATGTATATATGTGTAAATATATTCACCTTCTCCCTCGTCCCTCATTCTCAATTGTGCTTTACGGCTGGGACGGGTAACATGAACTCACCTGATAATTTACTTGGAAGAATGTAACTTCAAACATGAGTACCATCTGTGGAAAAATAAAATGATGACTCTATATATTTTTCCCAGGTTATACTAGCAATCATCCTTCCCTCCTGGAATAGCAATAACTTTGGGGTTTAATGCTCAATTTATTATTTAAACCCATCCTATGAGGATGATAGTTATTCCTTTGTGAAGTCTTATGGAATCACCATAGATCTAAAACATTGTATAAAGCATACAAGTTCAAATATTAATTTAACAATTGACCCAGAAATAATTGCTCTGTAACATATGATACAAACTAAATTTGTAATGACAAATTAATATACCAGATAGCTAATTTAGTCATATTTAAAAATATTAATGCCAAGTGTTTCAGAATACTCCCAAATATCAGTAAGCTATTTTCTTTACTAAAGATAATTCTTTCATACTAACTTTAAAACCAGGAAGTTGCCAGTTAAAAGTTAAGTCAGTGAACAAAGTTAAGCAATCTTTTTATATTCCCAAACTATTTATCCCTATTAAAGGTAGATTAATTAACATAGTGATGTGTCTACTAAGTGTATTATTATATTCCAGTTTGTTTACAGTATAATTTCCTTTATGTTTTCTAGAAGCATAGTTACTAAATATTATTCTTTAAATCTATCCAAAATCCCTTATGATTCAAAGCTTTGATCAGGGAAACATCTATTAGTCATTATTACACTGTCTTAGATTGTACTTTAACTTATATTTCATTTAATGTCATTGCATTCTAGTACTGAATCTCATCAAAGTGATCTTAGTGATCATGTCCAGTTATTTATATAAAATCTCTTATTTCAGAGATTTTACCTATACAGAGTGAATAAACTCAGGGTCAATGATAATGCTTATGAGCTTCAACATAAAGTGGAATATTTTCTGAAAATATCACCATGTTGATTTTGAGTCCAGTCTCTAGAATCTAGATCCCCGATTACACCATCTTGGAAGATTCACATCCTCTCAAGGAAGAGCACTTCGTTAGAGTATTGATTATGATTTAAGTAACACCAACACATCACTGGCAAGTTCCTAATACACAGAAAATGCTATGAAAATATATTCAATCTAAGATTTCACTCCTTTTTATGGCTGAATAATATTTCAGTGTGTGTGCATTACTTTTTTATCCAGTTATCACAGATGGACACTCGGGCAGCTTCAATATATTGGCTATTGCAAATAATGCTGCTATAAACAGGGGTACATGCATCCCTTTGGTTTACTATTTTTGTATTCTTTGGGTAAATATCCAGTAGGGTTATTGCTAGATCCCAAAGTAGTTCTATTTTTAACTTTTTGAGTAATCTCCACAATTTCCCACAGTGGCTATACCATTTTGCATTCTAACCAACAATGCAAGAGGGTTCCTTTTTCTCCACATCCTTCCCAATATATGTTGTTTCTTATGTTGTTGATTTTAGCCATTCTGACAGGTGAGGTGATATCTCAATGTAGTTTTGATTTGCCTTTCCTGGATGGTAAGTGATGATGAACACCCTTTTATGTCTGTTGGTTATCCGGATGTCTTCTTTGGAGAAATGTCTGTTCATGTCTTCTGCCTATTTTTAACTGAAATATTTATTTTTTGAGTATTGAGTTGTATAAGTTCTTTCTATATTTTGGATATCAGATATGTCATTTGCAAATATCTTCTCCCATTCTGTAGGTTGCCTTTTGGTTTTGTTGATTATTTCTCACTGTGCAAAAGCTTTTAATTTTGATGTAGTTCCAATAGTATTTTTGCTTTGGTTTCCCTTGCCTCAGGAGACTTACCTAGAAAGAAATTGCTACAACTGATGTCAAACAAGTTACTGTCTGTGTTCTCTTCTAGGATTTTTTATGGTTTTGTGTCTTATATTTAGGTCTCTACTCTATTTTAAACTTATTTTTGTGTGGTATAAGAAAGTGATACAGTATCATTCTTTTGCATATTTCTATCCAGTATTCCCAACACCATTTATTGAAGAGATTGTCTTTTTCCCACTGCTTATTCTTTCCTCCTTTGTCAAAGATTAATTGGCCATATCGTTGTAGGTTCATTTCTGGACTTTCTAGCATGCTGTATTGATCTATAGATTCTTCTTTCTATTCTATAATTTTTCAAGATTACTTTGGTTATTTGGGGTCTTCTGTGGTTCCATACAAATTTTAGGATTGTTCTAGCTCTGTGAAAAATGTTGTTGGTATTTGATAGGGATTGCATAAAGTGTATAGATTACTTCAGGTAGTATAAACATTTTAACAATATTTGTTTCTAATCCTTGAGCATTGAATGTCTTTCCATTTCTTTGTATCACCTTCAATTTCCTCCATCAGTGTTTTATAGTTTTCAGAGTACAGATCTTTCATCTCTTTAGATTTATTCTGCAGTATCTTTTTTTGGTACAGTTGTAAATGAGATTGCTTTCTTAATTTCTCTTTCTGCTACTTCATTATGAGGATATAGAAATACAATAGATTTCTGTACTGATTCTGAATCTTGTGACCTTACTATTTCACTTATGAGTTTAGCAGGTTTTGGTTGAGTCTTTGGGATTTTTTATGTATAGCATCATGTCATCTGCAAATAGTGAAAAATTTTTTGGATGCTTTTTATTTTTTTGTTGTCTGATTGATATGGTCAGGTCTTCCAGTACTATGTTGAATAAAAGTAATGAGGGTAGACCTCCTTGTCTTGTTCCTGACAGAAGAAATGTCTCAGTTTTTCCCCATTAAGGCTGATGTTAACTAGGTTTTTCATAAATGCCCTTTATTATGTTGAGGTACGTTCCCTCTGGGCTACTTCATTGAGAAGTTTTATCATGACTGGATCTTGTACTTTCTCAAATACTTTTTTTGTGTCTCTCAAAATGATCATATGGTTCTTATCCTTTCTCTTATTAATATGATGTATCATATTGATTTGTGAATATTGAACCATCCTTGCAGCTGAAGAATATATTCCACTTGATTGTGGTGAATAATTTTTTAATGTATTGCTGGATTCAGTTTACTAGTATTTTGCTGAGGATATTTACATCTATGTTCATCAGTGATACTGCATTAGCTTTCTTTTTTAGTAGTGTCTTTTTCTGGTTTTGATTTCAGGGTACTGCTGGCCTCATAGAATAAATTTGGAAGCTTTCCTTCCTAATCTATTTTTTTGGAACAATTTGAGGATAGGTATTAAATCTTTTTAAAATTTTTGGTAGAATGTGCTCCTGAAGCAATCTGGTCCTGGACTTTTGTTTGCTGGGAGTTTTCTGATTACTGATACAATTTCTTTGTTGTTTATTGGGCTTTTTAAATTGTACATCCTCTCCTATTATTATTATTATTTTTTTTTTTACCGCCCCCGCGACCCGACCGCCCCGCTCCCCACCCGCCAGCCCAGTCGGTCCGAGCCCCGCGGCCTCTAGGCCTGACTCCACCCCTACCGGGCTTGGTCTTCTTGGAGCCCGGCCTCTAGACCTGAGTCTGATTTCCCCAGGCCCCGCCCCCAGGCAAGCCCCACCTCCAAGCCTGACTCCGCCCCGAGCAGAGCGGCAGCTGCATAGATCTCCCTATCGTCTTGCGGACCTGCCTGCAAGCGTGATGTTGGCCCCGCTAGCCACAGGCATGAACCGCCCCCCCCCCCCCATCACTCCTACCCTACAGTGCTCAGTACCAGCGCCACCCCAGTCCCCTGGCTTGCTGTGGGAGCCCAGTCCTGGAGAGGAGTAACTGCTGCTCTGATGATGCTCTGTTTAAATTGTCTACATCCTCCTAGTTCAGTTTTGGTAGTTTATATGTTTTTAGGAATTTATCCATTTCTTCTAGGTTGTCCAATTTGTTGGCATATTGTTTCTCTTATCATTCTCTCGTAATTGTATTGCTGTCATTTTGGTTATTTCTCCTTTCTCATTCATGATTTTATTTATTTGCATCTTTTCTCTTTTTTTTTTTCTTGATAATCCTGGCTACAGGTTTACCAATTTTATTGATTTTTTTTTTTTTCAAAGAACCAGTTCCTGGTTTCATTGATCTGTTCTATTGTTTGTTTGCTTGTTTTTTTAGTTTCTACACAGTTTCTGCTTTAATCTTTATTATTACCTTCCTTCTGCTGCTTTTAACAGCTTTTTTAAATTCTTTTACTAACTCCTTTATGTGTAAAGTTAGGTTGTTAGAGACTTTTCTTCCTGAGTTAGGCCTGTATTGCTATAAACTTCCCTCTTATGACCACTTTTGTTGCATCTCAAAGGTTTTATAACATTGTGCTTTCATTTGTTTCCCTTTATTTTTTTTTATAATATCTTGATTGACCCATTCATGTTTAGTAGCACGTTACTTAACCTTCATGTATTTGTGGTATTTCCAGATTTTTTCTTGGGGTTGACTTCTAGTTTCATAGCATTGTTAGAAAATATGCATGATATTACTCTGAACTTCTTGAATTTAGTGAGGCTTGTTTTCTGAGCTAATATGTGATCTATTCTGGAGAACGTTCCATGTGCATTTAAAAATAATGTGTACTCTGCTATTTTAGGATGAGATGTTCTAAATACAGCTGTTAAATCAATCTGTTCCAGTGTGTCATTCAAAGGCATTGTTTCCTTGTTGATTTTCTGTTGAGGTGATCTGTCCATTCATGTAAGTGGGGTGTTAAGGTCCCTTACTATTACTGTATTATTATTTATTAGCTCCTTTTCGTTCTTAACTGTTTTATGTATTTGGGTGCTCCTATGGTGGGTACATAAATATTTACAACTGTTCTATATTCTTATTGGTTTGTCCCCCCATCTTGTCTTATGTTGCAGTCTTTATCTTAACATCTATTTTGTCCAACATAAGTATTGATATTCCATCTCTCTTTTGACATCTGTGTGCATGACAGATGTTTCTTCATCCCTTCACTTTCAGTCTGCAGGTGTCTTTAGGCCTAAAATA
Source organism: Nasua narica (assembly GCA_028533885.1). Taxonomy (NCBI): domain Eukaryota; kingdom Metazoa; phylum Chordata; class Mammalia; order Carnivora; family Procyonidae; genus Nasua; species Nasua narica. Next base: position 14,806,490 of record CM052810.1, on the reverse strand, counting down.
AGTCTTATAGGCAGCATATAAATGGGTCTTGTTTTTTAATGCATTCACCCTGTCTTTTGATTGAATCCTTTAGTTCATTTACATTCAAAGTCATTATTTATAGATATGTATTTATTGTCATTTTATTTGTTTTGTTGTTGTTTCTCAAGATTTTCTCTGATGCTTATCTTGCATGGCTTGCTGATTTTCTTAAGTGATATGTTTGGATTTTTCTTTATTCTTTGCATATTATTGGTTTTGATATGAGTTTACCATTAGGTTTGTATATAACCTTTTTTGCATATAGCAGTCTATTAAATTAATGGTCATTAAGTTTGAACCCATTCTTTACTCCTTTTCTCCCCATGTTTTAGGTATATGTTATTATATTTTACATTGTTTTATGTTTTCTTTTATTTTTTGAGACAGAGGGAGCAAGAGCTGGGGGGGAGGGGCAAAGGGAGAAGGAGAGAGAATCTTAAGCAGGATCCATGACCAATGTAGAGACTGACATGGGACTCAGTCTCACAATCCTAGACCATTGCCTGAACTGAAATCAAAAGTCAGATGCTTAACTGACAGAGCTACCCTGGCATGCCTTATTTTACATCCTTTTAATTTGTGAGGTCCTGGACTGATTTTTTTACAGAAATAATCATTTTTACTGCTTTTGTGTTTCCTACCTTTATAATGTCACATCGGGGTTCTCTTTTCCACTGAAAGTGTCTCCATTAATATCTCTTGCAGAGCTGGTTTAGTGGCTCTGAACCCTTTTAGTTTTTATTTGTCTGGGAAACGCTATCTCTGCTTCTATTCTTAAGGAATAGAATACTCTCCAGCAAGAATACTCTTGCTGGAGAGTATTCTGGCTGCAGAATTTTCCTACTCAGCACTTTGAATATATCATGCTGCTCTCTTCTGGCTTGTCAAGTTTCTGCTGAAAAATTCCCTCTTAGCCATATGGGTTTTGCCTTATAAGTTAGTGTCTTTTCTTGTCTTAATGTTTTTAACATTTTTTACTACTATATTTTGCCACTTTAGTTACAATATGACTTGGTGTGGATCTGCTTTTGTTGATTTTGGTAAGAGTTCTCTGTGCCTGTTGGATCTGGGTATAGGTTTCCCTCTCCCAGATTAGGGATGTTTTCAGCTATTATTTCTTCCAATAAATTATCTGCCCCCTTTTATATCTGTTCTGGGACTCCCATAATATGAATACTATGTCTGATGGACTTACTGTGTTCTTTAAGTCTATTCTCAATTTTCATAGTTCTTTTTTTTTCCTCCCTCTTTTGTTCTACCTTGATTACTTTCCACTCCTCTGTCTTCTAGGTCATTAATTATTTCCTCTTCTTCCAGCCTATTGTTCACTGCATCAAGTATGTTTCTCATTTCATTTATTGAGCACTTTTTATCTCTGTGTTAAGGGTCTCACTCATGTCTTCTACTCTTTTCTCAAGTCCAGTGACTATCCTTACGATCATTACTTTGAATTCTCTATCAGGAATGTTATTTATTTCTGGCCGTGGCCTTGTCCTTTTCTTTCAATTGGGATAAATTTCTCTGTTCTCTCCTTTTGTCTAAGTCTCGGTATCTATTTTTCTGTGTTAGGAAAGTCAGTCAGATACCTCTCCAATTCCTGAGGGCTATAGCCTTATGAAGAAGAGATTCTGTGCCCTGCTACATAGTGTTACCTGCTCTCCAGGGTCTGGTGCTCCAATGTGTGCTGTGTGCGCTGCTGTTTTTCTCCTCACTTCTTTATCCTTCAGGCCAGTCATCTGCAGAGGCTCTCTCTGTTGTGGGTAGTGTTTTGTCCCTCGCCTGAAAATGATACATTTTAATTAGGTATGCTCTGGTCTATTTGTGAAATGAGACCTGTCACCACCATCACCACTAGAACTGAGGCTCTGCAAAACTCCTGAGTCAGGATATGTGGTGTTGGCAGGGCTTTGGGCCAGTATTCTAGTGGAGGGGCCCACTGTGCTGGGACTGAGACAAGTATGACTAGGACGGGTTGTTCCACATAGCATAGGGGACAGGGCTTATATAAGCAAATTAGATTGGGAGTGTCAGCACTCTGCTGGCTCCCACCAGTGGCCTTGTGCTTATCCACTGAGGAATAGGGAAGATAAATGAATTCCTCCAGTTCCTTTGTTCCTGGAGGTATCACTCTAGAACATGGTCTGAGATGAGTGAATCACCTCCCCACTGTGTGCACCAGGCACTCTTTGATGACTGTTTCTATACTGTATGTCCTGGGGCTATTCATGTCTTCTCTCCAAGAGAAGTGCAATGCCTTGCAGGCTCTATCCCAGCCAAGTCACTGACCTTTAAAACTCATCTTTAAGACCCAGTGGTTGCAAGAACTCCTGAAATTTGGCCCCTCTTACTTTTCAAGGCAGTTGCTGCAAGCCCTTTGCTATTGGGATTCATCTTCCTCTGTGAGCTCCCCTGTATACCCATGTCTTTCACTCTTCTCCATAACTGTGACTCCCTCCCCACCATAGCATCCATGATCCATTTCTCTCCTCAACCATGTATCTGCCTGCCTTCTTCCTTCAGTGTGGCCTCTTCTCTCCCTTTAGATGTGGAATTTGTGTTCTTTCAGTCTTCACGTCAATTTCTGGGATATTTAGGATGATTTGATAGTTATCTAGTTGTATTCATGGGATGAGGTGAAGCTAGGGTCTTCCTCGTCCACCATCATCTTCCCACTTCCTTTACATCAAAAATATTATGACAATACAGATAAGGGTTTCTTAAACTATATAGCTATGTTGAACAAAACTAAGTATTCCTTATAGATGAGATTGAACCAAGACAATAACTCAGAAAAAAAAATATAGCCATTTCAAATTTTTTTGACTAATCAAAATTCTAGAAACCAATAAAGAAATTATGTAAACATAATGAATTTCTGAAAATTCACACATTAGCTGCTATAGTAACAAATAGTGCTGTTTTATTAAATATTATAGTATCTTCACACTATATATACATATATACTCACATATACATACATATATATTATGAACATAAGAATATCTTATCTCTCTATGCATATCTCCTTTCCATTCCTGAAATTCACACTTAGTGCTAAACACTTTTATTCTATGTATTATTTCTCTTCATTTAGAATCATATGGTATAAATGATAGCATGGTAAATTTAAAAATTGCTTTCTGAGTGTCTGATACTTTTACCTAAACTTTGTCATCATGAAGAAATTTAAATGTGAATACTTTGTGGCATCACGCTTATCCAGAAATATGAATGTTATATGCAAAAATATAATGGGCACTCAGAAGAGTATAATTTTTACTTATTTCTATGTACAAGTTTGTTTCATAGAACTCTAGATGGTTTAGGACAGCCACTGCTAAGTGCTTATTTCTAGTTTTTACATATAAATAAGAAAAACTATCAGAGTGGTTGACTGAAGCATTTGTAAAATTAACATTGAGAAGTGAATTTTTCTTCCTATTTCTCAGGCACCATGTTGAATATTATCAATGAATACAAATGAGAATATAAATAAGTTAAAGCTTACATTACTAAAAAATTTACACAAATGTTAATTTAAATGGCAAATTCCCCTGGGCATTTAAAAATATTTGCAAACAGATTGCTAACTGTGAATGATAGCAAAGATAGTAAAGCTACAGCATTAGTAGCTGCTGCCAGCCAAGGATCAACTAGAAATTGAGATTGAGCAGCTGTGAATCTACAGAGCAAGTTAATTGCCAAAATAATTATAAATAATGCATACAAAAATTAATTTCCACACAATTTTCAGAGGTAATATTATGTATGTAATATAGTGTGAAAGGTATTCTGGCCCATTGACCTATGAATAAATTAGGGAGGGGAAGAAAGGGAGGAAATCACAAATATAACATTACTATTAATTTCCCTACTATGATTCTGAATAAATTTTTCAGTCCCCCTTCCTTCAACAAAGCCTTATTGAATTGTTGCCTTTTATTTTGGGTATAGTATATAGCCAGGTATATAGTATTGGTATATAATGTGCAAAAAAGAATAACCAATGCCCTGTCGGGCTTTTACTCTAAAATAAGGGTACACATAAACAAACTAATTACAGTTAGATCAGGACAAGTTCTGCAAAGTATAGGGATGTGATGAGAATGAGGATAGGGACATAGCACTGGGAGACAACCTCTCTGAGTAGGTGAGATTTGAACTGAGTCCTGAAGACATGAAAGGAGGAAGCCTTTTTGACAAACGTCATTGTGAGTTGAGAAAATATCGTGTTCAAAAACCCTAAAGCAGCCAAACATGTTTATCACTGAAATACTACATAATAAACTGATTTTTTCATTTCACTTTTCTTGAAGATAATCAAGATCCTATTAACTCAGCTGTGACTAAACACTGGTATATTTTTCATTATTATACTCAAAATCTAAAACATTAAATTAATTTCACTTTATATTAGACCTGAGATGCTGGCTTACTTTTGTATATAGATTTTCTTCTCTATGATTCATAGCTTGTGATTTTAGTATCACTATGGTTTCATTTCATTTTCTGGTTAAGAATAGAAAATATGACTGGTCAAGATAATTGCTTAGAAAATAACCTAATACTATCAGAGTACTTTTACAAAATCAAATTATCAATGGCTCTCAACATTGTACTATCTTATTTCTGATATTGGCATTTCAAATATTAGCTATCAAATATTTCTATTGTTGAATTATTATAATTTCAAAGAGCTCATGCTATTTTAGATCTCCCTAATCCTTCTGCAAAGATTGATCATTTTGCTATTTCCCAAATGGTAAACTGCAGAGCATGCTTCAGGTATTACCTGTTCCAGGCAGATTTCTACTCCTCTTCTCTGCTCTTATGCTGCTCTGTGTACCTGGTAGATACCATTCTCAACTGATCATACAGTATTATCTGTCCCCCATACGAGACTACTTAGCACTTTGATTGTATATAGGACTTCACATATATTGATCTGCTGAAATGTTTGTTGATGTTGGGGGGGAAAATGTCCTATCGGCAACCTTCCCTGTGCTAATCTGGAGATTGTCATAGTGATAGGAAATCCATTAGTCTGAAAATCTATTTTGAGACACTTCACTTTATATAAAGGGACTTAAAAAAAAGATTTTATTGATTTGAGAGAGAGAGAACATACATATACAAACAGGGGGAGCAGCACACGTACCTGCAGAGAGAGAGGAAGAAACAGGCTCCCCACCAAGCAGGGAGAGCAATGGAAGGCTCTGTCCCAGAACCCTGGGATCATGACCTGAGCTGAAGGCAGACGCTTAACCAACTGAGCCACCCAGGTGCGTCTAAGTAATGGGACTTTTAAACAGCCTAGATTTGATTGTCCAAACTCCAAGATCTAAACTTCTGTGTGGCTAGCTACCAAAAGTGATAGTCTGGATGATTTAATGACCCAGATTCTTAATGATCATCTGTTATATAATAGTTTGGCTAAAGTTTACGAAGAAAGTTATTATGCCATAGAGTGGTAAATGTAGCCATGACGAAAATTGCCAAAGAGTGTGTGACTAATTATTAAATTCACACTGCATTCATAAGTTTCATTTTTCCCAATATTAATGAATGGGTTGATAGTATCAGTCTATCTAAAAGGTCACTTCATCTGTGACATTCTTTTTGTAATCTTTCCATCAATATTAAGACAAAGGTAAATGTCATATTCTTGTGTGGTTTGCTTTGAAAACATTCAGCAAATGCCAAGCCATTGTAATTCTTCTACCCACTCAATATAGAAGGAAGCTGTGGATTATTTTTATTTTCCTTCAGCAATGCAACAACAGACAATGATGCTTTTTACAAGTCAAGATAAACGTGAAAAACATCCTGAGCTCTCAAGATGAATCAGGTAACCTTTGATGTTGTAAGAGTTCCTCACTCTCTAGGAGCATATATTCTTGCTGACCACAAGCCCCAATTATTATCTAAATATTAAATTTGTAAGAAATTATTATAGACCTTATTTAATCATTTAGATTTTATATGCTCGATTCTCTCCTCTCTCAGTCTGAAAACATGTAAAGTGAATGCCCACAAAATAAAACTTTTTTCTTTATTTGTATGTAGTTACACAATCAGGTATGGAGCAGTGGGAACTATTAACTCAGTTTCCATATTCCTCTCCCCACATCATTAAGCATTTCATCTCTACAAGAGATGTTAGCTAAGAAAACTCATCTTCTGTAATCTGGAGACCACATACATTTATTAGAGAAAGAAATGAGTTCATGTTACATCTATAGAGTTGACATCATGGTAGGGTAAAACCATTAACTGCAATTCTCCATGGAATATATAATTAATCTAGGAATCCATCATGTAGTAGCTTCATTTGTTGAAAGCCATGTGAAGTGATCTTTCCATCATTCACTTGTTTAGTCCATTAAGGGGTGAAATGTGTATTGAGAGGTGGTAAAATATGGTGGTTAAGAGCATGGACGCAGGAGATAGACTGCCCCTGTGTAAAACCCAGCCCGCAACTCACTAGCTATGTAACTTCAGACAACACTTCTCTGTGCAGTACCATTCTCTGTGCTTCAATTTCTTCATCTGTAAAATAAGAATGCTAATAGTACCTGCCTTACAGTGTTGTTGTATAGATTAAATGAGTGATCATATGTTAAGTTATACAGAGTCTGCCACAGGAGAAGTTCTGTAATAAGTGTGAGCTTCCACTGCTATTATTCCTAGGTCTCTATTACTCAAAAGTCAGCCCTCCTTAAAACATGGACAGTAAATGTTCCCCAGTGATGGTTGTTTTAATACTGGATTGGGGCATGGATTGGAAATTTGTAGAGTTAATTCCAAATGTCGACTCATTTGGTCAGTTGACCTATAATGATTATACAGAGTGTTTACACAAATAAGCCACAAAGTTTTCCATGATGGAATTTATAATGCCATGGTGAAAAGAAATATAGTGGATTTTTAATAAAATGCAGGATATAGAAAGTGCTCAATAAAGTCATGGGTGTGATTTAATTTTGGTGGCCTTGCAAGGTTTTTAATTATTATTCAGATGAGATATTTGGACTGAAAGTGGAAAGATCTAGATCTAGATCTAGATCTATATGATTTTCACAGGTGGACATGGTTGGATAATGGGCTTTGTTGTGGCTAATTCACCAGATATATAATATAGATGATGATAGATAGATAGAGATATATAATAGTAGATGGCTAGACAAATAGATTAGGTATTGATTGGGAATGTTAGAAATCTTAAATCCTCACTAAGGACACTGACACATCTTGAGATGAGAAAGCCAGTGTTAAGTGTTTAAACAGAAAGGAGATATAATTGAATCTAACTGTTAGAAATAAAATATTGGCAGTTGTATAGAGGATGTCCAAGAAAATTTTTGGTGAACTATTCTGGTAAAATAGTGCTTTGAACTTCCACCCCTATCACAAACATAGTACAATAATTATAAAATAAAATATACCAGATGTACTCTGTGGAACAGAAAAGGAACAATAACCCAGAGTTGTGAGAACTGGGGCATTAAGCTCCACCCCACTAGTATCTATATCCAAAAGCAAGAATAGTTACTGATGGGGTAAAGAGGGCAACAAGGACCATGTGCATAGTGAAGGACTGCTGCCAGATACAGCAAGCATTGAAGAGGCAGCCAAAAGACCTTGCTGTTCCCTGGAAGAAGCCAGAAGACAACTGCCCTGCAGACTGGAACTCCAGCTTATACACAGGTAAATATACCTGAAGAAAATAGAAAAAGCCACCTGGACTGAACTTGGTCCAAATTAATCTTCTACCAACTTTTTGCAAGGGAAGGAGCACTCAGTGAACAAGTTAAAACCTATCATCGGACTTGAAGCATAGGGAAGGTAAGTTCCCAAAACGAACACTCCCAATGGCAGAAGAGAAACTAAAAGACAAACGACCAACAAAATCAAGAGTTGAAGAATGAGTTCACTGCCAAAATGGAAGAAAATAATAATTTTAAAAATTATGATCCAAGAGTATATAATAATATTATAAAAATATTGATAAATTATGAAAGAAAAAGAGATGCATATGAGCCAGGAGGAAGTGGACAAGAGATTTTTTTTAATTAAGTAAAAACAAAATCAGTTACATACAATTAAATTTTCCTTAAATAAGTCAAAAGGAAATGGTAATTCAGATAGGATAAAGCAAAGGCTTTTCAATAAAAAATTATATTTCTAAATTATTTTTAATGTCATTTTTAAATGAAAAAAATTAAACACAGAAAACAAATGAGAACCCAGTACAATACTTTTGACAGGAAGGAAAAAAAGGGAATGGTAGAAAAAATAAAATATTAAGTGAGAATGAGGACTTTCCAGATGTAAAGAATGATGTGAGGTCTTAGATTAAAAGTAAATATCTAGTGCTAACTAATATAAAAAATAAATTTGTACCTTGATATTAAATTTAAATATGAAAACCCTAGAAAGGGAAAGAAGGGTCATTACATGACAAGATAAAGAAGGCACTGAGACCATATAACAATTTTGAACTTGAATGTACTTAAAACTATAAATGAATGTTTTTAAAACTCAGGAGGAATTATAAGGAAAAATGGGGATGTATCAATATCTCTCTTGCAGATAATAAGAGTAATAAAAAAACAAGGACATAAACAAATGACCGAATATAAATATAGAAACTGAAATCCACAAATATATGATTTTTTAAAGCATGTATGGAACCTTAACAAAAATTGACTACACATAGATGAGAAAAAATAAAGACATTGCAAAGAATAGTATCCTAAAAACCACATTTCCTCTTACAGTGATGAGAGAGTACTTTTCCAAAGCTTTCTGGCTTACTGATTAGAGGACCAAAATATCAAAGCTAAGGATGATGATGAGTATCAATTTACCCACCAAATGTAAAACCTGTTTTCTAAAACGTCATTATAGATCTCAACACAGAATTGCAACCTTCTGTAGAATTTATGGACACTTAAAATATGAACATGTTCTCTTATTATACTTTTGACTCAATTCCCGTTCACTTGTTTCTTGATTTATTTCCTTATCTTAAAATAAGGAGATTCAATTATATAATACTTAAGGACCCTTCCAGTTCAGTAATCGCATTGATACATCTTTAATCTTTCAACTGCTTTATTTTCTCCATGTTTCTTATAGAAATAGTTTACTTTCTTAAAAGTTACAGAGAAAAGATAGTTTGGGGAATCAGGTCCTGTCACTCACTAATTGTATAACTTCACATGAGTTATTTATGCCATTGAGCTCAGCTCTTCCATCTCTGAAAATAAAATCAACCTCAATATTCAATGATGTGAAAATGTTTTGAAGTTTCAACCAATGTTGACCCAAAAAATTGCAAGTCACCTATTAAGTGTTGGACATTAAATGTGATAGATTAGAGAGAGAGAGAGACTCTAGACTATGGAATGAATACATAGTATTAGTTCGTTCCTTCTCTATTCCTCACCTTTCTCCCTAAGTCTTTCTCCCCAGGCACTAGTATATTACTTAGCATCAACAAGCCATGTTGCTTTGTATATGTTAGAACAGGCATGCAGGGGGTGCCTGGGTGGCTGAGTTAATTAAGCGTCTACCTTCCTCCAGGTCATGATCTCCAAGTCTTGGATGGAGCCCCACATTGGGCTTCCTACTCACCAGGGAGTCTGCTTCTCTCTCTCCCTCTTCCCCTCCCCACTGCTCACTGTCTCAAAATTAAAAAAAAAAAAAAAAAAAGGCATGAGCAAGAAAACAAGGCTCAACAGTGCTGAGGAGGAAGCATCTCCCCACTGGAAAACTGGACATCTGAAACTTAAGCATACAGTTGCGGCTCAATCAAATTCCAACATCAGACATAATTAATGGATGTTTGTCTCCAGCTCTTCGTTGAGCACAATATTAAGAGCTGCTCAGCAATTTGCAGGACAGAATAGCAAGGCAGGCACTCTCTCTGCTCTTTTCATAATTTAAACTAAATTGATGCAGGCAGATAGCATGAAATGCCTTTTTGCTTTCCAGGTTTGAAACAACTAGTGAATCATTTATATGTTATTTTCCTTGTTGGGAAATTAAATATTCTCCATATTGAGGATTTTAGAGTATTTGAGAGGGGGAAATTATTCAATTTGCCTTATGCGATGATAACCTACACTGTAATTCAAGCAAATTTACTTCTCAAGATATAAAATTTCAAGGCATTCAGACAGGAATATTATCTCAGTTTTTGGTGAGATTTTTCATATCTGTTTTTAGTCTAAATTTCATACTAGATATGAAGTACAATTTCCTCACTTCCTCATTACAATTTTTAACCTTTACAAAGTAAAACCTCACTTTAGGCTATGGCAAATTTTCCTCTTCAAGGCATTGAAAAATTCTGAATTTATGGTCTGACAGTACATTAAGCCAACCAAAACACAAATATTCAAAAATTAAACTCACATTAACTATAAATGCACATTGCCACAAGAAAACTCTAAAAGTAGCTTTACTAAATGAACTGTACTGAAATACATAAAGTTCTAGATCCCTTACCTTTTTTGTGCTTTGTCTCTAAGAAAGATTGCATAAAAAAAGAAGTAAATCAGGAAGATCTTTAGATTCTTCTTTCCTTAGCAACCTAAATACTTAGCAAAACTTATTAACAGACTTTTGCTTTTTTTTTTTTTCAATGAAACAAAAATCCTTTTGTACCTTACTTTTCCATTCCTGGGGTAAATGAGGATATATAGATGTCTTGGAAATATGCACAAGTGGAACATGTGCATAAGTGACTGACCTCGTGTTGATTTTACATATTCTAAAAGCTCTACTGTCCAGAAAATCTTCCTCTCATCCACTTAAAAATCTCAGATTAAGCTACTGTGTCCAAGGGGAAATAAATAAACATGAAATGTTTATATATTAAGTTGGCAGACTGCCCTAGTTATTCATCCAAAATTATTTAACAGTTACATGAGCCAGACATTATTCTTTATCCCATTATCATATTAACTCATGATAGTTGATCAGATAAAGTAGTGTCAAAATTTTTTTTAAGAGAATAAGGAATGATGCACATATTTAAAAATTTGCATGGAACAGGAAGAGGAAACCAAAATGTCCGGAAAATTAAGTGTAAGCAAAATCAGGCAAAGAATAAAGGGTAATAGATACTGATGAATAACAAGTTTCCAAGGAATCTTTTCAGTGAGTTTCTATTGTACAGTTGTTTTGATCTATCTTATTGTTGATATCTGGGTTTGGTTATTTGCATTGATAATACCATAGTCATTCCAATAAAAAAAACCATTTTGTCCCCTCTGCACCCCCTTCTTTTCTAAACATATGTCAGTTGCTTTTCTCCTTTCTCTTTGCCAATTCACTTTTCTCTTATGCCCTTATAGATAAGTATGCATTCAAACAATTTGTTCTGTCAAGGAAGAGAGAAGGTGAATAAAAATGCAGATGACAGAACATCAGCTCTGGTTCAAATTCCCATCTCATTATATCATATTGCTAGATTTTAAGAATTTTCTGCCATGTTATATTAGCAAGTTCTTACCTTACTATCAATTCCCATTCCAGAGATATGGTAACAGCTCTGGATCTTCAAATCTTGACTATCCAAAACTAGATGATCACTCTTCCTTCCACACAAGGTAAAAATCACAAAATCATTTACTTTGATCCAAGTGTTCTGTTTATGACATGTTTAAAATTTTGACACATTTTTGACAAAAATTGTCTTCTTCTACAAGTAAAAGCTATGTATAATTACTGGTATTTCAATCATGGTATTCACTAGGAAATTTACATGATAATTCTTTTTCTGAAAGCCCCAAATAGGTATGCCACCATCACTATACCAATACCTTTACATGGCCTCTCCTCATTTCCTAAAGATATGAACATCATCTAGTGAGAGCCAAACACCAACCTCTTCTTTAGTCATTGCGCTTAGGTCTATCTGTAACTAACAAGGGATGTCTTTTTGTGAGATAAGAGCTGTTACAACAATTTGTAGAATGGGAAAGCTCTGTCCAAATGATCAGTATCACATGTGGCAAAAGCATTTATTTCTAAGTCTTCCTGAGCATAACTTTCCATTAATGAATCTTGTACAACTGGAACAACCAAACTTCCAGGAATATTGTTCCCTCTTTATGGAGAAAGATGAAAGTCCAGAAAAGAAATAGAGCCAAAGAATGATACAGATGTAAGTAGTGAAGGGCCCTACAATCTACAAAGCCCACTTCCCTCAGTATTCAGATAAAAGAGTCCTAAGCAATTTAATGACTTCCTCAATGATACAGAATTAGTTGAGAGCAGGACGAAGATTTAAATTCTGGTATTCTCAATTCTCAATAATTCTCAATAATACCTAAGGTTTTTTGTTGTTTTTTTTTGGTGGAGGGTGTAAAGAAATGTCAAATTCTCCAACTCTCAAATAATGTTTTTAGTATTCTTTAACCATTTCTAATTCTCTTATATGATAACTTTCCAAATAAAAATTATTAGCAAAAATGTAAGGTCATTTCCAAATTTATAAAACTACTTTCTATTCTTGACCTCAGAGGTCTTAACAAAAGAAAAATATCTTTTTTGTACAGGAACACCTGCCAGAATTATTATTAAATTTTACATATGTATATATATATATATTTATATTTCATCCTACCTATATATTCTATTTTTTCATTCTACTATATATACTATGCATATGATCTATCCTTCTAACTTCCCCTAAAAATTAATGGCTTTCAACATACTTGCCTTGGCTAATGTTTATTACCATTTCAAAGTATTTGGGATCTGACAAAGTGAATACAGTTCAAAAACTTTCACATGTCTACATGACAAGTGGCACACAGCATTTTTACTGAGGTATTTCGTGCCCAAGTCCCATGATTAACACTGCCAAGGAATTTCCTGGAGTGTGGGCTGGAATATTCTAAATTCTGAACACATTCCCCCAAATTTCAAGTACCTTTGAAAAATGGAAACGGGAATGTTGTCATTTATTTGACTTGGCCAGAAAATATTTTTAAAAGCACTTTCTTCAATAGGGTAATATTTATTAAGAAAATAAAAAATATTCTACTTTAGTAAGTGGTACTCAGGAAAGTATTTCTAAATTTATTGTAATCAGTAGTAAAATGCTTTATGAAAATAATGCACCACTAATATGGCTGTTCAATAATTATGAATAATCAGATCTCAAAGCATAAATTCTGCAACCTCAAGTGATATAGGCTATTTCATTGCTGGAAGCAACTAAACCATTCAGCCGAGAGGATTCTGTAACTTTTTAATTTCTTAAAATCTCTGTATTGGAAATTTAAACTCCTTTCAAAGACCAAATCCCTTTACAATTGAGGAGGTTTTTGTTCTTTTGTAGAATATCTACATTCTTATTATAGTATTACTATATAAATCTCTTGCTCTGTTTACCTTGAAATAATTATTTGTAGGCTAAGGTCTTGGGATTAACAGCTTTCTCTAACTTTTTCTCATAGATTTTACTTTTCAACCTTTGCTAACGTACACTTTCTTCCATCTGAAAAGACTGCAGAATCTCTAATTATGTGTTCAAAAGGGCTAATACCTTCATGTCTGATATTAATAAGCAGATATTGTTCTACAGCACAGGCTAGCTCATTGATTGTTTCCCCGTACAGTGGTTTTGTTTAGCTTCACGGAGTGACCACACTTCACATCCCCCTGAAAAAAATCATCTTGCCACAAATTAGGTAATCTAAAGCAGTACAAGGCAGCTCAGAGACTTTTCTGAAGAAGAGTGCCAAAATTGGGTGTTTAGCAAAATGAAATGTTGTGGACAGCTGGTGGGAGGTTGGGGCCCAAAGATTTTTATTTTTTACCCAATAGAAACTCTTTGCAGTAATCAGCTGATAGTTTGTAGACAACATCATTCATATCACTTATAGGAAGCACTCAATGGAACATTTAAGGTAAAACAATTTTTTTGTTCTCTAGTGTGAAAATAGACCTTTCTCAGAGCCCTCAGGTGATAAAACTGCCAATTTTTTCTATTCTGAGACAGAAGAGCATAATGGTAAAGAACTGCCTTCATCATCAGATGTGTCTGGGTTTAGGGAAAAACTCTTCCATTTATTGGTTATGAATTACAGACAACTTATTTTACTTTGGTCACTCAATCTCCTCATCTGTTCAATAGAGATCATTTCATTAATTCATAGGGTGGTTATGGAAATGAGAAGGGATAATAAATGTGAAGCACTTAGCACAATACCTGAAATTTAGCAAGTGCCATAAAAAGACTTCACTGTTATATTTTTATATTTATAATGAATACCATGGTTATTTAACTTTGTGCAGTAATGGATAAGTGGTTTGCCAATAGTCCCCAAAGCAGAATTCAACAGTTTAGGACACTGGAAAAGCTATTTGAATAAAGAAAAACAAGGAGAAGTGTTAAATCTCAAAATACATATTATGGTTGATAGTCATCTGTGTAACTTGTTCATGACGTGGGTTTATGGAAAAGAACGAATATTTTTTTAGTTATGCTTTGAAACTTGAGGTAGATTATCAAAATCAAGAGTAGAGTCAGTTTTCCAGTTGCCACTGCTTGACTGTGTGCTCTCAGTTTGAGGTGAGATTCCTTGCGTTATTCTTCTGGTATTTGTTGGCTTTGTATCATTTTACCTCCTTGTCAAAATTCAGTGTTGGCTGCATGAAAGCAACTGGCATTTGTTTCTTCTGGCAAAGAGAAGCGGTAGGAGGGTGACTGGGAGCGTTGTTTATAGAATAACGGCATTAGTGAACATTTTTGATCTTTAGGCTTTCATCCCAAGAAAAACCGTGAGGGAAGTTGCAAACAGTAAAAATTATTTCCTTCACTGTAAAATTGGAATGATAACAGGATTTTTTTTTTAGTGCCTATTTGTAAAATCAGTACAACTCACATTTCCTTAGGTACATTAATGTATAATGCAGATGACTGGTTTGGCTTTTTCCTGCATGAATGTGCCAAATATTTAATTTATTTTAAATGAGTGATATTACTCATTTTAAGTGTGAAGCTGTTGTATGTGTAAATGTATACCATGTCAACAATACATCAGAGTTCTCAATTATTTAAGTTTTTATAGAAACTGATCAGGAATATGAATAAACATGTCACATATCCATCAGCACCAACTCAGGAGGCTTATATTTCTGATAGTGCATACACTATTCCCCCAAAACATATATAATCATTAAAAGGAAAACAAATAAAACATTTTTAGAAATCTACTGTATAAGTTTTGTTACAAACAGCCCAAATTTTTAGGTCTGAGTTGACTTGCTTGGATACTTTGATGCTTTGAAAGAATTGTTTTCCTTAGGAAAATTAACACAACTGCTTCCTAGAGGGAGTTTGATATAATTTTTTATTTTCTTTCCTTACAAACATACAGTGTACCCAAGTTTTAAGCAACCTTATTATGTTTAGGTAAATACCAATCGCTATTTTCTTTATTTTATTAATATTTTTCAGCTTTATCATGGTATAATTGGCAAAATTTTAAAGTATTTAAACTGTACATAGTGATGTTTTGCTATACATATATATTGTGACAGGATTCCTTCAGTCTAGTTGATTAACACATCTATCACCATATTTATTTAGTTTGGTTGAGAACATTTAAGTTCGTCTCTTTGCAAATGTGAAGTATATAATACAGTGCTATCAACTACAGTCACTATGTTGCACATTAGATCCTCAGATTTTATTCATCTCATAGTTGAAATTTGTATCCTCTCAGCAGTGTCTGTTTTCCATCCCCTTCTCTCCCAACCAAGCCCCTGGCAACCACTTCCCTACTCTCTATTGTATGAATTTCCTATTATTTTTAGACTCTACCTTTAAGGGAAACCATATAGTGTTTGTCTTTCTTTGGCTTATCTCAGCATGATGTCCTCAAGTTCCACCCATGTTATCACAAATGGGGAGATTTCCCTCTTTCTCATGGCAGAATAATATTCTATTCTGTGTGTGTACACATCCTTTTTATCCATTTGTCTGTAGACACAGGTTGATTCCATACCTTGGTATTGTAAATAATGCTGCAATAAACATGAGTGTGCAGGCCATTCTAATAGCTATGAGGTGATATCTCACTGTGATTTTGATATACATTGCCTTGATGATTATTGATGTGGATTGTCTGCTGGTCATTTATATGTCTTCATTGGAAAAATATCTATTCAGTTATTTTATTATTAGAAGGTATAATCATGATGGTACTGGTTCTGGTATTTCTAGTGAGTGAATTAGTTTCAACTCTGATCATATGAAGGCTTCACTGTAAAGGCTCTCAAACTGTTATCAAGTATCTTTAGAACTCAAATTTTGGCTGCATTTATACAAAATAAGATAGTTTGTTCTAATACATTTATTTAAATGAAATATATACAATCTCTCTCTCTCTACACACACACACACAAGCCCTTAAATATATACAAACTGAATTAACCATTTAGCAAAATTGCAGTTCTAGAATATGAATTATCTCATATTATTTAATTTTGTATTTTTCCCTCTTTTAGAATATTTTGACAGATGCTTCTGTATATTTTTTAACTTTATATTTTATTTTTTTATCTTAATTCTTTGCAGGGAATACTCCAACCATTACTAACTTTATTAACTTTGTTTTAGCTTATTTTCTCATTAACACTATAGTGAATAGTATTTCTCCTAAGAATTTGCCCTTGAAATTTTTATCTAGTTACTTCTTTTTTTTTTTTTTTAAGATTTTATTTTATTTATTTTAACAGAGAAAGAACACAAGCAGGCAGAGAGGCAGGCAGAGGCAGAGAGAGGAGCAGGCTCCCTGCCGAGCAAGGAGCCCGATGTGGGACTCGATCCCAGGACGCCGGGATCATGACCTGAGCCGAAGGCAGCTGCTCAACCAACTGAGCCACCCAGGCGTCCCTTATCTAGTTACTTCTAAGAATATTCTCAGATCCTTAAAAATGAGACCATTTCTTACCTGTGCATTCTTCTGGGAAAAGACAAAATAATAGCAGGTAAATGTTCTCTCCTATACTTTCACCTTTCAACTATGATTAGATATTGCCAGTTCCCAAAATATAAAACTAGGAGATGAACAACTTGAGTTTTAGGGCTAGTTTTGCTACCATCTATTTACCCTTGGAAAACCTTGATTTAGCCTCTGTTTGCTCACCTATGAAGTGTTCAAAAGAGTGAACGGTTACTGTCTAGTAAGTACATAAATGAGAAGGAAAGAGTTTATAGCTGTTCTCACCCAAGCACAGCTGGTATACCACTAATGAAAATAATGTTTCCATCTTTAATGTATCTGAGTTTGCTGTGTTTTCTGTTATGTAGTATAGATACTAAAAAGGCAACTGAGTCTGGCTATTGGAAATATATCAAACAAACATACTGGAATAGTTCATTTCAAGCTTGAACCTCATAAAACATGTTCACCAAAAGCACATCACTTTGCAATCCAATAGGTGGGAAGAATGGATTGTGTTGTTTGTGGTGCACTTGACAAAATTAAGAGGTCAAATGACTTGCCCAGGGTAATGAGCCAGAATCCAGATTCAGACAAAGGTCCTCTAACAGTAAGTTGCATTGTTACATGTGCATTTCTAAAAGGGCACACTGTCGGGGCACCAGATTGCCTTGGTGGGAGGAGCATTTGACTTTTGATCAGGTGGTGATTTTGAGCCCTATATTAGGTAAAGAAATTACTAAAAAATAAACCTAAAAAAATAAAAGGGCACAGTGGTATTTTCAATGTAGATTCACACATTACTTACTGGCGATTTTTAAAATTTGTAATGATTCCTTTCTTTAAATTAAACGTTAATTTTAATCAGTTGCTTTCTTATACACTAACAACTAAAAGAAAGGAAGGGAAATTAGAGAATTGGTTCCATTTACTGTAGCACCAAGAACCATAAGATACCTTGGAATAAGCCTAATCAAAGAGGTAAAGGATCTGTACTTGAGGAACTACAGAACACTCATGAAAGAAATTGAAGAAGACACAGAAAGATGGAAAAGCCTTCCATGTGCATGGATCAGAAGAATAAACATTGTTAAAATGTCTATACTGCCCAGAGCAATCTACACTTTTAATGCCATCCCGATCAAAATTCCACCAGCATTTTTCAAAGTGCTGGAACAAACAATCCTAAAATTTGTATGGAACCAGAAAAGACCCCAAATTGCTAAGGAAATGTTGAAAAAGAAAAACTGGGGGCATCACGTTTCCTGATTTCAAGCTTTACTACAAATCTGTGATCACCAAGACAGCATGGTACTGGCACAAAAACAGACACATAGACCAGTGGAACAGAGTAGAGAGTCCAGATATGGACTCTATGGTCCCTAACTCTATGGTCAAGTAATCTTCGACAAAGCAGGAAAATATATCCAGTGGAAAAAAAAAAGACAGTCTCTTCAATAAATGGTGCTAGGAAAATTGGACCAGCTATGTATAGAAGAATGAAACTCAACCATTCTCTTACACCATACACAAAGATAAACTCAAAATGGATGAAAGATCTCAATGCAAGGCAGGAATATATCAAAATCCTAGAGGAGAACATAGGCAGTAACCTCCTAATATCGGCCACAGCAACTTTCAAGACATGTCTCCAAAGGCAAAGGAAACAAAAGCAAAAATGAACTTTTGGGACTTCATCAAGATAAAAAGCTTCTGCACAGCAAAGGAAACAGTCAACAAAACAAAGAGGCGGCTCACAAATGGGAGCACATATTCTCAAATGACACTACAGACAAAGGGTTGATATCCTAGATCTATAAAAAACTCCTCAAACTCAACACCCAAAAAACAGATAATCACATCAAAAAATGGGCAGAAGACATGAACAGACACTTCTCCAAAGAAGATATACAAATGGCTAACAGACACATGAAAAACAATGCTCATCATCATTAGCCATCAAGGAGATTAAGATCAAAACCACATTGAGATACCACCTTACACCAGTTAGAATGGCCAAAATTAACAAGACAAGAAACAACAAGTGTTGGAGAGGATGTGGAGAAAGAGGAACTTTCTTACACTGTTGATGGGAATGCAAGTTGGTTTATCCACTTCGGAAAACAGCGTGGAGATTCCTTAAGAAATAAAAATAGAGCTACCCTATGACCCTGCAATTGCACTACTGGATATTTACCCCAAAAATACAGATGCAGGGAAAGGAAGGGCCATATGTACCCCAATATTCATAGCAGCAATGGCCACAATCGCCAAACTGTAGAAAGAGCCAAGATGCCCTTCAACAGACGAATGGATAAAAAAGATATGGTTCATATATACAATGGAATATTACACCTCCATCAGAAAGGATGAATACCCAACTTTTGTATCAACATGGATGGGTCTGGAGGAGATTATGCTGAGTGAAATTAGTCAAGCAGAGAAAGTCAATTATTGTATGGTTTCACTTTCTTGTGGAGCATAAGGACTAGCATGGAGGGCATTAGGAGAAAGAAAGGAAAAGTGAATTGGGGGAAATGCGAGGGGAGATGAACCATGAAAGACTGGACTCTGAGAAACAAACTGAGGGTTTTGGAAAGGAGGGGGGTGGGGGGATGGATCAGCCTGGTGGTGGGTATTAAGGAGGGCACGTATTGCATGGAGCACTTGGTGTGGTGCATAAACAATGAATCTTGGAACACTGAAAAAATAAAATATTCTTCCTGTTTATTTTGTATACATAAAAATATACCATTATATAGTGTAGCATTTAAAACCTAATAAACTTTTTTTTGCATGAAAGATGACAAGTCCTTGAAAAATTTAAAGTTTTATACTTCTAAAACAATAATTCTAAATTATCACGTTTTGCCTTCCTAGTTAATATCATTGCTTAATAAGAGTGATTAATAAGGATCATCTTTATATAGTAATTACTAGAAAAGAATTAGATTCATATACATTTTTAGGTCGAACATAGATTAACAAAGGATGATCTATGTAAATAAATCTGCTTAGCATAAACATTATCTCACAAAGAAAACCTTAAATCTAACTAATTGATTTATTTTTTAAAAAATAGGTTAAGGAAATTTTTTTATTGTGGTAAAATGTTATATAAAATTTGCCATTGAACCGATTTAAAAATGTTCAATGACATTTATTCCATGTTGTACCACCATTACCACTATTTTTAAATATTTTTTGTTGTCCCAAAAGAATTCTAACCACTTAGCAATGACTCTTCATTCTCCACTCCTTCCATCCCCTGATAATCTCTAAAATATTTTTGGTCCCTGCCTATTCCAGGTACATCATCATATAAGTGGAATCAAACAACAGTTGCTTTTTTGTATCTTGTTTATTTCATGGAGAGTAACATTTTTAAAATTCAAATGTCAAAACTTCATTCCTTCTTATAGCTGTATGTATACAGTGCATTTTGTTTATCCATTAATGCGTTGATGAACTCTTAGTGCTCCAAATAAACACTGGACATACAGGTATCTCTTTGAGCCCCTATTTTTAATTCTCACATACATCTTTGTGTTGCATTTTTGGTATATGATTTTATGGTAATTCTATGTTTAGCCTTTTTTTTTTGAGGAAGCACCAAACTTTTTTTTTTACTATGACTACAGCATTTTGCATTCCTAAGAGCAACACACAAAGATTCCCATTTTTCTACATAATTGTCAACATTTTTTAAAGAAATTATAACCATTCTAGTAGGAATAAAGTGGTATTTCTTGTGCTTCTGATTTGTATTTCCCTAATAACTAATGATTTTGATGTGCTTATTGGCCATTTATAAATTGTCTTTGTAGAAATATTTATTCAAGTCCTCTATCTACTTTTATGTTGGGGTGCCTGATTTTTTTGTTGAGTTGTAAGGTTTTTATATATATTCCAGATATTAAACTATATCATACATCCGGTTTATAATATTTTCTTTCATTCTGTAGGGTGTCTTTTCATTTTCTTGATAATGTCCTCTGAGGCACAAAACTTTTTAATTTTGATAAATTCAATGTATCTATTTTGTTGTTGCCTGTGTTTTTAATGTCAAATTTAAGAACATGAAAATTTAACCCAAGATTTTTATAGTTTTAGCCCTAGATTTAATTTTGTTAGGGGCTAGCATTTGTTAGCATTCCTCTGCATGTATATATCCAGTTTTCTCAGCACCATTTGCTGAATATACTATCCTTGCCCCATTGACAGGAATTGGCACTTTTGTCAAAATTTAAGTGACCATATATGTGAGAATTTCTTTCTGGACTTGCAATTATATTCCATTGGTCTGTGTAGCTAACATGCTAATATCATACTGTTTTGATTATGGTAGTTTGAAATCCTTGGAAATCAGGAAGTCTAAGTCCTCTGATTTGTTTCTCTTTTTCAACATTATTTTGATTATTTAAAGACTCTCTCTATATATATGAATTTGAGGATAGGGATTGCATTTTATCTGTAGATCACTTTGAGTAGTGACATTTTAATGATATTAAATCTCCCAGTCATGAACATTAGTTGTCTCTGTATTTACATAGGTCTTTAAGTTCTTTCAGGAAGGTTTTATAGTTTTCAGTGGGCAAGTCTTTCACCTCATTGGTTAAATCTATTCCTAAATATTTTATTATGTTCGATGTGATTATAAGTGGAATTGTTTTCTTAATTTCCTTTTTAGATTATTCATTGGTAATGTATCCAATATAACTGATTCAGTGTAATGCATCACATAAGTAGAATGAAGGCAAAAATCTACATGATAATCTTAATTGATACAGAAAAGGTATTTGACAAATTCAATATCCTTTTATAATAAAACCACTCAGAAAAGTAGGAATAGAAGGTAACTTCCTTAACATGAAAAAGGGCACTCATGAATAACCCAGGACCAACACCATACTTAATAGTATAAGACTTAAAGCTTTAAATCGGGAACAATACAATGATGTCTGCTTTCACCGCTGTTATTCACCATTATACTGGCAGTTCTAGCCAGAGAAATTAGATAAGAAATAAAAGGCATCAAACTGAAAAAGCAGCAGCAAAGTCATCTTGATTTTCATAGTGTTAAGTAACCTTTTAAAATTTAATGAGCTAATTACTAAATAAAATCGTTTCTTTTCCAATCTTAGAGGAAAAAGAATAAAAGATTTCTATTTTTAAATACCAATCTTTCTAAATTTGTATTACAGGAAAATATTGTATCTTAAGCATCTTTACCATGGAGAACTGGTTTTGTCTGTCTTGTTCTTCCATAACAATGGTTGCTCAGAACCTCAAGGCATCCTACCAAGTGTCAGAAAAGGGACTCATTCTATTTTTATTGAAATAAGGTTGAAATTCACTAAGAAAACTGATGATCATTTTTAGTAAGGCCATGAAGATGTATCAGAATACTTTTGTAGTCTTCCTTTTAGTTTCTAATTATGGTAAAATGACAGGCACAATTAAAAGTAAGTAACATTTTATTTTTTATTATTATGTTATATTAGTAAATAATATATTTTAAATAAAAACACATTTTTCTTACTTGAGAACTCTAATATTCCTAATTCCTGGTACTCCATAAAATTTCTTCAGGGGATTATCTTTTTTAATAGTCACACTGCTTCTACTGCCACCCCTTCCCCCATAATTCCAAACTACTTTATGTAAATTCTTGGGTTAGGATTGTTTTTAAGAATTCTTATTTTTTTAAAGATTTTATTTATTTATTTATTTTACTGAGAGAGAGAGAGGGAGAAGCAGGCTCACCGCTGAGCAGGGAGCCCAATGCAGGGCTCTATCCCAGGAACCTGTGATCATGACCTGAGCCACCCTAGAGTGTTTTTTGTGTTTGTTTTTTTTTTTTTTTAAGGAATTCTTCACGATGAAATCATGTAATAAATTCAATTAATAGGATGACAAATACATGTTTGGGGAATATGGAAAATGTCAAGATGTACAAAACAGCTTTAGTTAAAACTTTATTCAGGGGCGCCTGGGTGGCTCAGTTGGTTGAGCGACTGCCTTCGGCTCAGGTCATGATCCCGGAGTCCCGGGATCGAGTCCCGTATCGGACTCCCGGCTCTGCGGGAAGTCTGCTTCTCCCTCTGACCTTCTCTCCTCTCATTCTCAGTCTCTCTCCCTAATAAAGAAATAAAAAAAAAAAAATCTTTAAAACTTTATTCAGGATAATATATACAACAGTATTCTTATCAAAATATTATCAAAAATGTTCCAGTCTTGTACAGTGAAATCTGCAAACATTGATGAGAGAAATTAAAGAAGGCATAAGAAATGTACCATGCTCATGGAATGGAAAATTCAATGTCACTTTTTTTCCTAAATTGATCTGTTCATTCAATGCAATCCAAATCAAAATCCCTGCAGGGTTCTGTTAAAATTAATAAGCACATTTTAAAATTAACATAGAAATACAAAAGACCTAGAGGTGCCAAAACAATCAATTTTGAAAACAGAATGAAGGTAAAGACTTAAAAAAAAAAACTTAGTAGGAGAGGGAGGTGGTTCAAGAAGGTGGCCAAGGAAGATATTAAACTCACCTCCTCCCACAGACACACCAAATCTACAGCCACGTATGGAACAAGTCCCTTTGAGGAAGACCTGAAACTAGCTGAACATCTTCACAACAAAGGGGAAAAGAGCCACATCAAAATGGGTAGAAGACGGCTACCAAAACTAGACAAGAATACCACCAAAAGACGACAATTATAGGCCAATATTCTGATGAACATGTATGCAAAAACCCTCAACAGGTTATTAAACCAAATTCAACAATACATTAAAAAGAGCATACACCACAATCAAGTGGGATTTATTCCAGACATACAAAGATGGCACAACACAAATCAGTGTAATATGCCACATAAATAAGACAAAGGATAAAAACCATATGATCATCTCAACAGACACAGAAAAAGAATTTGACAAATTCGGGGTGGCTGTGTGGCTCAGTGGGTTAAAGCCTCTGCCTTTGGCTCAGGTCATGATCTCAGGGTCCTTGGATCAAGCCCTGCATAGGGCTCTCTGCTCAGCAGGGAGCCTGCTTCCCCTCTCCACCTCCCCCCACCTGCCTCTCTGCCTACTTGTGGTCTCTCTCTGTCAAATAAATAAATAAAATCTTTAAAAAAAATTTTTTTTGACTAATTCAAAATTCACTTATAATGAAAACTCAATAAAGTGGGTATAGAGAGAATGTACGTCAACATAGTAAAGGCCATTTATTGGGGCATCTGTGTGGCTCAGTCAGTTAAGCATCCAATTTTTACTTTTAGCTCAACTCATGATCTCATCGGTCATGAGACTGAGCCTGCATAGGGCTCTGCAATCAGCGGGGAGTTGGCTTGAAGATTCTCTCCCTCTGCCCCTCCACCGCCACTCTCCCCATGTGCTCTTTCGCTCTTGCTCCCTTTCTAAAATAAATAAATCTTAAAGAAAAGGCCATTTATAACAAGCCCACAGCTAATATCATACTCAATCATGAAAAACTGAAAACTTTTCCTCTATGATCAAAAACAAGACAAGGATACCCACCCTCTCCACTTTTATTCAACATAGCATCAGAAATACTAGCCAGAGCATTTAGGGAAGAAAAATAAATAAAAAACATCCATATTGGAAAGGAAAAATAAAATTCACTATTTGCTAACATGATTTTATATATTAAAAAGCCCTAGAGACTCTACCAAAAAGCTTTTATAATTCGGTAAAGTTGAAAGTACAAAATCAATATACAAAAATCCACTGCATCTTTATACACTAACAACAAACTATCAGAGAAATTAAGAAAACAATCCCATTTACAATTGCATCAAAAAGAATAAAACATCTAGGGACAAATATGACCAAGTAGGTAAAAGACACCTGTATATTAAAAACTCTAAGATACTGATGAAAGAAATTGAAGACAAAAATAAGTGGAATGTAATGAGAAGGGCACATATTGCATGGAACACTGGGTGTGGTGCATTAACAATCTTGTAACACTGAAAAATTAAAATAAACATATTTGGGGAGAAAAAAAAATAAGTGGAATGAAATTTGTGCTCATGGACTGGAAGAACTAATGTTCTGAAAATGTCCATGTTACCCAAAGCAATATACAAGATTCAATGAAATCCCTATCAAAATTCCAATGGCATTTTTTTCACAGAAATAGAACATTAAATTTATGTAAAAAATAAAAATCCCAAATATCCAAAACATTCATAAGAAGGGAGAACAAAGCTGGAGGCTTCACACTCCCTGGTTTCAAACTATATTACAAAGCTATAGTGATCAAAACAGTATGGTATTAGCATAAAAACAGATACATAGATCAACAGAACAAAATATCCCAGAAATAAACCCACTCATATCTGGCCGTTTATGACAAAGGAGGCAAGAACATAAAGTACAGTCTCTTCGATAAATGGTTTCGGAAAAATTAGACAAATACAAAAGAATGAAATTAGGCGAATATCTTAATCCATTTTGAGTTAATTTTTGTGCATGGTGTAAGACTTGAACCTAAGATCTGCAACCATAAAAATCCTTGAAGAAAACATAAGTGGTAAACTTTTTGACATAGGTGATGGGGATGATTTTATGGATCTGACCAGGATACCACAGCAAACTGAAAAGTTTTGCACAGTGAAGGAAACCATCAACAAAATGAAAAGGCACTCTACTGAGTGGGAAAAGATATTTGGAAATCATGCATTTAAGGAGTTAATATTCAAAGTCTATAAAGAACTCCCACGACTCAAAGAGAAAAACAGACAATCCAATCAGGTGCCAATAGGTGCACAGAAGACTGCTCAACATCATCAATCATTGGGAAAATGAAAATCAAAACCATGAGAGCTATCACCTCACACATGTTAGAATGGCTATTATTAACACTTGCTATTGTCTTTTTGATGAGGATGTATAGAAAGGAAACTCTTGTGATGTGTTGGTGGGAATGAAAATTGGTGCAGTCACTATAAAAAAAGAAGTACGGAGGTTCCTCAAAAAATTAAAAATAGAACTACTCTATAACCCACCAATTCCACTTCAGGGTATTTATCTAGAGAAAATGAAAACACTAAATTGAAAATATATATGCACCAGTATGTTTATTTCAGTATTTTTTACAATAACTAAGATATGGAAACAAACAACCTAAGTGTCCAACAAAGACCACACATACACACACAATGAAATCTTGCCACTTGTGACAACATTGATGGAACTTGAGGGTATGATGCTAAGTGAAATAAGTTAGAGAAAGATAAATACCATACAACATTACATACATGATATTAAGAAGAACATAACAGATACAGAGAACAGAAGGGAGGAGGGAAGTTGGGATGTGGGCAAAATAGAAGAAGTCAAAAGGTACAAAATAACAATTACAAAATAAATATCATTGGGATGTAAGGTACAGCATGTTAACTATAGTCAATAATGTATTCCTATTTGAAAGTAGGTAAGAGTAAATCTTAAAGGTCTCATGACAAGAAAAAAAAAGTTTGTAACTTTGTATGGTGATAGAAGGTAACTGAACATTGTGATCCTTTCACAGTGTATACAAATTTCAAATCATTGTACACTTATAGTGTTATATGCCAGTTGTACCTCAATTTAAAAAAGAAAGACAGTAATTAAGACTGTGTGGTATCTGTATCAAGACAGATAAATAGATCAAAGAAACAGAGCACAGACCTATGTATATACTGTCAATTGATTTTTCACAAAGATACAAAGGCAATTCAGTAGAGAAACAAATAGTATTTTTGACAAATTGTCCTGAAACAGGAATGTCCTGAAATTGGCTATGCATATGAACTTTAATCCATACCTTACAACTTGTGCAAAGTTTAACTCAAGTTCAAGCATAGTCCTAAATATAAAACAACTCATGGAAGAAAATAGGACAGATTTTGGGCAGGGAACCAGAGGAGAGAAGTCAGCAAAGCCTCATCGTATAGGGCTTATAACATTTTGGATGTTTTTCTACATTTGATCTAAAATCACAGAGTACTGTAAGCAGGAAAGTCACATGAATCATCTTTGTGTGTGTCAGAATTATTCTGGCAGGAGTGTTGAGACTGGACTTTACCAGAGCAGTAGATGCCAGTGGTGCTGGCTTGGACTCCAGTGGCAGTAGCAGAATGGGGAAAAGAAGTCAGATTTAGAGTCTATTTTGAAGACAGAGCTGATGTGCTCTGCCTGCAGATTGGTTGTGGAATGTGAAAGGTGGTCAAGGATAATTCCAAGGTTCTGGGTCTGAGAAACTGATGAATAGAGGTGCCATTTTCTGAAATGGGAACACAGGGGAAGAATAGGGAATAGGAATCAAGAGTTTGTCTTTGTACTTGTCACAGTCGAGTTAACTATTAAGCATCCAGGTGGCGATGTCAAATAAGCAGTGGGAAATAAAACTATAGAGGATGAGGGAAAAAGGAGAACCAGAAATATAATTTGGGAGTCATGAGCATGTAGAGGATATTTAAAACCATAGGATGGGATCAACTCAAGTAATTAATGAATGTTTATAGAGGAGGCCAAAGACTGGATCCTGGAATGTATCAAAATTGCTTACATTGGAGAGGAACAGATTTTTCCCATGTGAAAAATATATACAAATTTTTCATTCTGTTTTATTCTCTTATAACACTATAACCATAAAAGTAAAGTACTGATAGGAAGGGGTATTGGGCAAGTCCTGGAACTAAGTCATCTAACCCTGGATTTGCTGGTAACTAGATCCTGGCCTTGAGCTCTATGACTTCCCTCTCCAGGCTTCAGTTTCATCATCTATAAATTAAAACAATAGAGCTTATTGGCTGTTTGAGCAGAAGGAATAAAAGAAAAGAGTAGAACACAAAGGTTTTGAGATTCATTGGTTCCCTGGCAGGAAAGCTACTAGTTTAGGAGAGAAGATTTAGCTACATTGAGCATGACCTATGTCATCTGTAATGACCCCTAAATCTTTTGCAGCTGTTCTTACATAGCACTGGATTCTTATTTTTCAGCTTACTTTTCACTTGAATTTATTGTTCTATAACTTAGTCAGGGATGATTTGGTTTCAAAACCCAGAAACTCTCTGAAAGTGGCTTGAGCAGAAAAGAGAATGTATTGGAAAGTCCACTGTGCCTCACAGAACTCAAGGATCTCCTGAGACAGAAACAGGAAATGGAAGACTATTAATCTCCATTCTGGTTTCCTTTTCTCTAATTACACATCAGCATCTGCCCTGACTGCTCCAACAAAGTGCCTTGGATTTCTGAAATACATACTTGTAAACCCAGTTTCCACCAACAACTGCCCCAGTCTTTGAAATTGTCCTAATTTCACATTCCAGGGAGAGAGAATTAGATTGACTTTGCCTGGCTTCGTTGTTGCTGCTTTCTTTCTTTCTTAAGATTTTATTTATTTATTAGAGAGAGAATGAGATCATGAGAGGGGAGATGGTCACAGGGAGAAGCAGACTCCCTACACAGAAAGCCCAACACAGGACTCGATCCCAGGACTCTGGAATCATGACCTGAGCCGAAGGCAGTTGCTTAACCAACTGAGCCACCCAGGCACCTTCTGCTTTCTGAATCAGTCGCCCATCCTGGATCTGTTGGCTGGGACCAAGCAGGAGTGAGTTCATGTAATGTATACATGCTTGAAAGAGTCTCAACTTTAGGTTGGGAGCTTCAGCTGACATCTCATAAAAAAAGAATGAAGTTACCTTTAAGTGGATCCAATCTAAGAATGATAACATTTTAAAAATTGTTCTAGGATAAGCTGGGGGGCTCAGTGGGTTAAAGCCTCTGCCTTTGGCTCAGGTCATGACCTCAGAGTCCTGGGATCAAGCCCTAATCTCGCTCTCTGCTCAGTGGGGAGCCTGTTTCCCCCTTTCTCTCTGCCTGCCTCTCTGCCTACTTGTGATCTCTGTCAAATAAATAAATAAAATCTTTAAAAAAAATAAAAATTGTTCTAAATTATTTATGTTTAACCACCCCCTCAAACATGCAAATTTTCTATTATTATTCAGAAGGAAATATTAACATAATAGAAATCTATGATTTCTTTTTTCTAAAATGCTAAAACACCAATGTCTTTAAATATTTTGGTTTGGATAAATAAATTTTTGATTTTTAAGTCTTTCATCAATATCATATGTTATAAGAGGTAAAATCACTGAGGACATATTTTAGTTCTTGTTTCTTCAGCAGTACCAATAATACAAATTTTCCATGGAATACTGCATTTTGACTGTTTGACTCTTTAAAAACAAACAAACAAAACCTTCTTAGCATTTGGATTGATTTCTAAGGAATTATATATTTCTATCAAGACTGTATAAGTAGAGGACATTAATAGTTCTAAGGAAGGAATTAACTACCACTTTGTGGCCTTTTAAATTCTTCTGAAATAACAAGGAGGGCCCAAAACTTACAAGACTAGGAAACTCAATGCAAGGAAAATACTTTCTTCTGTATGCATTTAAAGTGCATGCTGTTTTCATAGTACTGCACATTTATTATCCATCTAATAAAATTAACAGTATTATACATTAGAGTTATTTTTAAAGGAGTATTTTTTGATGTCTTTGGAGAGTTTAAATGTAAGTCCTGGTAAAAATGCAATTTTATGAACTTATACAGAAAGCAATCTTTGTGAAAGCCAAATTCTAAGCCTACTTAGAATTCAAAGCTTCATGAGATCTGGTTTCTCCTCCCAACCCTCTAAATGCCCTTCTTAGTGAGCTTTTTCTTCATTTCTTATTTCCCTCACACTGGGAATGGCCAACGACTTGGTCTTTCAACAACTATCCATTCAATCATTCATTCATTCATTCATTCATTCACTCAACTAAAGGTAGTGGGCATCTACTGTTTGTAAGGTGCTATCTCACTTGCTCTGAAGATCAGAAAACAGATTAGCTACTACCATTGCCTTCTGGGATCTTACGGCTTCTGGGTAAACTAGAATATGTACATAAGTAAGAATAAAAGAAAATAGATACAGGTTGTAGTAGAACACAGGTAAAGTACTATGTGATACCAGGAGAAGGAAGAATTTTTTTTTAATATACTACCTAGATAAATAAAGTTCTGTCTTCTTGATAATCTTTCAATCACCAGTAATTTATTATTGCTTATATTCTTTGTAGGACTCTTTCCAAACTATTCTCAACTTTAAATAATAACAATAATAAGAGGGATGCCTGGGTTGGTCAGTCGATCAAGCATCTGACTCTTGGTTTCAGCTTGGGTCATGAGATTAAGCCCCAGGTTGGGCTCTGCAGGGAGTTTGCTTGAGATTCTCTTTCCTCTGCCTTTGTCCCTTTCCCTACACATGGACTGCACTCTCAATCTCTCTCTCTCTCTCTCAAAAAAACCTGTAATGCAAAATAATAAAAATAAATAACATCAACTAGAAATTATTAATATTCACTAAATGCCAGGCAATGTTTCAATCACTTATATATGTTTTTATGTAATCCTTACAACTGCCCTACCAAGTATACAATATTATTTTTCCCATTTCACAGATAATAAAACTCAAGTACATAGGGTTATGCCCAGGGTTATATAACCAATGAATGACAGAATCGGGATTGTGCATCCAGGTATTTATAGTCCCCAAATTCATCTTTACCAGTTCCATTTTTTACCAGTAAACTAACACTTCATATTTTGCTATAAGGATGGCTACACCTGATAAGAGCTGCTTTGACCTTAGACACTTCTATCTCAACGTTTTTCTGTATCTTTATCCCAGTGCTCTCTTAACAACGATGTTTTTCACTTTGGGCTTTTGCTTGCTTGGTTGATATTTGAATCCCTGTCTCCATTACATCGGGCCTTTCCTTCACTTCGTCTTCCCCTCCCATGAAACCTTTCCTGACTTTCAAGCGTGTTAATACTCTCTGTATCTGAACTCTCTAAGCACTGTCCCACATTATTCACTGATTTTTCAATAATTTTGGCCCCTAATGCATTCTAAGGTTTTTGAGGAGTTGAATAACTTTTTGACAAATTTCTTTCTGCAGAGCATCAACTAAAGTACTGACCACAAATAAGTCAGTGTACAAGTATTTACACATGGGGACACCTGGGTGGCTCTGTCAGTTAAGTGTCTGACTCTTGATTTCAACTCAGGTCATGATTTCAGGATTGTGAGATCTAGCCCCCTGTCAGGCTCTATTCTTCGCAAGGAGTCTGCTGGAGATTCTCTGTCTCCCTCTACTCCTGCTTGTGTGTACACTATCTAAAATAAATAAATCCTCAAAAAAATATTTATACATGGATTTTTATAGCTTAAATCTAAACTGTTTAGTTATCCTTAAAATCAAGAATTTAAGACTTTAAAAGTTGGGTTTGAGAATTTGTATGGTCTACATTATTTTCAGATGGAATATTTAACAATTCTCATATTTAGTTCATTTGTATGAAAATTCTTCCTTAATCATCTATGCTAAGTGAAATACTCAGAGTAGTTTTTTGTTTGCATAACCTTCTAGGTTTTAAGGCTACATGAAGCCTATGCAAATTAGTTAAAATAGTAACATCAAGCTATTTGGTTTAGTGTATACCATTTCTTGAGTATATTTTGATCTTTGAAAAATTAATCAGAATTGTCATAATAGTTATCTTCAGAACCTCTTCTGTTCTTTGTTGATATTTATTTGAAAATTTTTTTTTAAGATTTTATTTATTTATTTATTTATTTATTTATTTATTTATTTATTTGGAAAGAGAGAGAGTGAGAGAGAGCATGAGAAGGGAGAAGGTCAGAGTGAGACGCGGACTCCCCATGGAGCTGGGAGCCCGATGTGGGACTCGATCTCAGGACTCCGGGATCATGACCTGAGCCGAAGGCAGTTGCTCAACCAACTGCACCACCCAGGCGCCCTGAAAATTTTATTTTCTAGGCCAACATATTTATTTCTTCTTAAGACCATCTTAAAGTCCTACAGGTATAGTATTTTAGTAAAGGTCCAGGAAGCAAGACTAAAACAGAAAAAAAAAAACAAGAATTTTGAATATGTTTTGTTCCCACTTCAATCTTCCAAGTTATGTTATTTAATCATAAGATATGATGCAAAATAATATTTTTTCTATTTGCCTCTTCTTTAAATATTTTGAAAGAAAAAAAAATCTGCCATGGCAAAACACTTTGGTTAAAAACTAGCATTTCTACAAAATGTTCCACCCAGGTGATGCACATCTTTCCTAAATTGCTTGTTTTCCTTTTTATATCTTGAAGTTTGCTCCAAACCCCTTACTTGCTTCATAATGACTTATAAACAGTTAATTAGCTGACTCTTAAAACCAAATGCCTTTAACTTACTAAAAAAGAGAATAAGAAACAGTGCTCTTCTTATGACAGTGTCCTTCCTCCCTGGGGAAGGAGTGAGGAAGGCTGAAAAAGATGAAAATGAATAATCAGGTTGTTGGAAGTAGGGTTTAACAGCTGGTACAAAGTAAACAAACTGCAGATATTGAACGAGTACAGGCTTCCAGTCCATTTCCTTTTTTGCAAAATGTCTGGCTCCTGCATTCTTTATTCAGATGGGCTCATACCTGGCAGTGAAGTTTTTTGGCTGTATTTTTGTGAAATATCTGTAGGAAATGAGTTGAGAAACTTGACAGGAACAGCTTGAGGTATTTGATGAATAATAGAGAACTTCCACCATTCAAGTGTCTGACTAGGGCAGAATGAGAAGTATTAGAAACTTGGAAAAAAGGACAGATTGATTCAAAAATAATACACTGCTCTAACCCACTGGCAAACACAGCTCTTTCTAAAGCACTGTAGACAGATCACATAGGGAAAGAGCTTAAATTAGGTTTCCTTAGGCTTATTTGGACTGTCTTTCCTGTTGTTTATCACTTGCTGCCTGCTTTGTCCCATCAAAAATAAAAATATTTAAGGGGAAACGAAAACCTTGCACAGACGTACCAATGTTTTAAGGAGCTCTTTTTTATGTATGTGAGGAGCTATTTATTTTGCATTCTTATGCAATGAAAAGTGATTGAATGCCTGCCTTCCTCGTAGTTCTATTTCCCATTAACCTTGACAACTTGGAAAAAAGGAGTCTTCTTTAATGGCCCTATGATAGCATAACAAGGATAAGATACTTTCCTCTCATTTTACTATAGGATATATCTAGCACATGCTTAGAATGGCTTGACTTAATAATAGTGTTCTCTATGTGGACTTCATAAGCACTGAAAGAATTTTTTAAATCTAGCACATATTCAAAAGGAATGAGGAAGTTGATCCTAGAGAATAAAAGGGAAATAAATTTGGCTTAACTTTAATCCTCTCATTAATAAAATGAGCCTGTTTGACCAGATGAACTGTAAAATGTCTTTCAGCTCTAATAGTCTGTATATCTAAATTACTTTTTATGAATAAAATTTTCTTTTATTCACTAGTGATTTCTTTTTTCATTTAAGTCCTGTGATGTCTAGTTTTCACTATGAGTCTGAGGGCATATATTATCATTCCACATCCATCTCCCTGGGGAAGGTAACAGGTTAACAAAACACCAGACTTTACAGTAAATAATACTAAGCCTCATGTTCTGAATTCTATCTTATTTGTGGTTGGCAGGATGGGGAAGAATATTCTAGCTTAAAATTTTTTGGAACTATTATCAGTCAAACTCAGTGGACACTTTTCTTATTGACTTAAGCTCAGCAACTTTCAACAGGGCTGCCTCCCCCCTCACGTAAAAATATACATATATGTATACACAGCCTCTTGGCTTTCCTTCTGTCTCTAAACTGTTCCTGGTCAGTCCCCAGTACATGCTCATCCTTCATCTTTCACTGTTCTTCCCTAAGCTGTGTTCTCTCCCCTGCTTCCTTTCTTCATGAACATCTCGTCTGTACCCATGGTTTCAATCATCAAATGTTAATACATGCCCAAATCAATATCACCAACCCAAACTCTCTTTTGAGACACAAGCTAATTTATCCAATTACCTAGTGCACATCCCTATTTGTTTCAGAGCCACAAAGCACAGCATGTGTAAAACCAAATTCACTCTCCACCACCCTAGCACGCTCCTTCCCTAATGCTCCTTGTCAGTGAATTTCATCATCAAGAAGTCAGTCCCAAAGTCAGTCATTAAAGACATGAGCTTCTCTCTCAACACTACATTCAAGCAAATGCCACGTATGATAATATTCAATCTGTTAGGGTCCCCTATATCCACGGTCACCCCTAGATACAAACAATCATCATCTTTCAAAGGCATCTTGTTCCTAGTCTTTCCCTTTTGAAAGACATTCATTATCCCTCACTCTCACCTTCCAGCAGACAGAGTTAATTTACCAAAATGCAAATATGATCATATTAACTATTACTTAAACCTTTTTATTTGTCTCTCATTAACATTAGAATAAAACTAAAGTTATTAGCAGGGCTTATAAAAACCTTCCTTACATGGTATTCATGTATCCTCTCGCCTCCATCTCTCCCCTCTCCTGCCGCAAACTTAAGGTTGCTGACACACTGAATTTCTTCTGATTCCTGAAATATCTCATTCCTTTTTCTTGAGACTTTTGTGTAGACTCCTCCTTTTGCCTAAAAAAAGTCTTTTCTTCCGTTTCGATTCTTAGTTGAGACAGAAACTAATTGTCCTTAAAATATTTCGATTATTTTCTTAACTACCTTAATTCTCATAACAGCTCTCTGCATTATTATCATCACTATTTTACAACGAGGATGTGAAAAAACACTCAAGCTAAGGAACTGCCCAAATTAGAAAGGTGGGAACTGGGAGAGTCAACATTTGATTTTCTGAGGCAGAGCCACTGATTTTGGGTATTATGCTTAAAAAATCATTTTCTGTATTTGGACTTGTACTGTCTCTGCTCCACGGCCCTTAACCCAGACTAGGTTTGTTGCTTCTGACCTCCCAATATCATGTCTCTTTTGCCCTCAAAGCACTTACTTATTTAAGTCACTGCCTTTTAATTTTCTTCCCTGCCAGACTATCTAGTTTTCAAGGGTAGAAATCAAACTTATTACAGGAAAGAATGAATGAGTGAACAAAGGGGCACCATTAATACTCTACATCTATTTAGCATTTGGTAGAGTTCTGAGACTTCAGGCAGAAGCTTCATCCATATTTTCAGTACTTCCTTTTCAGAATTTGTGAAATTAGAATTGATGTGTTTCCTCATAAGAACAGCCAATTAATAATCATTTGTATCTTTCACAAGTCAACACATTTGACTCCAGAGTCTCAAGGAGTTAGAAATGGTCTCCAAGTCTTGCTCTGTCCCTGGCAGTAGCTTGTCCAACACTGGGCAATGTCTATTAGAGGCAGGGTTCCTCTTTGCATCAAGTAGCTGACACAGCTACAGTTTGTAGGCCTGAATTTTCTTCCACCTTTCACATTACTTTCTTATTGTTTTCTCTAGAATGCATTTTCTCGTAAATCAACATTTTAAAATGATGCCAATATCCCTGAGCAGACCCACCAATGCATATTTAATTGATCCTAATAGTGAAACTATTGAAATGAAATGGCCAAATGTTATTTCTTTAAGAGTTCTATATATTAGTTAACTTTTTGCTCTCCTGGAAACCCAGCTACCACCTTCAGTATTTCTTTCCTATGGCATGATTCTTTTTTTTTTTTAAGATTTTATTTATTTATTTGACACAGAGAGAGAGATCACAAGTAGGCAGAGAGAGAGGGGTGGAGCAGGCTCCCCGCTGAGCAGAGCCAAATGGGGGCTTGATCCAAGGACCCTGAGATCATGACGTGAGCTGAAGGCAGAAGCTTAACCACTGAGCCACCCAGGCACCCCAAGATTAATACTGTAATACCAACAACGCTCATTAATTCCTCCCAACAGTTCTAGGAGAGAAGGATTATTATTATTCCCATTTCATTGATAAAGAAATCAAGTGTAGAGAAGTTAGTAAGGGGTGGAACTGCTGATTCAAACCCAGAAAGTCTGGCTTGAAATTTACTGTACTCTGTATCCCTGGTTTTAAAATATGTTAGTGGTACCATTGGTCAGTAACTAGATATGTGGCCTAAGTAACATTGACGATGAACAGGCAGCTTAGTAGAAATCGAAGCAACTGAACTAAAAGGGTAGAAGTGAAATGAGAATCTTAAAGATGTCTCTGTTTTTTCCCAAGGCAATCACATCATATACTCATATAACATACCCGTATTTTTACCTGCAGAAGAAGAATAAACCAACAACAGAAAAGCTTGATCATCCTTGAATTTCACTAAAAGAAGCAGTTGTATCTTATGGGAATAGAAATTTACATTGAAGAAGCAATGTAAAATTCCCTGAGATATCTGGTGTATTGGCATAACGGTGACTCTTCAGCAGATAGTCAAAGTCCAGAGAAAGATTTTTTTTTCCTTAAAAAGTATTATTTGAAGGGAAGCTGTGTTCTTTGTAGTAAATGCTTTTTGAGAAAATGTGAAAAAAATCTTGAGTGCCATAGAACATATCAGACCTCAGTGTGGTTTTCCCACTTAAAGTTTAAAGAAGATGACCATAGTTAATGAAAGGACACAAATGACCACCAGATGGAAACAACTGTATATTTTTTTCACCTTCAAATTAAACTGTCACTTCAAAAATGTTGCTGTCACTTATGTTGAAAAGAATTAATATGTTCATGAAAAAACAGGTGAGCCAGGTGCATAAGAGATTGGTTGGCTATAACCAACCTCCCTATAAGAAAAAAAAAAAAAAAAGCTGTGTAAACAGCATTCTTTCTAAATGTCAGTATCTATCTAAAGTTATACATTCTTTCAGATGACATAATATAGAAGAAATGACTTGGGAAAATACAAAGAACTGTACAAATACAACTTATTAGTGTAATTTTTTGGATTCAGCTTTCTATAATATGATTTAATGAAAATAAAATATGCCTTGAAAATATTAAGCCTGAGTGACCATAAAAAATATCCCAGAAGGATTCAAATAATGTGGAATGTTCTATGATACACCTTCTTAATATTTTTAAACAACTCAATAAGGAAATCTACTAAAACAAAATCGTAAAAATATGTAAGCATGCAAAAAATGTTATTGATGTTGGAAAACTCACATTTAAAAGTATAACAAGGGGCACCTGGACGGCTCAGTTGGTTAAGCATCTGACTTTTGATATCTGCTCAGGTCATAATCTCAGGGTCCTGGGATCAGTCTCTGCCCTCAGTATAGAGTCTGCTTGAGATTCTCTCCTTCTCCCTCTGCCCCTCCCTCCACTTAACGTGTGTGCAAGTGTACTCTCATGCTCTCTCTCTAAAATAGATAATTATTTTTTAAAAAAGTATAACAAACTGTCCTTTATCCTATTAAAACACCACCTAAATACCAATATCCAACTTTAATTTTCTCTCCAACTCCCTTTATCTTGCTCTATATGGAAATACAAATTCATCTCAATATCAAATCAATTTCCCTGGACTGGAACTAGAGTTATTTGGTTTTTCTCTTTGCTATTGATCTTTTCTTTAAAATTTCTATCTGGTCCTGCCATTCTACCTACACCATTCCACTTTGTACTCTCATTTCCTCCCATCAGCACTATATTGGTGGGTCCTGGCTAGAGAAGACTTTCTTAGCTTCCTCTCCCTAATATGTGCTTGAAGTGCTTAAATTCCATATTCCAAAACTTCATGGGCACCTGAGTGGCTCAGTTCATTAGGTATCTGGCTCTTGATTTTGGCTCAGACCATGATGTCTGGGTCATGAGATCAAGCCCATTGCCGGGCTCTGTGCTCAGTGGGAGGTTTGTTTGAATTCTCTCTCTTTCCACTCTTCTCCCCTCTCTCTTTATCTAAAATAAATGTTAAATATTTTTAAAAAATTAAAAAATAAAACTTCAGTTGCTTGCTCAAAATCCTATTTGTTCCTCTGCTTCCCATTTACCAGTTCACACTGTCCTACTTTCACTTACTTCTTGGTAGCACTCCTCTACAAAACATAGTCTTCTCTTAAAAAAACAAAAACAAAAAACAAGCCTGCCTTCCTACTACCTACTAGTTAGCAAATTTGACAGATGTTTTCTAAGCTTATCCTTTAGCTGGAGCCCACCTTTCAAAACTCAGCTATGCTGATTTATGCTTCCTGGAAAGTCATTCCTGGCTCTTTCTAGCCCTTTCTTCATCCACTTTGTCTCCTACCTCCTCTGAGACATCTTTCTTCTCTTGCTTGCTATAATTTCATGGGATGCCTTCTAGATTGGCTATTGGAATAGAAGTTCTTTAGAGTATGACTCCATATTTTTAGTACCATGGAACATATAAGGTGCTCAATAATTTGTGTTAAATGTAGGTAGGATGGAAGAGATACACTGAGTAATGAAAAATGAGTAGACACTACCATCTTCCCACTCCATCAACTAAAATTTCTTTTTCAGCACATATATTCATGTGTCAGTGAAGCGAACCCTATAACTTTAAACCAATGTCTTATTTTAACTTCAAATAGCAAACACCGCTTTAAAAAAAAAGCTTCTTACATTCCAGCATAACATTAAATACACACACACACACACACACACTTATGCACACATAGCCTAGAAAGAGAAAACTATCCCTGTGGCCAACAGTCTACAAGCCTCTGTCCACAATTACATTCATCTGGAAAGTAAAAAAATAAAATAAAATAAAATAAAATTTTGACTAATTCTTTATTCCAATATAATTTGCATGGCATGTCATCAAAAAGCAGTAAAATTTGCTCAGTGACTATTATGAAGCTTTTAGCTCAGTTCTTAACCAAGGTGAAATAGGAATTTTAAAATGTTTCCTTCTAAATCTATTAATACAAGTCAGATAAAGTATATAATTCAGGCATCCAACTCTACTTGGGATACTAAGACATATCCTGGAGAGGGAATTTGAAGTGTGTTGATCTCTATGCTCTCTGATCATATAAGTGTAGCTCTATTCCTGAGAAGGACCATTCTAGATTTCTGAGACTCTCCTAGACAGAATAACTGCAAAATCCATGTACCTGAGTTTCCTTATTTTCCAAAAGCCATTCAGAAAGAAGAATTTAGGGGTGCTGGGTGGCTCAGTGGGTTAAGCCTCAGCCTTTGGCTCAGGTCATGATCTCAGGTTCCTGGGATCCACCCCCTCATTGTGCTCTCTGCTCAGCAGGGACCCTGATTCCCCCTTTCCCTCTGCCTGCCTCTCTGCCTATTTGTGATCTCTTTCTCTCTGTCAAATAAATAAATAAAATCTTTTTTAAAAATGATGAATTTAAACAGTAGAACATTTCATAATTTATAGTAAGTACAAATTTGCATTGAAATTTTAAGTACAGTAGGTATATTGGTGAAATTTCATGTGTCCTAAAGATTAAAATCAGTGCAAAGATATATGTAATCCACCAATGGAAAAAGAAAAATAAAGTCAAAGGCAATACGAAATAATCCTGAAAGCATAAAAACAAGACAAATATTAATGTAATACATATTATAGCCTATCCATGATCTCTTTCACAACTCTGGTTGGCTTTTTCCCAAAGTATTAAAATACCAAAATAGCCCCAAGTTATACTGGATATGTATTACTTGTATGTACAGTATAGCACGAATTATATACTTGCAAGTTATCTATGTAACTCTTACATAGCATGTATATCAAATGTATGCCAAATAAAGTACCAAGAATGATATCAAGAATTTTATATATTTATTTATTTAATTATATTCTAACTCTATTCTCCCCTTTATTTCTTCTCACCATACCCACCTATTTTACTATGCTTGTGGGCAGCCTTTCATTGTTCTTTTTATGTCTTTGTAACATCTGTACCATTTTCATGTATGTGTATTTTGGTATATATAAATGTCATTATGCTATAGATCTCATTCTGTTTCATACTTTTTCATGCAGTGTTATTTTTTCCATACTTATTCATAATGCCAT
Source organism: Nasua narica (assembly GCA_028533885.1). NCBI lineage: Eukaryota > Metazoa > Chordata > Mammalia > Carnivora > Procyonidae > Nasua > Nasua narica. The sequence continues at coordinate 14,766,568 of CM052810.1, read as the reverse complement.
GAATACATAAAATCTATTCCTGCTCAAAACAACATATTTTTCTTCAGAATACATTTTTCATTTCTTATCTATCCATTCCCTACTGATGGGCCTCAGACTGCTTCCAATATCTTGCCAGGATAAACAAAACTCCAGAGAATATTCTTATGAGTATCTCTTGTGGAAGACCAAATTCTAAGGTAACTGTCAATGACCTATGTATGCCCTTGTAGAATATCCTCTGGAATGTGACAGGATCTGCAAATAGTGATAGAATTTCACTCCTGTGATTAAATTACATTCTAATAGAGTGAAGGAATTTTGCATATGTGGCTAAGGTCTCAAATTAGTTGGTTTTGAGTTCATTAAATGGGAGATTATCCTGAGTAGGATAAAAACCCTAAAAAGTAGTTCTCCTACTAACTTTGAAGAACCAAGCCAGTGTGGGTATTATAGCTGTGAGAAAATAGTCTGCAATAACCACCTAACCTTGGAAAAGAACCCCACGTCTCGATAAGACCACAGCCCCAGATGGTATCTGAATTGTAGCCTTGTGAGACGCTAAGCAGAAAATCCAACTAAGCCACACTCAGACTTCTGACCCACATAACTGTGAGACAATAAATGTCTGTCATTTGAGACATTTGAGATAGTGTTGATTTGTTCCATAACAATAGAAATCTAATATTTCCTGTTGGACAGATTTGAGAATCTCCTTAGGATATATCCCAAAGGACAGAATTTGAGTCACTAGGTACATGTATACTATACTTGACCTTCACAGTGTGAGGGTTCCTACATTCTAACATTCCTGCATACACTTTAATTAGTGCCATCATAACTGGTAGAAAAATCTATCTTATTGGGCCACCTAGGTGGCTCAATGGGTTAAGCATCTGCCTTCCACTCAGGTCACGAACCCAGGTTCATTCCGGAACCAGGGTCCCAGAATCAAGCCCCAAGTCAGGGTCCTGCTCAGTGGAGAGTCTGCTTCCCCCTCTCCCTCTTCTGCTGCCCCTGCTTGTGCACTCTCACACACATGCTTTCTGTCAAATAAATAAATAAAATCTTTTTTAAAAATCTGTCTTGTTGATGTTGTGTGTTTCTCATATTGCTAGTGAGTTTAGGCAACCTTCATTTGCTTGTTTCACGTCCTATGATCTTGAGTTCCTCTTCTGTAGGCCAGTTCATATTCTTGGCCATTTTTCTACAAGATTTGCTGAATTTCTATATTCTTATTCTCATTAGAGCTAGACATTTCAAATATTCTTTTCCTATCTGTCATCTATCTATCTATATATGTTTTCAAGTTAACTTGTTGGAGTAAATAAATTTTATGTCATAAAATTAGTATTTTCCCTTCACTTTGAAAATCAGTACTGAAGCTATTAGTGAAACTTATGTGAGTACATGTCTTTGTAGGCCTAATAAGTCTTGGGTCTCCTCCATCTAAAAAAAGTATATAGTGGGAAACAGGAAGCAGACACAGCAGAAATGCAAAGAGCAAGCCAGAGATTATTCAGCTTCTGATGTGCAAGAGTAGGATTTTGCATCCAGACAACACCAGTCTTTCAAGACAAGACCATCAAGAGGATTTTTTTAATTATATTCTGTGGCTACAATTTAACACATAATGGCGAATTCTGGATGTTTTAGAATCTGAAATCTCCTAAAATGTAGTAAGAATATCTCTGGATACCATTTAGTCTTACTTATTAGGTTGAAAGAAAGAGGTCAGAAGAAAAGCTCACTACTTTTCAGCCTATGAGATGTTAGTAAATGATGGGAGAAAAAAGATAAGGTAGATCGAGGTTCCAGCTATGAATTGCAAGATAAAAGGAGCAACTTTAGCTAACAATAGAAAGTATCATGTTCCCACTGTAGTTTGAGGCTTTGGGAATTAATTGGTTTGTGACTTCACCCATACCAACCTAGGTACATTAGAGGCGGTAGTTGATGCAATGTCTTTTTTTTTTTTTTAAGATTTTTTTATTTGAGAGAAACAGAAAGAGTGCATAAGTGGAGGTAGGAACAGAGGGAGAAAATCTCAAGCAGACTGACCACTGACTAGGGCCAGTAGATCTAGATCCCATGACCCATGGGATCATGACCTGAGTCAATACCAAGAGCCAGATGTTTAATGGCTGAGCCACCCAGGTGCCCCTGTCTTTACTTTTCCAAAGTCATCTTGGTTCCCAAAACAGAGTTGGAACTATATTAGCTGAGAACACTGACTGGGAAGTCAGTAGAGACTGCAGTGTTCACACGGAAGCTGCAGAAGAGACCTCCAGAAAGAAAACTGTATGGGATAGAGTGCGAGACATGAGAGGGGTTGAGTAAACCAGTAATTTTTAAGGAAACTGAAGGAGGAGAGAGGGAAAGATGAGAGCTCAAGTTCCCTTGGCCACTGCCAGGTGGAAGAAGTACAAAAGACCTTGGGGTTGCTACAAGACACCACACTTGAGGACTTCAACTCTTCCCCATTATATAAGATATGCATGCACTACCAACACATAGACGGATCTTAAGGAAAAAAAACCATGGGAAGCTCACATCTGAGACTGAATATTCTCATCCAAAAGAAACTAAAATCAACCAAATAGGACCATTAAAGTTAATGTTAACTACTCCACCACATTTCCACACCAGCTGCTGAAGGCTTCAAAGGAAGACTAGGCTGGTTACAGACAAAATAAAGAAGCTGCTTTTTCCCCTTGCACATCTGCATGGCAGTGTGACTTAAACATTCCATTCTGTTTCATATAAATATAAGACTACTCAAAGAGTGTGACCACTTGGTGTTAAAAATACCTTTGTTTCACTTAGTTATTTAATATTAGCTGTTCATAGCAATGCTGTCTTTCATGAAGTCAGTTAAAACATATTTGAAACTGCCAGACGTTTAACCCTATGTTGACATGTTTGCTCAGTTGCATGCAAAACATCTGGCTAACTGGTTAAATTTTGCACTTTTTTACTGTATATTCGATGTGATATAGGCTCAGTCTAACACTTAGAAACATCACACTATAATCCAAGACAACTGTGAATCATTTAACGCTGCTTTGGATCCCATGGACTTCCATTTGTCTTATGACGATCTTTGGTGGAGCATGACCATGCACAGTAGGAAAACTCAACTCAGCTCTTAACATACTATTGGAATGATCCTAGAGCTCTGGTTGGAATTTGTGAAAATGAGAATAGTAAGCCACCTCACATTCAAAGACGTCCACTAAAACTTCACAAGTATGGCATTAAATTAAAATGCACCGTTGGAAGACATTCTCTGGGGCAGATGTACTCTGAAGCATCACCTCTTAATTTAGTCAGAGAATCTAAGTGAGAAACAGAAACAGATATGAATCTAGACAAAACACTATAGACATGCCCAGAAGAAACTACAAATGCCCATATGTACCTCAGAGTCTATATCCAGAAGACTGAAAGTGATTCACCACATTGTCATGACACATTTTCTGAAACAGGAATCATTTTACTTAGGTGTTTGATGGGGAAAATAGTTCTGGAAGGTGGGTTTGGTCACATATAACAAGTTATTACCATAAAAGTACCAGCTCAACGAACATCATAAAGTACTATTTCAAAGTAAGACATTCATTTAAATGACATTTTTTAATTTCAGAAGATGGTATGACTAGTTACTGCAAGTTTCATATATTTCATTCTAAATCTGAATATAGACATGGAATTAAATCTCAAGTTCGATAGCATATTTTGTTTTGCCAGAGCATGGATTTGATAGAATAAAACGCATATGACAACACCCTTGGGTCTTATATTAGTAAAAGAAAATATATATAGTTTTAGTGGAGAAACTTTAATTTCATGATATTTTTACTCATTACTACCTCTAGAACTAAATGTCTTTGAAGAATTAATTCAAACAAGAAAAAAATTATTTGAAGAAATACAAAAAAATCATATAAAATATTACAGTGCTTTAGATTCTGAATGGATGCCACTTTTTAAAGTTGTCTATCATTAGAATCAAATCTATAATTCTTGGCTTATTTATTTATTTTACATCTTTCTGAATTCTTTTAAAAATATATTAAGGAAAATAATTATTAAAGTGGGGAAAGATTGATAAGCATAAAAATTATGCTTTGTTTTTTTACTTATGCCATTTGCAGTTATACAGTGTAAAATCTGTCCAAATCTGTTTTTTTATATTATTTTTTATTAAAATATAATGTATTATTTGTTTCAGGGGTACAGGTCTGTGAATCATCAGTCTTACACAATTCACAGCACTCACTAGCACAGCCTCCCCATTGTCCATCCCTCCCCCCTACTCTGCTCCAGCAACCCTCAGTTTGTTTCCTGAGATTAAGAAACTCTTATGGTTTGATTCCCTTTCTGGTTTCCTCTTGTTTCATTTTTCCCTCCCTTCCCCTACCAGTTAAGATTTTTGATTCAATCCAAGTTACACAGGATAAGAGTCAGTTAGGCACTTGGAGGCGTTCAATGTAATGTAAAAAACAAGTCAAGAAAATTTGAACCGAGACTCTCAGGACCTCCTAACTATCAGAACAGAGCCATCTTTTCTAATTGAATATGCAACTGCCCCACCATATTTGATTAAAGATTTGTACTTGTATAAATGTCCTTGGCTGTGTCATCATTTCCATCTTACATCTTAAATCAAATTAATCATTTTGTATGTTTCTTTTCCATGTTTCATCTCTAGGTTAAGATTGTTCTACATAAGCCAAAAATAAATTGAAATAGGATGTGCTGGTAATGTTTGATGCATATCCTTGAATCTTACAAAATTCACCTCATGACATCCTTTAACATGTCCAGATTTTTTTTAATAGATCTTAGAGGCTTGGTTCATATGATTTACCCAGTCAGAAGCTCATAGATCAATGGTCCAGTAATTAAATGTTTCTGACTACACTCTCTCAAAACAGAGACAAGAGAATTCTCCATTATCCACCTCCAGAATGATAATGGGATAGCCACATTCAGAAAGTCAGTATTTAAATGTATATTAAGAATACTGCTATTAAAATCAATAATCATGGGGTGCCTGGGTGGCTCAGTCGGTTAACCTTCTGCCCTTCTGCTCAGGTCATGATACTGAGATCCTGGGATGGATCCCCAAGTCGGGCTGCCTGCTCAGCAGAGAGTCTGCTTCTCCCTCTGCCCTCTCCCTGCTTTCTTTCTCTTGCTCTCTCTCATACTCTCTCTCAAATAAATAAATAAAATCTAAAAACTGAAATAATAAAATAATCATTTTACATGTTACTTTTTTAACACTTTATATAATCACTGAAAATGAGTTTTATTGAGAATTATAAAAAGCCACTATTTTAAGAAAATTTAATTTCACCCACACTTGGCATCCTACAAAATGGAAAAACAAAACATTAAATATAAAAATATTACACAAGTTTTTAGACTATGAAATAGTAAAACATTCAAATTTCCCAAATATTAACTGCAAATAATTTTAAAATATGGTTAATTTTTTTTAAGGTATTGAGAAAGAGTTCTGCCACAGAAGTAGAACGTATTTAACTTGGAAAAAGAAAAACTGCCTTTTTACTTTTAAACAAGAGTTTTCTGTCTTAGAGCAGTGGTACTTGGCTGTTTCAACATAGATCTGTTTGATTACAAATCCAAAGAAAATGTTCTCAGAACAGGCTACTTGTTTGCTCTAGGTTTAGAACTTGATGTAAGCCTCATTCGGTTGGTGAAAGCTTACTTTCACAAAGATTTCATGTTCGCAAATAACACCAGGAAATGATCCCAGTGAGAAAATTATACAAAGTCGTATTCATGGCAGGTTTGGCTTAAATTGGTAAAATGATAATATTAAACTGTTGCTGTGTATTAGATGTACAGCAGAGTTTACTTGCTGTAAATTAAGGTAAATCACCATTCTTAAATACACTTTGTGAGTCTTTTCATGCTACTTTTTATTTTTTTATTATTTTTTTCTACTTAGGGCATATTATTTCAAAATTTTTATTCCAAAAAGTCTAATTCAAATAGGCCTTTTGGGGCCATAATATTTCATTGCAAGATTAATCCCATTTCTACTCTGTGAGCTCCATGAGCTCAATGAGCTTAGAAACCTTTTATTTGTCTTTGTATTCAAAGAATGATCCAGACAACTTCTCATTTAGATGTTTGTTAAATTATTTTGTATTTAAATTCAATTAACTAACTTATAGTACATCATTAGTTTCAGATAACACCTAGTGCTCATCATATCACATGCTTTCCTTAATGCCCATAACCAGTTACCCCATTCCCCCCCTCCAGCAACCCTTAGTTTGTTTCCTATAGTTAAGAGTCTTTCATGGTTTTTCTCCCTCTGATGACTTTCCATTCTTTTTTTCCCTCCCTTCCCCTTCAGTCCTCTGCCCCGTTTCTTATATTCCACATATGAGTGAAATCATATGATAAATGTCTTTTCTGTTTGACATATTTTTCTCAGCATATTACCCTCCAATTCCATTCAAGTTGATGTGAATGGTAAGTATTCATTCTTTCTGATGACTGAGTAATATTCCCTTGTATATAAGTACCACATCTTTATCCTTTTGTCTGTTAAATAACAAACCCATCTCCTTCCACAGTTTGGCTCTTGTGGACAAAGCTATGAACATTGGGGTGCATGTACCCATTCTTTTCACTACATCTGTATCTTTGGGGTATAAACCTAGTAATGCAATTGCTGAGTCATAGAATAGCTCTATTTTTAACTTCTTGAGGACCCTCATACCACTTTCCAGAGTGACTGTACTAGCTTGCATTCCCACCAACAGTGTAAGAGGTTTCCCCTTTCTCTGCATCCTTGCCAAAAATTCCTATGGCCTGTCTTGTTACTTTTAGCTATTCTGACTGGTGTGAGGTGATATCTCATTATGATTTTGATTTGTGTTTCCCTGATGCCAGGTGGTATGGAGCATTTTTTCATGTATCTGTTGACCATTTGTATGTCTTCTTTGAAGAAATGTCTGTTCATATCTTTTGCCCATTTCTTGACTGGATGATTTGTTTTTTGGGTGCTGAGTGTGATAAGTTCTTGATAGATCTTGGATACTAACCCTTTATCTGATATGTCATTTACAAATATCTTCTCCCATTCTGTAGGTTGCCTTTTAGTTTTGTTGACTGTTTCCTTTGCTGCACAGCAACTTTTTATGGTTCTTAAATTATTAAGTGACTTTAGTAGTCTTTCTGTCAAGAAGGCATAGAATCATGGGGATGAAGTTTATAATAATCCAGACTCTTGGAGTTGCAAGTAACCAAAAATACAACTAAAGCTACTTTAAGTAAATAAGGAAATTATTGATTCCATGTAATTTAAAATGTATGAATATGTCTGAATATGAACATGTCTGACTTTAGGCATGTCTGGATCCTGGAGTTCCAATGATGTCACCTGAATACTCTCTATATTTCTAAGATATGATTCTTTTAACCTATTGATCTCTTTCCCACTGGTAAGATGGAAAAAAGTAACTTCAATTAACTACCCTCACAGTTTATATGCAAAAGTAATTGTGACTGTATTTTGAGACCAGAAGCACAAAAGTCCTGATGAGTGCTCAATTTGACATTGCTTGAAACATATGCCCATCCATAATCTGATCACTGCCCAGGTAGATGGGGTGACAACAATATATATTCTACTCTTAAAACTCATCCACTTTCTACTCTTTTTTTTTCCTTAATAAGGAAACTGAAGCCAGGAAGTAAATTACATAACCAATGTTACACAGTAAGTTACTAGCGTAGTTAGCTAAAATAACTTCAACAATGAACTAGGTCATAGAAGACATAATATTTATCTATCTTTATCAACATGATACACTTGTTCAATATATTAAAATAGTTAAACATAGAGTTTAATTTTATTGTGAGCTGTTAGAGTTCAACTTGGCATTTTTCTGAAAGTGTTTCTTAAGCAGCTGTTTCTGTTCGGCATTTATTTGAGCATAAACAAAGATGTTAGAACTAAAAATGATAACACAAACTACCAAGCCAATGGAATAAATTTACAACTAGTTATATAATGGATTTCCTGAAGTAGGTTAAAATATAAACATTTGTATTCCTAATCTTTTTTTGTACTTACACACTAATCTTCTTAACAGAGTATTGCTATATCAAGTATGTGAATAAAGTAACTACTTAATGATTTATTTTTTCACCTGACCTAAAATCAATGGTTCTTTCCAAAGCTAAGAAGTTCTACACATTTCAGTGCATAGTCAGCTCTTTTGGGACTGCTCCCTCTCTCTCACCTCCTCATCCACCCCAGTCCAAACTTCCTATGACTGGAGGGATTCAAGGTGACTTCCAAAAACTGCCTATAATATAGCACAATGAAATATATTTAACAATGAGGAAGAAGCAGCTGGGAAATTTAAACCTAGATTTGAGTTAAGATAAAAGCGTATTTCTTTAAAACCTATAATCTTTGAGGAAGAGGAGCTAAATATTTGAATTTGAGCTTTCCGGAAATCAATAGAAAAAGGAAAACTAGGTATGATTTACACTACCCATACAAACAAAAGGAAACCAATTGCCTAGGAATATATGTGACTATCCCCTAAGCCAAAAAAGAATTGATATAGAAGACCTCATGACCACTGTAGTAACATGAACACAATCCTTCCAGGTAACCAAATGACACGCAAGGTGATAGTATGATATCAAAGCATATTTCAGAAAAAGCAAATTGATGTAGAGTCAAAATGTGATCTAAATACCTGGTGCTCTTATTATCTGGTTAACCTTAGAATAGATTTTAGAAAACCTAGATAAGTAGATAATATAGCTATTCTTCCCTTACTTGTTCATTAATTCATTCATGAAAAGCTTGATTTCCTTCTTTATTCTGCACACTATGGGATCCAGGGCAAAAAAATATAGAAAAAAATCCCTGCTCTTGAACTCATAGTCTTGGAACTGATAGAGACATGAAACAAGCTTTTTTTTTTAATACAATGTGATTAGTATTTTATTGTAATATTTATTTTGAGATATATATATTATAGGATATTGTTGCAGAAAATGCCAAGCTAAAAAAAAAAAAAAAAAAAAAACAGGCTAAGGAGGTCAGAGAGGTCAATTTCATGAGAGAAGTTATAGTTATATCAGTATAGAAACTAAAAGTAAGAGTCAGAGTTGAAATCAAAGAGACAGTAACCAGTTCACTCAGAGACTTTAAGGCATGAGGAGTTTGGATTTCATCCAAAGATAAATAGAAACCCCTGATGGATGGTAAGTAGAAGGACAATTTAATCTGACATGAACTTCTAAAGCCCTAAGTTATAAGTCAGGAAAGCATCAGTGATGATCAGCATTAGGTTAGTGACAGTAAAGTTGGGCAAGTGTGAATGGGTTCAAGAAGGAGAAGGTAAGATTGCCAAGACACTGGAATTTGTTGGAGAAGAGAAAGAAGATTATTTCACTTCCTGGAATTTAATAGCTTAGAAAGCAAATTGCCTATTAAGATGTCATAATTAGTCATCATTATTGCTTACTAGTTCTAAAAGCCATGCCATCCTCATGAAGAGAATCTTTTCCTTTAATTCTCTCTTTCAATGGTGGGGGGAAATACACACATTTTACCCAAAGTGTTATCAAATTATAACTTGCAAGATTTAAAAAGGGGGACTGAAATGTATCGTTGTTTTATCCTGATGGGTATTGCCATATGATTTATTCAAAGACTGTTCCTATTGACCCTGATTCCCAAAGTTATATTAAGGGGAAAGTTGTTCACAAGCATCAGTGACAGGTTTCTGTATAGTAATAATCAAGTTAGTCCATAATCAACTGCTGTCCCACAGAATCAACTGACCAAGAAAAGTGCAATGAAAGCTTAAAAAAAAAATCAATCCCATTCCTAATAGATTGCTTCACATTGTGACAAAAAATATAGCAGAATCAATATTGGAATAGCTATTCCTAAAACCTTATATCCATGCTTTCACATACAATATTGGTCTGGAAGACCCCAAACTGAGAATTATATATCTATATATGTGAATATTATATAAAATTATATATTTGAATATTATAATTATAAATTATATAGATATTTGGGTATATATCTACTATATATATAAATAATCCATATTATTTATACGTTTAAATATATATATATATTTTAAGAGCTGACATATGTTTTATAATAAATGTATAAGAAGCTAACAAGTCTCTATTGTAGATCCTACCACATGTGACTATATTGTAAAGATTGTTAGGGTACAAAAGTTGGCAAGAATGAGACCTACCATTCCGAACAAAGCAAGGAATTTTTCTCGGGCACACCCAATAGTGTTGGATTTACAGATCAACTATATTTATTAGTCCTAAGAAGTAAGAATAAGTCTTGACTTATTTGTGTTGAGCTTGGTTTGTAAAGTTGAGAAAAACATTTTAAAATCAACTCAGAGCTGAGCTTCTAAATTTTTTTTTGAGCTTCTAAATTTTTATTCAACAAATTTATACCAAAAAATCCATGATGCAGAATCTGTCCTTATGATTGGATTAAAAACCAAGTTTATTAATTTTCAAACTTTTTTTAAAGAATTTATTTTTTTAGGGGTGCCTGGGTGGCTTAGTGGGATATACATCTGCCTTCAGCTCAGTCATGATCCCAGGACTGAGATCAAATGCCACATCAGGTTCCTTGTTCAGTGGGGAGCTTGCTTCTCCCTCTTCCTGCCATTCCCCCTGCTTTTGCTTTCTCTCTTTCCCCTTTCTCTTTCTAATTAATAAAATCTTTTAAAATTTTGTTTTACATAATCTCTACACCCAACATGTGGCTCCAAATTATAACCCTGAGATCAAGAGTCACATGTTCTACTGAATGAGCCAGCCAGGTACCCCAAAATACCAAGTTTAGATCCTTTGACATGAATAGTTTCTCAAAGCTTGGGTTCCTATTGTTCTTTATAAACAAACATGATAAATATAACTTCATATAAATCCATAAATGTGATAATACAATACACAATTTTTATTGTCTTCTAATTTGGCTATTTTTGTTTGTGTTGGTAACACATTTTACTTCTTATTATTATCCTGACACTCATGTGAACTTCATATTTTCTTCTTCAAAGAATAACATACAGATATCAACAGGGATCATTTTTTTGTGTTTTACAAAACCAGGCAGATGGACTCATTTTTCTGAATCTTACTTTTTTTAGTCAATGACACCATAAGAAATTTCAATTACCCCTAAAGAATGTCAATCTTGTTGGCTCCTATCCATTATTTTTAGTAGTTGTATAATATCTGATACTAGTGTATCAATTTTTTAAGCATTTCCCTACCAGTTGATATTCACTTTGTATCTTCTGTGATGTGTGTGTGAGTGATTACATAAAATTTTGCAATAAACATCTTTGGATATGTATCTTTATTTAGTGGTATTTCTGTAAAATAGTTTTCTAGGAAAAGGACTAAAAGGGTTAGGGATATGGTTAATATATACATATATTAACATACACACATTATATACATTATATAATATATACATTAATATGTATATACTATACATTAATATACATATTAATACATTAATATGTATATAATATACATACATTAACATATACATTAATATATACATATATCTTTAATATATCTTGCTATTTAATAGCAAGAATACTTTCCAACAAAATCTCTAAAAATTGACATCTTCCCCAGCAATAACACTTGACATGCCTCTTCCTATATTCCCAACAAGATGTGTATCTTGTGGGGTGTTTTGTGTTTTGCCAATCTAACTAGTATAACATGCTACTTTGCTGTAAATTCAACCTTCGCTTCACTGATTTCTTTCTCTATTCTGTATTTTTCTTATCACCAGATCCTGTGTCCTCTAAGAATTTCCTGCATGATTTTTATATTTTTCATTTAAATTTGTATTCCATTTTTGTTATTAAATATTATGCAAGATTGGGATCCAATTTTATTTTCTTCCTGATGGATAGCCAGTTGTACTAGAACCACTCATTTTAGGTCCATTTTATTCTCGCAGTTTAGTTTTTTAATTACTAACTTGTCAAAATATGAGTATTTTTTTCTAGTACTGGCATTTTGTATTATTTTGCTCCTATGACATTGGAATATATGTTTGGTTATAGTAGTTTTACGGTATACTTAGATACCCAAAAAGGCAAGTCTCTACCCTTTATTTGAGGTTTTTGTAAGTTGTCTCAATTATATTCATACACTTATTCCTCCAGGTGATATTCTCCCACATAATATTTGAAGGGATTTAAGACTAACACAAACTATTACTTTTAATATGGTATGTATCCCTACTTATTATATTTAGATATTTTTATATAGTTAGTGGTCATTGTAAAGACCCACACATAAGTGACTTGGATCCTCAGATGGAAGAAATATTTCAAAGTCAATATGAATAGATGGAAATCACAATGAAAAAATAAGATTTAGAAAACATATCCATGAAGAAAAAAAAAAGACTTAAAAGGAGAAAGAGAATTACATTATAGAAAAAAACTTTCTAATTATTAAAATGGCTTATCTATTTCTAAGATTGGGGAAAAAATTCTCATATCTAGGCACATCTGGAAAAACCCCTAATATCTAAGATCAAAAGAAAATCTTAGAAGCTTCCAGACTGAATGATAAAATTTCTTGTGGCAGATAATTAGGCTGGTATCAACTTCATATCTGTTTTACTAGAAATTAGGAGATACTAGAATAACTTCTATAGTATAGATTACCAAGAGAAAGGAAATACACTGCAAGATATACCAAACCAAAACTATTTATATGGAAGAATTCAGAGAGCAACACCTTCCACTTCCTTATGGGACAAAGGAGAAAGTAGCAGGACACACTCCCACTGGGGGAGAAAAAAAATTAAAAATTAAACTAACAAACATAAAGCATTTTTCAGAAGACAGCAAAGAGGTGCTAATGCAATGATAACTAGAGAGGATAAGAGGGAAGAACCTTTAAAAGATGACCTGATTTATGCAACAGCTAGGAGCTGGATAGCAGGAGTATTTGCCAACAGGAGCCAAACAACAGGTGGAGATTCCAGCTGTGCACCCACAGAGGTATCCTACAGTGGGGATAAAAAATCAAATGTCCTAATTTTCTCCCAAAATATTTGCTGAATCCTGGGTCTGCATATGGTTGAGGAAGGGCTTAAAATATAAGAAAATCTTTGAAAAGCAATATATCACAATCAAGAGTCTCAAGAGATAACTATCAGAGTTTAAAATCTGTCAGAAGGAAATGCCAGAGAAAATAAACTTTTTTTTTAAACATTTTATTTATTTATTTAACTGAGGGAGAACACAAGCAGGCAGAGAGGCAGGCAGAGGCAGAGAGAGGAGCAGGCTCCCTGCCGAGCAAGGAGCTCGATGCGGGACTCGATCCCAAGATGCTGGGATCATGACCTGAGCCAAAGGCAGCTGCCCAACCAACTGAGCCACCCAGGCATCCCTAACTAAACTCTTAATTGAACCTCACGATGGCCAGGGTCATCAGAGCTAAGGGTGCTTTATCTAGATCAACTAGTCTCCTCAGTCTCATTTTGGATGGGGCTTAAGGTGTTCAGCCACAGCTCTTTCTCTACCAGATGGACATTAAACCTATAAGAAAATAAGATAGTCCGGTGCATCTATAATTTTTATACCCGAATCAAGGAAAACTTAGTAGACACATAAAAAGATGGGAACATGTAACTAAAATCCAAAAGAAAAATAGATCTTAAGTATGCAATGTATACACTCTGGTAATAACCAGCCATAAGAAAAAAATCGTATTAACTATAATGTTTAATTGTACAGATATATGTATCTGTAGATATATAATTTATATACATATATAATGTTTATTACATTTAAAATACATTTGAGATAGTAATCCTCTTAAGGAAGCACAAGTATTATAAAACTACTCAATGTCTGGCTGTATTACCTTTTATCCATGACCCAAACTCTCCTATATACCTTCTCATTTTCCTCTCTATATACTTCCAAACTCCACTCATGATCTCATTGAATAGGAATACCCAGACATCACTTCAAAACCTAACCATTTTCTTCATTGCATGAAAATTGGCTTATTGTGACATTATTGGCATAAAGATGGGGCTTGTTAACTGAAATAACTAAGAATGGAGCTTATATATATGATTCACAGTCTAAATACTGGCTCTTTTTTTGTAGACTTTTGGCTATATTCTTGGCTCATCTCCTCCTTGTAATCAATCAGAACACCATAAATTAATAATTTTTTCTCCTTAATCTGTTTGAAATTATAAATTTCATGTTGACCCAAAAAGTTTCTCTCTGCCAAATTATATACACCTAATTCTACTGACTGCATGCTTTTCAATATCTAATGAATACAATAGGATATAAAATATTTATATTTTATAAACAGAAATTATACCAAAGTAAGAATCTCCTGCAAAACCAGGAACTCATTGCCACATTCAATGTCATGAAGATAATAACCTATGTTTTCTTCTGGGAATTTTATAATTTTAGGTCTTTAATCTATTTTGAGTTAATTTTTGAATATCATATAAAGGTCCAATTTCATTCTTTTGCATATATTCAGTTTTCCCAATACTATTTGTTGAAAAGACATTACGTCCCTACTGAATGATCTTGTCACCATTATTGAAGATTTGACCATATTTTGACCATATTTTCTTAAATATGAGATGCCTTTATATTTTTGTGTGTGTCTTCTTTCTTTCAGAGTAGTTTATAGTATTCAGTGTATAAGTTGTTCACTACCTTGGTTAGGTTTATTTCTAATTATTTTATTCTTGTTGATGCTATCATAAATGGAACTGTTTCTTAACTTCCTTTTTGTATTTTTTTGCATATAGAAACAATTCATTTTGTGTGATTTTGTATCCTCTAATTTGCTGAGTTCATTAGTTTTAACACTTTATTTTTTGTTGAATCTTTAGGGTTTCATAAATATAAGGTCATGTCATCCATAAACGGAGATGATTTTACTTCTTTCTTTCCAATTTGTTTGCCTTTAATTTTCCATGACCAGTTGCTCCACTTCCTCAAAGTTTGTTCTACCATCCAGGTGTTTTGGTCGGTTGGCCAGGTTAGCTCTTGGGACTTGTTAATTATTTGGCTTTTAATACCATTGTTGTGTGTGTTAATACTAATGATCATTATTATTGAACAAATCATCAGATTAGTGAGGCCTATCTCTGCCAGTATATCTGGTTTTAAAATCAGCAATTTAATTATAGAATATGTAAAGAGAATCTCTTCCCAGGAAGCACAAAAATAGTTTCTACTTATTGTGGAAATATTTTACATATGGGAAAAAATAATGAATAGTATAATGAGCCTCCTTGTACTCATCACCAACTGCAACAATCCTGGACAATCTTTTTTTTTTTAATCCTGGACAATCTTATTTCATATATTCCATCCCTTTCCCTCCAATTCCATATTATTTTGACCTCCAGCTATCATATCATTTTGTCCACAGATACTTCAAAATATATCTGTAAAATCAAATTAACTATAATACCATAATTATACTAAAGTTTTAAGCTCTTCCTCTTTAATACTATAAAATATTTACTTATGTTCAATTTTCTGGATTAGATCAAAATTTTTTAGGTTGGTTCAAATCAGTATAAAAATAAGTCTATGTTACAATTAGTTATTATATCTCTTAAATTTTATATGATCTGTAAGGTCCTCCTGTCTCTAGTTTTCTTTACAACTTATCTATTTTTTAGAAAATTGGGTCAGTAGTCCCAGAGGAGTTTCCAATGAGACAAATTGTACTGATCATAGATAGTCTAGTGATAATGCTTGACATGTTCATTCTCCCTCTATCTCTTTTAAGTCGTTAGCAAAATCTAGAGATTTGATCAGATAAAAGTTCAGGGGTGTTTGTTTTGTTTTGTTTTTGTCAAAAATATTTCAGAAGTGGTCTTGGACAATTTCATTCAAAGGAATTTTGTCTGATTTTTCTCTAAGAAATAGTTTTACTCTGCTTTAGTTATCAATATTTAGAACAAATAATCCTTTACCATCACATAGCACTTTATAATTTTGAAATAACTTTTATACACACAAATTCACTGATGTTTACTATATCCCTGTCATGTAGGTATTAGGTCTAGGATTTTATTTTATCTAATTATGAACTAATAAACTGATCAGTTACTATTCATGAATGCTGGCAGAAAACAACAGACTCCTGGGTCAGAGAACAAGGAATGTATTTCTCATGGCACAACAATCAGCATGAACATCAGCACATTCTGCTTCTTTCTTTTCTTTCTAAGTCCAATGTGAGTGGCATAGAATGGCCCAAATGGATTCTACACATGCAGTGGTTTTCTCTCATAGCTGAGTAACACTTAGCTTGGGGGATGCACCAAATTTATAGCAAGCAGTAAGCAAGCATGCTCTTCGGCCAGGAAAGGAATAATTCTCTCATCTCTCAAGTTTACCAGGTATATAAAAAACCTTGAAAAATGTCCAATGGAAGAGTGATCAAGACCTTGCAGGCACACACAGAAAGACAAGTAGAATTGCTGTAGGCCCAAGGAGGATTATCTCCCAACAATAGATATGATAGACTGTTTTCTCATATTTCCAGTGAAAGTATTAAGAGTCCATGTGAATTAAGGTCACACAATAAACAGCAAAACCAGGAATAAAACCTAAGCCTTCTGACCTGTGCCATGTACACTATTAAAGAGAGGGAACTAGAAAAAAAATCAGCTTATCACAGGGAAATAACAAGGAAACTCTTCTTTGGGATTTAAAGGTAGGGGAAATTGAAAAAAAAAATTAATCCTGTGCCTAAATTAAATTTAACATTTCAAATTTTCATTATCAGTATAATACAGGAAACTCCAAGATGATGTCCCTGTGCTTCTAAAAGAAACAAAGATAAAGCAATTGCTAGAAAACCACACCATCAACTGTATGTCACAGAATTACTCAAATTCAAGTCCCAAGAAATATGGGCATAGAGGTGAAAATACAAAATACACAAGGAAATAACCCATAGAAGCCAGAGACAGCAGCCATGACAGAACCTTAGTTAATAGAACAATTTGATAGACAATAAGAATCTTTAAAATGTTAAAATAAAAATTCAGAAGCATAAGAAATAAATGAGACATAATAGGTAACACTTTGAAAAACACTAAAACTTCAAAAAGTAAGAACACAGTCATGAAAAATGAAATCTCAAACAATGGGAGATTTTCAGATTAGAAAAAAAATTAAAAAGAAAACAAACTAAAAGTTGAACTTAAAAGAATTCTCAAAAGTCAATACAGCAAGATAAAGAAATGGATCATGTGAAAGAGATTTGCAGACATGGCAAATAGAGTGGAAACATTCAATGTTCCCACAATAAGAAATCCCAGTTGAGAGAAGATGAGATAAAAATTTTCTGGACCTAATGAAACAATGTAAATCCTTAAATTCATAAATCTCAACTAAAAATAAATCCAAACCTAGACATATCACAGTCACATAAAAAGTGACAAGATTTATCATCCATGGATGATAAAAACTCTCAACAAAATGGGGTCAGAGAAAACATACCTGAATGTAATAAAGGCCACATATGAAAAACCCACAGCTGACATCATACTCAATGATGAAAAACTGAGGGCTTTCCCTTTAAGGCCAGGACCAAGACAAGGATGTCTATTCTTGCCACTTTTATTTGACATAGTACTAGAAGTTATAGCCACAATATGGGATGCCTGGGTGGCTCAGTCAGTTAAGCATCTGCCTTTGGCTCAGTTCATAATCCCAGGGTCCTGGGATCAGTCTCCCATTGGGCTCCTTGCTCAACAGGGAGCCTGCTTCTCCCTCTCCCTCTGCCCCTCCCTACCGCTTATGAATGCTCTCTCTCTTTCTCTCTCTCTCTCTCACACACACACACACAATAATAATAATTTTTTTAAATAGAAGTTATAGCCACAGCAATCAAGAAGCAGCATCCATATTGGTAAAAAAACGTTTTAAATTGTCACCATTTGCAAATGATGTGATACCACACATAGAATATCCTAAAGACTCCACCAAAAGACTACTAGAAATAATAAATGAGTTCAGTAAAGTGGCAGGATGCAAAATAAATACCCAGAAATCAAGTATGGATTTCTTATAAGAACAACAAACTCGCAGGAAGAGAATTAAAAAAATAAACACCATTTACAATTGAACCAAAAAGAATAAAACACCTAGGAATAAATTAACCAAAGAGGTGAAAGACTTGTACTCTGAAAACTGTAAAATATGGATGAAAAAAATTGAAGATGACACAAATGGAAGAATATTCCATTGCTCATGGATTGGAAGAATTATTGTTAACATGTCTGGATTACCCAAAGCAATCTACAGTCAGTGCAATCTCTATCAAAATACCAGCAGCATTTTTCACAGAATCAGAATAATAAAATTTGTGTGGACCCACAAAAACCTCTGACTAGCTAAAGCAATTCTGCAAAAGAGGAACAAAGGTGGAGATATCACAATCCCAGATTTCAAGATATACTACAGAGCTGTAGTAATCAAAACAGTATGGTACTGGCACAAAAAGAGACACACAGGTCAATGAAGCAGAATAGAGAGCCTGGAAATAAACCCGCACTTATATGCTCAATTAATTTAGAACAAGGGAGGCAAGAATAAATCATGGTGAAAAGACAATCTCTTTAACAAGTGGTGCTGGGAAAACTGGATAGCTAAAGGCAAAACAACAAAACAGGATCACTTTCTTACACCATACATAAAAATAAACACAGAGTGGATTAAAGATCTAAATTTAAGACCTATCAGATAAAAATCCTAGAAGATAAACACAAGCAATAAATTCTCTAATATCAGCCATAGCAACATTTTTCTACATGTCTCCTAAGGCAAGGGAAACAAAAGTGAAATTAAACCATTGAGACTACATCACAATAAAAAGACTTTACACACTAAAGGAAACCATGAAAAGAACAAAAAGACACCCTGCTGAATCTGGGAAGATGTTTGCAAATGATATGTCAGAGGAGTTACTATCCAAAATAAACTTATTTAACACCAAAAAAAAATCTGATTAAAAAATCAGCAGAGGACCTAAATAGACATTTTTCCAAAAAATGTATACAGATGGCCAACAGACACATGAAAAATGTTCAACATCACTCATCGTCAGGAAAATACAAGTGAAAACCACAATGAGATATCACTTCACACCAGTTAGATTGGCTAAAATCAAGAAGACAAGAAACAAGTATTGCAATGATGTAGAGAAAAAGGAAACTTCATGCACTGTTGGTGGGAATGTAAATTGGTACTACTACCATGGAAAACAGTAAGGAGGCTCCTCAAAAAATTAAAAATAGGAATACCATATGATCCAATAATTCCACTATTGTATATTTACCCAGAAAATATGAAAACACTAATTCAAAAAGATACATGCATCCTTATGTATATTGCAGCATTATTTACAATAGACAAGACATGAAAGCAAACCTAAGTGGCCATCAATAGGTGACTGGATAAGGAACATTTGGCATATATATTGAAATTTATGTATGGAACCTTGGAATATTATGCCATCATAAAAAAGGAGATCATGCCATTTGAGACACTATGGATGGACCAAAAGGGTATTATGCTAAATGAAATAAATCAGACTAAGACAAACACTATATGATTCCACTCATAAATTGGATCTTAAAAAATAAACAAAAAGCAGAATCAGCACTATGAATACAGAAAACTAACTGATTGCTGCCAGAGAGGAAGGGTATAGAGTTTGGGCATAATGGGTGAAGGGGAGAGGGAGATGACAGCCTCAGTTGTGGAATGAGTAACTCACAGAAATAAAAAGCAGAGTGTAAGGAATATAGTCAGGGATATTGTAATAGTGATGTAATGAGACAGATGGTATAGTTCTATACTTGTGGTGAACACAGGATAATGTATAGGCTTGTCAAATCAGTGGTACAGCTGAAACTAATGTAACATTCTATGTCAACTATACTCAAAAAAGAGGTTTTAAAGGCAACCAGAGAAAACAGATTACCTATGAAGAACTTAGAGAAACAAATATATTCATCAGAAAAAATTGATGCCAGAAAATAATGTAATATTTTCAAGCTGAGATAAAAATTATCAAAGTAAATTTTATAAGATGCATAATCACTCAACAGTGAGAGGAAAAGATACAATCTTTCTTATTTATAAAAATCTATAAATCTCACTCAGATCCAAACTGAAAAAATAAATGGTATGGAACCAGAAAATTAAACCAGATGGAAGGACATAGATTAACTTGTTAACTCCTTCAACACAGATTTATTGAGCATCTTCTATGTGCCAGGTATTTTTCTTGCTACTCAGATTATAACTGTCCACAAAGCAATAATGTCTATTACTTTCCCTAATTGAATGACCAAATCATGTAATTATAATACGATATGGATTGTTTTTCATGATTTTGATATACTTTTATGGTACAGTTTAGAAGCACGATCAGTATTCTTCTTCTCAGTCTTTTAATCATCATAGTCTGTGTTAAGCATGAACTTTACCTCTCACGCTGAACCAATATACAGATGGTCACTGACTTACAGTGGTTCAACTTACAATTTTTCAACATACTCTCTGGAGATGTTGGGTAGAGACAGTAAGCCACAGCTCTGGGTCAGCCATGTGATCACAAGAGTAAACAAACCATACAGTGACAAATATTCTGTACTCATACAACCATTCTATTTTTCACTTCAGGACCATATTTAATAAATTACACAAGACAGTCAATATATTATACAAATAGGCTTAGTGTTGGCTGATTTTGCCCAACTGTAGGTTAAGTGTTCTTAACATATTTAAGATAGGCTAGACTATGCTATATTGGTAGGTTAGATGTATTAAATGCATTTTCAACTTATATTTTCAATTTCCTATGAGTTTATTGGGACATAACCCCACTGTAAATTGAAGAAAATCTATACTTCCTCTTATGAAACAATAAATGCTATGTAATCCAACTATTTAATCCCTTAGAACTACAGACTGAATTTTCCAGTATAATGCTCTTGTCCTACCAGAATTCAGCAAATGCACAACAAAGTGAACTCAATTTGAATTGAATTGAACTGATCTAAGTGTATGCATCCTTAATCAATGGAAAAATAAAAGTAGAGCAAGAAATAGCAAACAGTATAAACATTATAGAGTTGAATTTGGGACTGAAGAAAGACAAAGACATTTCCAAAGGCATCTACCTTCCCTCCACTCTTTTGGTATTCTTAGAGAGAATCTTAGATGGATAGCACATATAAAAATAGCTCACACCTGAAGGGTTAGATCACAAAGAGCAAACAGATCAAAAGCAGGATGTGGCTCTGCATTTTATAATGTCTAAAGAGAGAAAGGTTTCTTGGTTCATTAACCATACATCACTCATTACTTCCAAATATTACAAGTGCATGACATCGTCTTTGTCCTTGAAAAAAACAGCTGTAATTTGACTAAATCTGTCATCGATGTTGCTAAATGACAAGTGAGAAAATTACACAGCTGATGTAACTGTGTAACTTAACTCTTTATAAAGTAACTCGTTACAGAATAACAGTGCAAGTTCTATCTTTATACAGAAGACAGAATCTTAGGACAGAAGGATAGGGCTGCAGATGGTCAGGATTTACCACTCAACCCTTAACCCTGATTGTTAAGCAGTAACGTGATTCAAATAATTATGATTTAGATGATAGTGCTGGAGCAGACTTTAAAGATATCTACTCCAACCACCTCACTTTACATACAAATGGAGAAACAGAGGACTCTAAAGGAGCACAGTGGTGAAAAGAAACAGGCTGATTGATTTTGTAAGTGATTATTATTTATCTTGTTATAAGGCCACTATCTAAGAATTTTGTTTAAAACAAACTCCTTTTTATACTAAAAAAAATAGTACTGTTAAGTAAGCAGGTATCAGTTATCCTAGAGGACAGAAAATAACTGTGATATTTCTCCCGCTAGAATGCTGGCTCTCATCTACAACATGATATATTGTGTAATGTTTTAATTAAAACTCACTCACCACATAAAACAGGCATGGAAATAAGCCAGTGTCGACAAGCAGAGTGTGAAGGTACTTAAGAACAGATACTATGAGGGGGACCTGGGTGGCTCAATTGGTTAAGTGTCAACTCTTGATTTTGGCTCAGGTCATGATCTCAGGGTCATGAGATCAAGCTCTGTGTCAGACTCCATACTGGATGTGGAGCCTACTTAAGACTCTCTCTCTCCCTCTCCCAACACCCTCATAAAAAATTATTAAGACTAGGTATTATGAAAAGTTCACAGAGTGCTTAACCAGAGTCAGGCCTAAAAGAATCCTCAAAGTGCAATAGATTTTCTTAACAAATCCTTTTACATTTTTATTTTTACAAGCACAATTTGTGTGTGTGTGTGCACGCGCGCGCTTTGAGTTCCTGATTTTATTCACTCAGGCAACCTTTATCATGACTTGGATAGTAGGTCACACCACAAAGTAAATAATTAGTCAATTATTTTTAACATTCCAAGTATACTGACTTGGTATTTTGGAGTATTCTGATCAGTGTTATCTAGAAAACATGTATGAACATAGAGTAAATAGATATACAAAGATTACCTAATAAAATTCCTAGAACTATATAGAAAGCCAACAAATGTTTACAGAATTTAAATATGTATACTTGTAAATGTGCAGCATATTTCCAAGAAAAGTGAGAAGGCTTATCTCAGAAACACTTGGGAGCAAAGAGTGTTCCTCAAACTTTTATATTCTCATGTCCATTCTCCTCAAAGATAAAACTGGGAGGAAAAGTATTTCTGAATCTCCATTTTTCTCTTTCTGTGCATGTCCAAGTAACCATCACAGCTGTATTTGGGGACACCAGTCTTCCACAGGCCGCCATGTTTTTTTTCTCAGCAAATTTTCAAGGAAATTATTCCAAGATCAATCTTTCAATGGTCAGAACAGTTTGTCAAGTTTTATTCCCCTTCCTGATGAAGTTGGGATACATTTTGGTCCCTAAAGTAAAATCATATGCTCTTTGTGTGCTGCACTTTACTATGTATTAAAAAGAAATGCAAAATTAAAGCATAAGCCTTTTGGTAAACTGAATATTACATATACTTAAAATATGTGGGGTGCCTGGGTGGCTCAGTTGGTTAAAGCCTCTGCCTTCGGCTCAGGTGATGGTCTCAGGGTCCTGGAATAGAGCCCCACATCAGGCTCTCTGCTCAGCAGGGAGCCTGCTTCCCTTCTCTCCCTCTGCCTGCCTCTCTGCCTACCTGTGATCTCTCTTTGTCAAATAAATAAATAAAAATAAAATCTTTTAAAGAATATTATAAGAGCATCCCCAGAGAATGAAGACTTGTGTCTTTTTTTTTTTAAGATTTTATTTATTTATTTATTTGAGAGAGAGAGAGAGGACAAGCAAGAGAGGAGTAGAGGGAGAGGGAGAAGCAGACTCCCCCCTGAGTAGGGAGCTTAATGCAGGGCTCCATCGCAGGACCCTAAGATCGTGACCTAGGCCTAAAGCAGGCACTTAACCGACTGAGCCACCCAGGCACCCCTGGATGTATGTCTTTGGCTGGGATGCTAACCTGGATGGAATTTTATCAATGTGCCGTGCCTGAAAGAGTGGACTTGTTTTATTATTTAAGCTTGTAAGAGTGAGGCAGAAAGTACCTGGCTCTGTCAAAATAATTAGCTAGAGGCCCATAACTTGAGACCATATACATTTCCCAGAAATAAAAACAATAAAATATTCAACTTGAGGGACTAAGTTAGGTAAATCTAAGTATCCCTCGATGATATTTTTCACATAATTAAACTAATTAATTCTATTCAATAATCTCAATGTCAATATAGTCACACTAGAATAAAAAATTCTTTTAGAGTCCAAATTTTCTACATGATAAAAGTTCAATGTGCAACTTCTCATCCCAAATCTGCAGATAGTCTATTCAAAAGGAATTTCTTTTATAAGAAAAAGAATAATCAGATATTATATGCTGAAAATAGAAAAATTTATGTTGAGCTCACCTGAACTCTATTCTCATTAAGTTCACTTCCAGTGAATCTAAGCATTTAAAGTTGTATAAAGATGTAGTGTGATACAAGGGGTAATTTTAATGAGATTTCCTGTTGCTCTCAATGCCTAGAAGCAATGGTTTTTATTTCAGCTTTATCATAGCAGCTATGCTTGCAGAACCCTGATATAAAATGTCCTTCTTATTACAGCTTGGCATGGTAGCTCACCTATAAAGTCCACATGTGAAATATTAATTTTTAGGTGTGTTGTATAAATAATAACTGAAATATGCTAAACATTCCTTGGTTTTCCAAGAAATAAATATGAAATGAAGTAGTATTAAATCAACTATTAGTAACAACCCTATAATATTAAGTTGCATATCAGAAGAAAGGTAGAAGATTTTCAAATAAACTAAGCAAACAATTGTTTTCAATGTGCAGGAAATTCTTTGAGAATTAAAATAAAAATCACTTTATTTGATTTTGCATTGTACATGAAAGTTTTGCAACTAGAACCCAGTTGGTAATTACAGAACATTCTCATGAACACCACTGGTGTTTACTTGCCAAAGAGGTTGCTAGAGAGGAGCCAATAGTTGCCTATGGTATGCCCCATCAATAAAGTATAATTTGCCCATGACCATTAGTCTGTAATTGCCTATTGCTTCCCTAAATATTAAAAGCCCTAAGGTTAAAAAAAAAAAAAAAGCTAATGCTTCTGAACAGATGTTTCCTAATCTATTCTTTAAAATTCTAAGTATTACTAACACCGGAAATAAGAATAAGAAAAGAACGATATAGAACTAAGTGCATGATGTCTTCTTATGTTTATCTACTTTTAAAATCCTGAATAAAGCCCTTTCTTCAGGCTAATCGAATCAAGATCTCCAGGGACAGGAGCTAACTATTTGAAGTTGTATGCTTTGTGTAAGTGCTAGTGTGCAGCTATGTTTGACATCAACTGGCAGAAGGTACACAGGTTTTCCGAGGGCCACTTATTTCTTTTTGTTGTTATTTTGTTTTACACAGAAAGAGTGGCTTCATGTTAATGATCGAACAATACTAAGCCAATCATGTTAATGATTGAACAATACTAAGGTAGAAGGTTAGGAGAGAATGGCAATGGATTAGGGAAAAAAAACCGCCAAAACTCCAAAGTTATAAGGTTTGAATTGTTTATCATTTATTAATAATAACCACGGGTATTTATCGTTTATAGTGTGCTGGTCACTATGCTAAATGCTGTGTTATGCACTCATTTCTCAAATACTCATAGCTCATAAACAAAAGAACTATGTAAGCTGGGTTGATCTATTTTTTAAGTTTTTTTTTTTTAAAGATTTTTATTTATTCATTTAACAGAGAGAGAACACAAGCAGGCAGAGAGGCAGGCAGAGGCAGAGAGAGGAGCAGGCTCCCTGCCGAGCAAGGAGCCCGATGCGGGACTCGATCCCAAGACGCTGGGATCATGACCTGAGCCAAAGGCAGTTGCTCAACCAACTGAGCCACCCAGGCGTCCCTATTTTTTAAGTTTTAACCATTCTATCTCAGTATTCCTCAAATAAGAATATGTAGAACACTGCAAAATCCATGGATGATCGACTATCAGGTTGTGACTCACTGTCAAGTTGATTTTTTGATTAAATATTTTATGTCAGTTTGTGTCAGCATCCATGTTCGTTCTGCATCACCCGAAAACTGTTTAATAATCAAATATAAGCCACCAATATCAATATTCACATTTGTGTTTAGGATCACATTGAAAAATACTACTTACTTGCTCACCTCTCATGAATGAGAAATGAACAGATGACTAAAAATGTTAATGTCTGATCCCATCAAGTGAAGGCCAATGTCATGGTTGAAAGTAAAAATGAATAGTGAATATAAATGCACAACGGAAAATCAGCTCGTGAACGAAGCAATCACATGACATAGAAAAATGAGCATGCCTAGATCAGAATTTGTACCATTGCCATCTGTAGTAGTCAAGATTCTTCAGAGAAACAGAACCAATAAACTACGGAAAGAGGGATTATAGGGAATTAGCCCCCACAATTATGGAGACTAACACAATCCAAGATCTGCTAAGTTGGTAAGTGGGAGACTCAGGAGAACCAATGATATACTTCTAGGCCAGGTCCGAAGGGCAAAGAACCAGGATATAATTTCTATAATACAGTTTCAGTCTATAAGCCAGCAGGCTTGACATCCAGAAGGCATGGATGTTTTGGTTCTAGTCTATCGGCAGCACAAAGCCACATCCAGTTTAAAGGCAGTAGAGAGGAAGAATTCTCTCTAATCAGGGGAGAGTAAACCTATTTGTTCCTTTCAGGCCTTCAACTGACTGACTGAAGCTCACCTTCCTGGTTGACAGAGTAAGGATGAAATATTCATGACAATTAGTTTTTATTTCTGTCATGTGGTCATGGCTGTTAATTATAACTACCTTCTCCCTTTCTCAATTCCACCTTCCTTTTGCCTTCAGTAAGTACATCAGCTGGTCATGGTTCTTTACTTGGTAGATGACCCAAGCCATCATTCCTGAAGGGTCTGGGATATCAATAGTCTTATGCAAATTGCGTTATTACAGTTTTCCATTGACCTATTACATTGATTCCATTTCCATTTCCATTGACCTTAGGGCATCACTCGGGATTCCCATGCCCCGTGCCTAAGTTCTGCCCACCCAGAGGCTTTCCCTTGAGGGATGTCCTGGAAGGGCTGTAATGTACACAGCTCTTTACTTTTGGGTGATGGTTGCACATCCTGTCAAGCCATCTGTACATCAGGCCCAAGTCTTTTTCTGTCAGCTGATCATAGGGAACATCCCATAAAGCCATTGGTTCAGGCTGGGGAAATAAAGGCAGTGTAACAGGAGTGGGGACCATGTACATTTGAGCCACTTCTTCATGTAACCTACTGTGGTTTCAAGCACTGCTCAGGACCAGTCACATGCATGCCCCTTTTGTTTTATGATGGAGTGCTGCTTTGCACACCCAATTTTATGGCTAGGTGGGTTAGATAGCACCCAGTTCATGTTGGGCAGTTCAGGTTGCATGGTAACTTAGTAGCCTATGGCTAAGTGTTCAGTCTCTACTAAGGCCCAGTAGAAAGCCAAGAACCGTTTCTCAAAAGGAGAGTCGTTATCTGCAAAGCACTGAATGATTTGCTCTAAAAATCCCAAAACCTGCACTGTGATTCACCTACAGGGGCTTGCCAAAGCCCCCAAACAGGCACCATTAGATCTATTGGATCAGGGGCACCTGGGTGGCTCCGTCTTTAAGCGTCTGCCTTCGGCTCAGGTCATGATCCTGGAGTCCCAGAATCGAGTCCCACATCAGGCTCCCAGCTCCACTGGGGAGTCTGCTTCTCCCTCTGACCTTCTCCTCTCTCCTGCTCTCTTCCTCTATCTCAAATAAATAAATAAAATCTTAAAAAAAAAAAAAAGATCTATTGGATCATACCGCCCAAGTGGCAGAGCAGCTTGCCTGGCAGCCTAGACCTTTGCATTACCTTCTCTTATTCTGGATCCCACTTGAAACTAGCAGCTTATATGTCGCTTGGCAAACAGATAAGAGTAGCACACTTAAATGAGGAAGATGTTACCTCTAAAATACAAAGAGGCTCACTAGGCATTGTTCCTCCTTTTTGGTTTTAGAAGGGTCAAATGAAACATTTCCTTCTCTTTGGAAGAGATATCTTGACACACCCCATACTCTGAACCTTCAGAAATTTCACTGTGGCAAAAGGTCCCCGATTTTCTGTCATATTTATTTTCTACCGTGCATGCAAATGTCTTGCAAATCTAGAGCAGTTGCTACTTCTCACTAGGTCCAATCAGCATAATATCACTGATATAATGAACCAGTGTGATACCTTGTGGGAAGGAAAGAAAATCTAGATCACTAAAAACAAAACTATGACATAGAGCTGGAGAGTTGATATACCCCTGAGGTAGCACAGTTCAGGTACATTGTTCACCTTGCCAGCTGAAAACAAACTGCTCCTTGTAGTCCTTATTGACAGGGATGGAGAAAAAAAAACATTCGCCAGATCAATAGCTCTGTACCAGATACCAGGAGATGTATTAATTAGCTCAAGTAATGAAATCACAGGTACAATTAACTCATCATTTGATTATGCTTATAATAATCCACTGTCATTCTCTAAGATTCATCTGTTTCCTACAAAGGCCAAAAAGGCGAGTTGAATAGGGATCCAGTAGAAATCATCATGCCTGTATTTTCAAGTTCTTGGTAGTAGAGAGGGATCTCAACAATCTCCCCAAAATTTTATTTTACTATTGTTCTTCATAGCGGGAGTTCTAGTGATTCCCTGAACTTTAATAGTCCTTACTCCACAGGTCAGGGAACCAACATAGGGATTCTACCACCTTCTGAATATGTCTATTCCAATTATGAATTCCAAAACAAGGAAAGCAAAACTACAGGATGTGTTCAGGAACCCACTGGGCTTACTGTCAGAAGAACCCAAGCTAAAACTCCAATGATCATCTGACCTCTCTAAGCCCCTATAGTGAAAGTAGACCAGAGTGACACTGTAAGGCTTCTGGAATTAGTATCAGTTCAGAATTAGTGTCTGTTTGATAGTACCTAAAAGATCTGATTTTTTTCCCCTTAGTAAAGGGCCATATGGCTCTTTTGTTAGTTTTTATTATTAAGAATATAAATTTTTGGCATCGTGCTGTGATCTTTCCTCAAGGGCACCTGGCTTCCCTTTCATTCAAGGGGTTCTGGATCTGTAAACTGACTCAAATCTGGGAATTACCTGAGGAGACATGCCTCTCTTTTTATGACTCAGGTTAGATTTTTGTTCACTTGACCTAGATTTTTTGTGCTTACACAGATCAAGTAAGAATTTGCTAAACTTCCCATTTATTTCATTTCTAAAAATACCATGATAAAGTGGCCAACACCCTGAGCTGGCATGAGTCAGTGTTCTGATTGCTGCTTTGACTCTGCTTTTATTGTAGTTCAGGTAACCACACCCACCTACCTTCAGTGGAGAGTGCCACCACTTGGTCCTTTCCACCCCAGGATCTAATTACTCCTATCATATTTCCTAGTTCAATGATTTCAGTCCCCACTGTAAAGACTGGCCTACGTAGAAAAGCAAGCATAGATCTTTTTGAGGATGCTGGGGCTCCCCTCACAAATTTATTTCTCACAGTCGTGGCAAAGGTGTGTCTTCTGGACCTTCTCAGCTTAGATAAATAAGTCTTAAATGACAAATGCACTATATAACACTCTAGTCTCCCTAAGCCTTTGAATCCCTTTCTCCACATTAAACCAAGGCCTGTCAGACATTTCGAACTTAAACTTAGCCCTGCAGCTACAGGAGATAATAATCTCCTACAGGCCTCAGGAAGAAGATTTCAGGTCATTAATGCACTTGAAGCAGGAATTCAAATCCCTGAGCTCATCCTGTTCTTTTCCCACTTTGTCAGGCAACATAGGACAACCAACCAATTTCATTCTATTCATTAGTTTGACAAAATGTTCAAAAGTATCCTATACAGCATATCCTTGCTGCTTATAAGTAGTTGGTTAGGAATATCCAACGGAAATGTTTTATATATCTCTATTGCCAGATCATGCCAAGGACCATTGCAGCTCTCTTCACCACTGGAAAGAGAGCCATCAGCATCTTTAAATCTAATCAGATAATTCTAGAAACGTCAAAATCAATTTAGAAAACTCATTAAAATTCTGTTCCTCTAAAACCACTCTTGATACAAAATATGTATTATTCTGGGTTCTCCAGAGAAGAAAAGCAGTAGGCTGTATATATGTATATATTATTATTTATTTTTGTTTTTATAAGCCCTTGACTCACATAAGTCCCCAAATCTTCAGGGTGATTTGATAAGCTAGAGACCCAGAAGAGCCAATGGTATATTTCCAGTGCAAAGACTGGTAAACTCAAAAACAGGACGAGCTCATGTTTTAGTTAGAATCCAAAGTCAAGAAAAAGCCAATGCCCCAGTTCAACAACAGTCTGACATTAAGAATTCTCTCTTACTTGGAGAGGGTCTGCCTTTTTGCTTTGACTGGACCTTCAACCATTTGGATGAGGCCCCCCACATTATATCGAACAATCTGCTTTAATCTGTCTATCCACTTAAATGTTAATTTATCCCAAATCGCCTACACAGAAACACCAAAAATGTTTAATAAACATCTGGGTGCCCTGTGGCCTGATCGAGTTGATATATAAAATTAACCATCACACATCTATAAGTCTTCATAGTACAGTGAGAGTTTAGAATTGGGAGGACTAGGCATCCATCACATTAATTTAATGATAATTTAAATGTTGTTAATTTCATCATAGTTTAGTTTATAAGACTGTTTTAGTTTTATATCAGAAAAAGAGTTTGTATATGGTTGTGCAGGTATATATATTTAATTAACATTACAAATAAATAAGTTTTCTAAACTGCAGATATGATAAAAAAATTTTCCATTTAAAATTGGCTGTAAATTACACAAACAAGATTGAGAAACCTATTACAGAGAAAGACAGCCACTATCTCAAGAGAGCAATTTAATAAAGTATAGATTTTGTTTGGGGGATAAATTTGGTGTTGAGAATGGGATTCATTTGTCCTTAATTGAATCCTGTTGCTGTAGTGATTTTTGAGATCCTACCTAGCACCCACTACTCTGCTCTATTTATGCACAGAATGAGTTGAGAATAGAATAGCAGCATCCCAGATCCTGATCTTGTCAGTTGGTGTTACAGCTTTAGTATTCCATAAACAAGCTAATATTAGTGAGAATGTTATGAGGGACCTTTATCATGTGCATAATGTGTACCATCTGGTTGTAAGTGACAGTCTTCATACAATAAATTTGGCTTAACTCATATTTAGATAACGTCTAGAAGATTTATCTTTACAAGCTGCTGAAATTTTGCTTCACGTATCCAAGGAAATTTTAGAAAACTGAAGTATGCAAATTTTTTGAAGATCTATATATATTATATATACATATATGTGTGTAGATATATACTATAGATTTTTGTTTAAAATAAGTGTATCTTAACAACTTTTTTTGTCACCATTCCTACTCATGACATATTAATTGTTGGAGTTAGAACCATATGGCTCACACTTGGTCCCATATGCAGAGGTAGTGTGATATTGTAAAACTGCTCAGAGGTGCTCATGAAGAATCATTTACTTCTTGTCCCCATTTATTCATGTGCTATTGTGCAATACCCTCCAATTCCACCTCCAAGGACATATCCTCTCTGGATTTTGCACTATTTCCCCCAACCTCATTCTGTGTCAAAACTGACCCATCCTCAGAATAACACCCATCAATTAGAGACCCAAGTTCCTTTTTTACATCTCAGTGCCCTTGAAAATAATAGATTTCTGTTTGCACAAATATCTCATGCACTCTTATAAGTCAGGAAGCTATTTCATGGGAAATGGGTGAGAAAACTTACCTAAAATTCTCTGGAATTATGTGTTTTACACACAATACAGAAGACACGATCCTGTGTCTTATATGGGAGAAATAATTGATAGGGTGGACTACATTAAAATTAAAAATTTGTTACAGTTAGAAGATGAATAAGTTCTGAAGATCTAATGCACAGCATCTGATTTTAAAAATACACAAAACTTTTACTCTGCAAAGGACAATATCAAGAGAATAAAAAGACATACCATAGACTGGGAGAAAATATTTTTTAAAAGATACATTGGATAAAGAACGATCTAAAGTATGTAAGAACACTTAAAACTCAATAGTAAGAAAACTAAAAACATGATTTAAAAATGGGCCAAAGATCTTAACAGATATCTCACCAAAGAAGATATACAAACAGCAAATAATCCTATGAAAAGATGCTCAAAATCATATATCAAGAAATTTCAAGTTAAAACAACACTGAAATATCGCTACACACCATTTAGAAAGGCCTAAGTCTGGGGGCGCCTGGGTGGTTCAGTGGGTTAAAGCCTCTGCCTTCAGCTCAGGTCATGATCTCGGGGTCCTGGGATCGAGCCCCACATCGGGCTCTCTGCTCAGCGGGGAGCCTGCTTCCCCCTCTCCCTCTGCCTGCCTCTCTGCCTACTTGTGATCTCTCTCTGTCAAATGAATAAATAAAATCTTAAAAAAAAAAAAAGAAAAGAAAGGTCTAAGTCTGGAACATGGACAACACCAAATATTGACAAGATGGTGAAGCAACAGGAAATACATTGCTGGTGGGAATGCATAATAGTACAGCTACTTTGGAAGTTAGCTTGGCAGTTTCTCACAAAATTAAACCTACACTTACATAAAATCCAACAATCTACATCCCTGGAATTTACCCAAAAGGGTTCAAAACTTATGCCCATGTGTAAACCTACACAGGGATGCTGATAGCAAGTACATTCATAATTGCTAGATCTTAAAAGCAACCAAGATGTCTTTCAATAGGTGAGTAAGTAAACTGTGGTACTGCAGACAATAGAGTATTATTCAGCACTAAAAAGAAATGAGTTATTCAGTCATAAAAACACACTGAGGAACTTTTAATGTATATTACTAAGAGAAAGAAGTCAATCTGAAAATGCTACATTCTGTGTGACTCCAAGTTTATGACATTCTAGAAAAGGTGAAACTATGGAGGTAATTGAAAACATCAATGGTTTCCAGCAGTGTGTTTGGTGGAAATAAATAGGCAGAGTAAAAGAATTTTTAGGGCAATTAAAACTACTCTGTATATTACAATGAGAGTATATGTCATTATATATTTGTCCAAACCCATAGAATGAATAATACCAAGAATGAACTCTAAAGTAAAAGCTTTTGGGTGATTATATAGATTTATGTACATTTATCCTGTTGGAACAAAAAAATAATTAAAAACACCACTCTAGTGAGGGATACTGATAACGAGGGACTCTATGCATGTGGGGAGACAAGGTGCATATGGGAAATTTCTGTACCTTCTTCTCAATTTTTTATAAACTTAAAATCACTCTAAAATTGTAAAGTCAAAAAAAATCTTTGGGAATGAGGTGACCATCTGTCTTTACAGGGAAATGCAGAGGTTGGGTATGTTGTATTGAGGGTTGTAGTTTTTGTTTGTGGCTGTTTATTTAGGCCAGGGATTTTGCACAAATTCATTTGTTCAAAAACATTTATCAAGTGCCAAGCATGTAGGGGGACTCATCCTATGTATAAATAATTGCCTTTGCTAAACTTTGAAATTTAAGAGTGTATATATGTATACAGTTCAGGTAGTTTGCTCTAAGGCAGTAAGTCCCCTTGCCAATCCCTGACTGGGAATCAGGAGTCAAACATCCTATTTCTGGATCAATTGGCTACTTTCCAAGGAAACTTTGTTGTCCAACTCACTTTGCTTGCCTCAACGTCTAATTTTCAATAACCATATTTCTGTGTAAAAAAATCATAAAATGTCTTCATGCTTATGATTTCATTTAATTTTTACATTTGTCCTGGGAGAAGGCATTATTTTTTAAAAATATTTTTTTGTATTTATTTATTTATTTGACAGAGAGAGAGATCACAACTAGGCAGAGAAAGAGGGGGAAGTAGGCTCTCTGCTGAGCAGAGAGCCTAATGTGGGGCTCGGTCTCAGGACCCTGAGATCATGACCTGAGCTGAAGGCAGAGGCTTACCCCACTGAGCCACCCAGGTGCCCCGGGAGAAGGCATTATTATCATGTAAATGTTACAGATGAAAAAATGGAATCTCGATGACTATGAATTTTATAAAATTCCTGGGTCTTTAGCCCAACTACTTTCCATCGTACTCCACTGCCTTCTAGCCTGAATTCTAGGAGTCTGTGCAGCTCCAATTTAAATAAATTGAGAAGAGGGCACCTGGGTGGTACAGTAGGTTGCGTGTCTGACTCTTGGTTTCAGCTCAGGTCATGATCTCAGGATCATGAAATCAAGCCCTGAACTGGCTCCATGCTCAGCAAGAAGTCTGCTGAAGACTCTCTCCCTCTGTCCCTCCACATCCCCTGTCTCTAAAATAAGTAAATCTTTTTAAAAAACTGGAAAGAGTTAAGTGCCTATTAATATATCAAACTTATTTCCAGTAAGTCATAAATTCAAAAATCTCATACCGAATACAAGATACCATGAAGAGCTATTTATAAGCCCCCAAAGCAGAAAATATACACATGATCACGACTTTGAAGGGCTTAAAGTTAAATGTATGAAATTAATACATGAACCCAAATAAAAGTGACAAAAACATACATTTTTTAAGCAGTCCTAACCTGAGTGATTATGACAAGAAGAAAACATATTCATACCTCAGATAAAAACACAGCAGTGTTTATAATTGGACAATGGATAGGGACAAGGACAGAAAGAGCTGACAGGTTTGCTAAAAACTTACAGTAGTTGGAAAACTATGCATTTTATTATCATATGTCACATGGAATTAGATATTGGGGCAAGAGTGAATTGTGGGTTTGAGAAAGAATGAGTATGGATGTTATTTATTCCAAGAGATATAATGCAAGAATGGAAGAATTTCCATATTGGGTCAGGGAAGGTGATTTGTAATTTTCAACATCCGCATTATTCTTCTGCTTTCAATATGAGAGTGTTCCCTCCTTACACATGCACCTGTTATTTTCATAATGTCTTGTCAACCCAAAGTACAGCAAATAACATATTTTAAAATGTTACATAGTCCCATCTGAATACAAACCTCCAATTGAGAACACCAGGAGGGCAAGCAGAGAGCTAGCCACCCCCACACAAACTAAGCACTTGTCCTCCTGTGTGCTGTGTTTTGTAGATATTTTCATGAATAACTTTGATATTTCTTCTCAAGGATGATGGCAATGGCTATCTCCTTATATTATGTTTAGCTATCCCTTGGGCCATTAGATTTTCTTCTTAAAAAATAACATACAAAATATTTAGAGCTTGAAATATTAACTATATTGATTTATAATACACATGATGAATTGGATATGCAGGCCAAATTAATTCATTCTATTTAATAAATGTAGTAAGCTTCACAATCTCTCTTGCACAGCATTCTTAGACATTTTGACAATTTTTAGGCTCTAAGGATTAGCTACTTAACAGTCTTCACTTACTGAAGTAAAACAGGGAAATTTCCTCTGAACTTAATTTTCATATTTCATTGGGAGAAAAGTTGTCTTCTCATCAGCGTTCACATTTTACTTGCTGCAGCTAATTTTTAACAAATACTAGTAAGTGAAAATGTCATCTATTTATTCAGTGCCCAATCCAGTATCTGAAAGATATGCATTAGAGGTCCAACAAAAAGTCCAAATAAAAGAAAATATTTAAAGGCCCCCAAATTATAGCAATCCTCAATTTTCCAATTATCCCCAAAGCTCTATAGCTAGGTAGGCCATCTTCTGGCACATTCAGTGAGCTTTACAAGATTATACAGGAAGTGCACCCTGGATTAGGCCATGCAAAGGCAAAACAACCTGCCTTCCAGTCCTCTAATGTGAATTCAATCATTCCTCTGTTAGGCAGTAGGTGGTTTTGCACAATTTATTAGTGAGAAGGAAGCAGTCATGTTTTTCTAGTAAGTTTGTAGGCAAAATGAAACACTGTTCAGTATTTTTAATGAAAATAATCACCATATCAGGGATGGTCATCAAAAATAATTAGCGTCTCCAGCAGGAGTGCTGACCAGCTAGAACAGACACGGACCTGAACTACACCACTGAGAACAGGCTGAAGAGATGCAGGCTTACCCAAAGTCAGGATGGACTGCCCATGGCCAGATACTGGAAACGTGGCCTTCGAGATGACAAATTGATCAGAACACATATAATTTTATTCCCTCCTGCCACCCCACTAAAATGCAGTATAAGGACTCATTAAAAAAAGGAAACAAAAAACTACTACATTCATGAAAAGCAAACAAAAATGGTAACAATAACTGAATCTTGTAAGCAAATGGATAAGTGGTCATCTCCCCTTGTACACATAGGAAGATTACGCATCCTTGATCCTTGAGGTTAGGTTCACATGAGACTAGATTTACCCAATAAACTAGTGAGCAGAAGTGACATGTATCCCTTCCAGATGGGACACTTTTAATCACGAGTTTGTTTCTCCACCCTTGACTCCCCATCGCTGGTGATCACAGAAGCATGTGCTGATATGGTGTTAAGGCATTAAACTCTAATGGAGAAAATTGCCTGAATTGGTAATTGCTATTTTAGGGGCATTTTTTTTTCCAGCCTGATCTACCCTATCCTTTTGACATCTGCAGGTTTCCCAACAGCCATGTAAACAAGACCACACTTGTCTAATCATGACAGAGCCCCATTCGCAAACTCAGTTCTAATTCAATTTCCACTTCCTACTCTTAAATATTAGCACGTAACTATGAATCCGGATTACCACTTATCTAAAATAAATAAGTAACATGAAAAAGTTATATCCACAAGCAGAAAAAAAAGCAAATTGCACTAAACAACATTCTTCAGAGAGAATAAAATTTTGGAAAAAAAAAACCAAACGTAATTAGTATATCAACAAGGCCTAAGGTGGGGGGGAGCTATACTTTGAGGAAAAAAAACCCAACTTTAATAAACCTAAAATCTGAATGCAAGAAAGAAAACCTCAACAAAAATGCTAAAGAATTAAGTTTAGGACGTTTCCCACAAAGCAGAGTAAAATGATGGAAACTAGAAGATGAATTCAAAAGGACACCTTCTGGAAATCCAAACAACAAAGAAAATGAAGGACAATCAACAGTGAGAGAATTCAGGAACATTTCCCCAGATGGACCTGAGTTTCTAGATAGGAAGGGCCACTAGTTCCCAGCACAATAGATCTAACTGTCCCACGTCAAGGGACATCATGATGAGATTTCAGAACAGAGTGAAAGAGATATCAATGTATATCTGTTCGCTATACATCTTTTTTGTTAGATCTCCTTAAATTAGGTTTGCTATAGGATTTTTATTTTACTGTTTTATAGTCAGAGAATTTATATTGTGTAAAATTACTTATTACTTATATTTGCTAGTGAGCAACTTTGTAGCCTGATATATGAGCTCTTTTGTAAATGTCTTATGTAAGCTTTAAAAGAGTGTTTATCCATTAGTCATTAACTTTGTGGTGCTACCTATAAATCTATCTACTGTGGCTATATTCATTTATTAAGTCAAGCTTGTGAAAGTCTGTATTTGGAACTGATGCAATAAGTAACCCTCCTTTCCTCTTCTGAGATTAGAACCAATTAAAATATAAGCACAAATGTCAGACATATAAAAATAAAAATACTAGCTATTTTACAGTTAAAAACTAACCTAGAGAATGTGCTTATATATGATATATAATATTTCATCCAGGAATTACCATTAAGTCAGAAGTGTAGCTAGAAAACTATAGGATTTCCATGCAAAAACAGTTGGCCTCAGTTCATGTCATAGAGAAGACCAAGGAAGAATGCACCCTCACTGTAGACAAGCAAATCTAAAAGAATTAGAAAACCCTAAAGGTCAACATTCTGGTTTTTCCTTCCCAACCTGCTAGCCAGAGCAACGTATTCTCTTTCCATGTGAAGGAACTGGTGAAGTAGGGCAAAGAGATGTGAGGAGTGTTACTAGAATCCATGGTAAGAAGCCAATGGAGTTCTCCAGAGACTCTAGTTAACCAAATCATCCATATGTATCGTCACTGATTTTCATCTGCTTGAGCCACCAGTTACTGAGACAGTGGGGTTAAAATCCCCCTCTGACTGTAGAGTTGTCCATTTGTTATTTTTCTCCAGATATTTTCCTTCACTGATATTTCTGTATTTTAAGGATGTTAAAGGTGTGGAATTATTTCTCTTATTATTACATAATGAACTTCTTTCTCCTTCTAAATTCTTAAAACCCATTTTCTTTTTTATTAATATAATGACATCAGTTTTCTTTTGGTTATTAGTTTCTTGGAGTAGATTTTTACAAGCATTTACTCTCACCCTTGCTGGATCATTTTATTTTAGTGTGCTGCTACCTATTTTTTTAAATCCAAATTCAGTGTCTGTTCCCTAATTTTAGTTCATTTCACTTAGAGATTACTAAATTATTTGCATATGGTTCTAACATCTGATTTTGTGTTTTCTATCTGCTAGGCATTTTTGTTTGTGTGTTTCTTCTTTCCTGATTTCCATTAGATTTTATTAATCCCCTTTTCCTCAGTAGATTAGGAACATATATCTTGCATATTAATTATTTGCAAAGTTTTGATTTTTTAGATTTAAATACATCACTGTCTTAACTGAATTTAAATATTTCTCACTTCTTCCCAAATATACAAATACTTTAGAATGTTTTAACATTTACATATATTTCAATCATACCCTGTTTTCATCCCCCTAAATTAGCTATTCTACTGTTTTTTTCAACCAACACACTTTTATACAGTAAGCTAGATGTTTGCCAATTGTTTGATCACCACTGTAACTTCATCCCACTCCTTCATTTGGCTCAATTTCTTGGATTTTTACACATACTCTTTAATAATGTATTTAGAATTGTTTGGGGAGTGTTAAAAACATTTACTCTTTGTTTAAAAAGCTATATTTATTCCACACAGTTTAAGTCTGTATAGAATTCTGCATTCCTTCATGTTCAGAATGAAATCTATTTTATTATTTGTGACTGCTCTTGATAATTAATCTAATATTCTTTTTTTTTTTTCCCCATCGAGGTCAACCTGTCTTTTCCCTGAATACTTTAAAAAGGTTCTCTTTGGGGGCTTCTGTGTAAGACAGCATAGTATGAGGACCCTAAGTTCACCCTGTCCCATGGATGCAATTAAATAACATTCGCCTCGGTGTAAATAACTGAGAAAATGACCCAAAGACTGGCAGAATAATATCTACAACTAAATGTTGATAAGAGGCCATATTGAAGAGAATGGGAAGGGTAGAGAAGGAGTGGGGAGTTAAAACCATGTGTCTGACCACAAGTGTGAGGGAGCCATGGATGATGGACATGGAGAGAGATGAGAAACAGATTATCACACCAAGCCTGAATGGCAAAGACAATAGCATTTAGCTTTAAAAATCCAGGGGCTGATTTTTGTGAGTCATTACAACCAGTGGGACCTTAATATCTGGAACTATAAAAATCAGCAGCCTCAGCTCTGGGAGAGCCCAGAGGGTGAAAGGAAGTGGCACCCATTCCCTTAAAGAGACAGTACTACAAACAGCAAGCAGAGCTACAGCATAGAAGCAGTAGTTCGAAAAAAACCTGGAGCATCCAGGAAAGAGAGTTATTTATTAATCTTCGAGTTCCCTGAAGGACTTCTCTAGGAACAAAGGACCTGGCAGCCACCATTTCCCTCTCTTGGCCCAAGGATAAACATATGGTAACCTGCAGAAACCAGCACAGCACGAGCATTTACTATTAACTTACTTACATCATGCTCTGCCCCCTCTTAACAGGGCCTGTCTCAATCCCAGTGCTGCAGGTCCCCTCCCCAAGAAGACCTGTGCAAACCTTGCCAACACTGAGTCTCCAAATTGCATGCTTTGCAGGACCTCAGTCCTGGTGGCAGCAGCTGGTCACCTCCCACTGAGGACATATGGACTCCACACATGCACTTTGCAAAGTGACCCCAGTCAGCTCCACTCTCAGTGGCAACCATGCATCCCCTGTGGAAGAGAGCAGCACCACCTTGTTAAAAGTGCATGCCCTGCCCACTACTTTCAAGAGCAAGAGACATAATTGACTTTCCTAACACAGAGAAATAGGCAGTTAGACAAAATAAGGACAGAGAAATATGTCCTAAATGAAAGAACAAGACAGAATCACAGCAAGAGACCTAAGTGAAACAGAAATAATATGCCTGATAGGGAATTTAAAGTAGTGACCATAAAGATACTCACTGGACTTGAGAAAAGAGTAGAAGACATCAGCAAAAACCCTTAACACAAAGAAAAAAAATCAGAGATGAAGGATACAATTATTGAAATTAAAAATACACTAGATGGAATACATAGCACTCTAGAAGAAACAGAAGAACAGATCAGTGACCTAGAGGACAGAGTAATGGAAAGTAAAAAAGATGAGCAAGTGAGAGAAAAAAATTATGCAAAATGAGAATAGACTTAGGGAACTCAATTGCTCCATTAAGCATAATTACATTCACATTATAGGGATCCCAGAAAGAGAGAGAGAAAAGGGGGCAGAAAATTTATTCAAAGACTAGCTTAAACTTCCTGATTTGGGAGAAGGAAACAAATTCAGACCCAGAAAGCACAGAGATCTCCCAACAAAAATCAACCCACGGAGGTCCACACAAAGACACATAGTAATTAAAATGGCAAAAAGCAGTAATAAAGAATTTAAAAAGCAGCAAGAGAAAAGAAAACAGTTACATACAAAGGAAAACCCATAAGGCTATCAGCAGTTTTTTTAAACAGAAACTTGGCAGGTCAGAAGAGAGTGGTATGATATCTTCAAAGTGCTAAAAGGAAAAAATCTGCACGCAAGAATACTCTAACTAGCAAAACTATCAATTAGAATAGAAAGAGAGATAAAGAATTTCCCAGACAAAAGTTAAAGGAATTCATGACCACTAAACCAGCCCTATAAAATATGTTAAGGAGGACTCTTTGAGTGGAAAAAAAAAGACCAAAGTAAGAGTAAGAAAAGTGGGAAGCACAGAATCAGTATAAATAAGTATATCTGTAAAAATCAGTCAATCAACTCACAAAATAAAAAGTATGACACCATATACTTAAAACATGGGAAAGAAGGAGGTAAAGAATGGATTCAAACTTAATCATTAACTTTAGACTGCTGTATGCAGATGTTATATACAAATCTAATGGTAACCCCATATCAAAAACCAGTGAAAGATACACAAAAGGTAAAAAGAAAGAAATCCAAGTATATCACTAAAGAAAACCAACTTATGGAGAGAGAAGAGAGCAAGGGAAGAAAGGAACAGAGAAGATCCACAAAACAAATGCACAAAAACTAACAAAATGGCAATGTATAACTTTGAATGTATATGGACTAAATGCTCCAATCAAAAGACATAGGAGCACCTGGGTGGCTCAGTCAGGTCAGTTAAGTGTTAAGTGTCTGACATAACTAAAGTTAAGTGTCTGACTCTTGATTTCAGCTCTGGTCATGATCTCAGGATTATGAGACTGTGTCCCACATGGGGCTCTGTGCTGGGCAGGGAGTCTGCTTAAGATTCTCGCTCTCTCTCTCTCTCTCTCTCTCTCCCTCAGCCCCTCCCCACCCCTCTTCCTAAGGGGGGAAAAAGACATGGGGTGATGGAATGGATAAAAATACAAGACTACTTATGTGCTACCTACAAAACATATGCCTATTGAAAGTAAGGAGATAGAGAAACATTTATCATGCAAATAGATGTGAAAAAACTGGGGTAGCAATACTTAACATCAGATAAAATCGATGTTAAAACAAAGATTGTCTCAAGAGAAAACGGACACTATATAATCATTAAGGGGACAATCCAAGAAGAAGATATAACAATTGTAAATATTTATGCACCCAAAATGGGAGTACCCAAATACATAAAATAGTTAATAACAAATATAAAGGAACTAATACAATACAATAATAGTAATACAATGATAGTAGGGGACTTTAACACCCTGCTTACATCAATGCACAAATCATCTAAACAGAAAAATCAAGAAGCGATTTTAATGCTTTTATTGATACCCTGAAGCAGATGGATATAATACATATATTCAAGTTTTTTTTTTTTAAGATTTGAGAGAGAGCACAAATAGGGGGAGAAGCAGAGGCAGAGGAAGAAGAGGCTCCCTGCAGAGGACGGAGCTGACAAGGAGCAGGACCCTGTGATTATGACCTAACCCAAAGGCCGATGGTCAACCGAGTCAAGCAGTCACCACTGATATATTCAGAGCATTCCACCCTAAAACAGAATACATATCTTTCATGTGCATACAGATCATTCTCCAGAATACATTACATGTTAGTCATAAAATAAGTCTCAGCAAATTCAAAAAGATCAAAGGTATATCATGCATCTTTTCTGGACACAACACAATGAAACTAGAAATCAACAACAAAAAAAATCTGGAAAGACCACAAATATACAGAGGTTAAATAAAACACTACTAAACAATGAATGTGTCAACCAAGAAATCAAAGGGGAAATTAAAAGAAACCTGGAGACAAATGAAAATACAATCATCCAAAATCTTTGGGATGCAACAAAGCTGTTCTAAGAGGGAAGTTTATAGCAATAAAGACCTACCTCAAGTAGCAAGAAAAGTCTCAAATAAACCTAAACTTACAGCTAAAAGGAGCTAGAAAAAAGAACAAAGGTCAAATCTAGCAGAAGGAAGAAAACAATAAATATTAGAGCAGAAATAAATGATATAGGGGGCGCCTGGGTGGCTAAGTGGGTTAAGGCTTCTGCCTTCAGCTCAGGTCATGATCTCACGGTTCTGGGATTGAGCCCCGCATCTGGCTCTCTGCTCAGCAGGGAG
The DNA here is from genome assembly GCA_028533885.1 of Nasua narica. Lineage (NCBI taxonomy): Eukaryota > Metazoa > Chordata > Mammalia > Carnivora > Procyonidae > Nasua > Nasua narica. Next base: position 14,723,972 of record CM052810.1, on the reverse strand, counting down.
CTTGCTTCCCCTCTCTCTCTGCCTGCTTCTCTGCCTACTTGTGATCTCTCTCTCTGTCAAATAAATAAATAAAATCTTAAAAAAAAAGAAAGAAATGATATAGAAATGAAAAAAAAAAGAAAAAGACTGATGAAACCAGGAGCTGGTTCTTTGAAAAGATCAGGAAAGTTGATAAAACCTCTAGTTATATTCATGAAAAAAGAGAGAGGGAGAGGAGTCAAATGAAATCAAAAATGAAAGAGCAAAAATAAATAATAACATTAAAGAATACAAAAGAGAATATATGAAAAATTATATGCCATCAAACTGAACAACCTTAAAGAAATGGTACATTCTTAAAACTATATAGTGTTCCAAAATTAAATCAGGACAAAATAAAAAATATGAACACTGATTACCAATGATGAAATTGAATCAGTAATCAAAAAACTCACAAAAAACAAAAGTCTAGTACCAGAAGCCTTCACAGGTGAATTCTATCAAGCATTTAAAAGAGTTAATACTTATTAATCTCAAACTATTCCAAAAAATAGAAGTGGAAAGAAAGCTTCCTAGTCCAGTCTATGAGGTCAGCATTATCCTGATATCAAAACTAGAAAAAGACACCAAAGAAAAGAGAACTACAGGCTAATATCTCTGATGAACATAGATGCAAAAATCCTTAATGAGATATTAATAAACAGAATCCAACAACACATTAAATAAATCATTTACCATGATCTAATGGTATTTATTCCTGGGATACAGGGTGATTTGATATTCACAAATCAATGGGATACATCATATCCATAAGAGAAAGGATAAAAATCATGATCATTTCAATTGAAGCAGAAAAAAACATTTGATAAAGTACATCTCTTCATATTAAAAAAAAAAAGAAAACCAACAAAGTAGATTTGGAGGGAATAGACCTCAACGTAATCAAGGCCTTATATGAAAAACCCACATCTAACATCATGATGAGGAAAAACAGAGTGTTTTCCCTAAGGTCAGGAACAAGACAGGGATATCCACCCTCAACACTATTATTGAATATAGTACCAGAAGTCCTAGCTACAGCAATAAAAAGAGAAAAGAGAAAGGGATGCCTGGGTGACTCAGCTAGTTAAGCATCTGCCTTTGGCTCAGGTTATGATCCCAGGATCCTGGGATTGATCCCTGTGTCCCTCCCTGCTGGTCAGGGAGCCCATTACCCCCTCATCCCTCTCCCGTAGTTGTGCTCCCTCTCTCTCTCTCTCTCTCATTCTCTCACAGTTAAATAAAATCAATTAAAAATTTTTCAAAAAAAAATTTAAAAAGAGAGAAACAAAAGACATCCAAACTGGTAAGAAGTAAAACTTCATTTGCATTTCACATGATACTATACATAGAAAACCCTAAAGACTACCAAAAACATGAGATAAGTATATTCATCTAGGTTGCAAGATACACACTCAATGTACAGAAATCCATCTCATTTCTATACACTAATTATGAAGAAGCAGAAAGAGAAATTAAGAAAGCAATCCCATTTACAACAGCACCAAAAATAATAAAATACCTAGGAATAATCTTATCCAAAGAGGTGAAAGACCTGTAATCTTAAAAACTATGAAATGTTGATGAAAAAATTTGAACATGACTAAATGAAATGAAAAAACATTTCGTGCTCATAGATTGGTAGAACAAATACTGTTAAAATGTCCATACTACCCAAGGCAGTCTACACATTTAATGCAATCCCAATCAAAATAACAATGGCATTTTTCACAGAACTAGAACAAACAATCCTAAAATTTGTATGGAGCCACAAAAGACTCCAGTCAGAGGAATCTTGAAAAGGAAAGACAAAACTGGAGGTATCACAATTCAAAACTTCAAGTTATATCACAAAGCTACAGTAATTAAAACAGTATGGTACCAGCACAAAAATAGACACATAGTTCAGTGGAACAAAACAGAAAGCCCAGAAATGAACCCAAAATTATATGGTCAATTAATCTTTGACAAAGGAGGCAAGAATACGCAATGGGAAAAAGACAGATGATATTGGGAAAACTGGACAGATACATGCAGAAAAATAAAACTGGACCTCTTACACCATATACAAAAATAAACTCAAAATGGACTAAGGGCCTAAATGTGAGCCATGAAACCATAAAAATCCTAGAAGAGAACACAGGCAGTAATTTCTCTGACATCAGTCATAACAGTATTTGTCTAAATATGTCTCGAGGTTAGGGGGAATAAAAGCAAAAATAAACTACTAGGACCATGTCAAAATAAATAGCTTCTGCACAGAAAAGAACAAAACAAAAAGGGTAACTTCAATGAGTCAGAGAAAATATTTGCAAATGACCTAATAAAGGATTAGTATCCAAAATATATAAAGAACTTATACAACTCAAGAATAAAAATACAAATTTGTCAAAGATTAATTGACTACAATTAAAAGTGGACAGAGGATATGAACAGGTATTTCTCCAAAAAAGACATACAGATAACCAACAGACACAAAAAAGATGCTCAACATCACTCATCATCAGGGAAACACAAATCAAAACCACTTTACATCAGTCAAAATGACAAAAATGACAATCAAAAAGAAAAGAAATAACAAGCATTAGTGAGGATGTGGAGGAAAAGGAATCTTCATGCACTGTTGGTGGGAATGCAAACTGGTATAGCCACTGTGGAAGACAGTATGACAGTTCCTCAAAAAATTAAACATAGAACTACCTTACAATCCAGGAATAGCTCTACTGGGTATTTATCCAAATAATATTAACTAATTTGAAGAGATATATACAGCTTATATTCATTGCAGCATTATTTACAATAGGCAAACTATGGAAGTAGCCCAGATGTCCATTTATAGATGAATGAATAAAGAATATGTGATACACATACACAATGGAATATTATTCAGCCATAAAAAGAATGAAATCTTGCCACTTACAACAACATGGATGGATCTAGAAAGCAAAATGCTAAGCGAAATTAGTCAGAGAAAGAAATACCATATGGTTTCACTCATATGTGGAATTTAAGAAACAAAACAAATAAACAAAGGAAAAAAGACAGAGAAATAAGCCAAGAAATAGACTCTTAACTACAGAGAACAGATAGTTATTAGAGAAGAGGTGGGGGGGGAGGGGAGGAATGGGTAAAATAGGTGAAGGAGATTTAAGAGTACGCTTATCTTCATAAGTACTGAGTAATATATGGAATTGTTGAATAACTATATTGTACAGCTCTAAGTAATATAACACTGTACGTTACTATCCTAGAATTAAAATGTAAAATGAATAAATGAAACTGAATTTGAGGAACTAAATAGACATATTGGAAAGAGACATACAAATGGCCAGCAGGTACATGAGAAAGCTAAGTGCTAAACATCACTAATCATCACAGAAGTGCAACTCAAAACCACCATCAGGTATCACCTCACACCCGTTAGGATGGCTACTATCAAAATACAACAAATGTTGGTGAGGATATGGAGTAAAAGGAAACTCACATGCACTGTTAATAGGAATGTAAATTTGTTTGCACACAATGGAAAACAATATAGAATTCCTTAAAATATTAAATGTAGGACTACCATATAATGCAACAATCCCACTTCTGGGCATATAACCAAAGGAAACTAAAACAGGATCTCAAAGAAATATCTTTACTCTCGTGTTCATTGCCTCATTATTCACAACCTCCAAGATAAGGAAGCAACCTAAGAATCCATTAATGGCAAAATATGTGGTATATATACACACAATGGAATAGTCAGCCATGAGAAAGAAGAAAATTGTGCCATTTGAGACAAACGAGGACATTATGCTAAGTGAACTTATAGAAAGACAAATACTGTCTCATATCATTTATATGTGAAACCTAAAAAAGACTAATCTCAAACAGTAGAGTGGTCATTACCAGGGACTGGAGGTGAGCAGTGGTGAGGAAAATGGGGAGGACGCATCAAAGGATGCAAACTTCCAGGTATAAGATAAATAAGTTCTGGTGATCTAGTGTACAGCATGGTGATTATAGCTATAATATTGCATTATATACTTGAAAGTTACTGAGAGATTACATCTAAAAAGTTCTCACTACAAAAAGAAATGGTAATTATGTGACATGATGAAGAGGTGTTAGCTAAAACTATGGTGGTAATCCTTTGCAATAGTTAAGTATTCCAAATCAGTGTGTTGTATACTTTAAACTTACACAATATTGTGTTTCAATTACATCTCATTAAACATGGGGAGGGGAAGAATAACTGAATTAGAGAAACCTTTTTTATAATTTTATTATTTTCTGTACTTATATAAATTATCAATTTATTCATTCACCTAATTACCAAATGCCTACTAGGTGAACATAGAAATTAATGAGGGATACCCCCCTAAAGAAAGGCAGCTATAGACTATCAGATTTCAAATACCCTTAAAGATCATAAAAGTGTATATATAAAGTTATATCAAATTTCCTTCTGTACCAATATCTACTCTGAATCATTTGCAATAATGTGTGCACTTAGTAAATTGGGTTAAGAAAACTAACATTTTATTCACATTGTACAGATTAATATTTTGTGAATAAATATGTATATATTTCCTTAATTATTCCCGTAAAATTACCTAATAAAGGTAGAATTATTAGGTTGAGGTAACATATATGTAAAACATTTTTACATATTTTGGCAAATGCCTGAAAAAGGGGGTTGTATTCTTGACAAAACTGACTCTTATCTCCTCCCTGCCTTGCCTTTGTCACTGGACATTAGATAATTGATATCATGTGTAAAATGATATTTATTTTCTTTCCAGAAAAGAAGGCTTTTCAATATTTTCTTAGAGAAAAATTAACTTTTTATCTTATAAATATCCATTTACTTCCTTTCACCATTTTTCTATTCGAATTTTTGTTGTTTTCTTATGGATACTAAGAACTCTTTCTGCGTTAAAGACATTGCTGCAATATGCATGACAATATTTTCTCCGCTTCACTATTTGTCCCTACACTTTACTTTTTCATGTTGCACAGAAATTCTTTTAAGATGTTAAAGCTATTACTCTCTTATAGTCTGCCTAAAAATCTATATGCTTTCCCCCACCTACACATAAATTTAAAAAATGACATATATGATTTGTCTGCTTTCTCATTATTTATACTTAAGTCTTTTGTCTTATAGTCACTTACTTTAGAGAATGCTCTGGGATAAATATCTTATTTTCCAAATACTTAATCACTCAGTACCATTTTCGACCAACCTTCCTTTCTCACTGAAAATGCTGTCATTTCAAAGTACTGTAAAACCAAAGTCATGTCTAAAGTCATCCAGCCAGACTATGGCAGAGCCAATGTTTGACTGCAAGTTCAATGCTTTATTTGTGTAGTGGCAAAAAGCATAGTGCTAGGATCAAAGAGAACCACATTTGACTGGGACACACCTGGGATTTAGCTACAACCACATTACCTTGAGTAGAGTACTACTCCAGCTTCTAATCTGTAGATGAGAGAAATTAATTCTACCTAATTTGTTTGACTGTGTGAGAATCTCATCTTCCAATTCAATGATATTTATTAAAAAGCACACTATGTGATAGACATTTTTAGGCCATTTGTAGAGATAAATTATTTTGACTTTGTTGAATTCAAATAATGATGTATAATCAATTCCCAACATTTAAATCTGCCCTACACTCTCATCATTGGTAGAAAAGATACCTGTTGGCTTTATTTTTTTTTTAAAGACTCGAAGTATGAAGAAAAAGTCCATAAATGCATGGTGTAAATTCAGTCACCAGTAGGCTGCTTGACAGAGGTACAAAATGAATTTTGTAAATGAGTGACCAAATTAAGAATTAATTCTTGCCCATGTAATTTTCCTTATTAAAAAGAGAATTATCTTTAAACATAGTCTTCATTGTTCAGTAAAACTAAGAGAATTTTTTTAAATATGTGGCTAGATTAAGGAGGGGAGAGAGAAAAAAAATACCCACATTCCCTGTCACAAGGAAAAGGCTGGCATATGCATGATAAGAAAGCAGCTTATGGGATGCCTGAGTGGCTTAGTCAGTTAGGTCTCTGACTCTTGATTTCTACCTAGGTCATTATCTCAGGGTCCTTGGATCAGGGAGTGTAGGGCTCCGTACTCAGAGGAAAATCTGCTTGAGATTCTACCTTTCCTTCTTCCTCTGTCCCTCCCCTCCATGTGCGTGGATGTGTGTGTACCCATTATTTCTGTCTCTAAAATAAATAAATCTCAAAAAAAAAAACCCACACAATCCTCTCAGATTCATCAAGTCATTTTGATTCAACACAGTTTACTTGCCCTGAATTCTAATTCTGAGTACTTGCAGTTGCTTAATACACAAAAGCAGCACATAATCAACTATCCCAGATCAAGGAAGAAAACACACACACACACACACACACACATATTCTGGGCAACATAATTAACCTTCTGTGTTTCCAATCTGTGGGATTATGTTCCTGATCTGTGTTAAATGCTGATTTCTTGGAGCTTAGAATCAGCACAACAAGTGATGTTCAGAACACAGACTTCCGGATTTGATGCCTGCTTCCCCTGCTCATGTGTTACTTAATTTGTGAAGTGTTTGGAACAATACTGGCACTGTAGCATGTGCTCTATAGATACTGCCAAATAAGTCAGTACATGACACTTCCTTTGTGGAGCCTTTTCTGAGCAAGTTACATCCCTTTTACATACCCCGTAGTACCAACCTTCAGGCATGTACCCAAATTTTAGTAGTTTATTTTTATAATAATTTGACTGCCTCCTCTCACAGAAATATGAATTTATTGGCATCTTTTATATTGCTATGATGCATAAAAATATTATTCAGAGTACTTTTTCTTTAACGTATTAATGTAATAAATTCCCAAACTAATTTTTTTTCCTTATGGGTCTTTGGTATAATTCACAAGTTTAGTTAATTAAATTCCTTTAAGAAAACCATGTTTGCATCAAATAATTGTGATTTGTATTCTGTTTTAGACTGAACAATGCATAGATAAAATCCTTCTTAGGATGCTCAGATTTCTTAACAGATGTCATGACCACACTGTGATTTGATCCAAAACTCTAGCCTTCACTGCAAGGCTCTTGAAGGGATCTTTAATTATTGTCATATAAGTTTCAGCTCAAGGGTCCATCATCCTTACAACTATTACACTTATTAATAACATCTGTACTTCAGATGTGAAAATGACATCGGATTGAAAGTGGGATTGCCTGACTTGCAGGTATAAGATTTAACAACTTTCTACTTACATATCTTTACTCATTTTGATACCCCTGAACCCAGACCTGTGGCTAGCTTATGAATGAATGAAGCTCAAAAAGGTGTAAGAAAAAATTACTCATGAATCAAACCCAGACACCTCTTCACAGTGTTTTAGAAAAGAAAAGTAAATCCCTTCAAGCTCAAATTTATACAGCTATCTTGGGGGAAAAAATTTTTTTTAATTGCCTAAAGTCCTCATAGCTCCTTGTTAATCTCTGGCTATAACAAGAAGTATAAAACCATGACTAAAATATTCACAATCTAGTCCCTATTTTAAAAAAAAAGAATCACTAGTTTATTCATCTTGGCTAATGACACAGAAGGGCAAAACAGGTACCCAAACAATGAATAATAATGTAAGAGCTCAGACTGTAAAAATCAATATGTCAGATCAGTAGAGCTGTGCTTCGTTTTAATGTTCTCATCCCTAAATGCAGTAAGGCTTACCTTCTGAATTATACACATGTATCGACCTAATTACATAAATATTGACTTTTTCTTATATGAGGATTTTTTCAATCTCACTCTAATTACGATGTCAATATTTATGGCTGTAGCAACACTGAATTTAAACTTTATTAATTGTGACTGATAGTGGCATGCCATGAGATATTTCAGATGGCCACATGGTCTCAAAACATTGCAGGTACTACATAGTAAATAAGTCAGTATTTCCCTACATATATCATAGTAAGATAAGCTTCTTTAAGAAAATTATTATTTCATCCCCAATAACTTGGGGGATGGTCTCCTCAGCTTCTCAGGGTTCATAGCACAGAAAAGTAATAACCAGGATCTGGATCTTGTTCTACAATTTTACTTTTTTTTTTTTAATCAAACACTTCATTTTTAACTTTAACCCCCACCGTATTAACAAATTCTTCTCTCTGTTGACAGTTGTCTACACCTCCATCCTCACAGCTGCGTATGGGTGTAAAGTATATAATTTAATATTTATTATTCTTTGATATTTTTCCAGTAAGGATCCTATGCATCGTTCAGTCTAAAACAGAATACAATCGCTGTACATTCTACTTTTTAAAAATGTCCTAATTATTCCTCCTTACAAGGTTTTATTTTCACTAGAAAAGTTTTCACACAGTTACTGCTATGTTAACATCTCTGAGGCAAGCAATAGTGCCATACCTCAGGACATTTTAATTAAATTTCTTTTTTTTTTAAACCAATCAGTGGTCTTAGGAAAATATTCCAAGTGCTTTAAAAACCTGGAGAGCTTTTCATTTTGCTCTTGTAATATTTTAGAGAACTCCCACTCAAGGGCCTGCTCTAATTTAAGAAGAGCAGAAATACCTGTGACACATTATCCATTTCGAGTTAGGCGAACACATGGGGGAGGCCAGGATAAAGCAATGGCATCCACATTTTGGGTTTAAGAGCTGTTCTAGACACATCATGGTGAAGCTCGTTGTGCATTATTCTGTATTTTCTTATTTGCTTCTGCAGGGATGCCAGAGGATATGAATCTCAGTGACGTAAAGCAGATCCATCAGACAGGCCAAGGTAGTACTTTAGATACAACGGGAGCAGGATGTGCAGCAGCAACCGAATCTACGGCATTTATGCTGATGGGTATGGTCATGTTACTTCCTTGGCTTTGGTAACTGAACTCTTCCACCCTGATATACCTGTCTTCTTGGAGTCTTTATTTCTCCCCTGTCTTCACCTGATTGGAATAATAAATCTTTTTGAATGTAACAATTGTATTTATGAAAAGGTATGTCACACTAACTTCTTAGAAGCCAAGTGTGAATATTCATTAAGTATCTAAAAACGATAGGCTGTTTGAAAACATGTCTTCTAGGATTCTAACTTAAATCTTCTTAAATTCTAATGCATTAAACCTGCAAATGTGAAGAGCACAGAAGACTTTGAATAAGGATTTAGTATATCTGTAATTTTACTATCTTTGATTCCAAACTCCATAAAAATGTCTTAAATTGAAAGCATATTTGCAGAATAATTAAAACAGCACATAGTGTTTCTTAAAATACTGAAATTAGAATTCCATTAAATGAATCAAAACAAATGATGGCAAGTAGTATGCATGAATTTTCAAAAGTCTTCCATTTTTGCAAGCTATAAGAAGAAATTACTTGAAGTCTGTAAGTTATAGCATAGATTGTTGAAGAGCATTTCATGTAATTTCATTGAAGAAGCTTGATAAATGTTATCCACTGTAACTTAGCCACTGACAAACCTTAACCTGAGTATTTTGGTAGCATCCGAGTTGTATTCTAATACATTCAAAATGCATCTTTGGTACTGTGCTCTTTCCCCTCTCTTTGTCTAATGGATTTAGCCATGTTGTAAACACACACCTGCTCTGGGAATATCTCTAAGAAAGCTATTAATTACTTAGTAGATAACTTGCAAAATAATATATTCATTCATTTTCCAAATATGATTTGCTATTTTCTTAAATCTTGATATTAAATAATTGACTATCTATACATTTCTAAAGTTCCTTTGAATATCTAAAGACATGTACTAATACAGAAAACGTAGCACAAAATGCTTTAGCTCTTTTCCTATTTGCACATAAATATAACTGCTAATCCACAGTCCCTGATTTCCCAGTTGTGATTAGATGTCTCAGCAGACCCGATTAAGATAGGTCTATTGTTGTACTTAAGGAGGAAGCAATAAGTTAGCTTTTATTAAGAAGTATCACATCCAGTTGGTAACCAGAAAATATTAATACAAAGTGACAGAATCAAAAAGAGAAGGGCTGAATTTATAAGTTTTTAAAAAAAAGGATTTGAAATGACCTCTGAGGAAAAGTCAAAGAGGACTCAATCAACGGCAAATATTTGTAAGGTGAAATCAAGTTCTCCAAATCAGGAAACAGTATATGATCAAATCATGTTCTCTCATGGGTTCTAAATTAATAGAATGATCTGACAATGGTCAATTTAAACTATGGTATGTGGACTCTGAGCAGCAAACTGAGGGTTTTGGAGGGGAGGAGGTGGGGGGTTGGGGAAGGCCGGTGGTGGGTATTGAGGAGGGCACGTATTACATGGAGCACTGGTTGTGGTGCATGAACAATTAATTTTGTAACACTGAAAAAACAAAAGTATTTGGGGGAAAAATAAATAAATAAACTAGGATATGTTTAAACTGCCAAATCAGATTTTATTGCCTGTTTAAACAGACCTCAAAACTGTGTTATTCTACCTGCCAGGTATGTCTGTCATTTCCCTAGGCTTCCATCCCAGATCTTAAAATTTATTCCATGATCTACTTGGTTTATAACTCATTTGCACCACCATGCTCCACAAATTATAAACTTCAACTTATATTTGCCTAATCTTTAAGCTTAGCTCGTTATTTAAATAAACAGGTAATACGAAGTCACCCACTTGTGACACTCCTGCCCAAATCATGGTTGGTTTGCTCTGGCAAAACTTCTTTCCCAACCTTACAGGAATTTGGAAGACAAACTGAAGGGCACAGCACAGCAGACTAAGATGTTTCTGGATTAAATAATATTATAGGAGATAATTTTCAATGTGGCAGGAGATTCATAAAAGCAGAGCAGTAACCACGTCAATAGTACGAATGAATTTTTTTATCAACTAAATTTTACATCTTCAAATGAGTGTTGTCTACCTCCAGGTAGGCACTGTAGGGACCATACACATCATAACACTGCTCCTCTAGCTTAAAACATGTGTAGGCTTTTAGAATTCCTTTAAGAGCCTGAGGCATATTTCCTAATATTCTCAATGAGGATATTCATTCTTACTGTACTCCATAGCATTGTATGATTGACCGGCTCTTTATAATTTAAAACTCTTTCAAATGAAATAGAGTATCCCATTTGACCTTCCTTACCCCTCAAGGATGGGCTCAATTTTTAGCCAAATAAAAACTGCAACACTAAGGTTTTTTGTTTTTTTAAATATGGCTTAGAATGTGTTTCTGAAGTCTTCCATTAGTCTAAAAAATTTGAGCAATGGTAAGATTTTTGAATATGTGTCTACTTTTTAAGAGGACTTAAAGGATAACATTCAAATGAATATATATATATATATATTTTTAAATATCACTTACATCTTTATACTCATGCTTTGATCATTTAAACAAAGGCTTTTTGTTAAATCTGAGTTATTTTTATATAAATTTAAGTAACCTGGAACAGTGTAGTGTTATGCATGTATTAGAGAAGAATCAGTTAATGATCTGAGCTGACATTTATGTGGCTCTTGCTCTTTATAGCACCATGATCAGTGCTTTTATGCACAATCTCTTTTGGTCCTCCCAATAACATTATCACCTCCACTGTATCAATGAGAAAACTGAGGCAATACAAATACTATGTAATTTGTCCAATGTCATACAGCTCACCACAGTAGAATCAGATGGGTGAATATAATGTCTCCAAATAAACTATATATGATCCTGGTTCAAAGATAGGATAGCTCTGGAACAGTAGTAAGAACAGTAGTAAAGAATCATGAGGTTAGCATAAAAATTATTCAGAGGTAATTTAGGTCTCCAAACTAGGATTTAAAAAACAAATTCAATTTACTGTATAATTATAATTGTATAATTATAAAACTGCATATTAATGCAAAAGCATAAACAAAAGGAAATGTAAACATGAGCTTTTTTTCAGTATCAACCATCGCCCTCCCACATGTGGAAAACCCATTCAAACACATCAACCCTCCCCCAAGATAAATCAGCTAAGAAGGAAAATACACGTTTTACAGCTATCATGGAATAGTGAAATTCCTTTTCTGTGCAACTGAAGGGTATAAAATATTTCTTTAGCCATAACGTTCAGATGGGATTTAAAAAAAAAAAAAAAAAAAAAGGAAGGTCAGAAGAGAGGAAGGCAGAGAGGAAAGAAGGAGCAGTGAGAAAATCAGGGAGGAAGGCAGGGAGGAAGGCAGGAAGTGGCAGAATATTATTTTTAAAGTCCTAGATTTGCCTTTTTATCCTCTATTTGTGCAGGAATGTCTTATCAATGAAATAATGTCTGGAGTGTTCTCTTGTCATTAAAGGATAGAAGTTAATAAGCTATTTCCTCCCAAACACTCAGATTTCTTTGAAGTGCTCAATGATGATGCTTTGAAAAGGACTCAATTAGTTCATTGCTAATTGTTTTCAATCACTTAAAATATTGTTTCTATCATCATAACCCTTCAGGTAAAATAAAAATTGTTTCTTCTTGAGTAAATAAATTCAACCTAGACTTCTGTTATTCTATGAGATATTCAGAGGGCAGTCTGTGATATCAGTATTTCTTTATATTGCAAATTTTAATCGCCTATATAATTACATGGGTTGTATGAAAATTCAGAAATAATTCTTAATGTTCTTAGGTGTGACTTTGGGCATATCAAGTTTTTCTTTAAATGCAGATTGTTGTATATTAATTATTTCTGATTAAAATATAGATAAAATATCTTGCTCAGGTTGAAAGTCTGCTTTCTTTGACTTTGCTATAATTCCATGGTGGCTCAAATGGTATTATGTCATTATTTTATAAATGCAGATTTAATCTAATGCGGTTCTTAAACTATTCACTCTGCTTTCATGTGCAGAAAAATACTGAAGAATTTCTTCACAATATAATTTATCCTCATAGTAAAACAATAATATTTGGAACAGGGTGGGATGGGATGAATATTTCTGGATAAATTTACAAATTTTTTTGTATTTACAAACACGATTCAAGAGTCTCTCACCTTGTACTTACCAATTGTCACAATGGAATCATCTTTACCATGAAGGCTAGGAGATCACACATCCCTCAAATCTTTACTTTGCCCATATCAAAGAGGATGAGGAAGAGAAGATAGAGGAATTTGAAATCCCACAGAATTAAAAACCAAACAGTAAAGATTTAAAATAGTAAATAAATATTTAAACAGTAAATTGTAAATATTTAAATATTCATTGACAGAAGGGGTAGGATTGGCCCATAGGACTAATTTGGGTAACCTGGTAAGTAAATTAGTAAATTCCTCTTTTTAAAAGATTCCATATCCACTTTTGAGAAACACTGAACTAGAAGAAAGGAAGCATCTTAGAAGGAAAACAGCGGGGAGGAGTCTCTGATTTTCCTAAGATTACCCAGTGAAGGCCACCAACATAAGAAAGAAAAAAAGGCCCAACTGCAAGACAAATGCTGTGAGCAGTACAGTTTCTGCATGTGTCTTATCCTAGGTCTTTAAGAAATCTAGGCACTGACCAGGTGAAGAATTTTCAACAGTAGCAGTTTCTCCAGAATGAGGTTGAAAGACCCACATTGAACCAAGAAAGACTAATTGTGGTCTAAATGGTCAAAAACTTCCAGAATACAATTTACAAAGTCACTGTCCTTTTCCAACTCATCATGCAAGCTCATTGCTCAACCTGCTGCCTACATACACACCTTCACACCCCATACACATTTTCTTGTTGTTCTCTATTTTTTAAAAGATTTTATTTATTTATTTGTCAGAGAGAGAGAGGGCACATGCAAGGGGAGCGTCAGGCAGAGGGAGAAGCAGGCTCCCCGATGAGCAAGGAGCCCAACGCAGGACTGGATCACAGGACCCTAGGATCATGACCTGAGCTGAAGGCAGATGCTCAACCTTCTGAGCCACCCAGGTGTCCCTGTTCTATTTCTGTTTTGGTTTCTTATCTATAAAACTGAGTTAAGTATAAATAACTCACAGAGTTAAAGAACTATATAATGCAATACATGTTGGGAATTCTCCTGTCCCACTACATGCCTTAATAATTCATCTTTGTTCCTTTCCCATTAAGGCTTCTGTTCAAATGCACATGTTCCCAGGATGTGACAATGACAAAATATTTAGTTATGGATTCTGCACGTGGATAAGCTTTTGGATTGTAAACAGATCAAGAAGGAAGTTTGAAATTGAGTAAGTAGAGTTTGGGAGAGAAAGGGAAAAAAGTATAGGAAGAACCCCTCCTGCCTGGTTTCATATTTCAAGTTTTGCTTAGCTTCATCCTGGCTACAAGGTAATAATCTTGTTGAAAATATATTTCAAAAAATATATTGGGAGTTAGGGAGTTATCTTGTTTTCATTTATTTTAAAGGGATGTCATCCCTGACCCAATATTTACTTGTGAATTGGTCTCTGTAACAAACTGAAAATCTCAACCTCTCCATCATCCTTGAAAGTTTACTTGACCAGCATGTTTGAACCACCATGTGCCAATGGGGCAGAGCCCATGGGGAAGAGTACAGCCCAAATGGAGGTTAGAACCAATTGTTAATAAGCAAGCAGTGCGTTGCTCGATAATGAACAAAGTGTCACCATCAACTTGATATTTCTGATTGGCCAAATCACTTCCTTAGGTATACATTGCTAATATGGGACAAAGCAAGTATCCTAAATTGAGTTGAGCCTCAAAATCTTTCTTTTTACTGCACCATTCAGTATCCCATGAGCTCAAAACACTTGATTGGTCAGATGATTAGGTTGGCCAACTTGCAGATTTTGAAAGGTATTTTTAATTTTTTTCCTTTTTACATTTACTTTCATTCCCATCTAGTCTCTCAGATACTTTTTTTTTCTTTTGTCTTTCATCTCAAATTTAGCTCTGGTAGTAAGGTAAGCATCCTGAAGAGATTCCATATGCTAGATGCCCTAGTGTGGCCATCTGATAGAGAGACTGGCTCAATCACGGACTTATAATCAGCCAAAAATGCTGCAGAGACCAGAACAAACACAGCTTCAAAGGTTTCGTACTAATTTTCTATATGACCTCCAGCAACTTCCATACCCTCTTTGAACTACAGTCCCTCATCTGTAAAATAACGTGCTTCAGCTAAATGATCACTAAATTCCCTTCTAGATTTCCAGTTTTTTAATTTTTTTAAAAGATTTTTTATTTATTTATTTGAGATAGAGACAGTGAGAGAGAGCATGAGAGGGGAGAAGGTCAGAGGGAGAAGCAGACTCCCCGTGGAGCTGGGAGCCCGATGTGGGACTCGATCCCAGGACTCTGGGATCATGACCTGAGCCGAAGGCAGTTGCTTAACCAACTGAGCCACCCAGGCTCCCTAGATTTCCAGTTTTAACACAGGAAACACTGATGAAGCTATAGAGAACATTTATTTACCTGATATCTTATGTTAAAACCTACTATTACTTAATATATAAAAGGTGCTCTTAAGAAGTAGAGGATAAAATGTAATTTTAGTTACAACTTTACGCATGTGTTTATAATTCAGATTTATCACAAGTAGAGATGTGTCTTTTCTACATAAGATTGAGTGGGATAATCTTTTTACAAGTAAAGGAAAGAATAGCTAACACAAATGTTCTTCAGCTTTCATTTAATGGATAAGACGTCTGAGCAAAGAAATCTATCCTGTCATTAAATACTTAGCAACTAATTGCTTTTTGTTTTAGCTATTCTTACAGGAGTTGGGATCTGGCACGTTCACTAATTCGGCTGTGGCATCTCACAATATTTAAAAACAACTAATACATAGAGTGACACCACTGAGAGACCAAAAGATAAAAAAGTGTGGAAGAGATGAAGTTATAAAAGTTAGTTTGACAGTGTTTTCTCTTCTCGCAGATTTTCCCAGGAGACCCTTTTAAATAGGCCTAAACAAATGCTGTTGCCTCTGATGATTTATTGCAGAACAAGCTGACAGGGCACAGAAGCATGTTATCTGGTCCCCTGTAGTGCAAGGGCTAATTCAGAAAATGAAGAAAAGACCAGAAGTGCGGCAGTGGGAGCAAATGCTCTGTATCACTCAGCAAGTAAGCAGATGGAAGCTTGGAATCACAGCTTATTTAAAAATTGAGCTCTTAAACATGGTGTGTGGGTAATTTTAGTATTTTTTCTTCATTTATAAAAAAATTAATGAGAATCTAAAAATTTCATCACAGATGGTGACGGCAATAAATGTATAATAAATATTTTTACTTTACTACTATTTTAGTTACAAATCTATTACAGTAGGGTGTAATGGAATGTAAATACATGAGAATATATACACATTTATCTATGCCTATCTATAAAACAAACATACGCATTCATGTCTTTACTGTTTGTTATCATGTTTATGTTTTATAAACATATATAAACTCTGCCTTATGTCAATTAGTTCTGGCTTTTTAATCAAACACTGAGAAGCTCAGTGAAACATAACTTTTTTTTTAATTGTTACTTGCTATTTTTTCTATATGAACTTTCATTTTTAATTTGAAACAGATCAGCATTAAACAAGGGTCTCTTGCTATAGGTAAGAGAATATATATATAGCCACTGCAGCAATAAGATGCATGCAACAGTTACAAATTGCAGAAACCTTCATGTACATAGTCTTAGGTACACATTCTATTTTCCTTAAGAAGCTTCCTCAGAGGAACAATGCAACAAACATAAATAGTTAGCTTAGTATTCTCATTACAAAATATATAAAAGTGACTTTTAATTACCCACTTGCTTTTAGGTTGTTACCTAACTGGTAAGATGACCAAGCAAGGAATGACAATTCAGTGTAACTAAACTTTATCATTTTCCCCAAGTCATCAGTTGTGCTTTCTTCTCCTTTAGTGACACCCATCTTTTAGCATTCCATTGTCTTTATTATCTATTTCCCAGTGCCTGTGTGGGATGCTATGTAGGAAAGAAGCACTCAGGCTTGGAAATTAGATGAGCCCTGGTTTTGATTATTAGCTCTGCCACCAACTCTCTGAAATACCTGTAAAATATAGATGATGGTACCTCCACTCCTGTTTGATTGGGATTTATGCAGATTTATTGAGATTTCTGCTGATTTATTGGGAAGTTTTAATTAGTGATGTACCTATCACGATTGGAACATTATATTAATCTTAGTTAACATCTTATCAAAACTTTCTTTTAGGTGAAGCTTTCACACTAAGATGTGAATGACATGCTGAAAAAAATAATTTCATTTCAAAACTATATGTAAGCCTTAAGGTCATGTATTTTGCAGTACAGAAAGCTAAAATCCAGAACAGATATATGAATTACCAAAGGTAATACAACTGGTTTGAAACAGAAGACCAGCAGATGTTCTTTAAGTTCTATGAATATTCTATTAAATCAAAATTTTTGCTTCAAATCAACTAAAATGTGTGTTTGTAAATTCTGATATTCAGTAGAAATTGCCCCATAACTACAGGGCCTAAACATATAGAAACAGGCAAATATATCAACTTGGGAGAATGTGCTTAGACTCTTGATTGTAAGGATTACCAAAGAAAAGATAAAGCATTTAGTGAAATTATAAAATCTTAATATTACCTTACCGTTCATTAAAATAGTGAGATAATAGAGTTTCATAACATAATAGAGTTTATATATAATAGACTATATAAAGAGTATTTAGGACATCTTGATAAATAACTTATTCTAACAAGATCATTTTCAAATTTGCCAATAATTTACCTTGAAATATAAAAAATGTTTTGTGTTACATTTAAAGGTATTAACAGAAACTCTTTTTGCTACTGTTGTTTACTGCTATAATATTCTGATTTGCAACCTTTAGATTTATCAGATTATAATTAGGTTATATCCTGAAACATGAAGATCAATAGGACATTTCCATGTTTAATTGGTAGTTCTTTGTTAAATACAAGTTTATTGTGCTATAGCATCTTCTAAATTTTAAAATAATGAGAAATTATGAATATTTGAAATTCTTCTAAACAACTTTCCTTCTGAGAAGAGTTCTTTCATTCTACGTTCCACTGTAAAACAGAAGGACACGTCAGCTAGAGTTGAAATATGTGGTCTTTAATTCCAGAGTTTTATTCTTTTCTTAAAATCAAGTGAGATGTTAACTATTTGTCTCTATTGAACCAAGAAATAAAAGTTCTTTATTCTCTTATTAGCTACCTTCTGTTAAAGCAGAGTAAATTGTCTTTATTAAACAGAGAACTTTAGCAACTAAATGATGGATTCCATTGTAATAATGGAAAAAACAATTTAATGGCCAAGTATATTCATAGATATTAGCTCATATAGTAACTGAGAAATTTACCTCTCTGTTGTCCTTCAAGATTTATCTAAGATACAAGATTTTCTATTGGACAGTAGTCAATCTTTGTTCTGATTAAAACAGTTTCCACAGAAAATAGAAAAGAATATCACCAAAAATTTATACAAATATTCAAACATATGATACTTTATAATATAGTGATATGTTTCCTTTTTAAGCCATCTTTATTGCTGAGCAATATATCATGAATGTTTTCTAGGTATATTCATGAACCTTGGAATCAATATTGATTCCAACTATTCTTAATATGAATATCCCACTATTTTAATCAGTTTCCTATTGAGCACTGAATTATTTCCAATGTCATAAACAACATTCTAATGAAAATCTTAATAAATTTTACACACTTCTATCTTAGAATAGTTCTCCTTTCTTAGATGGTATAAAGAAAGGAGATTTTTCTGCTTGGAATGACCACAATCGCCAAGAACAAACCAACCAAACAATAAAGATACTAGGTATATTTTTCACAATCATTGATCCTGTTATATACTTCCTTCATTCCCTCTAATTAGAAGTAATTCTGTCCTTAAGTCAACTTAATATAAAATTAGATTATAATCATTTGTGTATTAATTTTCTTTAGTAAAGTTTACTAAAGGCTTCCTGAATCCTTCATGGTAGCATAGTCTTTTGAAATTAATAGATGTCTAAACATATGTATTGGATCAAATCTAATTACAAAGAGACACAAAAAGTGTTGTTTCACTATATGATAATTGATTAATCTTAGAAATTTTCCATCTCAAAATATCCTAATAGTGACAATATGAATAACAATTCCTATCTATATCAAAGTAAACTTTGGGAATAAATGATATATAACATGTGAAAATATTTATAAATAGAAAAATAACACAGATTAGAATTGCTACTATTATAGCCAGCTGGACTATTTGCCAGAGGTCTACACATTTTTCAGTATTCCACATATTACCTTTAAAAGTAGTGACATAGAAGATGGCAGAGGAGTAGGAGATTGAGGTATTATCAGATCCCAGAAGTTGAGCACTATTCTGAACATGTACAAACTCAACAGGAGATAGAAGAGAAGAAGAATAGCAATTCTAGGAACAGAAAATCAACCACCTTCTCGAAGGTAGGATGTGCAGAAGTAAATACAAAGTGATGGGAAGATAGACCACGGGGGGGGGGGGGCGGGGGGCTCCTGGCAAGTGGTAGAGCAGCGGAGCACAAATTGGAACTTTTAGAAGTCTGCTCTACTGAAAGACATCACTCCAGAGGCTAAGTGGGGGGTGGGAATACAAAAAGAGCAGGGGTGTCTGAGGGTGGCAGAGCTCCAAGGTATCAGAGCAGGGAAGCCAATGTCAGAGACAGAGCCGAGAAGTGGGCTCTCAGCTGGGGATTACCTTAAACTGTGATCCAAGGCACAGTCTGGCCACCACTCTTCAAGCAGGGACCCCACAAGGGGCAGATCCAGAGAGACCCCTTCCTTCCTCCTGCAGGAGGAGCAGTGTGGGAGTGCACTGCAGGCATCTGCTGGGTTTAGAGACTCCAAACAGGGCCGTGTGCCAGAGATAGAAACACTCTGACACAGGCCAGCTGAGCTCAGAGTGCAGCAGAGGACCAGGAAGACGGGAGTGACTAATTTTCTCTGAGGGCACACTGAGGAGTGGGGCCCTGGGCTCTCGGCTCCTACAGGCTAGAGACTGGGAGGCCACCATTTTCATTCCCATCCTCCAAAGCTGTACAGAAAGCATTCAGGGAACAAAAGCTTTGAGCGTGAACTGGAGCAGATTACTTAGCCTGGCCCCTGGAGAGGGCAGTGTAATTCTGCCTCTAGCAAAGACATTTGAGAATCATGGCAACAAGCCCTACTCCAGAAGATCAGCAAGAACATCCAGCCAAAACCAAGTTCACCGATCAATGAGAACTGAGGAATTTCAGAGTTAGGAAAAAGCAACACATAGAATTCATGGCTTTTTTCCCATGATCCTTTATCTTTTAAAGTTAATTTTTTAAAATTTTTTTTCTTATTTCTATTTTTTTATTTTTCCTCTTTCTTACTTTAACGTTTTTTAACTAGTATCCTATCAATATCTTTTTAAAAATCCTTTCTAATTTTTACTGTTATTCATATCTTAGCCCCTCATTGAATTTAACCTTATTTTTTGTATACATAAAGGCATTTTTTCTTTAAAATTTTGGGATGGAATTTCTTCTAATAGATCAAAATATACCCTATATCTAGCATGTGGCTTTGTTCTAGTCTCCAGCCTGATCACAGTCTTTCCTCTTTTTTCTTTTTTCAACCAACTTCTTATCTTACCAATCCCTTTTTGAATCTTTTTTAATTTTCATCTTTACATTCATATTCCATCCCTTCATAGTGTTTACCCTTATTTTTGTATATTAATAAGTTTTTCTTTACTTAAAATTTTGGGATGTAGTTTCTTCTTACAGACCACAATACACCCAAAATCAAGTGTGGGGCTCTGTTCCATTCGCCAGTCTAATATATAGATATAGATATAGGAATAGAAATAGATACAGATATATTGATATAGATGATATAGATATATAATCTTTTTCTTCTTCTTCCCCCACACTTTTCTTCAACCTCTGGTTTCAGCTCTCTTCTGATTTGGTTAGTGTATATTTCTCTGGGGTCATTTCTATCCTTTTAGTATTTTGTTCTCTCATTAATCTATTCTTACCTGGATAAAATGACAAGGCAGAAAAACTCACCACAAAAAAAAAAAAAAAAAAGAACAAGAGGCAGTACCGATGGAGAGGACCTAATCAATACGGACATTAGTAACATATCAGAACTAGAGTTCAAAATGACAATCATCAAGGTGCTAGCTGGGTTCAAAAAAAGCATAGAAGATATTAAAGAATCTCTTTCTGGAGAAATAAAATCCATTTCAGGAGAAATAAAAGAACTAAAATCTAATCAATTTGAAATCAAAAAAGCTATTAATGAGGTTCAAACAAAAATGGAGGTTCTTACTGCTAGAATAAATAGGGCATAAGAAAGAATTAGTGATATAGAAGACCAAATGACAGAGAATAATGAAGCTGAGAAAAATAGAGACAAACAACTATTGGACCACGAGGGGAGAATTTGAGATAAGTGATACCATAAGACACAACAATATTAGAATAATTGGGATCCCAGAAGAAGAAGAAAGATAGAAAGGAGCGGAAGGTATATTGGAGCAAATTATTGTAGAGAATTTCCCTAATTTGCCAAAGGGAACAAGCATCAAAATCCAGGAGGCACAGAGAACCCCCCTCAAAATCAATAAAAATAGGTCTACACCCTGTCATCTAATAGTAAGACTTACAAGTCTTCATGACAAAGAGAAAATCCTGAAAGCAGCTCAGGACAAGAAGTCTGTAACATACAGAGGCAGAGATGTTAGATTGGCAGCAGACCTGTCCACAGAGACCTGGCAGGCCAGAAAGGACTGGCATGATATATTCAGAGCACTAAATGAGAAAAATATGCAGCCAAGAATACTATATCCAGCTAGTCTGTCACCAAAAATAGATGGAGAGATAAAAAGCTTCCAGGACAAACAAAAACTAAAGAATTTTCAAACACCAAACCAGCCCTACAGGTAATATTGGAAGGGTTCATCTAAGCAAAGAGAGAGCCTAAAAGGAACATAGACCAGAAAGGGACAGAGACAATATACAGTTAACAGTCACCTTACAGGCAATACAATGGCACTAAATTCATATCTGTCAATAGTTACCCTGAATGTAAATGGGCTTAAAGGCCCCAATCAAAAGACACAGAGTATCAGAATGGATTAAAAAAACAAGACCCATCAATATGCTGTTTACAAGAAACTCATCTTAGACCCAAAGACATCTCCAGCTTTAAAGTCAGGGGGTGGAAAACAATTTACCATGCTAATGGACACCAAAAGAAAGCTGAGGTGACAATCCTTATGTAAGATAAATTAGATTGTAAGCCAAAGACTATAAGAGATGAGGAAGGATGCTATATCATACTTAAAGAGACTGTCCAACAAGAAGATCTAACAATTGTAAATATCTATGCTCCTAACATGGGAGCAGCTAATTATATAAACCAATTAATAACAAAGTCAAAGAAACACATCAACAATAATACAATAATAGTAGGGGGCTTTAATACCCCCCTCACCAAAATGGACAGATGATCTAAGCAAAAGATCAACAAGGAAATAAAGACTCTAAATGACACACTGTACCAGATGGACATCACAGATATGTTCAGAACATTCCATCCCAAAGCAACAGAATTCTCTAGTGCACATGGAACATTCTCCAGAACAGATCACATCCTGGGTCACAAATCAGGTCTCAATCAGTACCAAATGATTGGGATCATTCCCTGCATAATTTCAGACCACAAATGCCATGAAACTAGAACTCAATCACCAGAGGAAAGTTGGAAAGAACTCAAATACATGGAGTAAAGAGCATCCGACTAAAGAATGAATGGGTTAACCAGGAAATTAAAGAAGAATTAAAAAAATTCATGGAAACAAATGAAAATGAAAACACAACTGTTCAAAAGCTTTGGGACATAGCAAAGGCAGTCCTGATAGGAAATTATATAGCAATACAAGCCTTTCTCAAGAAACAAGAAAGATCTCAAATACATAACCTAACCCTACACCTCAAGGAGCTGGAGAAAGAACAACAGATAAAACCTAAACCCAGCAAAAGAAGAGAAATAATAAAGATCAGAGCAGAAATCAATGAAATAGAAACCAAAA
>CM052810.1:14681477-14700400 GCA_028533885.1 Nasua narica | reverse complement strand
TGTTAATAAAAAAATGAAAAAAGTAAACAAAAGTAGTGACATATAACCTGAGAGACCTGAAGCTTTGAAGATGTCTGTACCAGAAAAGAGTTTATTAGACTGTGTATCTGCCATGCTTAGAGTTCTTTCTGATGAAAATCAAAATATGATCCCCTTCCCTTCACAGCTGGGTGGATGGGTTGATCTGAGGTAGCACTGTCCAATAGAAACATAATATGAACCACATAGTTTAAAATTTCCTAATAAAAAGATACAGCTGATATTAATTTAGCAATACATTTTATTTAATCCAATATATAAGGAATATTTTTTCAAATTATAATCCATATAAAAAATCACCAAGATATTTTCTACTTTTTATACTATTTTTTTTAAATCTAGGGTGTGCTTTCTGCACATTTCAATTTGAATACAATTACAGTTGTCCAGCTAGTAGTTACTCTCTTGCACCTTATTACACTTGCCCAACTATTGGCTACTGTTTTGCACAACACAGATACAGAAGTGGAGAAAACAAGGCACCTTGGCAAAAATCATTATTAAGGAAAACACTTGAATAGCCTCTCATAGTCAAAAATCTGGAGCAAGAGAAGACATAATAACCTGGAGAAATGCCCTTTTCTTCATTTATTAGCAAAAGCTATCCTTCCAAATATGGATAAGATTTGAAAATTGTCAAAGAGAGAGGTCTTTGAAGAGGACAAAGATTCTCTCCTTGAATAAATCTAGTCAGTTTCTTCAGAACACTCTTCTCAAATAGGCTCTGATTTGGGGCTTCCATATTGGTTTCTGTATTGTCCAATTTTAACAAGAATCTTGCTAAATATGTTTAGCCAGAATTCTCCATCTGCAATATCTGTCATCCTCAATATCTGATAGGGTTCCTCATCTTTTACTGTTCCCACAGGTGGTTCTGATCACCCTGGACTGCCTTCAGCAAGAATTTTGTTAGATCACTTTAGCCAGAATTCCTCCATACTCCTGATGTTTTCTCTTAGTAAGTATCCATCTATTGAAAAGATAGAATCCACTTTTCTCCTTAGCTATAAATTCCTACTTGGCCTTTTATTCTGAATTGAACATAATCTCTCTACCCTGCTGCAAAGCCCCACTGAAATGATCCCAACAACTTACTGCAGTAGTACACCCCTGAATAAAATCTGCCTTACAGTTTTAACAAGTGTCATGTGATATTTTTCTTTAACTAAAGGGTGGGACATTCAGAACAGCAGTGTGGGGAACTCAAGGAAATGTAACCGGGGAGAGGCATCTGCTAAGCTGGTCAAAGTTAGCACTGATGATCATTCAAATTCTCTGGAAATTGCTTGAATGATTTACACAAATTCAGAAGCATTTATTCATTAAATCTAAAGAAATCCAGTTCAAGCAATGTCAGGCAGTGGTACTCCAGTTAGGACTACATTCATGTTCCACAGATAAGCCTTGAGGAAAAATTCCTGTAACAGCAGCCACAGCAGAAAGACTTTTTCACCTCACCCTGCCACCCCAGCCCCCTGCTTTCTGCCATGGATGAGCTATTCCAGATAGATTATGCAAGTGGCCATCAATAGATTCCACTTCTCATAGCTTAGTGTTATCAGAGGACTATATTGGCAGTGACTACAACCTGGTAGCAGTGCCTATTTTCCCATACCCAACTCCCACTAAGAAGAGACAATGTATTGTATCAGTCAGTAAAGAGCGCAGTCCTCCTTTCTCAAGTAAGTCAAGTTGCAGCTTCCATCTCCCTCAGCTCTCACTGTGGAAGAGCAATTCTAGGAAGGTTTGGCAGCAATTGAATATGCTAAACAAACAACAATAACAATAATCTCTGAAGAGGAATCAGTATGTAGAATTGCTATAGTTGAAGGGAACTTCCTCAACCTGACAAAGTGTACCTATAAAAAAAAAATCCACATCTATCATATCTAATGGTAAAACAATGGAAGTTTTCTTCCTAAGATGGGGAATGAGAGAAAGATGTGGGCTCTTTCCACATTCATTCAATATTGTACTGAAGGAGTTGGCCAGGGTAATTAAGCAATTAGACAAGAAAAAGAAATAGAATAAAGGACATCCAGATTGAAAAGAAGTAAAGCTCTCTTTAATTACAAATGACTTGAACATGTATGTATATGAGGCATTGACTAAAAATGTTCATATCAGTGAGTTTGAGTTAATATCAAAGATGAGTCATATTTCTGTATCTTAAACATGAACAATCCAAAAAAGAAAGCAATTCCACTTACAGTAGCATCAAAAAGAATTAAGTACATAGAAATAAATTTAACAAGATACGGGTAAGACTTATACACAAAAACTTATACACACAACTATAAAATAGTACTGGAAGAAATTAAGGATCTAAATAAATGAGAAGAAGGGCACGTATTGCATGGAGCACCGGGTGTGAGCATCAATAATTAATCTTGTAACACTGAAAAAATAAAATAAATGTATTTGGGGAAAAAATAATAAATAAATGAGAAGATACCTCATGTTCATATATTGGAGGATTTCATATTATTAAATTGAAATAACCTCCAAATTAATCTACAGATTCAATACAATCTCTATCAAAATCCCAGATGGCTTTTTTGCAGAAATTGACAGACTGATCCTAAAATTCATATGCAAATGCAAGAAACTCAAAAGAGACACACAATCTTAGAAAATAACAAAGTTGAAAGTTTCATTCTAATTTCAAAGCACAGTACAGCATTATCAAGACAGTGTGCTATTAGCTTATGGATAAATGTATAAATCAATGAAATATAGAATTTTGAATACAGATTTGAACTCCTGTCTAACCGATTCACAAAAATTAGCTTAAAGTGGATCTTACATAAAAGAACTAATGGTAAGTAACTATTAGAAGAAAACCTAAAGTCTTTGTGATCTTGAATTAGCTGATGGTTTCTTACATATGACATCAAAAGTACAAGCAACAAAAAGATAAATTGGACTTTATCAAAATTAAAAGCCTTTGTGCCTCAGAGGACACCAACAAGAAGGTAAAAGGATGAAAATATTTGAAAGTCATATATAAAATAAAGGACTTGCATTCAGAACATAAAAAGAGCTCCTTTTTAAAAAAATTTTATTTATTTATTTGACAGCGAGAGAGTGAGAGAGAGGGAACACAAGCAGGGAAAGAGGGAGAGGGAGAAGCAGGCTTCCCACACAGTGGGGAGCCTGACACGGAGCTCAATCCCAGGACCCTGGGATCATGATCTGAGCCGAAGGCAGACGCTTAACAACTGAGCCATCCTGGCACCGCAGAACATATAAAGAACTCTCATGAGTCAGTAATACAGAGTTCTATAACCAAATTTTAAAAATGGGCCCAGAATCTGAACAGACATTTCTCCAAAGAATATATACAGATGGCCAATGAAACCATGAAAAGATGCTCAACATAATTAGTTATCAGTCATTAGGGAAATGGAAATCAAAACCACAAGATACCACTTCATACCCACTAGAGTGGAAGAAAAATAATAAACGTTGGCAAGGATGTAAAGCAATTAGAACCCTCACGTCTGGCTGGTGAGAATGTAAAATGGTATAGCCACTTTAGAAAACAGTTTGCCAGTTCCTCAAAATGTTAAAATCTATGATCCAACGATTTCACTCTTCAGTATATACCCAAGAGAAATAAAATCATATATCCACACAAAAACATGTACGTTAAACATTATTCATAATAACCAAAAAGTAAAAACAACCCAAAGAGCCATCAATTGATGAATAAAATATGGTACATCCACACAATATTATTTGACAATAGAAAATATTGAAGTACTGATAAATGCTACAACACAGATGAACTTTGAAAAGTATACTAAGTCAAAGAAGTCAACTGCAAAATTCCACATATTGTATGATTTTGTTTTTATGAAATATTCAGGATAGGCAAATCCAGAGAGACACAAAGTAAATTAATGGCTGTCAGGGCAGGGCGTTGGGGTTGCAGGAATGGGGAGGGTCATGAATGTGTCCTAAAATTGTGATGATAGTTACACAATTCTGAATATATTTAAAACCACTGAATTGTCTGTTTAAATCGGTGAAATTTATAATATATGAAATATATCTCAATAAAGCTATTTAAAAAAGAAGAAAAGGATTGGACAATATGAACTCTTAAAAGATCAACCCTTTCATCTTGATTCAAAATTAGGGAAGATGTCAAGGTGAATCCTGACCAACATAGAGAAATCCCTACCTCAAGAAATGAAATTCCCAAACTTCTGGACAAAACCTACAAAGGAGAGGAATGGGATTTCTAATGCACTGAGGAGGCAATTACTAGAAGACCCTGAGGGAAAAGCTGTAACCTAATTAAGTATCTGTATAAATGGGTCAGAGACTGACTGCTGAAAGTCTGTCAGTCTGGCTTGATCTCCCTTTACTGAGCTAACCCTGAGGAGAGAGATAAACTACCCTGAAAAAGCTACAATGGCAATGGCAGTCATCTCTACCTGCACCCAGGGCAGTTGAAGACATTTAGTGCTTGGGACTTAGTCTTTAAAAACTATGCTGGTTCTTCAACACTTCTTTGCTGCTGCTGTAGATTGACCATTTGTCTCTCTCCCCCACCCCCACCCACCCAAATTCATATATTTTAATCTAATCCCCAGTATGATGGTATTTAGATATGGGGTCTCTGGGATGTGATGAGGTCATGGGGATGGAGCCTGTGTAAGTGGAATCAGTGCCTTTATAAAGAAGATGCCAGATTGTCCCCTTGCCGCCTTCTGCCATGTGAGTTTTTAGCAAAAAGATGTCCATCTGTGAACCAGGAAGTAGGCTCTCACCAGACATCAAATCTCCCAGCACCCTGAGCTTAGACATTCCAGCTTCCACAACTGTTAGAAATAAATTTCTGTTGTTTTAAAGCCACCTAGTTTATGGTATTCTGGTATAGCAGCTTGAACAAACTTAAACAGCTAGATTTTTTTTTTTTTTGCCATAAAGGGTACTTCTAAACATTTAATGGAGTTTAAAAGAGCTGAATCTAAGAAAAAATCATTGAACTCCTTGACAGAGAATAACCTGAGGGAGGGTATTGATCCTCCGTATGAGAACCAACTGTCATTTCCCAGCAAGTAGAAAGTCTTTCTGAATTTCCCGCCTGACACCTGGGCACCAAGTCTCTGGACTGATGCTATGGCAATCTTTCCCAAGGCAATTTCTGGTGGCCATTGCAGTATCCAAGCGTGGGTTTTTAGTTCCAAGTCACAAAAGCTATTAGAAGTGCTTCCCCTATCCAGCTACCCTAACCCAGACATCAAGTACTTTGGTTTACCAAATATTTACATGACAGGAATGTCTTGGAGGAAGCAGACTATACATCCTGCAAATCCATGTATATAAGTGCGTTTCACTATAGAATGCTGCTTGTGGATACTATCTGCACCACAATTTGCAAAGTCTGACATGCCTGTGTTATCTGGGCCTTGGCACCTGTGCTGAGGCATGGTTTCCAAATGGTCAATTCTGAAATCCTTTGATATTTTACCTCTGTTTTGCTTATATGCTCAGGTACTCCATCCCCTGTCCTCCTGCACATCAATATGACACAGGAGCATTTGACTCCTTCATAGTTTGTCAGCATGGGACCTTTAGACATGTTTACTTGACAAGGGAAATTCATTCCCAGGAAGAGGTCTATACAGATTAACGTTTCACTACCATTTCCCAGGCAGTTCTGCTTTTATCCAAGACAGCTTGTGATCCTAGTTCATAAGAACATCTCAAAGCAGAACACAAATAATATAAGCAGAGAGCATATCTTAACTGGCGCCTATAAGTGGATCTGGCACAATTCTGCATCAGCACTATGTCTTGACTCTAGCTCTACACCCACTTTTTTTTAAACAAGATAAACCAAGTAAGTTGCTATTCCTTGTATTCTGAAAGAGGCTAGTTGGTACACATATGCTCATTTAAAGATGTTCACTTTTTAAGGGACAGGAATGCTTATTAGAAATTACCAGGACATAGAGAACATATCCATGAAGACTACTCAATTTCATTTTGCTCTGATTCCCTGTTCATCAGAAATATTATAGCTTCTAGAGTGCCTGGGTGGCTCAGTCAGTTAAGCATCTGCCTTTGGCTCAGGTCATGATCCTTGATCCCAGGACTGAGTCCCACATTGGGCTCCCTGCTCGGCAGGGAGTCTGCTTCTCCCTCTGGCCTCTCCCCTCTCATGGTCTCTCTCTCATTCTCTTTCTCTGAAATAAATAAATAAAATCTTTAAAAAATTTTCTAGCTTCTAAAGATGTCCATGCATCTTGATATTTATTCGAGCAAGAGAATGAACAAAGGCATCACAAGCACTGAAAATGGCTACAAATTGCACACTATAAATTCAAATGGAATTCCAGTCTATTTAAAAGTTTCCTGAGAATTTGGAGGGCATGGATAAACTATTCATGTTAATTCTGAATGTCTTGACAAAAAACTAGTCTCTGGCCCTTGCCATGCCCCTACCTATCTCATGAAGAAAATGCCACTCACTGAGATGCTATTAGATTGAAAAGTTGACATGTTTATCTTAACACTCTCAAAATAAAATGTGTTCTGACTCTTTCTCTTGTCATTCTTACTCTTTCTAGTCTCAGAAGTGTGAACATTGGCTCCCTAACATATCTGAAAGTAATTATGTCAATGTTCTAGATGTGGTAACCTAAGATTCTTTTATTTTCCCTACAAGGTTTCTGGAAATGTTTGTTTTCTATTCATGAAACGCTGTGGGATACAAACAAGATTAGCGGCCATCCCACCATTAAGCAACTTACTATCAAGATAGATATAAGACATGTGGGACAGAGCCGAATAACAGATCCCCAATCTCTATTCTACCCTTTTTTCTTTGGTAATAGAACTCACTCATTTTTTAATATGGATTCCCAGAATTTCCAAATATCACTTGCAGCTAGGTGAGGCCAACACTATGTTCTAACCTGTGAAATGTAAGCAGTGCTTGTGATGGTTAACTTCATGTACTATCTTGAATGGGCTAGGGGATTCTCAGATAGCTGAGATTATCATCAGGGTGTGCATGCAAGGGTGTCTCTGTAAGACGTAAGCAACTGAATGAGTAGACTGAGTAAAGATCTCCCCCCTCCCAGTGCAGGTAGGCATCATCTAGTTCATTAAGGGCCTAAGTAGAACAAAAAGGCAGAGAAATGATAAACTTGCTTTCTCTGCTTGAGCTGAGACATGGGTCATTTTTTCCTGCCCTTGGAAGTAAAGAAAGTTGGAGTTTTCCCTTTGCCCCTTCTCTCTACCCTCCTTAACTTGCTGAAACAGAATGTGGATACAGTGGCTGGACCGTGAAACAAGGGCCACACTGTAGAAATTATAGAAAGTCATCAATGGGCTATATCCAACATGAATGCATAGCTGCTAATATTGCAACCCAGCTTTTGCAAGGGATTTCCCATGAAAAACTAAAACTATCTTGCTTCAGGACAGTTTTCCAGTTTTGAATCATACAGCAAATATAATTCCGATCACCACAGAGGCACAAAAGAGTGACTGAACAACAATGCAAAAAAACAAAAACAAAAACAAAAAACAATGCTAATGAAGAAAGACATTTTTTTCAATAAATATGAATGGAGGGTGTGAAGAGTACCTGGCTCTGTGTGAAAATAACTCTTCCCCGCTGTCACTGACTTTTCATGCATTGTTACCAGATTGTATGATTTTTATGATTAAGTACCTAATGAACTGTATAGGCAATAAGTGCTGGAAAGACACAAAAAGAAGACAATCCTGTGGGTTCTAGTCTTTAGATAATCCTGAAAAGCCACTTGATGAAGTAGACCTTACAGAAAAATTGATAATTAAGAAGGTGAAAGAAAAGCAATCTTACCAAGACAAAAAAGGCCACAGTGATGTCAAAAGTAGGGCCCAGTATATATGTCCTTTGATTGAAATGGAGTTACTTTTAAGGCAGTTATGAGAGAATATGGTTAGAGAAAGAGAGCTTAGAGTCAAGCTAATGGGTTTGAATTTCTGCATTGGTAAGAGGAGCTACTGAAAATTTTTCGTATATGAGAGGTATGAAAATTTTAAGAGGGCTATCTCTTTGCTTGAGTTTTAAGTTCAAATCTGTGCATAATGCAATTTTAAAAAGTAGCATTGCCTATGAATCTACTCTGTGACAAGCCTTCTAATATCAAATTTTTTATTTAATTTTTACAAGAATCTTGGGAAGTAAAACCATCATGAATGACTTTTTATAAATGAGGAAAATGAAATACCAAGGAGTCAAGAATTTGTTCAATATTCCTCAAATGGAAAAGCCAACTCTTCAACCCAGTTCTGTAACATATATGCAGCTTCCTGCTCCTTCCCATTTCACCACACAATTATGCAATACCTGGATGACAAACTCAGAACTGCCAGTTAAATGTATACTTTGGAATTGAAATGTTCTACTACTACTACTGTTATTTAAGAGAACATATATCTTGACTATAGCAGCTGAATTCCTTCTAAAACTAGGTAACATATAATTCTATGAGTTGATGAATGTCTTTTACGGTTACTTTATTCATTTGATCCTTATCTCCAACATAAAAGCATTGAGGTAAAAAAGACACAAAGAGTAAAATTAAATTAGAACAGAATAAAAGCAATCAATGCTTATTACATATTCTATACCCAAGATCACAAATCTTCGAGGCCACTTAAAAAATAACTGCTCCATTATTGAGAGGCCTTAGCTTTAAACCACAAGATGGAAAGAGATTGGCTTTGAAGCCTTTCTCTCTGAAAACCTTTGAGCTGGGTGTTCAGTCCAAAGTCTGAGGTTTAAAATAAAACAAAATGCTGATTCAAGAATGTAAGGACAATGGTTTCCTTTAGTCCTTATTGCACTCCTTAGCACTTGCAATTTTTAAAGTTTAGCTCTTTTGGAATATCCTTATCTGAAGGATATAATTTTAAATATGCAATCAAGTCATTTTATTGTGTAACATCCTTCATATCTACTGAATTTTCTTCAGCACTGAGTAAACATAAATAACTGTGAATGTCAATGAGCTCATTGAGCAAGCATGATTTAAAGTAATGAAGTAATCTCTGATTGTAGTATTGATTATAAACAAAAATTTGTAATATATGTTTCCATGTGGGATTTATTTCAGAATATCTGTACTTTCTTCTCAAATACATGGAGCTTTGGCTTTTGCATGAACCCTTTTAATATCCCTAATTCATGCAATCTTTACATAACTTTCTATTTCAAGCTATAAATTTCCATCTGGGAAGTCAGGAGTTTAGATGCTCATTTCCCAAGCATTTTGTCATGTTTAATCACTTCATAAGACATACTTCCTTTTAAGATCAAAGTTGGGCTAATGTATTATTTTAAAAATAACCGTATTGGTTTTGAAATCTATTAAAAGCAAGGATAATCACAGTTGACCTAAGATACACCCCACACACTAAAATTAAGTATTTTTATTTTATAAACCTTCATCAAAACCATAATTGCAGACTCTCTGGATAGTCACGTCAGCAACACATAATTTTATAATCGATGTTTATACTAGCTACCTGTGGTAAAAGATCTTGGAAGTATCTCAAGCAAGTAATTAACGAACATTAAATATCTTTATTTCCTAGTGATGCTTAGAGTTATATTTTTAATAATAACTAGACATAACACTTATCAATTTATATGCACCAGACACTCTTCTAGGTGCCTTAATCTTTACAAAACTCTAGGAGATGAGGGCTTTGGTTATCAATCTCATTTTATAGTTAAGGAAACTGAGGCACAGTTACCTCAGAGATCAGACAACCTACAAATAGCAAAGCTGGAATTTTTATTTTATAATTAAATATATTTTTAACTAAAATTATATTTAATTATAAAACATATTTAATTATAAAATATATATTTGATTAAATATATTTAATTATAAATATATTAATATTTAAATATATTATGTTTGACTTAATTTATTAAATTATATTTAATAAATATAAATTAAATTAATATATTTAATAACATCATTTATTATAATATAAAAATTAATTTAACATATTAGTAAATATATAAAATTTATTTTGATATATAAAAATTAATATATTAAATACATATTCGATATGCATTTATATATATATATTTTTAAAGATTTTATTTATTTATTTGAGAGAGAGAGAGAAAGCATGAGAGGGGAGAAGGTCAGAGTGAGAAGCGGACTCCCCACGGAGCTGGGAGCCCGATATGGGACTCGATCCCCGGTCTCTGGGATCATGACCTGAGCCGAAGGCAGTCGCCCAACCAACTGAGCCACCCAGGCGCCCATGCATTTATATAGTTTATAAATTTTATATGTAAATACATATATTGGATAAGTATTTAATATATTAATTTTTATACATCAAAATAAATTTTATATATTTACTATATAATGTTAAATTAATTTTTATATATTAAAATAAATTTGATACATGTATAAATATGTTAATATATGTATATATTTATTGTTTGTTTGTTTAACCTTTTCAAGTGAATTAATGACCCAGGCATTAACTATCAATGATCAAAGATAAATCAAAGGGAATAGTAAAAATTCCAATTAATGTTGGAAAGGGGTTCAAATTCTGTCCATAACTAAGCATGTGATATTAGGTGAATGACTTCCTTTTCCTAAACTTTAGCTTTCTCTTTTAAAAAATAAGGAAAAGAGGGGCACCTGGGTGGCTCAGTGGGTTAAAGCCTCTGTCTTCGGCTCAGGTCATGATCTCAGGGTCCTGGGATCGACCCCCAGATCGGGCTTTCTGCTCAGCGGGGAGCCTGCTTCCCCCCCCCCCTTCTTTGCCTGCCTCTCTGCCTGCTTGTGATCCTTCTCTCTCTGTCAAATAAATAAATAAAATTTTTAAAAAGAAAATAAGGAAAAGAGTTATACTTATCATAATGAGCATTGAGTAATGCATAGAATTGTTGAATCACTATATTGTACACCTGAAACTAAAATAACACCAAACATTAATTATACTGGAAATATATTTATAAATAAAGGGAAATGATGTCTACCTGAATGGGTTGTTGTGAAAATTAGGAGAAAGTATATATAGTAACAGATAGATGGGTATACATATTTAATGCCCAATACAGTACCAAGTACATGGTAGAATTTAAAATAAAGATACTTCTTTTATTATGTTGTTATTAATTTAATACACAACACAAACCAGACTCAGACACTGGTGGTTACCATGGTGATAGAAAGAGACCTAGTGATGTGGGCACCAAGTTCAGCTTTCTCACTAACTTTTAAATTTTTAGCAAGTCATTCAACCTCTCTTGGTCCCAGTGTCCCCTTTCATCCCCTAACATACGCTGAATGTATGGATTCCCTTTATTGTCTCCCATTATGCACTAAAAGTTTGTGCAACCCTTAAAATTAGTTTGTCGAAACACTACCCCCACAATGTGATGGTATTAGTAGCTGCAGCCTTTGGGAGGTAATTAGGATGAAATGAGTTCATAAGAGTAGAGTCCTCAGAATGGGATAGTGCCCTTAAACAGTCACAAGAAAGTTTGCTTCCACTATTTCCTCTCTATCATGTGAGGATATCATGAGAAGTAGGCAATGTACAACTGGGAAGAGGGCCCTCATGAGAGCCTGACTATACTGGCACTCTGATCTTAGACTTCCAGCCTCCAGGATTGTGAG
This sequence comes from Nasua narica, assembly GCA_028533885.1. NCBI lineage: Eukaryota > Metazoa > Chordata > Mammalia > Carnivora > Procyonidae > Nasua > Nasua narica. The sequence continues at coordinate 14,688,686 of CM052810.1, read as the reverse complement.
AAATAAGTTTCTGTTATTGATATGCCACCCCATATTTGATACTTTAGCCCAAACAGACTAAGACACCTCCCAATCACCAATATGAGTGTTATTCCTTTTTCTTCTCCCTCTGTAAAAAGTCTAATCTGAAGAAGATATCTGTTTTCTGACCTCCAAAGGATACCTGACAGGATCTGAATCCCTCTTCGCAATGTACAGTAAGTCTGGTAGGCGTGGAAGCTATTGGCTTAGAGTGCATTCTGGAATCTAAGAAACCAAAATGGGGAAGGAAAGAAAACTAAATGTGAGTGTTAATCCAAAGAAGACCATGTAAAGAGAGAATCCATCAGGAACTTTAAGAGGAGCAAAGAGTTAATACAGAAAGTAAGACCAAGTCCAAAGGGCAGAGACTCAGGCTGATGGTTGTAGAAAAAGAATCAGGAATCAGAAGGAATTATAAGAGCCCTTATGCTTCTCTGAAAATCTAGAGGATCTAGGTCAGCTTCCCAAAACAATGCCAAAATCTTTTGTAAGACCTAACTATGCTGGGGTGATAAAGGCACAGTGAGAGCACACGACGTCCCCCCTAATATAAAATCTTACATTCCTCCCAACCAAGGTTTCTCAAATTAAATTCTTCTTAAATTAAAATGCAGATTCTGATTTTGTATGTCCAGCATGGGGCCTGAGATTCTGCTTTCCTTATGAGATCCTTGATAATGCTGATGTTGTTGGCCAAGGAACATTCCTTGAATGGCAAGTCTCCCAAAGGAGGTAGAATCTCCTGCCATTCTTCCATTTCTTAAATCGGCATCCTTTGTCTCAACCTCCTTGACTTCCAAAAGAAGACACCACTCCAGCCTTCAGCAGTGAGACACCCTTGCCCCTTCTCTGGTAGTTCTAGGTCTGTAACATCTGCTTCTGTCAGAACATCTGACCAACCCCCAGAGCTAGAGGGAGTGGAGGAGAGTATAGGTGAGTGTATGGGGAATGGAAGCAAGCAAATAAAAGCCAGTAAAATTATTTACTGGCAACTATGAGTCAAGATACTTTCCCAACATTTCTAAGATGGACCTTCAATAACTATTGCTAGAGATGACATATAATGTCTAGAAAAGCACTAATACTAGGCTATGGCCTGAATGTGTTCCCCAAGGTCATATGTTGAAATTGAATTCCCAATTTAAGGTATTTGGAAATGAGGCCTTTGGGAGGTGATTGGAGCAGAAGGGCAGAGTCCTCATGAATGAAATTACTACCCTTAGAAAAGACACCTCAGAGGGGCATCCGGGTGGCTCAGTCAGCCATCTGCCTTTAGTTCAGGTCATGATCCCAGGGTCCTGGGATTGAGTACCACATCAGGCTTCCTGCATGGCCAGGAGCCTGCTTCTTCCTCTCCCTCTACTCCTCCCCTCTGCTCATTCTCTCTCTCTCTCTCTAATAAATAAATAAATAAAGGGGGGGAAGAAAAGAGACCTCAGAGAGCTCCCTTGACACTTCTTGTCATGTGAGGACACTGAAAAGATAGCTCACTATGAAAGAAAGATTGGTTCTCACCAGACACAATATCTGCTGGCATATTGGTCCTGGAATTCCCAACCTCTGGAACTGTGTAAAATAAATTTTTGTTGTTATAAGCTTCCCACTCAATAGTATTTTGTTATAACAGCCCAAACAGACTAGACACACTACCTTTCAGCCAAACATAGGGATAAAATCAGATTCCTCAGGATCCAAATAACTGTTTAAATCATTGTTTCTACCAGATAATATATTCAAATTTCCAAAAACCAATAAAAATACCCATATATAATTAATTCAGAAATTGGGACATGATTAAACACATGAATTTTAAATATACTTGACTCAAAAGATATCACACCCGTTATTTTATATTATTGGGTATTTATTTCTAAAAATAAAAAAGCACAATACTAGAAGCTGTTTCATAGCTATAAAAATTATAGAAAAAAATTTTAATAATCATGAGAATTTGGGAGCACCTGGGTGGCTCCTTCAGTTAAGCATCTGACTTCAGCTCAGATCATGATCTCAGGGTCCTGGGACTGATTCCCCTCATCAGGCTCTGCACTCAGCAGGGAGTCTGCTTTTCCTTCTCCCTCTGCCCTCCCTCTGTTTATGTGCTTATTCTCTCTCTCTTTTCTCTCAAATAAAGTCTCTTTAGAAAGTCATGAGAATATTTTAAGCTTTGGAGAAGGTTTAGATGATTTGTTTCCTCCTTGTCCTTAATTGTAATATTTTAGATCCACTGTAGTAATCTTTGGTTTGAGGAAGTCTTAAGCTGCTCCACATTCTTAAAATTTGGTTGAGTTTGAAAAACCAGTAAAATTATTTCAGTGTCTTAATACTTTTAACCTAGTATTTCAGTTACATGAAAGAAATTTCTCATTTATATTAAATATTTTTAAATTGATATTTCATATTTATAACCTACTTCCCAACCTTATAGTAAACATTGGGATCCAAAAAGTTTGAAAATGCTTATTGCAACTATAATTTTCTTAAGATTCTTTTCTTTGAATATATTCTTAAAACACTATCATAGCTCCAAAATTTCTATCAAAATGCTTTTATTTATTAATATTTTTAAGAGAGAGAGAAGTAGAAGGAGAGGAAGAGGGAGAGAAAGAATCTCAAGTAGATTCCAAGCCTAGTGCAGAGCCTGAGACAGGGCCTAATCTCACAGCCCTGTGATCATGACCTGAGCTGAAATCAAGAGTCAGACACTTAACCAACTGAGCCACCAGATGCCCCTCTATCAAAATGCTTTTAGCATTAAGTACATTGAATATGCTGAAATAGGAAATAGTTTGGTTAAAAAATAAGGCTAACAATCTTTTTGTTTTTAATAATGTGCCGATATTTTAAAATAAAATTAGAAGCCAATGACTGAAGTGTTCAGAATGTCAAAATGCTCTCTAGTCATAACTAGAAGTTAGGTTTCAAAAACTTCTTTTCTTCCTGACCTTATACCCCAGAAGTACAGAAAAATAAATTCTGTCCATATTCCTTCCCTAAAGTTACCAAAATACCTACTAGGAACATGTGAAATATTTTATATTTCCCATCATCAAAATAAAAGTCAAAGAAAATAAACAAGACTCCTTTTATTTTTGCCCTTTCTTTGAAAAATAGTGGATATGACCTTGTAATATACATAATTCTCCTATGGATTCTAAATTTTCTGTCATCAACTTAGCTTTTCCATATTTCACTCAAGAAGGATAACAAGTCCCTCAGATCAGAAAGGAGAAGGTACTTCCTCCAACCTCCTCTAGACTCTGATTTAAGGCAGTACAGGCCTCTGGAAGTACAAAGCTTCCTGCTGATACAAAAGGCAAGTTGCTAGTGGTCAGCACAGGATTCATTACCACAGCTAGGATTCTATAACAGACGCCATTAGAGGCCCCAAGAGCTGGTGAACTAGAGAAACATCCTTGTGGGAATAGCATTGCCCTTCTTCTAAAGCCCCAGCAACACACCATTTCTCATCTGTTCAGAACAGAAAACCTAGATAAAACAAGATTGATCATGTGTTCTGCTTATCTTAAGGAAAGAGAGAATTGCCCAACTACTGAAGATATTCTTCTGACAGTAGAGAAAGAATAAGACAAAATATTTAGGCATGTCCTAAAATGTCCATGTCTGTGCAAAGAGAGCACCAAGCTGTCCACAGCTTTGAGATCCATGGAAAAATAAGGTCCAATAAGCTTAAAACTGTTAATTTATAACTACAAGTTATTTTTCCATGGTTTCTTGACTCACATGGGCCAAGAGGATAAAATTATATAAAGAATATAATGTAGAGGTCTTAAAGAAAAAACTCTTCATAGACACTCCCTTTGGGTTTATTCCCATTTGCAATGGCCCTTTGTCTATATCTGGTACTTGTGGTACCACGAAGGCTAATAATACCTGAGGGTCCATAAACCAGCCCTACAGCTTCTAGAAGTCTTAGGGTTCCACTGCACAAGATAAAGGTAATGAACTTGATGATTTTTAAGATTTTTACCATTTCCATACCTAGACATAGTTATAATTTCCTTTTACTGATTATTACAAAAAGTCTATACCCAATCATATTATCAGCTACTTAACTAACAATAGGTTCTTTCACTCAGCATGCATTTGCTCAAAAGCCCAGGTGTCCTACTACATTAAAATAAACTATTACATATAGACAGGAACACAATTCAAACTGACTATGTGCCCACATTGAGTTTACTATTCCATAATTAATCACGCAGCAATTTTAAAAATTAGCAGTTAAAAAAAAAAAAAAAACGAGACCTATTAGAGATACTTAAAGAATTCAAAGTTTCCAGAGGAAGGATGAAGTAATAAGCAGTAAACAGTTAAGTGGAAAATCTAATTGTAAAATTTCCAAGTGAATTGTTTAGTAGTTGCTTTAGGGAAAGAAGAGTTAATGACTTGTCATCTTTCAACCATAGCAGCTCTTCTGCAAATATCACTACTCAAATATCAGCTAGTGCTCAAAGGCTAAACAAGACAGTGCCTACCGTACTACAAGTTTTCTGTCAAAAAAGCCATATTTTTAGGTGAAATTGGCCTTGCTACAAAGAGAAAATCGTACTTCAAAAAGTTAATGAGAAACTTTGCATTGAACTGAACAGCATGCACTGTATTTTAATGGCATAATTCCGTTCGTGACTTGTTTCTACGGCATTTACTTGGTTTATTATCTAGAAATTAATCAAATGATCTAGCAACAAATTAAAATATTGAATATCATTTTACCCATACAATTATTTCATAATTATTTACATTTTATAGCATTGATATAGTCCAAAAATGATAAGTAATTAGCTAGTTATCTCTTTAATGTAATTAACCAGACTTAGTTGCTTTTACTGATTGAATTAATAAGTGCTTCCATCCCTGAGAGGTGACCAAAAAAACAAAAGAAAGAAAGGAAGGAAGGAAGGATAGAAGAAAGGAAAGAAGGAAGGAAGGAAAGAAAGAAAGAGAAAAAGAAAAAAATTGGAGTCAAAATTAGCTTAAATTTGTTATTTTGAAATAGTTTTAATTCAGAGAAAATTTGAATAGTATAAAGAACTTTTTTCTTTTACAGAATCAGAGTAAATTTTTATATGATGCTTCATCACTTCTGAATATGTTATGTATCCTACAAAAAAGGATATTTCCTACATAACTGCACTATAACCATCAACATCAGAAATTTTGCATAAATATGTTTTTTAATCTCTTCCACAGACCCTATTCAAGTTTTATCATTGCTCCAGTAATGTCCTTCATAGCCAAAGGATCCAGTTCAGAATCATGTCTTAGTTTTCATGCCATTTTTGTTTCCTTTACTCTAGAATTTTCTTTAGTCTGTCTTTGATTTTCATGATCTGGCACTTCTGAAGATTATAAGTTGTATTATTTTTTAGAATGTGTCTCAAATTATGTTTGCTTGATATTTCCTCTACAATTCGGCTCAAATTTTTCACTTTAGCAGAATTCCATAAGGGACGTATGTTCTTTTCATGGCTTGATTTTAGATACTCCTCTATTCATGGAATTTGCATTTACAAAATCCATTTTGGCATTCCCTTTTCATAACTCTGGTTTCCAGACACAGCAAAAACTTGATTTATTAGAAGTTAAATAGTGACAGTGTTCAGACCACAAAAGTTGTCCTGTCATTTGCCTAGAGAATGTGTCTGCACTCGTAACTTGCAAAAATGCAGTAAATATGCATATCCAGTCACAGTGACTATTTCCTATCAGCCCTAGAAATTGATAAAATTATCTTACACACAGGGAGGAGGAGCAAGATGTCGGAGAAGTAGGAGGTTGAGATAGAGTCGGATCCCAGAAGTTCATCTAGATAGTTATTAAGTCATTCTAAAAGCCAGCATACTCAACAGGAGGAAGAAAAGAGGAAGAAGAGCAATCCTAGGAGCAGAAAATCAACCACTTTCCGAAAGGTAGGACATTTGGAAAAGTGATTCCAAAGCAACGGGAAGAGAGACCGTGGGGGGAGGGGCCAGCTCCCTGCAGCCACAGAGCCGCGGAGCACAAAATTGGAACTTTTAGAGTCTGCTCCGCTAAGGAACATCCCTCCAGAGGCTAAGCCGGGGGCTTAGCCGCCGCGGGAACAGAGTGGTTTCAGAACCCGTGAGATCACAAAGGACCGAGGGTGTCTGAGTGCAGCAGAGCTCCCAGATATCGGGGCGGAGAAGCCAGCGGCAGAGAAAGAGCCGTGCAGTGCGCTTTCAGCTGGGGCTTACCTTAGACCGTGGCCGCGGCCCTTCGAGCGGGGACCACAGAAGGCATTCCGGAGAGACCCCCTCCTTCCTCCTTGGGGAGGAGCGGCGCAGCAGCGCGCAGCAGGAATCTGCTGGGTTTGGAGACTCCAGACAGGGCCGTGCGCCAGAGATAGAGGCGCGCTGCCACCCGTGGCTGAGCTCAGAGCTTGTGTGGACCCGGGAGACGGGAGTGATTGACTGCTTTCCTCTGAGGGCTTGCTGAGGAGTGGGGCCCAGCGCTCGGCTCCTCCAGCCTGAGACTGGGAGCTGCCATTTGCATTCCCAGCCTCCAGGGCGGTACAGAAAGCGCCAAGGGAACAAAGACTCCAGAGAGCAAACCTGAGTGAATTGCTTGGCCCCTCCCTGGGCAAGGGCGGGGCAATTCCACCTCAGGCAAAGACATTTGAGAACCAAGTTGAAAAAGCCCCTCCCCAGAAGATCAGTGAGAATATTCAGCCAAGCCCAAGTTCATCAATCAGTGAGAACTGAAGAACTCCAGAGTACTTTTCTCTCTCACTTATCTATCCTTAGCTCGATAAAATGACAAGGTGGAAAAACTCACCACAAAAAAAAGAACAAGAGACAGTACCGATGGCTAGAGACCTAGTTAATACAGACATCAGTAATATGTCGGAAGTAGAGTTCAAAATGACAGTTATCAAGGTGCTAGCTGGGCTCAAAAAAAGCATGGAAGAGATTGAAGAATCACTTTCAGGAGAAATAAAATCCCTTTCGGGAGAAATAAAAGAAATAAAATCTAACCGAGATGAAATCAAAAAAGCTATTAATGAGGTTCAAACAAAAATGGAGGCTCTTAATACTAGAATAAATGAGACAGAAGAAAGAATTAGTGACATAGAAGACCAAGTGACAAAGAATAAAGAAGCTGAGAAAAAGAGAGACAAACAACTATTGGACCACAAGGGAAGAATTC
>CM052810.1:14625915-14680977 GCA_028533885.1 Nasua narica | reverse complement strand
GGTATTTACCCTCAAGATACTAATGTAGTGATCCGAAGGGTCACATGCACCTGAATGTTTATAGCAGCAATGTCCACAATAGCCAAACACTGGAAAGAACCTAGATGTCCACCAACAGATGAATGGATAAAGAAGATGTGATATATATATATATATATACACACACACACACACACACACACCAGAGAGCAGAGAGCTATATATACACACATATATATATATACAATGGAATACTACTCAGCCATCAAGAGAAATGAAATCTTGCCTTTTGCAACGACGTGGATGGAACTAGAGGGTATTATGCTAAGCGAAATAAGTCAGTCAGAGAAAGACAATTATCCCATGAGCGCTCTGATATGAAGAATTGGAGAGGCAGGGCAGGGGGTTATGGGGGGGCGGGGAAGAGAAATGAAACAAGATTGAATGGGGAAGGAGACAAACCATAAGAGACACCTAAACTCAGGAAACAAACTAAGGGTTGCTGGCGGGGGGCGGGGGGGGGGGGATAGGGATATGGACATTGGGGAGGGTATATGCTATGGCAAATGCTGTGAAATGTGTAAGCTTGATGATTCACAGACATGTACCCTGGGGCAAATAATACATTATATGTTAATAAAAAATTTTAAAAAATTATCTTACACATTAATGAAAGGGAAGTACAAAGGTTGATACAAATCACTGCACAAAGGCCTTTATGTGTGGAAGGCATGATGTTTGATAAAGAGAGTAGTTCTCACCCAGCCACCTTCAAGTGGAAAGAAAATCTGTTTTGTGCTCTCTGGTATTCCAAACAACATACATGATGCCACTTTTCCGTTTACTTGAATGATAGCCTTTAGAACAATTGCCAACTCCCGAGTTTGTATTTCCCAAAGTGTCTCGATAAGGCAAAAACTATGATAAATAACATGATGGCTCTCAGCCCTGCCCCTTCTCACATCCCCCATCCCAGAGACGTCTAGAGATTTCTCTAAATAGTAGGGATAATGGAGTTGCTGGCTCTGATGGAAAACATGCTGAGGCATAATGGACTATGAGGACACATGACATGGATCGCATCGGGGAGCAATCCTGCAGCGAGCACTTGTTTCCCTGCGGAGGCATCAACACTGGTGCTGGGGACGGTCATCACCCTTCAATCCGTTGCTTCACAGGGCTTCCCCGCTTGGAAGAGCCAAGCTGCCATATGGCATATTAAAGATCTCTGCTAATAAATCCAGCTAAGCAGGCCATTCCTTCAAGCTGCTTTTTTTTTAATATATATGTGTATAATATAGTTTATTGGTTGTTACCAACATCTGGGCTAGGGACTGAGGACAGTATGTATCCCACACCAGGGATGCTGATTCCCTATTATCTGCATCATTGACTTTGAATGTTAGGAAGTATATTTTCCTGCTGATGCATAGCTGTCTTTATGGGATCCTGTAGAAATAAAGTGTACAATGAGATGCCGTGCTGACAGAAAGGGAGAGGGCACTTAACCCCCTTTTATTGTATTTTTATGCATGATTATACAACTAGAAAAAAATATATATATATACACATACATATGTATACATATATTTATATATATGTAGAAACTGGAGCTCAAGATAGAGAAGCATGGTCTCTAAAATGGTTGTCAAAATATTATCTACTTAGCTCAATGGCATAAAACTTATTTCTGTGCTCATCTAATAACATCAGTTGCATAGTATATTTTCATGTGGCTTTAGAGAATTTCAATTTATTTTAAATCCTTCCCAGAACACTTCTGTCACTGCTAGAAGGAAAGGGCAATGGAACAAGGGTTAATATTAGACCCCCCACACTGTGCAGGATACAAACTACTAAGCCGTTCCTAAGATGGCATTTTGTCACAAAAAAAAAAAAAGAATGGGATATGAACAAAGTTATTCCCATAACTGAAAAGAAAAGCTTTCATCTGACACACAAGAGTTTCCATGATGTTTCTACAACTAAGGGAACAGAAAATTGCCAAGGAAAGGACATGGGTTATTGATTATATTAGCCTGGTTTTAGAGAGCTGTCTTGTTGCCTTGGGGCGAAAGCTTTGAGAAGCAACTAGGATATTCATTTTGTGTCTATTATTGCATTTGTAAGTAAAGTATTTCTTTTAATCATCGTGCTCTTTTTTCATATACTGTCTCCTTGATATTAAATGAAATCAGGACTACAATTGATATATACCTGTTGAATACATTATTCTCTTGATGCTCATCTCCCTTTGTATCCTATTTAATGTCATAAGCCAGTAGTTATTGGCTTCATCTTAGATATTTACTACATCATTTTTATTTCTAGACCCCAAATTACACATCTGGCCTCTAACGTATCATGAGAATACCAGCAGGCTATATATTTTATATATATCACATTTTTTATGTGTACAAATATTTGTATATGTTAAATATTTATTTATATTTACATATATGAATATATACATATTTATTCCCTATATTAGATTCCAAAGCTCTTCTGAAACTATGTATCCTGGGGCACCTGGGTGGCTCAGTCGGTTAAGTGGCTGTCTGCAGCCCAGGTCATGATCTCAGGGTCCTGGGATCAAGCCCCACATCAGATTCCTCACTCAGGATAGTCTGTGTCTCCCTCTACCTCTGCCTCTTGCCTCTCTCCTTGATTTGTACTCTATCAAATAAATAAAATCTAAAAAAAAAAAAAAACTACATATCATTGAATAGTGGCCCTGAAAAATGCATTGCTATGTCTCCAGGGCAATCAAGATATATTTTTGATATCTGAGATAAGAAAGCCTGTCTCAGAATGAACTGCATCATGCAAAGTCCTGAATCTAGATTCTGAGGAAGATATTTTTCTAATTCTATGAAAGTGGAGAAGGAAGACTTGAGATAGAAGAGAAGGGTGAAAGAGTTGAGATAAAGTATAAAAAATTGAGGAGATGGAAATGAATCTTGGGTACGAATTTACCATTTCAAGCCATAATTCACTAATGGTCTCTGTTGCCAAAAGTCAGTAAATAGCATGTGAACTAACCAATCATGGCATTGCGGATTTGTCTACCCACATAGAAGGTTAAATCACTTTAACCACCAGGTGGCAATGACTCACCACCTTCTAGGATGTATAATTTTTTACAAGGCCACATTCTGCACTGCGTTCAGAGAAGACCCATTGCCCACCAGCGACATCTCAGTCACCAATTTGTCATCACAGAATGCGTGCTGCTCTGTTTAGAAATAGCTACCATGACTATGTACTGGACTATGATGTTGAAAACCGCTGCTTACTTGTGGGTCAGTGCAGAAATGCCAAAGTAAGCCTTAATAATGGAAGGATTCATGAAGAAAATATGCCTGACTTCCTTCCTCTTTACTGCAAGTATTCCAGGAAGGCAATTACTACCGTAGATGTTCTATCGCTCTTTCAATCACCTACTGCGCTACACCGCTCAAGAATCCAGAATTATGAATCTCAGCTCAGGTTTGGGAATCACTGAGACTGAGAAATCTTCAGAAAAGGCAGAAAAAATATTTCAAAAAGATCAAAAAAACCTGATTCCCATGAAGCAGTATATGGTCGAAGTCAGGTACATGGGTTCTATAGTCAGATTTGGCTAAGGATGGACTGTCTCCACCATTTACACATAGTGTTACCGTCGTTATTTCCATACCTCAGCATCCTCTCCTGGAAAGTGGAACTGTTGTGAGGAATAAATACTCTAATATATGTAAATCATTTCCAGTTACAATATATTTCTATGCTTATAAAAACACGCAAATAAAAGTCTTAGTGTATTAGATATACTTTCTAGTTACCGCTAGTTCCCTAAAGCTCTTACTGTGTTGACTAGGTTATAAACGGGAGGATTGGCTTGGGAAAAAAAAAGACAACGACGACGATGACAACAAATGCCTTTAAAAAAATGTGCTTATACTGGATCATTATGGTAATAATTATGGAACTATACATTGAAATTCAAAAATGGACTGCTTCACCAAGCATTTGGACCCCCTACTAAAAACAGAAAGTTAAGGGATGGCACTAACTCAGTCGTACTTTCAAAACTGATTGAAACAAAGGCAGCCCTATAGCTGTCCAGGATTTTCTATAGTGGGCAGTTGTTTAAATGAAGTTTTAAACAAAATTGCTGAAAAATGTGACCTTGGAGTATGACTGACAATAAACAACTTCCCACCAATATGATTGTTTATGCTCCTCAGTAGAGTTTACTTGGCCACTTTATTTCTTATTATGAAACATGGTAGTACAGCTGCCATCCTGTAGAGATATATGGTAAACATTTTATGAGACAGGCAAAGCTTTTAGAATTCCTTTTGAGCTTTGTTAAATTGAACATGTGAAAATAAAGTTGTCCAGGGTGAAGGAGGGAAAGCAGTTTCTAGTCTGGTTGGAAAGCTGAAATCATGTGGGGTAGCTGGAACTGGAGGCCCTGATTTAGTCAGTGCCAAATGCATCAACATTACTCATTCTGATTGATGAAGGAATACATTCTGTTTATTTTCATGTGAGAGATGCAGCTACATCTAGTAAGCTCTTGTATCCCATTTCAATTCATAAGGGCTTTATTATTATTTTGCAGAATGAAGATGACTCTACCACAAATAAAGGAGTGATAAATAACTCAATATTTTTTTTATCTTGTATGAGCAAAAGGGAACAAAATAACATGAAGAAAATGAAAGCTATCATGCCCTAATCTTCCACGTTTTGTGTAAGAAGGCTACATTATCACTGATTTGGCATAATACTGCTGTTATCAGGTTAATGATATACAGTTCTGTCAAGCTGTTCACACCATTTTGGAGAAGCCTACATGTATGTTTTAAGTCTTTGGATTCCTATAGATAAAAGCTGTTTTATCATAAAAGGCATTCTTTTGAGAGCTGAATTCATATTAATGAATTAGCTTGAGCTGCGACTCAATCTCTCTCTGAACTCAAAAAACAAGTGGTATTTTGTCCAAAAATAGAAGAGAGAAACTCTTTCTCTGCCTCCACCTTTCCAAAATTTCAAGTATGCCTTCCATCTGTAGAATATAGCTATGTCGAATGTTGAGTTGCAGGAGACTTTGCAGAACAGCATAGTTCTAGAAACTACCTAACTGGAATGTTTTGTAGCTAATAATGATTTCATATTTCTTCATTAAAATGGTAATTCCCTACGACTTTACAGGGTTCATAATTAACAAAAGTGGCAACAACTGAGTTATATCTGGAAAAATAGCACCTAATTCATTAAGCCAGTGTCTCTTGGGACTACCATCAAGTTAGAGGAAACATTTTGCTCCAGCATTCCTTGACTGCTAGTCATCCCGAAGCACATTCCGTGAAGAGGCTGACCAAACTCTCCCAAACATGATGAAATATTCCTTAAAATGCTTCACATTGATCATCTATGGTTGAACTTTAAGAGGTTGAAGCTCTAGAATGGTCTGTCTAGTCAAATGAAATTTAAATTAAAGGTCTCTGGAAATGTAATGTGTTGGGAGCTGGATGGCAAAGATTTAGGGAATGCGGTTTCTTCTGATCCTTCAAAGGATTTTTCATTACCATTGTACTCAGAGAAACACCTAGTACCCAGGAAACCTTAATATAAATTACGAAATACCTATCTGGGCTGCAAGAGCTCTGTGAATATATGGTTTGAAAACAGTCAATGATTCATGCTAATTTAAAAATTCACCCACTTTTCTGGGATGATATAACCCCATGGGGTACCATAGCTTGGAGAGTGGAGCAAGGACTGTATTTTGTCACCTAGATTGTCTTTTTTAAGGAATAATTTTGTACAGAGCTCCAACAAGTAGAACATTTTTCTCCAAATGTATGGCTATGTTCTAATCTTTTTGTTCTTTCATCTAGTAATTGAAGTCAATTGAAATGGCAAAAATAAAATGATCTTTAGAAGGGAAGGCACACAGAATGTAAATTTGCCTGTGTTAATTTCTTTAGAGAAGAACTTTATAAAAAGTTAAATGATGCGAGTGTTCTATCAGTCGCATTGGATGCCTGAAGCCAGAAAATCGGTTAATTCCAAGAATGGTTTGGTTTTTTCATTCAATTCATGGAATCAAAGTAAAGATTTTGAAAGCTTGTTTTGTCAAAGGTGAAACATCTAACATTGTGAATGCTATGATAAAATCAGTTTAAGTGTTAATTATTTTTAAGAACCACTTGTTCTGTAGTGATAATAAACACAAATTTTGATAGAGGTCAGTGTTCAGTATCAGGACATAAACAATGTTCTTGCTCAATCGGGAAAGCCTGATCATCTGGGTGCCTGGGCAGCTCAGTCCTTTGGGCAGTGGGCTTGATTTTGGCTCAAGTCATAATCCCAGTGAACGGGGATGGAGCCCTGGGTCAGGGATCATCCAGCTTCGTGCTCAGTGGGGAGTCTGCTTGAAGACTCTTTCTCTCTCTCCTTCTTTCTCCCTGGCCTCCTCCCCCTGTGCTCTAAAATAGATATATCTTAAAAAAAAAAAAAAAAAAAGCCTATCAGAAATGTTCTTGGAATGGGTTGTATTGGACATACATTTATTTCATGAATGTATCCAAAACCCTGCAATAATCATGAAATTAAAATAGAAGTGCAGTTGTCAAAATGTATACACATACACACTCACGCACATCAAAAGAAAAACTGTCTAAAATTTGTGATGAAGCTGATAGTGAATTTTACAAATATTTCTACATGGGCAGGGGGCAGGCAGCAGGGGCCGGAGTTGGGGGGAGGGGTGTTACCATGGGGCTCCAGAGCAAAGGTGTGTTACTTACAGAAGTCACTCAACAAATGGGTCTCTCAACTTAAAAACACATGTTTCTACATGGTAATAGAGTCTCTATTTGCTGCATGTAATCACAATTTTAGAAAGTTGAAACCCTTCAAGAATATTTTGTAAAAACACTCTAGTGCCCTATAATTGTGCTGCTGTTTTGTGCCTTAATGAGTCTTTTACATTTTGGTTACGTCTTGTTCAAAATCAGTTGGAAACTTTAAAATGAATTATTCAACAAAGTCTGAAGTTCTACATTTTTAATATTTCAACTTGTAAGAATAATCTTTTGATGAAAATCTTATTCAGATTTAGATAAATATATACTGATTACTTGAATTGAATACAATTAAGATATATCCTCTAATTTATAGCATCTAAATTTGGTAAATGTTAAAAATAGGCATAATTAGAGACTATGACATTTTTAAAATACTTCTCAAATGAAGGTACACTGAATGAAAACTAAAATATTTATATCAATACAAAAATAAGAATATAAATTTCATTTAATAGAATTTTCTCTGAGCCTACTAGGTATAATAACTCAGCACCTACAGAGGAAATATTACCTTACTTAAAAACTATGGTTGGGGCGCCTAGGCGCCTCAGTTGGTTGAGCATCTGTCTTCTGATCAGGTCATGATTCCTGGATCCTGGGATCAAGCCCCCCTTCCGCCAACCCTCGCCTCCAGCTCCCTGCTCAACAGGGAGTCTTGTTGACTCCTTGTTGCCCCTTCTCCCTGTGCCCCTCCCCCTGCTTTTGCTCTCTAATAAGATCTTTAAAAAAACAACAAAAAACAAAAACTATGTTTAAAGAAAAAAGTAACTAAAGATAGCAACATTTTCAAATTTTACTAACCATACAATAAAACTTTAGAGAATTCAGCCAACTTTTTAAATTGAAAGTTACTTTATATTAAATGCGTTCTTCAGATAAATAATGTTGACTTGTATTAGTGATATGGAAACTGAGTAGTATGTGAACATATATCAAGAAAAATTATTTTATATTATTTTCAATAGGATAATCATTACTCAGAAGTAGAATACCTAGATTGTATGGTAATTCTAATTTTATCTCTTTAAGGAATCTCCAAATAGTTTTCCATAGAGGATGCACCAATTTACATTCCTAACAATAGTAGACAAGGTCTCCATTTTCTCTAGATCCTCACTAACACTTGTTATTTCTTGTCTTTTTAATAATTGCCATTCCAACAGGTGTTATTTCTTGTCTTTTTAATAATTGCCATTCCAAAACTATGCTATCTCATAGTTTTGATTTGCATTTCCCTGATGATTAATGATGTATAGCTTCTTTTCATAAACCTGTTAAGAAAAATGTCTATTCAGATCTTCTGCCCATTTTTTTAATCAGCTTTGGCTTTTTATTTTTAGGGGGTTGTTTTGTTATTGAGTTGTATGAATTCTTTATAACATTTTGGAATTTAGCCCCTTATTAGATATAAGATTCACAATTATTTTCATCATTTGGTCAATTGCCTTTTCATTTTTTTAATGGTTTCCTTCGCTATACAGAACCTTTTTAGTTTGATGTAGTTTCATTTGTTTATTTTTGCTTTTGTTGCTTTTAGTGTCAGATTAAAAAAAACATCACTGCCAAGACCTATGTCAAGTTCCTTAAAAGTTTTATGGTCAGGTCTTACATTGAATTCTTCAATCCATTTGAATTAATTTTTGTGTTTGGTAGAATACAGCGGTCTAGTTTCATTCTTTTGCATGTGGCTGTCTAATTTTCTAAAGACTGTTTATTGAAGAAACTGTTCTTTTCCCATTGTATATTCTCCAATGTATATAAAAATGTTTTTTGAAATGAATTATTTTATAGGACCACTGATAGAGTAACGCCTATTTATATGTTAATAGATAAATATTTCAAAAAATATTTTAAGAATCTTGGCACTCCCTTTTACTCTAGAAAAAATGTCCTAGGGTCTTTGTTTAGGGTGTATGCACTTTCTCTCCAAATTCATCTTCACTAATGGCCCAAAATATATTATCTCAATGGTCTGTGGCAGAGACTGAATCTCAGACACATTTCTAGAGATTGTAGGAATTTATGGACCAAGTGAAGGAGGATGAAGGTGGGACAGGGACACACAAGTTAATTGCTAATTGCTCTAATTGGTTGCCATCTGTCAGCTGTTATCATTTTTGAGCTACCAATATTGATGTTATGTTATTTCAGATTGATATTTAATGAATCCATGAAGTGTTTCCATATGTGCTTTTGTCCCTAAAGAGTGATGATGATATTGGCTCCGTGTACCTCGTTTATAACTAAGATTTTCCAGTGTACTATAATTTCTTTAACAGTTTAGAAACATTCATTGTCTTATGAAACAAAAATGGTTCAATAGATATAACTTTGGTATATGTGGATATTAAAGAAGTCATACTGATTTATTATTACTTTACATGGAAGTTCAGATTAAAATGGAAGTCTAATTTGATTTTCCCAGAGCATCAACACCAATCATTTTGGAGTACGTTTTATCGGTTATAACACTACAAATGTTAGCTTCCTAAAAAGAGAAATCACACAATATAAGACAGATTATAATAGATAAGGATGTTGTTCATTGAGAAAAGTTAGTCATAAAAATTGAATATTTTTCCCAAGGATTTATTTTTCAGAACAAGTATATATCTGTGTGTGGGAAATATCCACAAAATACTTGGTAGGAAAAAAGATTCAACTGGTATTTCAAGAAGGAATATTTTTTTTACATGTAAGCCAGTATAAAGGTACCAAGAAAAAAATAAAATTTACATTCAAAATGAATTCTTCTCATCTGTATTATTTAATTTAGAAAGAGAAATTTTTAAAAGGCATTTTTTAATTTTTAAAAATATTTTTAGGGGTGCCTGGGTGGCTCAGTGGGTTAAAGCCTCTGCCTTCAGCTTGGGTCATGATCTCAGGGTCGTGGGATTGAGCCCCACATCCGGCTCTCTGCTCAGCGGGGAGCCTGCTTCCCTCTCTCTCTGCCTACTTGTGATTTCTGTCAAATAAATAAATAAAAACCCTTAAAAAATATTTTTTAAAAGGCAATACTTAAATTCCCATTACCAAGATTTTTGTTAGAGCCTCATAAAAAACCATATATGTAAATTAAAAAACAAAAATTAACAAAGAACTAGAAAGAAAGAAATATGCCAGATTTTTCTTCTTATAATGTTTGTTAGGAGAAAAAAATAAATCAATAGGGTACATTAGTTTCTGGCCAGATACGTGAAAAAGAGCTCAGAAGTCCTCACTCCTATCTTTCCGAAGAGGAAAAAACAAAACAGACAAACAAAACAAAACTGAACAAACTGAAAATCAACAATTCTTTTTAGATCTGTCTGAAAACTGAGAATTAACTGCTTAAAACAATTAATTAATTAAAACAATTAACTGCGATAGGCAGATAGAATCAAGAAACAATCATTGCTTCTGGAGCCACCAACAGACTGGAACTCTTAAAGTGTATTGGCTAATTGCCAGAGAAGAGAATAGATGATCTTGAGAGATAAAAATTGCTTAGGGGCTCAGCCTTAGAGGGGTACCCCCATCTCCATTACTTAATCTTCTAGAGTCCTACCAGAATCTGTTTCAAAATTTTTTAAAAATCCCCTCAGGTTTCTGTCAAAGGGAAGGAAAAGGTAACCATTTTTAAATATATCCAGAGTTTTTTGTTCTCCTTGAAAAAGTCCTACCCTCTAGAGAAAGTACTTTACCAAAACCAAACCTACCTGGGTTTTCTCTGGACCTAACTGACCACAGAAGGAAAACGTTCACACTCTAGCCACCTCTCACCTTTGAGGTGAGAGAAAGGAAATGCCCAAGTCCAGCCTCCTGTATCCTGCCTTCTTTCTTCCTCTGAGGTGGTGGGAATGAAAGCTGAGGAGACTTGTGAAAGTTCACTAAAAGAATGAGATCTAATCCAAGGAGTATAAAACCCTTCCCCTTTTCCCACAATTTACTATCGTATCAATGGTATTGACTGAGCTCTTGTATTACAGGGGATTACAGCTGAAAGAACTCTAAGCTTCAGACTACTTTTGAGAATGAATTTCTAAAGAAAGTCAAAGACATCAAGGGACACAAAAATAGGGACACCAGAAGAAATTTTATCAAAGCCAAGAGTAAAACACACCCTAACTCCTAGCCAGATAACCTAAAACCTCACATCAAAAGCCTATTTACCTTACTTGCTTTTACCCAATATATCATGCCCAGCTTTCAACAACAACAAAATTACAAAGCACACTAACGGGTCAAAATTCAGGCTGAAGAGAAAAAATAAGACTCAGAATGTGGCAGAAATTTTGGAATTATTGGACTAAAAATTTAACTATGTAACTAATTTAACTAAAATTTAATTAAATGTAACTAATTATTTAACTAATGCCTTTAATGGACAAAAGCAGACAATATTCAATAACAGATAGGTAATGTAAGCAGAATGATGGGAACACTAAGAAATAAATATAAAGGAAATCTGGAAATCGAAAACACTATAGGAAGTAAAGAATGCCCTCTCATAGGCTCATCAGTAGACTAGACATAAATGAAGGAAAGACTCAGTGAGCTTGAAGATAGGTTAATAGAAACTTCCAAAACTGAAAACTAAGAGAAAAACAGAATTAACAGAATACTCAAGAAGTGTCAAAGAACAAAATACATACATGTATTTAAAACACTGGAAAGAAGACAACAAAAGAAAAGAATATTTGTAATAGCCACTGAGAATTTTCCATAACTAATTACAGATACCAGATGACAAATTTTAGATTCTCAAAGGCCAAAACTGATAAATATAAAAAAAATCTACACATAGTCACATCATATTCAAACTACGGAAAAAAAAAAAAAAAGAAAGAAAGGAACTACAAGCTACAGGAAAAAAAAGAAAATCTTGAAAGAAGCCAGAGGGAAAAACCTCACTGACTTATCAATAGAGGAATAAGGATGAAAATTACATCAGATTTCTCTTCAGAAATTATGCAAACAAGAAATGAAATATTTAAAGTATTGAAAGGAAAAAGAAAAACTGTTGAAAGAAAAAAAAAGCAACTAACCTAGAAATCTGCATTCAGCAAAATTATTCTTCAAAAGTAAAAGACAAACTTTTCAGATAAGCAAAAATTGAGGATTTTGCCAGATCATCTTCCTTTTAAGAAACATTAAGAAGTTCTTAAAGGAGGGCCCCCCGGGTGGCTCAGTTGTTAAGTGTCTGCCTTCAACTCAGGTCATGATCTCAGGGTCCTGAGATCGAGCCCCGCATTGGGCTCCTTGGTCAGCGGGAAGCCTGCTTCTCTCTCTCTCTCCCACTCCTCCAGCTTGTGTTCCCTTTCTCCCTCTGTCTCTGTCAAATAAATAAAATCTTAAAAAAAAAAGTTCTCAAGGGAGAAGGGGTTGATGTTCAGAAGCTAGTCTACACAAAAAAGAGAACATTAGAAATGGAATAAATGAAAGTAAAAATTTTTTCTTTTTTTAAATTGATCTAACAATTAAAATTTTGCTCAAAACAATAATGGCAACAATGTTGGGTGATGAAAACTTATGGATCAGTGAAATGAATGACAGCATCATAACAAAAAGGAATTGAGAATACTTTGTTATAAGTTACCTGCACTACCTTGAAGTGCAATAGTGTTATTGATAAGTATACTGACTTAGGTTAGTTGTACACGTGTAAGTCTAGGGCAACCATGAGAACCTTGAAAAATAAAAAAGCACAACTGATACATTAAGAGCTGAGAAAAGGGAGTTGTTCAAAATTCTCAATTAAAACCAGACAAAGCACAGAAGGAAAGGAAAACAAAAATAAAGAACCATAAATAGAAAACAGTTGCGGATATAGAAGATATTAATCCAACTATGTCACTAATCTCTTAAATATCAATAGTCTAAATATTCCAATTAAAAGGCAGACACTGTCAGAGTGGATTAAGTAGAGAAATTGAATCAATAATTATTGTTTCTTCCAAAACAGAAAGCACTTGTCCCAGATGGTTTCACTGGTTCTACCAAATATTTAAGGAAGACATGATACCAATCTCTTCAATCTGTTCCACAACATAGAAGCAGAGGGAATACTTCCTATCCTATGAAGCCAGCATAATATCAAAATCAGACAAAAAAATCATCAAGAAAGGAAAATTACAGACAAATCTCTCTCATGATCATAGATGCAATCCTTAACAAAGTACCAGCAAAGCCAAATTCAATAATGTATGAGAATTATGTGCTGTGATCAAGTGAGATTAATTCTAGGCATGCCAGGCTGGTTTAACAATAAAAAAAATCAACTAATATAATCCATCCCATCAACAAGCTAATGAAGAAAGATCATGTGATCATACTAATAGATGCAGAAAAAGCATTTGACAAAATTCACTCATTCAAGATAAAACTTCTCCACAAAGTAGGAGTAAAAGGAAACTTTTCAACTTGACTAAGAACAGCTACACAAAATCTACAGATAACAGTGGTGGGAAATCAGATGCTCTTCCCTATGAACAGAAACAAGAAAAAGAACCTTACCATCTGCATTTAGTATTGTAATAGAAGTTCTCACTAATGCAATAAGACAAAAAATAAAAAGGTATACAGATTGGGAAGGAAGAAATAAAACTGTTTGCAGATCCAATAACTTGGTTATTATACAGAAAGCCACAAAGAATCAACAAAAACTCCTGTCAATAATAATAAAGGCAAGTTTTCAAGATACAAACTTAAAGTACAAAAGTCAATTGCTTTATAAGTTACCAGCAATGAAAGATTAGAAATGAAATTTAAAAACAACACAATTTCCATTTCATGCTAAAAAGAATGAAATACTTAGGTATAAATCTAACAAAATATATATAAGCTCTATATGAGGAAAACTACAAAACTCTGATAAAAGAAATGAAAGGAAATCTAAATATATGGAGAGATATTCCATGCTCATGGAAATTCTATGTATTTTCTGCCCAACTTTTCTGTAAACCTAAAATTATTTAAAAAAAGTCTATTAATGTGCAAAAATATTATGGACAATAATGCTTTAAAAGGACCTAAAAAAGACTGAAAGGAAATATTCCAAAATGTGCTGCCTTAGGTGATATAACTGGTTTTACTTTTATAGACTTCTGAAATAAAAAAAATGCTATTTTTATAAGAGAAAAAATCTTAATTACAAACACTGAATCAGATTAATTCAGAAACTTTCAGTAATATAGCAAACAGATTTATTTTTCATATACTGTTCCAAAAATTTTTTACAATATCAAATGCAATTGATGCTAACAAAAGATTATATTCTTGTAAAATCTTATTATGAGAGTTCTAACTCTATTCCATTAAAAAAAATCTTACCTTCAAAAGAAGCCTTAATCATTTAAATGTATGAAAGGATTCTGACTTCACTCATAAATTTACAAAAGGAAAACAAAACCATTAAGTTCCATTTCTCACATATCAGACTAGCAAATTTCATTAAAAGGACAACAAACGGAATTAACAAAACTTAAAAAATATGTATGCTCACCTATTAATAATGGAAATATAAAATAATTCCGTTATTGAAAACTGGCAACTTCTAGCAATACTAAAGATGAATGTTTTCTTTGATCTAGCAACCCCATATCCAGGAATCGATCCCAAAGACACATTCTATAAACATGACACGGGAACAAGATCATTCACTGCAGTATTATCTATAATGTTAAAAAAAAATGGAAACCTCTCAAGTGTTGATCAGTAAAGACCTGGTGAAATAAATTTTGGAAAGTCAAAAAAATGGAGTAATATACAGTCTCCTCCCTTGAGGAAGGACATGGAGGGTCTCTCTATACTCATATGGCATAATCTTCAGGACATAATGTCAAGTGAAAATGAGGTACAGAACACTATATTTAGTTTGAAAAGAGAGGAAAAAAGAACACACACACATGATATACACATACTTGGAAGAACAACAAGCAGAACAAAAGCCCTCAAAGAGAATCCAGGAAATAAAAATGTTTACATTTAGCACACATCTGAAAGGGAAGAGTGTGTAGGTAATGCATAGGACTGTGCCTTTTTATATAACTCTGGTTTGAGGTCTATGTCAGTGTTTTACATAATAAAATTTAAAATCCAATCAAAATGAATGAAAGAACCTAAAAATTGAAAATAAAACTAGCCAACAGTATGACAAATTGATAATAAATCACCTCAGAGAAAAATTTTAAAAAAATTATTGACCGTACTTAATTGTCCATCCTTAAGATATATTCAAAGGTAATAAAGAACTAAACAGGTATCTTAAACTTTATTCAGTAATTGGCATTTGTAATATTGCTATTACTGTTGGGTTTTTGTTGGGTAAGGTTGGAAGCTGGGGATTGGGTTTTTGGTTTTTATTTAAGTACGCTCCATACCCAATGTGGGGTTTGAACTCACAACCCTGAGATAAAAAGTCATATGCTCTACCGACTAAGCAGCCAGGTGCCCCTGGTATTGCTGTTTTAAACTAATGTATGTGAGTTTGTGTATATGTATGCATGTGTATTAGTTCAAAACCTATAGGCTAAAACATATGTATATGTGTATCTTATATAATCCTATATATATTAGAATAAAGTCATAATTTTAATAATAAAATCAGTTTCAGTGTAGGACAAATATATTCAAGAGTAAAAAAAAATCAACGAAGTTGAGTATATCTCTGATATGTTAAAAATGAAATGGAAACAACAGTAGGTTTTTTGTTGTATTTTTTTTCCACTGAAAAGGCCAGGTAGTTATAAATTTCCACCGGAATCCTGATCCAGGAAGTGGGATAAGTGAACTGAAGTTACAAGTAGGAGGACAGGAAAGATGTAAAGGATTGACTTAACTGTCTTTATAATCCTGCTTTCAGCCAAGCCCTGGGTGCTTTTCTAAGGAAGTCTAGACCCTCCAAAGGCTCCCTCCTTAGTCCCAAATTGAGGAGAGATCAGGCCCTCTCTACTGGTGGGAATATAACTATTTCATCCTTCCTTTTGTGCCAGATGTGTGTAGTTCTAGGGGGGGGAATTTATTTCTTAACAGTCATAATCCTATAAATGTATGGAGATTCATGGAGGAAGTATAATTAATCATATGTAGGGAACAATGGAAAAATCCTATACTTCAATCAGCCTCCAGAGAGCTGTGAGGGTTCCAGTAAGTCACTGACTCTCTAAAAGTTCCAATTTGTTTATTCATGTGTAAAATAAAGGGGTTGAACTATGACCTCCAAGGTTCCTTTCAATAAAAGTAGAGTATTTGAATATCTAACATGACTCACTTTATATGGCAGAAATCTGTTATTGTGGCAATCTAATTGCAACTCTGTTTTGAGAAGCCCATGAAAAAGGCACTACTTTTTTTGTCCAAAAATCACTCACTTTACAATAAGGGAAGAAATAGCATTTTCTTAGTAAAAGACGTGTACCCATACTTCCTTTTAAAAAACATAAGAGTTGGCTGTCAAAGCACAAAAGCATGTAAAAACAATTTCACTCTGTCAATTAGATTCTGACACAGTCTTTTTCTTCTTCAGTGTATATAGAAGCACAATAAGGAAGTGTCTCTGTCCCACACTTTCAGCAAATAACTATTTTGAAGGTGTAAAATGGAGACAAGAGAAGGGATGCTTTGTGCAGACTACATTTCAGCCCTGCCCCCTTTTCTCAGCAATTCAGTTGCTGTTTGGTTTTGCTTGAACGGTTCGCCTGCATTCATTTTTGACTTCCTCAAAGGAGTCGTGTTCTACACTAGAACAATGTGACCAAAACAACCACCAAGAGAATAAGACTTTCTTTTAACACCTGGGTCCTAATAGAAAGAAGAGCAATGCAAAATGCTAACTTGTACATGAGAGCATAATTTGAAGCCAGCAAAATCCTTTTTCTCAAAGAGGACAGACAGGTTGTCACACCATTACTTTCTGCAGCAGAAAATGGGACCTAGTACCAAGAAAAATTGGCCCTACTTGCCTAAATCATGAAAAGTATTTGATTTCTAAATGATTGGTTTGGTGTACAAATCAATTAACTCATTCTCTTCAATCTACCATTCCTACTGGCAATTACACAATTATTTGTCACTGCTACAGTCTTTTCCAAATCAGCCTGATGATGCTCATTAATCTACTTGTGACAGCCATCATTTTGAGTGTGAAAGGGCAGTAGATGTCCTGGTTTTGAAAACAGAAAGAGCAAAGCTAATGAATTCCCTGTAGAAATGAACGATTCTGTGCAAGTGTGTTCAAAGCTCAGTATTCTCCATCATAAGGAAACAACCCACTGGAAGACTCTGGAAGACATATACAGTTTACATATCCATAGGAAGGGTATCTGGTTCCTTGAACTACAGAAGGGAATAAGCTTTGATACTAGAACTGGATGCTGGTTGGAAAGTTAGATATTCCAGAGGAAAAGATTTTGTCTTTGTTCTAGATTACTTGAAACATGAACATTCTTGGTCCTCTTGCAAGGTTCAGGGCAACATAGGTAGTAAAGTACTGATGTTAAAGAGAAGATGAAGAATTTTGCTTCGTGTTAAAAATGAGAGGCTTCATAAG
Organism: Nasua narica; assembly: GCA_028533885.1. Lineage (NCBI taxonomy): Eukaryota > Metazoa > Chordata > Mammalia > Carnivora > Procyonidae > Nasua > Nasua narica. The sequence continues at coordinate 14,663,607 of CM052810.1, read as the reverse complement.
GATTCATTTAGGATCAGGTGCAAGGCAAGGGTGCCTGGGAGGAACACTGTGGCTGAAGAAAAGTCAGGTCCCAACTCTCTGATGGGACAACCGAATTCAGATCCAAGTAGGCACAAGGTGGCCCAATAGTGGCCCAAAAGACTCTGAAATCAAGTCAGGCAAGCTAGACCCAGTGACCAGTAGATGCCATTAATCTGAAACTCACTGCCATCAGGAGGCAGAAGAGAATGGGGAAAAGAGGAGCAAGAGAGGGAAAAGGAGATCTTCAATCAGCAAGGGGAGCTAGAAGTGGGAAGTATGGTCTATGGTTGGTCCACATGTAACTGAAGAGGTCTTGGATTGCAACTCCAGTTATTTAGGACCCTCTTCAAGAAGGCATCAGAGCTTGAATGTATTGCCTTATTCATAGATCAGGATTGCTGTATTCAGGCTTCAAAGCATATCAGTCAGGTAGCAAGAAAATCAGTGTGCACATCCAAGTTACCCATTCATCTCATCTATAAATTTGGGGTGAATTACTAACCCTCCTTTGATGCATTTGTTAAAAGAGTAATCCATACCTCATAGGTTATAGTAAGGACACGAAGTAATGGTTGTAAAGAACTTCATGTGATCCCTGATTCATGGCTATCATTCTTACTACTGCTAGTTGTATTACCTCATAGCTTTTGTTACCTAATCCTGGGAATTCAGGTTGTCTATCAGCGAAATTTGGGGAGCAAAGCAATGGCGATTGATTTTCAAGTTCTCAGAGAATTATGTCCTCACTAGATGAGGAGAAGGAAAGAAATGTCAGTAGGAAAGCTACCCCAAATAACTGCCTCAATGACATCAACTCAATCACTATGGACAATTGAGCCAATGGTCATGTACAGGTCAGGAAAGGATTGTCAGAGCAGGTTCCCACCATCACAGATCTGGGGTGGTTCATCCTCTTCAACTTCAGGTATCACTGACAGGGTGACTGCTGTGCTCTACCATGTTTTGTTCAATTAATAATACAACAAAACCACAGGGCTTTTCTTAGCACAATGATTTTTAAGAACACCTCCATCTCATAGAACTGACTGCCCTATGAATCCTATGTTGTATATTCATTTTTACTAATTTCACTTTATATCATTTTCAAAAAAAGAAAAAAAAAAAAACAACAGAATGGAACCAAGTAGACCAACAGCTGGTTCTAATTCGGAGAGGAAATACCCATTGCTCAAAAAGGCCAAGGTCTGGGCTCTGGATGCCACTCCTACTTTAGCTAAAACAGCTTTGCAAAGAACTTGTTTTGTGCATTGGACAATGCACAGATATATTTTCAAAATCCCACATTTACTGAGGTTCTGGATTTTTTTTTTTTAGATTTTTCTTATTTGACAGAGAGAGAGAGAGAGATCACAAGTAGGCAGAGAGGCAAGCAGAGAAAGGAGGAAGCAGGCTCCCTGATGAGCAGAGAGCCTGATGCAGGGCTCGATCCCAGCACCCTGAGACCATGACCTGAGCTGAAGGCAGAGGCTTTACCCCACTGAGCCACCTAGGTGCCCCGAGGTTCTGCATTTTCTTGAGTAAATTGGAACTGTAAGCAGCGAAATAAGATTTGCTCAAGGTCACATATCAGAGTCTTTGTCTTGATCAGCCTGAGAAGCTCTAGTGTCCAGTCGAGGTGGGAGGGCTTGTGCTGTAATGGAGGAATTAAGAATGAGTGACAATGGATTTTGAATTCTGCAATCACTTGGGCAAAAACGTTGATCATCTTGGGTCTCAGTCTTCTCACGTGAGATGAGTACATATACCTTCCTCAGAATAGGTACCCTTAACCTATTAATGGAAGGAAGAGAACCACTTAAAAATTGAAAGAGACAGAGGTGTTATGAATGCATGGATATGCAGAGCTTGGCACATAGATTTTAATGAAGAGTGTGTGTGTGTAAATGCAAAGATAAGCACAGGTTTTGTTTACATCTCCTACAAATAACTCCCCACAAATATCATACTGGCACTGAGGTTCTCCCGAATGCATTATACATGCTGCTGAAATTAGGGAACTTAGATATCAAGACAGAAAGGAGCTAAGTGAGGCTTCATTTCAGATGCAATTAATCCCATTTTGACACAATATGGAAGTGTTTATATCACCTGACTTCCCCTTATGTGCAGAGAGAATAAGAGTCCATGATCTTGTAATAATTTTCCCAAAAGCCAGCTTATGAGTACCCACCCTTGTTGTACAAGGAAATTTCTACATAACAATTAGTGTACATGGCCCAGCACAAGTCCAAATAAATCTGAGTGATGAAGAGGAAAGAGCTCCAGAAACAGTTTTCATAATCATCCAATCTTCAGTAGTATTCTGTTTTGTTCAAAATGGTTTCTCATGTTAGTTGCACAATATATTTTACATGTCAGCAGTCAGAGTGAGATTAGTAGTGTGTGCGTTTTGAGAGACCAATAATCTAGAGCACTTTAACCATCAACATAAAAGTCTGAAAGTACCTTCCCTAGGAGAATTGGTGGTTTCTCATTTATTTCTGACTCGGGCAAGAGGATGACAGCGACATGAGAGCTACAATCATGCTCCTTCTTTCAAGGAGTCTCTATGCTGGGTCACTGCCTACTGCAGAAAATGCTAATGTCTGCCTCATTCTGATTATTAGTTGTACTCAGAAAGTCAAAAAGAGGAATGAAAGGGGAAGCCATAAGATAATTGCTTTTATTTCGACTCATTGCAGAGAGGAAGCGCATGACAGATAATATAATGCATATGCATCAAAAAAAAAAAAGGATGATTCACTTCTGATAAAGTATGGATCTGGAGGAAATAAAGCAAGAATAAACCCTCCCCAATCCGCAAATCTATCTAAAGTATGAGAGCATTCCAATGGAAGAGGTGCGAATTCATCTTTAAAATGGGAATTCATCTTTAAGGTATCTGAAATATCATGGCTTTGTAGGATGAAACAGGACCATGGAGACCACGTTTCTTTTATTCTCATCATAAATCAGCATTTTCTGGCTGCTCTATAGCCAGCAGTCTGAGAATTGAATTCAGTGCTAAAGGCCAAGTGTTTAAGCTGCTCCAGCATGCATTTATTTCACTGTGATTTAGATACTAACACAATAGAAGCTACTTTCCCTTCATCCAAATGAAAAACAAAAACACCAGCAAGAAAGGTAGAAGGGGGTCCCCAAGTCTAATAGGCCTGTCAGTTTAATTCAGGGTCTACATTGAAGTCATAAGCACTTTAAAGGCTTGGTGACTGAACAAGAAACTGCCTCGCCTCTCAGGTGCCATGTTCACCCAAACACCTTCCAGGGAAAGAGATAAAAATAAAATTGCCATTTTGAAAAAGGTTTCATTTGATTTGTGATTGTTTTAACAAGATCCAGCATAATTCAGGGAGTGACGGGAGAACTGACAGGTCCCATGTCTGTGTATTATGGAAAGTTCTTAAAACTACAGCTTATTGTTTGTCTTTAAAAACTGCCATGGGAAAGTTCAGTTAGGTAGTGTTCCATGACTTTCCAAATGGTTATAGTCCATCAGAAACATAGGTTCCCACAGCTCATTGTAGGTTCACCCAGGTATTTGAAGGTATCGGAAGGTGACCAGATCAGAAGGAGCCAGATTAACCTATTCTCAGAAAGAATAGGTTAGAGAAAGGGTATTGGTAGAGAACAACTCTGAAAGCAACTGAGTGAGATGTTTGAAGTGATACCAGAAGTTGTTCTCTGGTGTTGCTTATGGTTTGACTTAATGCGCAGCACTGACAGTAAACATCCAATATTCACAATAATGATTTCAGAAGAGAGCTTTTTAGTCACTTAAATCTCCAAAGCTCAAGGTCATAAACTTTTCAACTCATGTAAGACATCAGAGGCATCAAATCAAGACTATTATCTAGGATGCTATTGAAATGCCCAAATAATTGATGTCTTATTTATAATTTACCATCATTTAAAGATGATTCTTTATATCTTTTCTGTTATAAGGATAGAAGAGCATAAAACTTAAGACTCTGAGCCCTATCCTGGCTTTGCCTTTAGTTTGCTATGTGCCACTAAGATGGGGACTCACAAAGGGTTGGATTAGAGCCTTTCTGAAATCCCTTCTAGTTCTAGTTATATATATATATATATATATATGTACATATATATAATGTAATATGTATATATATTATATATAATATGGAATATATTATATAATGTTATATAATGCAATAATAATATAATATTATATAATATATAATGTTCTCATTACAGTTGTTGGTACTTCAGTGGCATTTTCTACCAGGGAGCTAATGCTATATCTAAGATACTGCATGTGCCAAAATCTATGCAAAGAGAGAAAAAGAAAACTGTTAAGCTTTACTATATGTCTGATGTTTTCATATACATCATTTCATACTAACAACAAGTCTGTAGGATACTTATTCCAATAGAAATTATGACTCAAAAATGAGACACATTTCCAAACTCAGCCAGCCAGTAAGTGCCAGAATCAGGAATTGAAGCTTGAATAGCACCAAAGTCCAAATGCTTTCTTCAGCTTTTCTCCATTAATTTTCTCTTGGAAATGTAAAAACACAGGAAAGAGTGTTTTCAATTTAAGACAGAGCATACTGTCAACAAGAGCATTTCTCTTCCACTCCCAGCTCCTTGAAGGCAATATTGTATCAACAGGACCAGTGATGGTGTCTCACACACTGAATATAAATATAATATATTCATATGATATATTATGAATACATTCATAATATAATTAACATATTATTCATATTCATATGAATATATTATATGAATATAAGTATTAGTCGAATAAATACATTGCCTCATAAATGATAAATTAATGAGTGAAAAAATTGTGAGTTCAGATATGTTTGATTTATCCCTGAAAAAAGATACAATTCTTTAATTGTTATTATTGATTATAATATTTTTCAAAATTTATTTCATTCTAGGAATTTATAACATTTAAAAATAATTCTGGGGTGCCTGGATTAGCTCAGTCAGTTAAGCACTGGACTCTTGATTTTGGCTCAGATCACGATCTCGGGGTCATGGGATCTAGCACTGCCTCAGGCTCTGTACTGAGCATGGAGCCTGCTTGGAATTCTCCCTCTTCCCCACTCCACCTCCCCACACAAAAATGTTACAAGACTTGTCCATTCTAATGTTTAAAAGGCATAATTTTAATATAATAAGAATGTTAAAACTTACTGAAGTCACAGTTGTAATTAAAAGAAAACAAAATATACAATCTTGATAAGGTCAAGTGATTCTTAACTATGTCATAATTTGCTAATATCTAGAAAGCATTGCTCTCTTAGGAAATCCTCAAAGTGACCGGACATTTAACTTAACTTTATATCTCTACATGAACTATGAGACTTTAACAAATATGAGTAATTTTCTATAAACATTAAAAAGTCCAATTTTTCTACTTTAATAGCTCCATATTTTCTATCTTGAATGAGACATTTATTTTGACTTGGTTTAGAAAAGAGATCGTGCAATCTGTTTTCTAATCCTTAAGGGATCGTCACTATTCATACAAAAGGGAATGATGACATCCTTAAGTAAAACTAATTTTAATCCACTTTTGTAAAAATACTACCAAATATCAATGTGAACCATTTTATTAGGTTTATAAACCAAGCAACTTTTTTAAGAAAGAGGTATTACCACTCAACAATTTTGGCAGCATAGCAGGGTTCTCCATGTTCCAAATCTATTTTGCAAAATACATAGCTTATTTTCTGCTGTCTTTGTTTACCTGACTCAGAGTTCTGATTATCCTCAAGGCATTGCTCCTCCTGTCCAAATGAAAACTATATTGTAGCTTTGCCCCAGATTTTTAATGGACACTGAGGAACTAAAAGGACATCCAGGAAAAGATAGCATATTGAACATGTCTAGCCCCCCACAGACACACACACCACCAAGAAGATATGTTTAAAAACATAACCATATAAGGACAGATAAAGAGAGAGCAGGTGATACAGACACAAAATTGTGTGAGTTGAAAAGCAGAAGAAAGAATAATGATGAATCAGCAGACCCATATAAGTTGAAACTCAAGCAAGGACCAAAAAGTACAAGGAAGGAACTTAATTTACAATGTACACAGAATAGTGATCTAACCAAAACTACAATGCAACAGCGTTGGAAGGATAAGAGAAGTGGGTGTGCTAGAGCTCAATCATCTTCCATAGTAGATGGTCAACAGCTGATGCTTAAAGTTGAAAAGGCAAAGAGGAAAGATAAAAAGCACATTATTTAGAGATCTAGAAATAATAGCAAAGCTAAGCAGTTTTTACATGTTTATAAACATTGGTTACTTTGAAAAACAAAAATTGGAGGGAGCACAGGGTGACAGTGTTCTTCACATTAAGTCTTTTTTTTTTTTTTTTAAAAAAAAGATTTTATTTATTTGAGAGAAAGAGAGAGAGAGAGAGAGAGAGAGATAGGGGAGAAGGTCAGAGGGAGAAGCAGACTTCCCGCAGAGCTGGGAGTCTGATATGGGACTCGATCCTGGGACTCCAGGATCATGACCTGAGCTGAAGGCAGTCGCTTAACCAACCGAGTCACCCAGGTGCCCCTCTTCACATTAAGTCTTTATAGAAAGCATTTACCTATGTGCATCTGTAACAGATAAAAGTGAACTAAACTCAAAAAAATAATTATCATTTCCTTCGTCGTAACAAATAATAATAATAATGACAAAATTATTCCAAGGTCCACAAGCACATGTAGTTTTTTAGAGAACTTTTTTCTTATTGCACTTATCAACATATTGCAATAAACTGAACATTCCCATAAAAATTATGCTAGTTAAATACTTTATTTTCCATTAATAATGCATGATCTTAGACTAGTAACTTAACCACTTAAGAATCCATTTTTCACCTAAGATTTCCACCTATCAAAGATATATTTGAGAGAGAGAGAGAGAGCGAGCACTCATGTGCTCGTGAGGTGGTGGTAGGGGCAGAGGGAGAGAATCTTCAAGCAGACTCTCCACTGAGCATGAGCCCATCCCAGGGATCAACCTAAGGACCCATGAGATCATGACCTGAGCCAAAACCAAGAGTCAGACACATAGCAGTGAGCCACCTACATGCCCTCATTTTCCACCTATCTAATGATATCATCGGGGCGCCTGAGTGGCTCAGTGGGTTAAAGCCTCTGCCTTCAGCTCAGGTCATGATCTCTGGGTCCTGGGATGGAGCCCCGCATCAGGCTCTCTGCTCAGCAGGGAGCCTGCTTCCCCCTCTCCCTCTGCCTGCCTCTCTGCCTACTTGTGCTCTCTCTCTGTCATATAAATAAATAAAATCTTAAAAAAAAAAGACTAAAGATGATATCATCATAAGTCCATGTCTTAAGACTCATTATAGAACAATTTATGTTCTAGAAGAACACTGAGTTTGTGTATCTAATCTTTCAATTTTGTTTCATTACTAAGAGGAAAGATTACCTATGCATTTTCCTTCCCCTGTTCCTCTCCTATCCTTTTGCCTAGCCTTCTCTATTCACATTGTTGGGCCTCAGTGTTACTCCTACCAAATAAGCCAGGTGGAATGGGAGCAGACCATTCACTGATGCCATTCAATATCAGTACTGAACTGGAAAATGGTACCAATACAGTATGTATCCAAGTAAGGCACCAAAAAATACTCTATTGGAAGAAATGTGGAATTTGAAGAATTCCATCTAAGAATTTGATGAACATCTAAGAATTTGAACTCAATTGCAAGTGTTCAAATCTCAGCTTCACCACTGACTAGCTCTGTGATGTTGGACAAGTTACTTAACTTCTCTCTGTGCCTGTATTTCTAAATCTTTAAATTGGTATTAGTAATACTTCCTCCTAAAATTGCTTGGAGCAAAAAAATGACTTGGTGTATTTAAATTCTTAGAAGTAGTATCTGGACCAAAGCTGACACATAATGATGTTAATTTTATCATTATTGACGTCAGTGAATAAGCATTTGGTCATTATATGGCTAGGAACAAAGTAAAAGAGCTAATTTTTTTCCCCAAATACTTTTGTTTTATTTTTTCAGTGTTACAAGATTCATTGTTCATGTATCACACCCAAAAAGAGCTAGTTTTATGAGAAAGTAAAAACTCCATTAAAATATTAAAATAGCATCTTCCCATTATTAATGGAGCTCTTTGTTGTGGAAGAGAAATATTGCTAGTGTAGGAAAGCATAAGTTTATTCTTATAGTATGAAGATCCTGGTTCCTTATGATTACAGATATTTAGCTTTTCCTAATTCATATTCGAAAGTCACCAAAGTTCATACACCTTCCCTGGATGTTAATAAACATCAGTTTACAATGATAACATCATGATCCATTAGACCCTGACTTTAGAAGATTTGAGATTGCTTTTGCTTCTTACTGCTTGTTAATTTTCAGGATTTAATTGCACAGCTTAAAAGTAATGTGTATCTTGCAAAGAAAATATTTACAAAGAGCAGGTAAGAGAATGCACAGAACTGATCAAGTACAAAATCAGCATGCCAAATGGTATAACTCTGAGGGCATTAACAGAAGTGGCCAGTACACTTACAGTATCACTGATGAATTCCTGTTTGAAAACTGTAATTCCCCCTTAAAAGGTCTATCTACCTCCAATTGCTCTTACATACACCTGCCCACAGAATCCTTTCAGGTACAGTTATAATCATAGCAGGACTCTATTCAAACATCTTCAATGTCTCCCCCCCTGCTATGGGAAATGAATTTCACCTGCTCAATACAAGGCACAACAGCATCTGACTCAGGCTTTCTAATGAGCACAGTATATTGTTTGGCTTTGCAGGATACAAGCAACACAGAATATTTGACTCATTAAATATGCCCTGTACTAGTCACTTCAATGCCTGTAGTTAGGCTTTATTCCACAATTTCCCTACACCACTCTACATGAAAGCCCACCTCTGGCTTTCCAAATTAAATGGGTTATTTATTAAATCAAAATATACTCCTTTCTAAGGCCTGGCTTGTTTCCCCCCAGCACATGTAATTTTTCTTCTCAACACATTCACAATGTTTTCATAGCTATATTTTAATGCTTCTTATATTATCGCACACCTGTATTTATCTAGGACTAGATAGTAGTTTAACAGAAGGCATAATTTTATCTTGTAATTGTCTTTTTTAAAACCACTGATAGAATTTGCCAAAGTGCTTTGAACATAAACAATGTTTAATTCTTAATGAGTTTGTATATTGGTCACTAACACACTTATTCAAATTTACCATTTTACATAGAGATTAATTTTCAAAATTGTAAGCCTGTCTCCCATCTGATAAATTAGTTCCTAATGCCAAATGCTTAAAAACCTAACATTAATTAAGTCAACCATAGAAGACACTCCATCTACCATTTATTTAAGCACAAAAATAATTATTGGGAACTTATTTTGTTTAAATTTCTGAACACAAGTAATTGAATTATCAAATTAAAATCACATGAATCAAAGATCTTACCTGCTCTTGATTTACTTCTGCTGCTGTAACAAATTACAACAAACTTAGTGACTTAAAAACAACACATATTTTTTATCTTACCGTTCTGAAGTCTGAAATAGGTTTTACTGGGCTGAAATCAAGACGTCCGCAGAGCTCCTTTCCTTTTGGAAGGTATAGGAGAAAATCCATATCTTTGCCTTTTCTAGCACCTAGAGGTTTGCCTGCTTTTCTTCGCTCAAGCTTTAGTTTCCCATCTTCGAAGGGAGCAAAGTTGAGCTGAGTCCTTACCATACTGCCATCTTTATAGTTCTCAGTCTTCTGCCCGCCTCCTCTATTTATAAAGACCCTTGTGATTACGTCAGACAGAGCCAGGTGTTTCAGGATAATCCTCCCATATCAAAGTCAGCTGATACACAATCTTAATTACATCTGCAGACTCTGCAGACTTAGTTCTTTGCCATATAGCCAAATAGATACCAGGTGCTGGGGATTAGGACATGCACATTTTGGTGAGCCAGTACTCTGCTTACCACACCTAGTATCAAGCTTTATTAGTGATTTAAAGAATACGAGCACTTAAGAGGCACAGGAAAAGCAAGACAGACCTAAGCCATCCATGTGGTTCCCCAAGTCCTTCCCATTCAAAATATGCACCCTGTGGCCCATCCAGCACAACAAAGATCATCTCTAAATAAAATACACAATTTTTTTTCTCAGCAAGCAAGTCTTTTCATTGTTAATCCTTTCCATTTTGCACTCAGATCATTTAATGGCTTACGTGGTATTCTCCAGGGAAACTTGCTTCCTAAATCTGTATATTAACAATTGTTTATTATAAGTAATCCTAAAAGAGAAATATCTTTTCTACTGGTAAGTACCCCTTTCCTATCCAGTATCATAGTCTATTTACCTTAAGCCTCATTATTATCAGCATGTTTACAAGTAATTTGTACCAATACGAGGCATTCTTTTTTCGGGAGCATTCCTTGATCAGGGGAGAATGGATCACAAGTCAGCTGCTTGAAATACCTTCTCCACAGTCACTATGCCAGGTGCTGATACTAGAAAGTATATAATCAAAGACAGAACCTCTGTTATTGAGGAGGTCACAGTATTAGTGGAAATAGGTAAAAAACATAACAATCAGAGTAAGTTTATTTTATTGTGCTAAAGAAACAGGACTCAGTGATGAAACATTGAGGAGCCATTCAAAGACCATTTAGTTAGATAGTATTAGGAGGTGGGCCTATATGGAGATGGGAAATGCACTCAGAAATATACTGCCAAAATACAAAAGAAAGCTGATGAGTGTCCTATAGAAAGCAGAGAGCATGGAAATGAAGAAAAGGGAGACATATAACAATTATCTAGAAAACACTGTCTATCACACTTGGTGAAGGGTGAATATCCCAGAGATTCTACAGTAGGGGAAAAAAGAGAAAAATATAAGAAAAGCAGGAAGCAAAATAGGAAAGCATCCATGTTATCTGAACTGATAGATGCCACACGTGTAGCAGATCTCTGTCACACAGGGATCTATGAAAGCACCTAATACCAAACACAGTTGGGGGAACTAGGAAAGAGTCTAACCTTGTGAAGATGTTATCTAAATTGAGTCTTGAGGCACATGCAAGAGCTAACCAGAACAAGAAAATGGGGAAACGTGTGTAAAATCATAGGGAAGCGGATATTTTTTAATATCAGCTTATTGTATCTTATTTACTTCCAAAAAATATTCATAATGACTATTTTATTTACTTCTCAAATTCATATAATTTAATCAACCCTCTGGATTGAATATTTATAATCATAGAAGATATTCTAAAATGATCTATCAGCCTTTGAGAAGATTCTACTGGAAATTCTAAAATTTGCTTATAAAATGCCTCTATTTTTATTGCACAGTTGTAAGCAGTTGATTAATGTTAGCTATTTTTATTTATGTTTAGTTATGAAATATTAACGATGTTGGAACACTATTACTACTTTGAAAGATAATCATTCATTTAGATAGAAAATTTTGTGTTAAAAAGCAGTCACATGGCTTATGCCCATCAAGGATTAACTGCTACACCAATTGCCTTCCCACCATTTACAACTAGAAAATGGGACAAAATATATGGGAAAATAAATCCTTTCAGACAATAATCCCTGAGAGAAGGAAAAGTAAGCTCTATGGTTTTTCCAGTTTACTGCCTGGAGGCAGTTTGAGGTTTAAATAAGTGGAGGGGCAATCCAAACAGAGATTGGCAGACTTAGTTGAAAAGACCAAGATTGGAGGTTGGGAGGCTGACATGCTTAGAATTTGTTATAGAAGGGATTTTCCAGAAATCTATACAGAGCTCTCCTCGAGTGTTTTCCTGAGTATTTACTCAATACACAAGCAAGAAAAACCTACCTGAGTCCAGAAAGAATTAGTGGAAAGCAGTATGGAAAACAATGCTCATACCTCTCACTGTTGTGCTCTTCACTAAAATATTTCCACTTTGACGCTGCTTTTCTTTAACTTTTCAAATTCAACACATGGAACATTCGATACAATCCTCAGAAGAGTCATGCCTTTGCAGTGGAGTTAAATTAACCCTAGATTAAATGCTGTTCCAAATTTCATAGAAAGTTTGAAAAAATCCATATGCTTGATATAACTAAGTGCCCGAACAAAATTCAACACTCTTAAAAGGAACACAGCAAAATCCAGCACCCCTCAGGTAAAACGCATAATGTTCAGCATCAATAAAATTGGTCAAATATGCAAAAAAGGAGAAAAATATTACCCATAACCAGGAGGTAAAATAAAAAGAAACAGATCCCTAGAAAGATGATAGAATAAAAATAAACAGGAAGAGTAATTCTGAATACTAGTCATGGTTAAAAGTGGGATAAACTCATAGACTTTCTATACAAGGAAAGCAATCTCCAAGCCATGAGTACATCAATAATAAAAGTTGAAAATCTCAGTCTCAGCAGATACAGTCAATAACCATTCAGTGACGTACCACTAAATACTGCTGACCAAGACAACTTCTAGGAGGCCAGACTTAAAATCAAAGAAATCATATATGTATCTAACAACAGATCACCAAAATACATGAAACCAACCATAGCAGAATTTAATTAAAAACAAACCTTTCAAAAATAATAGTTAGAGGGGTACCTAGGTGGCTCAGTTGGTTAAGCATCTGACCCTTGATTTCAGCTCAGGCCATGATCTCAGGATTTAAAGCTTGAGTCCCACATTGGGCTCCATGCTGGGCATGGAACCTGCTTAAGATTCTCTCTTTCCCTCTTCCTCTGCCCCTCCCACCTTTAAAAAAATAGTAGTTAGACATTGACAAAAGAGAATAATGAAGGATTAAAATTTTTTAAAAATTTAAATTAGAAATTAAAATCAAATCCAATTTGGAAAATTCACAAATATGTGTAAATTAAACAACTAACTCCTAAATAAGCAAGAGGGCAAAGAAGAAATCACAGGAAGATTAGAAAATGCTTTTAGGTGAATAAAAATTAGAACATAATATACCAAAATTCATGGGGTGAAGCTAAACCAGTATTTGGAGGAAAAATTATGATGGTAAACGCCTATACCAGCAAAGAAAGATCTGAAATAGGCAACTTAAGATTTTACCTCAAGAATCTTAAAAAAAAAGTGAAACTCAAAGGAAGCAGGGGGAAGATAAAAATTATAGTGAGAATAAATAAAACAGAATTTTCTTTAAATGATAGAGAAAATCAACAAAACCAAAAGTTGACTCCGTCAGTTAGGTGTCCAATTCTTGATTTCAACTCAGGTCACAATCTCAGGGTCATGAGATTGAGCCCATGAGGGGCTCCACATTCAGAAGGGAGTCTGCTTCTCTCTCTCTCTCAAAGAAATAAATCTTTTTTAAAAAGGTTGTGAGAATACTATTTAAAAAGTCATGCCAAAAACTTAGATTATTTAGATAAAGTTAACAAATTATAGAAAGACACAAACTACCAAAACTGACTGAAAAATAAACAGAAAATCTGAGTAGATTTATAGTAAGTAAAGAAATACAATTAATGATACTAATAATAAACACAAAGAAAATCTCAGATCTAGATAGTTTCACTAGTCCATTCTACCATTTAAAAATTTAGTACTTATTTTTCACAATCTCTTCTCGAATAACAGAAGAAAAGGTAACACTTCCCAACTCTTTCTCTAAGGCAAATATAACTCTGTCACCAAAACCAAAGACATTATAAGAGAAGAACAATTCAAACCAATACTATGTATGAATATAGATGAAAAATCCTCAGCAAAACACTAGCAAACTATATCTACCAGCATATAAAAAGGATTATAAAACATAATGAAGTGAAATTTACTCAAGAAATATAAAGTTGGTTTAACATCTAAAAATCAATTAATACATGATATTCATAAAATAAGGGGAAAGAAACTATATCATCTCACTAAGCACAGAAAGCATCTTATAAAATCTACCACTCTTTCATGATAAAAAACACTTAAGAAACAGGAAATACAAGGCTTCCTCAATCAAATAAAGAGCATCTATGAAAAAAGCACAGCTAACATAATACTTAATGATGAAAGATTAAATGCTTTTCCCCAAACCCAGGACAAAACAAAAAATGTGTACTCTCATCACTTATATTTAACATTGTAACGGGGATTCTAAGCAGGGAAATTGGGCAAGAAAAGGAAATAAAAGTCATGAATAGAATAGAATAGAATAGAATAGAATAGAATAGAATAGAAAGAAGACAGATTAGAAAGACATAAATTTATCTCTATTCACAGATATATGGTGTTATATATTTTAAAAACCCAAGAAATCCACCAAAAAACTATTAGAATAACGAAGTTTAGTAAGTTTTCAGCATACAAAAATCAATTGTATTTCTAAAATTTCTAGCAATTAACAATTCAAAATGGAAATTATAAAAACAATTTAAGTTTCAATACCATCAAAAAGAATAAAATATTTAAGAAAAAAAGTATTTGGAAAACACAAATATCATATTTAGCACTTCTTTCCAGAACATATAAAGACCATTTACAACTCAAGACTAGGAATAACCACCTGACATTTAAAAACAAATGGGTAATTGATTTGAATAAACACTCCACCAAAGAAAGCATACAAATGGCAAATTTGTCGTTAAAGAAACATTACTAATCATTACAGTAGCACAATTTAAAACTACAAAGAAAAACCTCTAGATACCCACTAAAATAGCTAAAATTTATTTTTTATTTTTTTCACTGCCCAAATGGCCTTAATTTTTTAAATTTAAATTCGATCAATTAACATATCGGGTATTATTAGTTTCAGAGGTAGAGTTCAGTGATTCATCTGTCTTGTATAACATATAGTGTTCATTACATCACATGCTCTGCTTAACGTCCAGCACCCAGTATCCCATCCCCTCACCCGCCCCCCCACTTCCCCGCCGGCCCCTCCAGGAACCCTCCATTTGTTTCCTATGACTGAGCATCTCTTATGTGGAGTAACCAGGTGATGGGTATTACATCAAAACTACAAAGACTACATCAAAAACTAATGATGTACTATATATTGGCTAACTGAACATAATTTTTTTAAAAAAGGAAAAAATAAATGGAGATACACAACTTTGGAGATGAAAATTATACCCAAAAAAAGAATCTCTTATGGTTTGTCTCTCTGATTTTTGTCTTGTTTTATGAAATAGCTAAAATGTAAATGAATGCAATGCCAAGTGTTAATTAAGACATGGAGTAACTTAATCTCACAAACATTGTTCATGGGAAAACAAATGGTACAAAGATTTCAGAAAACAATTTGGCCATTTATTATAAGACTGAACATACAGTTACCATATATAACTACCATACGTTCCAGCAATCCCAAACCTAGATATTTATCCAGGTGAAAATAAAAACATATGTTGACATAAAAAAGCCTAGTTTTCTATCATCTAGCTAATGGATAAACAAATTTGTGGCATATCAATAGAATACTATTCAGCAATTCAAAGAACAAACATCATGAATTAAGCTCAAAATCCATTATGCCAAATGAAAGAAGCCAGATTAAAAAAAATACCTGTTGTTTGGTTCCATTTGTATGAAAGAATAGAAAGGGTTGAACTACAGTGACAGAAAGTAGAGATCAGTAGTAAGAAGCTAAAGGTAGAGGGAAAGCATTAACCACAGAGGGATATGTGGGAAATATGGGGAAAATATAAATGTTCTGCATATATTTGTGAAAACTTAATAAACTGTACCTTAAAATGGGTGAATTTAATTTTATTAAATTATATCTCACTAAAGATGCTTTGTTAAATGAAAATAAGCATATTATCTTAGAGGAACGCCTTACATATAAATCAAAGAAAAATATTAATTCAAGGCTAGAAATGATATTCAAGTCTTGGTGTGGAATAATCATAGTAATGATTGATGTATAAAATTTATTTCCACTAGATTGTAATGTCCATGTCTGACTACCAAATAATTTTGTGTTTATTTTTCAAATTATAATTACTTGATTAGTTCCCCCGTGTATCTTCAAATAATATATACGCCCCTTCTTTTCTTCACAAAATAAAGTAGTAAGAATTTAAAAATAAATTGAGTCCAGTGTTTTTTTGCTCTTCATTCCTAGAAATCAGTGGAAGACATAAAAAATTAGAAAACTCAAATTCAGTATGAACTCTAATATTTCCTTTGTGAATGTCTTAATATATTCTTACTTTTACTTGTCCTTAATAAAAGTGTATTGAAATTCCCTTTATAAAGGACTTGGTCTCTTTAAGCATTATTCACTTTTCAACTCTCTTCATTTTTATAAATACTTATCATCTCTGAGTATGCACATACACACATCACATACACACTCAATTAAAAGTCTATATTTATCTCGGGAGAAAATTTCATAGGTTTTAACCATTGATTTTAAACTTAAATAATTACCTGAAAGCCTGAAGTGATTTCAAAATAGAATTGTTAAAGTTTCAAGAAAAATCTCAACTGAATACCCTGCAAAATAAAATGTGTTTTTCTGTTAATTAACAACTTAATAAATAACCTCTGATCTTTTCTCAAGTGAAAACTTTTTGTTCCAGGAATTTAACCTCCACCTAGTTAAAAAAGTGCAAGAGACATTTTTCCTTTTCTAAGTAATTAATTGCTCTCCAGATATGGTGGTCCCATATTTTCAATGTTTGGGTGTAAGAACGGCTGATAATTGGTGTGTGAATATTCTGAGTAGATGAGATCTAAGTAGATTACCAACTAGGTGAAACAGGCATCATGTATGATTTAAGGACCCCTAAGTTTTATATTTTCCATGGCTTAAAAATATCTCCATTCTAAAAATTTCACTATATTGTCTTTTTTTTATTGTGTTGTGTTAGTCACCATAAAATACATCATTAGTTTTTAATGCAGTGTTCCAAGAGTCATTGTTTATGTACAACACCTAGTGCTCCATGCAATATGTGCCCTCCTTCATACCCACCATGAGGCTCACCCATCCCTCAACCTCCCCCCAAAACCCTCAGTTTGTTTCTCAGAGTCCACAGTCTCTCATGGTTCATCTCCCCCTCCAATTTCCCCCAATTCACTTTTCCTTTCCTTCTCCTAATGTCCTCCATGTTATTCCTTATGTTCCACAAGTAAGTGAAACCATATGATAATTGACTCTCTCCGCTTGACTTATTTCACTACGCATAATCTCCTCCAGTCCCATTCATGTTGATGCAAAAGTTGGGTACTGATTCTTTCTGATGGCTATATTGTCAATATAGCTATTCTTAACCATTAACTACCACTTTTCTTGGAAAATTGAAGTCACCTTTGAAATGTGTTCTGAAAATAAAATTGTATATGTATACAGTGTGCAAAACAAGCTATAGAATGAGGGAATTCAGGAGTAATAAACTCATAGACTTTTGCATTTTGGCTTCTTTCTGAATTAGTCTATAAATCTATTTCTCAGTTATAGTACTTAGCAACATTTATCTCCGTGCTCCTTTGAAAGTCTTCCTCTCTCTAGCTTAAAAAGTCCACAGCGTTTAAAACCGTAGTCCAATGCTTCTTTTATAAAACCAACTCCTCCTAGAACATTCAGTATTTCCTATGTTCTTTCTCAGTCTCCAAACATATCTTTTGTCTCCTGTTTTCTAATCCTTTTACTGCTGAAAAGTAGGCATTGCTCAAAGTTTTCCACAGCTTTCTTCCCATCTCTCAATCATCTGTCTCATCTAGCCTGACCATCTCGACATTGTGGCTATTATATAATGCAAATGGCTAAAAAATTTATAGTTCCCAACGTAACTAACTACTCTTCTCAATTATATTAGGATACTTCCAACCACCTGGAGGACATTACTATCTTTCCCCAAGTACCACAGGTATTTCAGATTCTTCATGCAAAAAAAGTCAATTAGTAATTTCTCTTTCTCATGCCAGTCCCTGGTCCTAACTTTCTCTTTTCTTCAATAATACCAAAATTTTTACCAACATCCACACTCAAAAATCATATCCTTTTCTTTCTTCCTCCCAATCTGTCACTAAGTCCCACAGATATCTTGTTGACATTGTACCTCTCTCTTTCTACTTCCAGTATTACTTTTCTCTTTTAGGTTCTTACCTGAGCTGTGATATTAACTCTCTGGTTTATTTTTCCACATTCAGCTTCTCTCTCCACTTTAATAAAAACGATACATGATCACAAGATTAAATCTCTACTTATGATATTTACCTTATCAAAAAATTTAAATGACTTCCCTTTTTAATGAATAAAGTACAGATTCTTATGGGACATTTGGGGATATTCAGATGGGTTCTAATCTATGTTATTACCTCCTCTCTATTTCCCCACCTTCATTAAAACCAACCTGGCTAACTAACAAAACTTTGTGCATATGTTCTATTTTCCAGTCACCCATTTCATGACAAATATGCATTTTTTTAATCCAGAATAATTTCTCCCATTTCCTCTAGTTGAACTCTACCCATATCTAAGGATTCACTTTAAATGTGACTTTCTTTGTGAACTTTTCTTTATTCTCTAACCAAAAAAGATCTCTCTCAACATAAACAACACATTTTTCACTGACATTTACATCAGGGCCTTCTGTCTGGAGTATTTATGTGCCTTTATCTTTACTATGAACTTATAACCTTTGGGAGGGGGATACTGGGTCTTATTTGTGAATCCCCAATAATTAAGTTTACAATATAGTTGGTCAATAAATAAACTGTTTAGATAAAGAACAAAGAGAAGAAGAGGCCAGAAAATCTGTGAAAATTGGCAATCAATACAAATGACAAGAATTACTGATATAAGAGCAATAGATCATATTATCTAATATGTTGTTGGCACCATTAAATACATTTTAACATAATTTGAAATGACTGACTGTGGTAGATTAGATGGTTTCCTATCTTCCTTGTAAGTCTCCTATTTTATTATTCTATGAAATGCCAGCACTACCATTTGGTAAATAAAAGGAAAAAATACACATAACATTAAGTTCTCCCTTCCTTTCAAATTTGTCAACAGATAATTCCCACTAAGTGCATTTTGTGTACAATTAACAAGCACAGAAAGTTAATTTCTATGTGAACCAACGAGAAAAATTTACCCAGACCCTAATAAGGATTGCCAAGTTGCTCCTCATTCTATTTTTGCTCATAGAAATGATGAGACGAAAAAAAAGTACAAGAGCTAGACTGAGTCCACATAATAGGAGATCTATAGTGCCTCACAGGAAGCAAAAGAGCAAGTTAGTTAAATTTAAGTGCTTGGAAGTTGGATTGGCTGGTTTGGAATCCGTAACTCAGTATTATCTAGCTTTACGACCCTGGTCAAGTTTAGTTTTTCCAAGCCTCAATTCTGTAAAATAGGGTAACAACATAACTCCTGGAGATGATGGGAAATTAAATGAGTTGATTGGAAAATTAAATGTTTTGAAGGGCTTAGCATACTTCCAGACAGATAATATGTCTTTAAAATTCTTATTTATTATTTTTTTTAAAGATTTTATTTATTTGACAGAGAAGAGAGAGATCACAAGTAGGCATAGAGAGGAGGAAGCAGACTCCCCGCTGAGCAGAGAGCCCGATAGCGATGGCGATGGCGGTGCTCCATCCCAGGACCCTGAGATCATGACCTGAGCCGAAGGCAGAGGCTTTAACCCACTGAGCCACCCAGGCGCCCCTCTTATCTATTATTTTTGCTATTTTCTTTCCCTCTTGTTCTATTTTAACTTGTTTTCTTTTTTAATTGCCAACATAATCCATATTATAAAAATTTTTTAAAAGATGTGAAAAATAAGAAAAGAAAGGTCTCTGAAATCTTAACCAATCTTGAGAAAATCATGTTAAAATTTTGGCATTTATCATTTTCTTTTGTATTTTGTTTGTGCCTTTGAAAAAGAAATCTAAGTATTTTGATAACAAAGCTTAACTAAAGTCACTCACCCTAAAGTCCACATATGCAAAGGAAATGTAAACTTATTTATTTTATATGGTGAATCTGGTCTTACTCTTGTACCTCTAACAACTGACTTGCAGGAATAAAACAATTAATGATGTCCAATCTGATGTATGACTTAGTCTCATTCCATAATTTAAATAGGTTTGCCTTCATGTTTGGTGACTTTGAGCATCTCTGTACATTTGTTCTGTGCTCAGACTCTGCTAGGGAAAAATAATGCTCATTCAGTCGGTCATATGTCTCAGTCTTGGGTTCTCCAAACCCAGCTTATCTCCAAGATAGTACTTGGTTACAAGGGTGGGGAAGCAAAATGTATGACTTTTGTAGCTTCATAGTATAGAGAAGAATTAAGGTTATCCAGTTTCTATCTCCTCTGACTTCCTGTCATGTCAAAGGTTCCTTGTCGAGTCAGATGCTACTTTCTCTGCTGGCCTTTGTAGGTACCATCTTGGCTGGTGAGATTATAATCAATTCCTAAAACTTGGATAATTCTCAGAGATCATTAGTATCAATTTCAGTGTCTCAGTATCTCCACTTCTTTTAGTTTTCAAAAGCTACATATTTATATTATTTTGTAGATGTTGACTTTCATTTTATTTCTAACTGATGCTGGTTTGAATACAGAAAAGGTAATGGTGTTTTTTTTAAAATACTGATTTAAAATCCAGTTAAACTCTAGTACTATTTATAACAGTTTTATTTTTAGTTGTTTATCTTGGCTTTCCCCAAGAGTGGTGATATTAGCTTTTATTGAGGTAAGTATCCAGTGGGCAGGACTCCTGCTGCCTTTTGTATTCCAGAGCAGAACAGAGATTGAGCAGAACTGGACCTAAGATTCTGAGAAAGGGAACCCAGACCTTGAGCTATAAGCCTGCATGCTTCAAAAAACACCAGGTTCTCTAATGGTGGGATAACACTGGAGTTTAGGCATTTTCATTGTAGTTGGCAATGAAGCAGGGACCCTGTGGCCACCACCTCAAATCCATAGAATTCTCTTGAAATGCAACTTTTAAGGAATGAGTTTTAGTTTAAGTTTCACCTCTCCCGTAATCTTCTAAAATAAAAACTTGTGCTCTCTCCTTTTAAACATTTTTGTCTCTTATTTTCTTGCTTTGCTTAATTGCACTGACTAGTATCTGAAAGAAAATGTGAAAAATAGTGTTGATAGGACAATCATGTTTTCTAATAATGTTTCATCTCTGAACACTTCATATATAGGATTATCATTGCTCTCCCTGTACATTTATGTATGTATGTATGTATGAATCATCTTTCACATATTCACAAAATCTGAATTTATGATTGTTTTATCTTGGTGTTATTTAACTTACACCATTAACAATAACAACTCCTCCCCTCCTTTCTCCTCCTCTTTCTTCTTCTTCCTCTCCTCTTCCTCCTCTTTCTTCTTCTTCTTCTTCTTCTTCTTCTTCTTTTCTTCTTCCTTTGAGAGAGAATGAGCACAGAGGAGGAGGAGATGGGAAGAACAGAGAGAGAGGGAAAGAAAGAATCTTAAGCAGGCTTCACGCCCAGCACAGAGCTCAGTCTCACAACCCTGAGATAATGACCTGATCCAAAATCAAGAGTCAGAGGTTTAACCAAGTAAGCCACCCAGGTGCCCTACTCGATTACCATTTCTCTTTGTCATAAACAATAAAGTAGATTTAGGGGCTCCAACAAAGAATTTCAAAGTTTTGTTTGAAGTTTTTCAAGTTTCTCCAAAACAGTTTATATTGTTTGGAGTATTTGCTTATTATAATGTATATATAAAGTTTTATCCAGGACAAAGATGGAATTTTGTCAAAGACTTTTCCCACCTATCAAAATAATTATATGCTTTTATCTTTTAGTTTAAATGTGGTGAATTGTACTAATAAATTTTATCATGTTAAACCATATTTGCAGTCCTTGGCGTAAACCCTACTAGAGTCATATTGAGCTATTTTTAACATACAGCTTTATACTGTGTATTTTTAAGTATTGGTCTTTAGTGTTGTGCTATATTTCTTCAATATCTTAGCCATATGGCTTTACAACAAAAAATAGAAAGCAGACCTTTTTTTTTCTGGAATAATTCACTTGATATGAAAATCAGATGTTCCATGATTGGATTGATAACATTCAATTATGTAATCATCTGAACTTGTGATTTTTTAAGTATATATCTTTTAGTTCTCACAAAACATCGTGAGTTTTTAGCTCTTGTTATTTGTATTCTCATGTTTTGGATTTCCTTCCCTTCTTAGGTTCATTTTAGTTTAATTTTAAACTGATATAATTTATATATCTAGGTTGTCAATTTATTAACATGGAGTTAGATGAAACAGTGAAATAGTCTCCTAAAATTCTTTAATATCATCAATATGTATTTTTTTTTCTCCTATATAATGTTCTTATGTTTGTGCTACATTTTATTCTGTTTTCTTGAATGGGCAAGTAAGTGGTACAATATTTTTTTTTCCCTAAGAATAAGCTGTTGGCAACTCTACCCATTTTTCTGTTCCCTAATTCATTTATGCTTTCATTTCTATTACTTTTCCCCCTCTATATTCCTTGGGTCCACTGTGCTCTTTTTTTATAACTTTTGGATTTTATTTAATTTACTACTTTCATTATTTTTGTTTGTGCTAAAAATATTTGAGGCCATGTTATTATTATTTTATAAAGACTGCAATTGTGGCTTTTTAGTTCTTCTTACCCAAAGAGTTCTTTAGAAAAGAATGGTATTAAAATGTCAAATGCTTTGGGGGTTTTGTTTCCAGATTTGACATTTATTTTTTACTTTATTAGACTGTGGTTTCAGAATAAGATCTGAAGTATTTTTCCCCTTTGGAATTTCTTTTTGGCTAATACATGGTTACTTTTTTTTTTTTACTAAAATGCTCCAGGGGCCATTTAAAAAGAAGATTCTCCCTTTGCAGATTATAGCTTTTAGTACATACGTTTATTTATTTGACTAGAATATATCAATGTTTTACAATATTGTTTAGTTTTTTATGTAGGAACAACTTTTATATACATGATATTTCAAGGACAGAAAAACTCTCTCTTAAGTTCTCTCTCTCCCATTGCTCTTGCATCTGTTTCTCATTTTGGCTCCTGCAATATTTTCTTCAGGTATTCTGATGTTAAGTCAGTTGGTACATAAAGGCTCATTAAGAACTCGGTTATCGAGAGGGGCACGTACTGCATGGAGCACTGGGTGTGGTGCATGAACAATCAATCTTGTAACACTGAAAAATTAAAATAAATTTGGGAAAAAAAAAAAAGAACTCGGTTACTTAATAATTTTAAAAGGATCCTGTTCTCATTCAATTAATATTTTCCAAAATTGTATTTTGATATTAAACATTCTTTCTTCTTTTTTTGTTTATTTTTGCTGATTAGATCCTTGCCCATTATCTCAATTTTTCTGAGTTATTTCAGACATTTTATTAACACGATTTGGAATTTAGTTATGAGCCCATTTAATGTATGAATTTCTTTCAGTAGCCTTTTCTTTGTTATACTAATCTCATGACTCACAGGAGTAGGAACTGTTTTTAATACTATTAGAGACTATATTTATACATTTAAATAAGATGAGTGCCTATCAATGTGACATTTTCAGAAACTCTGTCCAGAGAGGCTACCCTCTGTGAGAGTTCTAGAAGCTAAAGTGAGCACACCATCTCTTTTCGTGACCCTGACTTTCCACCCCAGCTCTTTTGGTTGTATTTGAAGCTTCATCCTAGTCTATTATTTTCAAATCATAAATGACTTAAGATGTATTTCAAGAATTGCCCCTTTCATAACAGTTATTAGCCGTATTTACATAATTCATTTATATTATTTAAGTTTTTAAAAAATTGTGCTTGCCTCTGGTGTTTTATATGTCAGCATTCCTATTTATGAGTTAAATTTTTCTTTTTTTGACTGTGTAATATAGTCACATAGTTCACAATTCAAAAATATAAAGGGACCTATAGAAAAAATCTGATCTTTGCCTGTGTCCCCAATGCCCCTCCAGGCAAATTGTGTCTTCACAGATAACTAATGGGATGGATTTGTGACTGTGTATATTTTGAAATATGTGATATCAAGAGATGGCAGCTTTCCACTTATTGGTTGTGTGATGTGGGTCAAGTTACTCAAGCTCCTTGAGTTTTAGTTTTATTACCTTTAAAAAGGAAATCCCTTATTCATTTAATCATCAAATATCTAGTGAGCCACTTATGTGTTAGGCTCTGTGGTAGATATTGAAGATACATCAGTAAATAATACAGATGTATTGGTTATGGCATAGGGAAAAGACAGTACCGGCCTTGAAATGATTTTTTATAAGAATAGATAGGAAGTGCTTTCTAAGTGTTAGCTATCATGTATACATTCTTTTTTCCTTCTTTTTTATACAGGTAATAGTTCAACGTTATACACATTGGTCTATTCCTTGCTTTTTTATTTAAAAAATTAAAAATATATCATGGAGGTCTTTCCATAACTCTATACAAAGGCTTTTATCATTATATTGTATACCTACATAACATCCATTTTCTGATATGCCATAATTTAACTTGTCCCCAATTGACAGATTTTTGTGGGGGGGTGTGGTATTTAGCTGCTAAAAAGAAATTATTGCAGTGAATATATTTTTTTTACTTTGTACATAAGCAAAATATAAGGTAGGGATGGAATTGCTGGGTGTTAAGGTATGCAATGTGTAATTTCGATAGACAATACCTCCCCTACACAGGGATTGTACCAATTTACATTCTCACAAGCAGTGGTGTGGCTATCCTCCTCACCTTCACACACAGAATAGGTTATTAACCTTTTGGACTGTGGATACTCTGAAAGGTAACAAATGGTATCTCACTCCAGATTTACTTTTTATTTCCTTCATCGTGAGTGAGTTTAGTTGAGGAGCTTTTCACATGTCTAAATTCTAAACTCTCTCCTTCTTTTGCTATCTTTTCATAATCTTGTCATTTCTTTTGTCTTTGCTGGTCTTTATTCCTTCAATTTGTAGAAATGCTTTATTTTTAAGGGAAATTGGACTTCTATGAGTTATAGTTTTACCAAGCTTGAATTTTGAATATACTTATGATGAATTTTGCCATTGTTTTTTTATGTTTAAATAATTAGAAGTTTCAACCATTTTCCTTATGGCTTCTTAGCTTTCTGTCACAAAAGGCCTTCTTGATTCTAATATTATAACATTTTTACCCATGGACTACTGTAGTAGTTTTGTGGTTTTATTTCTATCTTCAATTTTTTTTCATTTGCAATGTACCCTGGTATAAAATATGAGACATGGAAGAACATTCTTCAGTCCAAATGGCTACCAAGACACCCCACCACCATTTGGTTTTAATAATCTTTCCACCACTGTCTAAGAGGCAATCTTTATCATTTAGTAAATTCATATATGATTTGTGCCTATGTGGGGACTTTTTATGTGGTTCCATTGATGTATTTTTTTATTCATGAGCCATATCACACTGTTCGAATTATTAAGGTTTAGTAATATTCTTTAATATCTGGTAACATCTCCTACTCTTCCTTTTCAGAATTTTCCTATTTATCCTTGCTTGTTTTCAGTTTCCATTTGTATTTTAGAACCACCTCCTTCCAAAATTATTGGAGGTTTTCTTGTGATTGCTTTATTAAGTGTATAGATTAATTTAAGGTATCTTTGTGAGGCTATTTCTTACCATCCAAGTACATGCTATTTCTCCTTATCCAAGAATATAGTATGCTTGAGTTGTTGAAGTATATCCCTTTTTGGCCTACTGAATCATTTCAAAGTTGTCTTACAATAAACATTTCACTTTTATTGTTAAATTTATTGTTAGATATAGTAGGCAGAATGCCCCTCTCCACCCCCAAGATGTCCATATCAACTTAGAAACCATGAATATATTATGTTACGTGGCAAAGGGGAATAAAATTATAGATATAATTAAGATTCCTAGTCAGTTGACCTTGAGATGTAGAGATTATCCTAGATTATTCAGTGGACTCCTATGCAATCACAAGGCTCCTTTACAAGTGAAAGAAGAAGGCAGTGGAGGAAGAATTAGAGATCTAGCAGTGTGAAAAGAACTTGATCTGAATTGGCTTTGAAGATGGAGGAAGAGCACCATGAGCCAAAGAATGTGGGCAGCCTCTAAAAGCTGTAAAGGGGAAAGAATGTGTTCTCCCCTACAGCAACCAAAAGGAATGCAGTCCAGCTGATCCTTTGATTCCAACTCATTTAGAGCCATTCTGGACTTGTCACAACCAGAACTGTAAGATAATAAATCTGTGTCTTTTTAAAGCACTACTTTTGCAATAATTTGTTACAGTAGCCATAAGAAACTAATATACTAGGCATTCTATCTTTTATTATTTTATTTTATTATTATTATTGATAATGTAAATAAGTTCTTTTATTGCCTTATATCATATAGCATTGTATCAGTGGACTTGATTACTATATATTAATTTTGTACCTACCCTCTTACTGAATTCTCTTATTAATGATTTTAGTTGAGATTTTTAAGTTTTTCAAATATATAAGCATTTCATCTGCAAGGAGTAATAATTTAATCTCTTTCTTTTCTATCATTTCTTTCTCACATCTAAATATGTTGGTTAGTGCCTGCAGACTCAATTAAATTAATAGTGGTGATAATGGAGTATGTGCCTTGTTTCTGACACAGATGGGAGTTCTTCTAAAATTTTTTCCACAAGGATTGTAGTAGTCTTTTGTTTGACCTGTTTATTTTATCACATTGAGATTCTTTTCTTTTTTTACTTTATTTGTAAGAGGTGATATCAAGAGAGGTACCTGGGTTGCTCAGTTAAGTGTTGGACTCTTGATTTCAGCTCAGGTCACAATCTCTGGGTCCTGAGATGGAGCCCAACGTCAGGGCTCATCAGGGAGTCTACTTGAGATACTCCCTCTCCCTCTGGCCCCAACCCCTTACTCTTTCTCTCTCTGGAATAAATAAATAAATATTTTAAAAAAAGAGTTCATATCAAGAATAAATATTTTTAAATGAATAAATATTTAATTTTGAAAAATGTTTTTCAACATAAAAATGACAGTCTGACATTTCTTTTTGGCTCTAGTATTATGATTAATTTTAGTTGTCATTAAACTATTCTTTCATTTCTTGAATAAGTACCATTTTACAAAATATATAATTACCTTAGTGTGCTCCTGGTTACTTTGGAATTTTGCTTCCATGGTCATAATGAGATTGGTTCATAATTTCCTTTTTATAAGTAACTCTTCTCAGTTTTTGTTTGTCTGTTTTCCTTCTACTATACTTTTTTTTTTTTAAGGCAGTTTCAGGTTCAGAGCAAAATTGAGAGAAAGATGTAGAGATTCCCCATATACTCCCTGCCCCACACATGCATAGCCTCCCCCACTATCAACATTCCTCACCAGAGTAGAACATTTGTTACCAAAGATGAATCAACCTGACACATAACAATCACCCAAAACCCATAGTTTACTGTAGGATTCACTTTTGGTATCATACATTCCATAGTTTAAGACAAATGTGTATGACATATCTATTATTATGATATCATACAGAGTTGTTTCACTGCCCTAAAAATCTTATGCACCCTGCCTATTCATCTCTACCTCATGTACCCCTGGCAACTATTAATCTTTTTATTGTCTCCACAGTTTTGTGTTTTCCAGAATGTCATATAGTTGAAAACATACAATATGTAGCCTTTTTAGATTAACATTTTTCACTAAGTGATATGTATTTAAAGTTTCTACATGGATTTTCATAGCTTGAGAGCTCATATCTCTTTAGCATTGTGTAATATTCCATTGTCTGTATGCATCATTATTCATTTATCCTTTCACCTACCGGAGGACATCCTGGTTGCTTCCAAGTTTTAACAATTATAAATAAAGCTACTATACATCTGTGTGTGGGTTTCTGTATGGATATAAGTTTTCAATTCTTTGGGGTAAATATCAAGGAGCACAACTGCTGGGTTATATTTTAAAAGTATGTTTCATTTTGTAAGAAACCACCAAACTGTCTTCCAAAATGGCCATACCATTTTGCATTCCTACGACAAGTGAATGAGAGTTTCTGCACCTCCCAGCCAACATTTGTTACTGTCAGTGTTCCAGACCTTTGGCTTCTAATAGGCTTGTACTGGTATCTCATTATTATTTTAATTTGCATTTTTCTGATGATATATGATGTCTCCTGTAGTATCCACTTTATGCATGACAATGTTAGGTTTTTTTGTTCATAAGCATCCATAACTGAGATCTTTATTGTTAATTGCACATCTTAACATTATTCTTCTTTGTCTCCATCAATTCTTCAAGTGCCTGCATTCAGACAACTGAAAGCGAAAGCATAACTCAGCTTCTTTTTGTTTGCATTTGCTTGGCGTATCTCTGCCCACATTTTTGTTTTTTGATCTTTCTAAATTACGTTAGAAGTCCATTCTGTTGTAAGCAGCATGGCATAGGGTTTTTCCTTTGTAATCAATTCTGAAAGTCCTCTTTATTTGATATGTCTCTTTTTTTACAGCTGTTGATAAGATTATTTGGTTTCAGTGGTCAGCCTAGTTTGTGCTATACTTTCTGATTTTGTTTTTTATTTTTCTGACATTTTACTTCATCATCTTTTAAAGTTTTCTTTAATACATTCTGGTGTTTATGCTAGTAACTTAATGTATAATCTTATCTAATTTTGTTAGACAATATATATTAATTTTATGGTATAATTGATAAATTTAGTTTTCTTTTTCTCTCTTGTCTTCGCTCTCATTTTTAGTCAATGATTATCTTCATATTTATCATGATACTTTAAATTTGGTTATATATCTCTTTTTTGATAAGTACTTTTAAATAATTTCCTTTGACTTCCAGTTAATAGAAATGAAGATATCACCATTACTCTACATACTACACGGTGTCCTTTTCCCTCTAATTTTTGTTCTTTACATTGCCAGTGCATTTAGCATTTATATTCTATTCTGTACTTCCCATCCTCACATTTTTTAGCATTATCAATACATTCAAATTTAGTAAACATTGCTGGTGATCCCCCAGTAACACCTTCATTTTGTATTTTAATGAGTTCCTTTCAATTTATTTGGACTCCAGTCATCAAACAATAGGCTATATTACCCAGCCTCTAACACAGTGAAGTATGCCTTTCTGACTAAATTTAAGCTAGTTGGGCATGAATTAAAGTGTGTCCTACTTCCAGGATGTTTCCTTAAAGAAGAAGCTGCCTGCTGTTGGCTTCTATATTCCCCTGTTTGCTTGGATGGGAAATGAGCCAGTCTAAACTGTGGGGATGAAGTATGTAATCATCCTGGGAGATAGTGAAGAAACAAGATAGAAAGACCCAGGTCCATGAATATCTTCCTAGAGGATAGCCATCATGTCAGCCCTGGACTGCTCATATAAGGATTATTTCATGAAAACAGTAAAAAAATAAAACTTTTATCCAATTTAGGTCAGTGAATTTGGGGTCATTTTGTTATAGAGATTTAGTCTCTACCATAAGTAATACTAAAATAAATCCAGTGATCAGAACTGATTGTTTTGTTGTAATTTTGCCAGTTACATCTTGATAAAAACTAAGTTTGTCCTCCAATTAAATTCCTCAAAAAGAACTCATGGGGAAAATATTCTCTATGTTTATGCAACTTAAGCACTGTTTGTTAAACCTCTAACCTAATTTCCAGTTTGCAGGAAATAGGAGTGATAAAGGAGGAAGTCAAACAAACACCAAAAGAATCAGGTATGTAGAATTAGAAAAATATATATGTCCTTTGTCCTGAATTCTTCAAAATGTGAATGTTACAAAAAAAATTAAAGGCAAGGGACTTTATTACTAAGAGAAACTAAACAGACAAAATCACCAATTGCAAAGCTTCCACTTAGGATGGGTCCTAATTCCTAAGAAAGCAAACTGTAAAATATATAATCACAATAACATAGAAAAATTTTATATGGACTGGATATTAAATGAAATTATAGAACACTATTATGTTCCTTAGATGTAGTAACAGTATAATGTTATGTAGGGAATTATCCTTATTCTTAGGAAATGAATGTTCAAGTAATTAGGAATAAAGTTGCCTGAAGCCCTAAGCTTACTTTTAAATATATACATATATTTTATATATAGAGAAAAAAAGAGTCAGAAAGAAAAAGAGAAAGAGAAGGAGAGGATAAGGGAGAGAAAAAAAGGAGAGGATGAAATGTGTCTGGAGATAAACCAAATATGCCCACAAAAAGGTAAAAATTGTGGAATTCAAGTGGAGGATATATACAAGTATTATTAAACTATTCCACTACTCTTTTTTTTAATTCTGAAATAAAATTTGGGGGAGTAAGAATTTAAAACACTCAAAAACATGTTTATTGCCTTTCTACTTAAATGACAGTGGGTTAGACATAAAAACCTTGGGTTCATTCTCTTTCCTTTGGCATTTTGTATTGACTGCGTATTATTCTATTGACTGCGTAAAAGGTTTCTGTGGAAAAATGTAAGTTGAATTAATTCATATAATAAGTTACTTTATATTCTCATCTGGCTTTCCAGTGAATTCTTTTGGTATGTTAAAAGACAAATAACTTCCCTGCATTGCCTTATTGTTAACCATTCTTGCTCATTTTCTACTGGGAAGAACACAATATGATATTTCAGTTTGTAAGTTCACATCTTTTTTATCTCAAAAATAGTTATACGTTTGTTTTGTTGTTGTTTCTTCATTGAGGATTCCAGTTGTGCATAAGACTTCCAAATTAGTAATTTTTTAAATGTCTGTTTTCTTAATTGTATAAGCATCCTATTAATGTATTTTTTCTATTTAACTTCATTTACTTTTTTCATAGTATCCTTTTTTTCGGAATAATTTGTTCTTCCATGAAGGCATGAAGGGCAAGGGCATGAACTTCTTGCAAGTTCAATTGAATTTGTTTAATTTTATGTTATTTCCATACTTTCCTGCATACTATCAACTGATAATATTTATTGTCTCTACATATCTTCCCAGAGCTTTTGCCTTCTGGCTTTGTATCTTACTTGATAGAAAAATTAACTTATTAACATATTCTTAAATTTATAGTGAAAACTTTCTTTTTTTCTGATCTTGTCTTTGAACGGATCCTGTGCTGGTGCCTTCTTGTATCATCGAGGAAGGTGAATATTTTCTGCAGCAACTATTTACCAGGAGTATACACCAGAGACAGAAAGCAATAGTACTCAGGACAGGCTTGATTTCTTATGATCAAGTGTTCTGGGTGTGACTTTTTCCAATGCAATGAAAATAGACATCAATTTTCTCAATTCAAAGTCTCTTTCTATGCTGCAACAGAGACAGCATTGCTTGCACATATGTATTGCCCATAGGATAGTCTCAGTTTCTCTGCTTCCTGGAACCATGCTGGGTCAAGTAAAACTTATGCCAGGCTTACTGTTACATCTGCAGCTGAAAATAAGGAACTTTTGTTTATCACCTGGCATGATCTTCATCGTTGATACAATATTTTTTGCTGGCTCCTACTCTTATCTAAAGCTCTAATCATCATTTATTGGCTTTCTCCTACTTCCTCTACTGTATGCCCTCTATTGTAAGCCACCCTTCCAAATATCTTTTTTAAGCTACTTTATTGAGGTATAATTGACATACAAAAAAGTATACATATTTAATGTATGCAACTTAATGAGTTTAGAGATGAGCCTTTATCTCTAAAACCATTATGGAAATATTTGCCAAAAACATATTTATCACCTCCAAAAGACTGTTCCCACCCTCTATACTCATTATATTATTATTATTGTTATTGTTATTATTTTATATCTGGTAATTGGGGGTTTTAGCTATCTTCCAGTTTCACCAAATACTGTGTTTCTGCCTTTTATTCATTGTTCTCCTTGGTCCTTTTGAATGACTTCTAGAAAACAAGAGGAAAATGCTGATTTTATATTCCAATGTTTAAACAAAAAGCCTATTCATGATTTCTTTATTTTGAATTTTTATTCTTCTATTTTTAATGTGACTAGGTTTGGTCTTCAGCAAGATTTTTCATAATGGTTAATAGATGATATATACTCAGTCTACACATATTTAAGATACCCTTCCTGTCATCTCTATACATGAAACTTATACATACAGACTAGACATGTTACTGGGGAAAAGACTTTTCATCTTAAAACACCAAAGAAAGTGTACCATCATTTCCTGTTCCAGAACATTACTATGTGGAAATCTCACACTAACCTGAACTTCCTCTTACCTGTGATTGTTTCTTCTTCAAAAATGATGATATTGTTTTTTCCTTGACCTTAAAGTTCAAAACTCTCACATGTTATGTCTTTGTCTGTGATTCTCTATTAGTTCTTTATTAAATCTTACTATACTTACAGTAACTTCTTTCAATATGCATGATGGACTGTGTGTTCAAAATCACAATACTGTCTATCCCACATGCTCATCTTAAAATGTGATGTTGCCACTCATAAAGAGGTGGGTGTATGGTCTCTTGTATGAAATGTTGGCAGTCTTCTGACTATAGATGATAAGATTCTAGGTAAGTTTTAAGAGTATATGATAAAAAATGCCATGCAATCTGCTTTCTTCTCTTAAAACATTAGCTCTTAGAAATCTTCAGTCACCAGGTAGGCAGTCCAAGTGTTTTGAGGCCCTGATGCTCTGAGGAGATCCAAACTAACCCATTGCGAGACCACCTGGAGCAGCCAAAAGATCTTTCTTGAAGAGGGAGAAAGATGCCCTGATCTTCTAACTCCAGCTGCCACACCAGAGTTCCTGAGCCAGAACCATCCAGGAAGTCATGAGAGAATATTTTTAAAGCAGTTGTTACTGTTTTAAGCCTTTAAATTTTGCACTTATTTCTTATATACAGCAATAGATAAGTCATAAAATATGCATGTTCAATTTTCCCTTTAAGGAAAGCTTTCTTCTATATATCTTTAAATATTTTTGGAATTCAATTGTTGAGCTCTCTTTGTGAGAAACACTAATTATCAATTTATTTGTGAAGATAGATGGATAGATAGCCATTTCTGCACACCGATGATTTTCTAAACATTTTGCTCATATAATATTCCTTTTGCAGTATGTGTGATCTTATCTAACTTACCTCCCAT
Organism: Nasua narica; assembly: GCA_028533885.1. Lineage (NCBI taxonomy): Eukaryota > Metazoa > Chordata > Mammalia > Carnivora > Procyonidae > Nasua > Nasua narica. The sequence goes on along the minus strand of CM052810.1, from coordinate 14,630,514 downwards.
ATCGTGTTTTTGATTTTTAGTGTTTATGGTTGTTGTGCATTTTCTGATTTTTACTTCACCAGTTCTTTTAGTTTATTTTTTAAAACAAATGGTTTTAAATATTTTAATATTTCATGTGTCTCCTCAATTTCTTTTTCTGGATTTGTCAGTAACTTTATTTTACATAATCCTTTGTTTCATAGAAATTCCATGTTTTCTTTAAGTTCCTTGAGACCGCATGTGCCTTTTTTGAAATTTCCCTTTCTTTCTGAGTAAGTTCCTCTTCCAAAATGCAGTCTTAATAATTTTTTGAAAGTTAATCCATTCCTTCATTTGGTTTAGTGGTGCTTTTTGCACATCAAATCTTTTCTGGTAATCATCTTTAAATGGAGGCCAGAGTATCTGTTTTTCAATATGTAAAAAGATAGCATGGGTGGACTCCCATTAGCTGGCCATTTTTTTTTAATAAGATATCAGAGTCATCCCCCTGTCTTCAGTTGGAGAACTAAATACTGTTTATTTTGTTTCTCTGTTTTACTCTTTAACTCCTTGGGAGTGTTGAGGCATAAAAACAGTGGAAGATGAATGCCTTGGAACAGCATGCAGTTAATGCATAAACTTTCATCTCTAAGTTCCAAATCTGCTATATCCTCCACACAGAGGGTGTGGTCAATTCCTTGGGGTTCCATAATATTCTTCATCTTTCAATCATTACATTTATCATTTCCTCCAGTAACTATATATTCTTGAATTGATTACTATTGTCTCACCAATTCCTGCCCTCTTTTTGCTCCCCCTAAAAGATCATTTGACACCAGGCCACCGCTCTGTTTAAGAAGCCCTGTGAAGAGTTAAAATGACATGGAATCTGAATACCTCCTTCAAACCCAACACATGATGTCTTAGAAAAAGAGACTAGACCTCAAACAGTGTACTCTTCACTGCACTTCACTGTTAGCTCCCCCATGTCCCAAGTCCTTGTCTTTCCAAGATAAAGACCATTATCAAGGTAATTCACAACTCCATCATTTACATTATTGAAAACAACAGCATAGTAACCATTTTAGAGTAGTTGTTAAATCTCAGAGTCTTTCATTTTGCTCAAAATTTTCTTACATTTGTCAGATATTCTCTATAAGGTATATCAAGAAAGTGTTCAAGATCCATGGTTTCATTATAGATTAATTCTCCCTCCTTTCATATATTTTCTATATTTTAGGGAAACATATACAATATTCAGGGCATATTGGAAAGAAAATCATGCCAGTGTTCAGTAATTCTTCCATTGTCCCCCCATAAAACCAATCAGTCCTTTTTAACATGACACATTTGTGACTATTTCTTCTAAATTCACATATGCTGCCAAGAATTTCACAGGCTTCCAGGAATAATTATTAAGAATTTTAGATATTCCATCAAGGAATTTTATGTCTGCTAAAAAGATCAAGGATATAACTGAAACTAACCATGCCTCATTTCATGCTAGCTTGCTGCTCTGTAGATAAATGTGAAACATCCCTCTGTGTCCAAATGTACACTTTAATGGAATTGTGTTGCCTCAATTCTTTAAGTGTCTTTTGAGTGGCAAAGAGAGAGAGTAAACCTTTCCTGATTGACGTATGTCAACTGTCATGAGCTTCATGGACATACAGAGTGATAAAGAGAGTAAGTGACAGTTAGGAATCATGGACAAAAGCATTTACTATAGAATCTAGTGCAATAGACACAGTGTTCACCCTTCTGAGCTGTGGCCTGTTTCTGGCCTTAAGATTCAGCATTAAGACAGGCTGTCAAAGATAAGACAGGATGTGAAAGAGGTCCTGCTACAGGGCACTTCAGGTAAGGTTTTAATAGCTATCAGTGCTTGGATAAGAGTCCTCTTGATGCCTTGTTTTTCCTCCTAGTACAATGAAGTAATATCTTCATATTTCTTAAATGACATTTTCATCTGAGAGAATGAATAGTTCAGTACATTAATTGATGCCAATTTCACATGGAACACTTTTATGGAATGTACTTAGTTCTAATTTTCTAGGTAGATAAGAATGATGTAACTGTTCCTGTTTCACCAGGTAAAGAGTTGTTTCCCTGTATAGTCATGGCAGGAGGAAGAAAATGACCTTGGTTTCTATATAAATAGCAGGATATATGTAAACAGTTAATGCTGACATTCAGTTTTTCCTCCTGTTTACAAATACATTCAATTGTCCTACTGAAATAAAATATATGTCACTGCACCAAACTAACAAATGATTGGTGATAGGAAACCGGTGATGGTTACAGTGAGAGAGATTAGGAAGATAATTGAAAGATGATAATTTATAAAATAAACACACTGGAGGATGGGTCTTTCTGTTTTTCATGTTTCTGCCTTTTAACAAATGTTCTCATATGTTTTTCTATAAGGCACAATAATATTCCTTATAATATAATATCAAGTATTTATATATCTGCTCTGAACCAACTTTTCTTATACATTGCTCAGTCTTGACATTGAGTGATATCTCAGGAGTGTCCCAAGGATTATCAGTCAATCACAAATATTCACTGAACACACAGTATTGTGTATAGAGAACCATACCACAATTTTTAAGTGGTTCTAAGAACATAGGAAATCAGTTATAGTCCTTGATGTAAAGATAAAAATAGGAACATAAAGACAAAATAGAATACAATAAAGGACATACTTTGTGGGAATTTCCAAAGGCTCATTACAGGTTACTCTTATCTCTCTCTCTCTCTCTCTGTCTCTCTCTTTCTCTCTCTCTCTCCTTCATAGGGATTTATCTATTCAAAAAAGCATTTTAGTTGATTCATTATACAAACACATACTTGGTGTTTTCAATGAGTCATGTACCTGGTAAGGAGCCAAGAATTCAAAGAATAAGATGGATTCTCTGTCCTCAAAGAGCTTGCAGTATAATAGTGATGACGAACACATAGATGATATAGCAAGTGTCATTATAAAGAAAATGCATTACGAACATATGGGGCACTGAGTAAGGGCATCTAACCCTGCCTGGAAGGGAGCAGGGAACATTTCTGGAGGAAATGAGAAAGAACTCTGCATACTTGTGCAGAGTTTTAAAGGATGAAGGAGAGCCAAACATGAATAGGAGAAAAAAGTATATTATAAGCAGATGGGATATTATGAGCAAAGGTATGAGAAAGAGAAACTGCGTAACAAGTGTTCCGTGTTGCTGACACTGAGGGTAGAGGGAAAGTGGGAGGGGGAAAGAGTCTAGCAGGCAGAGCTTTGATTTCTATGTTAAGAAACTTAGACAGTGTCCTTTGGGCAATGGGAGCCACTCAAGAGTTTTAAAGAAATGACAAGGTCAGATTTCTATTTTAGAACCACCTGGTGGTTTAGTGAAGGATGGACTTGAAAGGAACAAGGCTGAAAAAACTACTTAATAGTCTGTTTCAGTGGTCAGGTTGCAAGGTGATGAGGGTGTTATCCAAGACAGTGTTTGCAGATGGAGAAGAAGGGGACAGATCTGGAAAACATTTAGAAGGCTGGCATAAGGAAGAGTGCAGAGTAAAAGAAAAACAAAACTACTCGATATACTCTACAAGAGTCACAACGTTCAGTGCTGTCACTCAAGAACCAGGGTATCTACCCTCACTGAGTTTACCTGTGCCCTTCGGTGATCAATTTAGATGTGAAAGGGTTTTTGTGACTGTCATCCATTCATGACTTCACATCCTAAGAGATATGTCACTGATGTAGAATTTAGCACACAGCAACTAGAAACACCTGGCCCCAAGTTCCTTGTTTTTCCTACATGCTCTGAAGAAGAAGCTTTGCTAGTTGTGCTCTCCCATGCACAAGCTTGGGGAACCTCTGTTGGTGTTCCTCAAGAGTGTAGGGAAGAAAGCAGAGGGTGCAGCAATGAACTCCAGAGTCCACTTGTGGACTCTGTACAGCAGGATGTTTCCTCCTCTGTACAGCAGGATGTTTCCTCCTCTGTCTCCTACCACTGCTGCAATCATTCATGCCACATCAAAAACAAAACAAAACAAACAAACAAAAAAAAATCTTAATCTGCTACCAATAGAACAAAGTGCAGCTCCTCGGGTTAGCTGCTTCATTATGCTCCAGCATCTCTGTCAACTGGCTCACTCATACCATAGTTATTTTTCTCTTAAAGACTTTATCCATTTATTTGACACAGAGATAAAAAAGAGAGAGAGGGCGAAAGAGCAAGCACAAGCAGGAGGAAAAACAGAGGGAGAGGCAGACTCCCTGCATGCGGGGCTCAATCCCAGGATCCTGGGACCATGACCTGAACTGAAGGCAGACACCCAACCTACTGAGCCACTCAGGTGCCCCACACCATAGTTATTTAAAGAAATAATACACAGGCATGAAATATAAGAGACTTCTCTATCCATGTCCTTAATTTTCTCAACTAACTGGGAGAAAAGTGTGCAACGTTGTCTTCAAATTCTTAGCTGGCTGCTGAGGGAAAATGTCTACTTCCTCAAGCTCTGTATTCTCCAGTGTATTGACACTTCATTAATATTCTTTTAGTAATATTAATGGTAATGGAAATATTTAATGCCCAGGAAATATACCTGCAAAATTTTAAATGATGAATTAAGGAACAGTTCTTTCAA
>CM052810.1:14603441-14625415 GCA_028533885.1 Nasua narica | reverse complement strand
CTTACATACATTTATGATATTGCTCTATTCCACGTGACTATTATTGAATGGCACAATTTCATTAAAGATCATTTAGAATTGCGGGAGCTGCTTCTGGAGATGTTTGATATGAATAAATTCATTTGAGAACTGTCATACTATGAAAGGGAGTACAATTTCAAACATTTATTGGTCTTTAATTTTTGATTGGTATGAAGAAGCTTTGAAAATAAATTTAGATTCCAAAATTGCTTCCTTAGAAGATTCTTCAGTGAAAACAAAAATGTGAAAAATCTACAACAAGATTTTTCTTAATTCCTCCAAGTCAAGGCAGGGGAACAGATTCTTTCCCAGAGTATCCAGAAAAAATGCAGCCCTGCGGACACCTTGATTTTTGCTTAAATGGAATCCATTTTGGTATCTGGTCTCCAGAAATGGAGATAAAAATCTGTATTTTTCAAACTACCAAGTTTGTGGTAGTTTGCTGCAGTAATAATAGGGAAATAATAGAGCTAATAAATGTGGAAGCAGATTTTTGTCTTGTCTGACACTAAAGCACATATTTTTAATCAGTCCAGGTAGCTCACCAAAATGAAAATCATCAAACAAACAAAGTTCACAAACCCCAATGGGGCCAAAGCCAGCATGGAAACCAAGATAAAGAACTAGGAATCCAACAGTAAAATCTGATTTAAAAAAAAAAGTGTGTATGTTGTGTGTTGTGTTGTTGATGGTGATGCTCTGTAGTAAGAACAGTTTTATTAAAAAAAAAAAGCCTCAAATAAACATTGGCTATATTATACTCTCTTCAAAGTGTTTAACTGGAAAGATCAAGTAAAAATTGCCCAAACAGAGGAGGCACTATCCACAGTAACCAACACTTCAGAAATATCCTCTTTTGAAGAATGCTTCTATGTTTAATTGATTTGCATCTCTATTCATTTCAGGCAAGCTTTTGCTAAATTTAATGTGATTCAATTTAAAGTTATTATCAGGAGAAAAAAAAATTTTTATCATGTTTTATCCTTCTTTTTCAGGTTCTTCTGGTTAACAGAAATGTTTTTAACATTAGCCACTTCAGATAGCGGTAGGTCACTCAATAAGCTGAACTTCGAAAGGAGTAATCTTTGTTTTTCACAGTTCTATCCTTGCACACATGATGATACAATAACAGACTTGCTAATTAGTCTAAAGACCTCAGTAGCTAGCATTCCCTAGGTTCTGTGCATCTGCTACCCATCACCTCTGCCCTCATTGCTATAATTGTCTACAACTATCTACAACCAGTTCCCTCTACCCTCAAATATCCCTGATTTCAGTTATATCTTAAAGATGCTAGAAAAAGAGAAATTTTAGCACAGATCCTACTCCATATTTATATATACTGTTGGCATGTCTCTTTATCCCTGATTTGTATTTATGAAAACAGATTTAGAGAATCCAAAGTCCTACCAAATATTTATTTTCATCTCTGGATCACCTCTTCTTTTCTCTGGTTCCTAATTACATCAAAAAGAGAGATATCTGAGAAAATACATGCAGTATCACTGAGCATGTATAATTTTCTTTTTCTTGAACAAGGTTTTGATATAATTTAAATTCCTATAAAGACACTTGAAATTATTTTCAGTGATAGTGCTTGTATTAATACTACTCACAGGATATTCTTTTGTGAAATTATGATAGTAAATAGCCACGTGTTCTTGCTAAAAAAAAAAATCAAACTCCAATCCTCTCCTCTGCCCTTTGTATTTCCCAAATGAAATTTTGGAAGGGTGCACATCTGTTTCTCTCTTGGAGGAAGGTGTAAAGTACTCAATCTAGTAACCGTTTTCAGCACTGAGTATGTTAGGCAGGAAGGATGACCGACTCTCCCAGGCAGGAGTTATTCCCTCTTGGTACAACAGATACAAAGGTGGACAATGGAAATTACAATCCTTTTCAGACAATCTGCTTTTTATCCCGATGACAAATTGGAAGCCACTCTTCACAACATCGTAAATAGGAAGGATACGATCTGTTGTTCTCTTATAAAATTATGTATTTATTTTTTGATTCCGTCAGGCATATGATTGATATAAAATCTCCAAATGTTAAAAAGTCTATCCCCCAATCACTTAGTTGCCTTCCACAGAGATTTTCAGTATAACCATGAGGCATATATTTTTCTTCATAAGGCATATCAAAGTCTTGTGTTTTGTAATACTAGACAGAACTTAAACACTATGCTTGGGGGTCATTTTAAGCAACAAAATTGCCAACAAAAAGCACAAAAAAGATGTAAAAAATGTGGCACGAAACAGACCCCCAAAAGAGCACTTGTTGACAGTATGAGCAATGAAAAGAGAAGGGAGAGGGTTGCCTTGTTCACCTCAGCTGGGAACATATGCAGTAGGTGACTCAGATATTTTGCTGCTCTGTGCAAATGCAGAAATGAATGCAAAAGTCCTGTGGACATTGATTTTGGGGTTACAAAGAAATTTCACTGAGTAGATGAATCTGCAAATGTAGAATCTGTGAATAATGAGGATTGATTTCTTTAACAAATACCTGGCAATACCTCCTAATAGTACACAGAACGTTGTTCCATTGTTTCAGTTACATTTTATTCCATTTATGAATGCAACACAATCTCTTTTAACCAAACTCTTGGTAATGGAGATGTAGATTATTTTGTTGTTGCTGTTGCAAACAATGCAATAAGAAATATCGTTACACAAGTTATTTTGTATATTTGTACGTGTAACTCTAGTATATATATTTCTAGAAATAGGATTGCCAGATCAAAGTATATGTGAATTTTTCATACTGATAGATATTTCCCTTGCTGCTTTGTTATTTTTTAAATCAAAAACCTGCTCTGCTAAAATATTGCTCTTCAGATTTTGTAAGCAAACATGTCATCTTTTAATAATAGAAGTAGAGCATTCTTTTAAAAAGGAATATTATATTTTTAATTGGAAATCTAAAACTCGAATTGAGCTCCATCCTGTCGGAGCAGGGGGGCGGCGGGAAAGCAAGATTCTTTTAAATTGATTTTGGTACTATGAGACAAAAGTTAGTGGAAAAAAAAAAGATGGTGTGTTTTACCTCACTTTGTTCTGGTTGCTGAGACTTGGTAGAAGGCCAATGTGTTTCAAGCAGCACGTGATGATTAATAAGTGATGACAAGGTTCAGAGACAGTCACACACCCAGGCTGCTTCAGGCAACTCCCATCCCACCACGCTTTTTTTGGCAGCAGACTTATTGATACTGGCTAATAGTAACGTGAATTCTATGATGGTCCAGAGAAGGAGATATGTTGCATATTCTTTCTGTCAAATAAGAATGTGGAAGGAGATACAGGATGACCTTGCACACATTATAGCTGGCCTACTGTGGATTGCAAGATTACTCAGAACTGTCAGAAAAGGAGAATATTTTGGCACTACTTTTGATTAAGGCTCTCTAATTTCTGTCTTCAGCATAAACCCAAGCAGGATTTGCTATTGATATTTGGCCTGGTTTTTGACATTTTCTTCCTTTGACCTATGTGACCGAAAGAGCAGAAAAATTGGGGTCTCGTTAATGGAAGGAGACAGTTTGATAAGCTCGCTCATTCCACAAGGATCTGGGGACATGAAAGGTTTGAAATTCGATAAATGTGTTCTTTGAATAAGAAGCTTAAGGCAAAATGTGGAATGTAGATTTAGGTAGGTGATAAATTCAAGAGCTATTTATGCTTAGAAAATAGTCAAATCAGAAACAGGTTGCTAGCATCAGATGAACCACCAAGGAAGAGAGTAAAATATCAGAATCAGGCAATGAGTCAGAACAGATGGGTCTTGGAGGACCAGGCAGGCGCTGAAGCTGAAAATGAGCTTGACACATTGGATTATCAATTATAGATCCACTAAAAATTGAAAACAGTGATTAAGGAATGAAGGCAAGTTGTGTAGCTTATGAATTTAACAAGCCGGATCCATACACTGATGAAAGCACTGTCTCACTGTGGCACATTTAGGTTTCTATCAGGGTGGGATCTAATTTCTAAGTTTGGCTCTCCTGGATTCTATAGTTGAACTTAAGCAGGAGCACAAGATATTGAAGGAGCATAAAAAACTTTGGATCTGGTATTTTCTCAGTGTCTTAAAAAACTTCTGTGTATCAATATTATAAGTTCTGCTTTAAAAATACCTCAGAATGCTACTGTCTACAGAACCAATACAAGCTATTGAGTATGTCAGAGAAAGGCCATTATTTTTATCCCCATCCATCATTCCTGACTCACCTCCCAGCATTCCACTATATTTACCCGGAACTCAAGCCACTCTGGATTACTAGAATCTTCTTTTAGTATGTTCTCTCTTGCCTGAGATGTTGTACATCCTGTCTCTTCTGCCACCCTTCCTCTTAACCACTTGTAAGACTCACTCCTTTCTGAGGGCTTCACTGACCATCACAGTAGAGCTAAGCACTTCTGTTCTAATTCCCATAACATCTTGCGCAAATCGCTTTCTTATCACATCGCTGCTGCCATTAACACTATTATTCTCATATGATAGATGTGGAAATTGAAGCTCAAAGAGATTAAAGCAAAAAGGTACCTACTCTGAACATCAGTTATTTCCAATCACTGATTGATCTTCAAGAAGTTTCATTGTCTATATTTTCTAGTATGGTACATTTGATATTTGGTCCCTTTGTGTCTGAATGGGATATGGTCTCTTTGTGTCTGAATGGGATAAGGTACATGCCGGACTATCAAAATACAGTGAAAACAGTTTATTTTTATTTTTATTTTTATTATTTATTTATTTATTTGTTTGTTTGTTTGTTTATTTATTTATTTTGAAAACAGTTTATTTTTAAAGTGAAAGGCCAGTAACCTTGAGTTAAGGGAGAGTAAAATTATATATTTCTCATGTAAGAATTATATATTTCTCATGTAAGAATTCTTACATGAGAAATAGGTTCAATCTACCTATAATTGAAGGTAGATATAATTTACCTACCTTCAATTATAACTATAGAACATCTGGTGGTCTTGTCTATCCTCCTATTTAAAATCATTACAATAATATCTGGAACTAGGGTGGGTTACAAACTACCAAACAAATTTCCTGCTCTTTTTCCTCAATACGAACTATTAGGATAATTTTCTAAGAATTATTAGAGACAGGAAGGTATGATTTATCCAAAGTGATACAGTCAATAGCTGTGATGTGACTCAAACACAACTTTTCTGATTCTTCATATGCTGCTTTCTCTCTTATGCTGTTACATAAATAAACTCTTTCTGTTGATTGTCCACATAAATTCTCAACTAAATTTCTACAAATTGAGTGTTGCCTGGTATAATAATGAAGAATGAGCACTTGGAATTTTGTAGGGGCATGCATGTCACTCTACCAATTCGAGCAAGCAATAAACAATACATGTTTTTATTTTCCATAAATCAGTTGATTTCTACTTTAAGCCCACTATTCTACCCAGAGGACAGGAAATTTAATCTCAGTAGTTCTTTCTCAGGGTCTGGGACTTAATAGTGTTAGATTTTTCAGAGGAGGGTCACCAAGTCATATGTCATAAGTTATCCTGAGACAACCAATATTCTTCACTAAATGAGCCCTTTAGGTGTACGGCTGTCTGTGACTTTGTGCCTGTGACCCAGAAAGACATTTCTTTCTGGGGGCTTGTCTGCACCAAGCTAAGGGATTCACTACAATAGACCTCTCTCCTTCTTCCCTTCCCAACACTGAGTGAAATATATAGTTTTTGTGTGGGGGGTTGAAAACATGGCTAGCGGAATCTCCCCTCTAGTTCTTCTAATCAATCTGCCTTTACTTTCAATCTGCCTTTTTTTTTTTTCCTTTTTCAAAAACCTTGCTAGGGCACCTGGGTAGCTCAGTGGGTTAAAACCTCTGCCTTCGGCTCAGGTCATGATCTCAGGGGTCCTGAGATCGAGCCCCACATCGGGCTCCCTGCTTGCTGGAGAGCCTGCTTCCCCCTCTCTCTCTCTGCCTGTTTCTCTGCCTACTCGTGATCTTTCTGTCAAATAAATAAACAAATAAAATCTTTAAAAAAAAAACTTGCTAAATTTTCTAAGGGCTTAAGTTTTTTTTTTCTCCCCAAATATGTTTATTTTTTCAGTGTTACAAGATTGATTGTTCATGCACCACACCCAGTGCTCCATGCAATACGTGCCCTTCTCAATACCCACCACCAGGCTCGCCCCTCCCCCCCCTCCCTCCCCTCCAAAACCCTCAGTTTGTTGCTCAGAGTCCATAGTCTTTCCTAGTTCATCGCCCCCTCCAATTTCCCCCCATTCACCCTTCCCTTCCTTCTCACAATGCCCTCCTTGATTTTCCTTATGCTCCACACGTAAGTGAGACCATAAGATAACTGACTCTCTCCGCTTGACTTATTTCACTTCGCATAATCTCTTCTAGTCCCATCCTTGTGTCCTTGTTGATACAAAAGTTGGATATTCATCCTTTCTGATGGAGGCATAATATTCCATTGTATAGATGTACCACATCTTCCTTATCCATTCATCTGTTGAAGGGCATTTTGGTTCTTTCCACAGTTTGGCTTAAGTTTTTGAAAAAAAAAATGAGAAAGACTTGCAGGCTAGTCATCTTTTCAGGCCTTTCACATACCTTACTTCCCCTGAGCTGGCTTGTTGTATAGAACAGGAAAGAAGTCAGGCGAAGTATGTGTGGTGAGGGGAAAGGGGAAAATACAGCAGGACAGAAATTGTAAATCAATCTAAAAAATCTCAAAATAACAATATCACCCATCAATATTTTTAACCTTATAGTCAACAACTTTCTATATCATAGATGCAGTTACAGAGCATAGGATTAGGAGGGAAAAAAAAGTAAGGATATGACATAATAGCAAAATTTCAAGATATTTCAACATCAAGCCATTGAGTCTGGAAATATCCTTATTGTATCAGATATTAACAAACACATGCCCTTAAAACTTGGACTAATTAGTAATTGTGCCTATAATATTTTAATTAAAGTATCCAATAAAATCTATTTGGTTTCCGAACTCCTATAGCTGATTTTTCTTTAGGAAAAAGGTAAATTCTCTCTAAACATTTGACGCTTTCATCCTGTGTAAATGTGGAACTCTAGAGCTTTTTAATTCCTTTATGAACTTTAGTTTCCTTATGTAACTTTCGGGTGGGAAGGAGACTTCCATGACAGTTTCTATATAGGAGGGTATCTTTTATCTAAACACTCTCAACCTTGAATCTTAACATTGACTTCTCTCGAGAGAAGGAGAGTGAGTTCCCTTGCTATTGAGTTTGGCAGAACTGGGAGTCAGTTCTTAGCCTTTCCCTACCTTCGCTCTAGGGTCAAGCTGCCTATGAAAAGCAGGCCTTCTGACTTCTGCCTTAACATCAGTTTGAGAGGAGATGACTCCTCGTGGGGAGTTCTGTCAAGTTCAGCCTCTAAGCAAGTGGGTAAATTGGCCAACTCTGGGCATCCTTGAGGAAGCTGATGTAATTCCCTTTCAAAGCCATGTTAACTGGTACTAGTTTTATCAGTAATATAGATGATTTTTTAACCTATTCAATCTAACTTTTGTCTTATTTGTTAATTAGTTCACCCATTGGGTGGGAAAAAACAATGAATTAATTAGTTCTCTTTTAAAAAACTGATAATCACTTTGAACAAGCTATTCAGTTTCTAGAATTAAAAGCTGTGCTTCATATGGAACAAGAGAGACTGGCTGAAAAGTTCAAAACAAAATAATAATAATAATCAACTTTTCAACACATTGCCAAATAGGGATGGCTGTGTTGATTTTTTTATTTGATTTCTAAATTGAGATCAACTAAACCTACCATTTGTTTTGTTGTCAGAGTTTGTGTCTAATATAGTTAAATCCATTTTATCTATTACTTTTAAAATTTCCAGTTAAAAAACAATTTCATTTATTTCACAAGTATTTTTGAACAAGACTCAGAATGTACTTTTATATCCTTAAACCCAGTCATTTCCTTTTCCCTTCTAACTCCTTCATTAAACATCTCTTGTACAGTGATACTGGTTGGTATAGACTTTGCCTTTTGGGTATTTTCAATAATACTGGAACTGGAGAATAGAAAAATGTTGATTTGCTTCTTCTAGATTTTATTTTATTAATGTGGCTGCAGAACCATGGCAGAACTAAATTGCTCTGATCTTACCCAGTGTTGGTAAGCTGTGGTCTCAAGAAAGAATTTTCAGTCAAAATCCCCAAAGGTTATTTAGTGTTTCTTTTTACTAATTAAAAATCATCCATTTGAATGGAAATAATAGTGAAAATCTAATTTTATGAATTTTTGCTGTAGGGATCAAAATGAATGCAGGTAGAAGGTACTTGAGTTGGTTTTCCCAATAAAAATTAACACAGGATTAAAGTTGAAGACAATCAAAATTTTTATAAAGTAATGAGGCAATTGAGTATGGATATAATTTTAGATTTTGCCTATATATATATATATATATATATATATATATATATAGACCTTATGTAAATTTCACGTGTAGATTTCTTAGAGCTCATAGCTTTTAATAATAATGTTGTGTTGCTTGGTATATAGATGTGAGGGAAAAATAACACAATATGAGTATATGGTTTAAATGGTTTTGTGTATGTACTCTCTATATCTTATCTCTTATTTACTGACTTTTCATTTAGAGTGATGTTAAAATGAACCAATGGTTGTTCAAGTATTATTTAATGATAATTTAAAAATCTTAATTACTTAAGTAGCATTGGCCATGGAAGAAGTGAATTTTGGACTGAAGGCCTTTTTCCATTATTATAACGCTGCCATACTCAAGTCTTTCTACACTCATCTGTTCATGTTTTTTGGTACTGAGATTCTTACTTTTATGATTATTGCTATCTCATTTGTGAGACTAAGTATGATTATTCATTAATAGCCTTAATAAATTAGCAGCAGAGAATGAGTTCTCTCTGGCATATTCTTTAGGAATGAGTGATCTAGCAGGGAGATTTTTAAGTGGTAAATCAGACTAATAGTAGACTTCTTTGTGACATTTAGAGCATAACAGGCCAAGAGAAGAGGAATATGAAGCCAGTTAGAACTTTCACATGATTATTTAGCCAATCATTTATATACTTAAGTATTTCTTCAGCACCTACTATAGCTCAGACTCTACCATACGGGGGTTAATGTTGCAAGAGCCTCATGCAACTTTTCAGGTTATCCATTTTAGTATCTCTTCCATCCCTGAACATCTTATAGAGGCCAGTGTCTTGTTCAGTGTTTGTCTCTCCTGTTAGAATATAAGTTCTATGGAGGAGTTTCTGGTGTTAAATGCCCGTAAGCTAGCCCTGTGTCTTGCAGGTTATAGCTCAATAAATATTTGTAGAGTCAGTGAACAGATATGACAGGCCCTGTACTTAGTGATGGAGAAATAAGATGAAGTAGCACACTGCCCTTGGCGTATTCTAGCTTAATACCTATTCAGGAAATTATAGTAAATCCAATCCTGTCATCTGAGTGATCAAAGTTAAACTTTAATGTTATTCCTCCTAAAAAAGAACCTAATTTCTAATAGCTAATTTTTTTCATTGCTACACCATAAGCAAATATTATATTTCTATGTCCTTTACATGGGGCTAAGAATGTATTACCATATCTGATGTATTGTTACATCTTCTTTTGTACTCCTCATGAATAGTGGGTTAAGCCTCTGCCTTTGGCTCAGGTCATGATTTCAGGGTCCTGGGATCGAGCCCCACATTGGCCTCTCTGATCAGTGGGGAGCCTGCTTCTCTCTCTCCCTCTGCCCCCCTCTCTGCCTACTTGTGATCTCTTTCTGTCAAATAAATAAATAAAATCTTTTCAAAAACTAATATAAATCAGGTATTTTTATGTGCTGATAGCTTTTCTTCTTTTTTCTTTTCTTCCTTCTTTCATTTTTTCCATCTTTTTTCCTTTTCCCCCCAAAATCACTATAGAATTGGAATACTTGAGTATCTTTCTGAATTAATGTATCTGAAGGATTTTAAAAATATATCTTAAGAGTGTCTGAGAATTTAGAAGCTATAATTTCTTAAAAGGTTTTCTTTTGGGGGCGCCTGGGTGGCACAGTCGGTTAAGTGACTGACTCTTGGTTTTAACTCAGGTCATGATCTCAGGGCCTTGAGATTGAACCCCACATCGGGCTTCATACTCAGTGGGTAGTCTGCTTGATATTTTCTCTGTCTCTCTCTCTCTCTCTCCTGTACCACACTTGCTTTTTTTTCTCTCTCTCTCTCTCTAAAATAAATAATAAAAAAAAAGGTTTTCTTTTGTTGTGTATTTATGTCATTCTACTGATGTTAGAGGTTTGATAAATTTACATATTACTTCAAACAATTAAAGGTAAATCTGTCACAGATGTTGCAAGGGTCCTTAAATTTTTAGTTCAGAGGTGTAAAAATTTGGCAGAGTAAACCATCTCCTCAGTAACTCCCTTGGCAATTAATAAAGCACAGCATCTAATTGTGCACAAGTTGAAAATGTATCTGCACTGAGGCTTGACCAAAGGACATGCCTAATAAAACACATATGTGCCTTGTGTGCATTCACATTTAGAGCCAGCCAAAGTAATGATGCTGTCTTCAGTGTTGTCTAAGAACAGTATTATTCTAGTTGAAATCAAATTGCATTATAAGAAACTGCTATGAGGTGACCAAGGACATGTAATGCCTATTACTAGGAAAGTACCATCAGTGGTACAACCACTTCCCCAGGTGCCAACCTGAATTATATCACAATTAGAAAGGGAAAGTCTCAGGAAATAATGCTGAATTGCAGGTGGGGACTGTTGGCTTTTTGGCCTCTTTGGACCTTTGCCCAATTCAGTGACTTTTCATTAATTATGTTGTCAGTGCAGCAGACCCTGGTAACCTGAAAGAGCTCATCTACTCCTTGGAGGAAAGTATAATGGAAAAGTCTACAAAGTATTTGCCAACCAAGTACTTGTCAGAAATATTTAGTACCTACTTAAGTCAGTGTGAAAATAAAGGAAGTCAAGAAAAAAATAAGGAAATTTTTCTGACTGGAGATTCTTGGTACTCACAGTGCAGAAAATTTGCAAGGACTTGAATTGCTGACATGTGAGTTTTTTTCCCCCTTCTTATTCCTGGAATCCACTTAGTATGCAAAATTGGAAACATGGTATTGTAGCACTGTATACTTCCATGAATCATAGGTAAATCTTATTTTCTGCTATTTCTTTTTTTTCTTAAAAAAGATGATAAATGAGGAGTTCTTCAGGTCATCACAAAAATAAATGGATTCGATTTTCTATCCATATCATCAAGTGGACCAAAGGGTGAAAATTTATGCCTCATTTTGATCAATTAACTAAAAATATAAAAAGGTAAAATCAACTCAACCTTTTCAGGCTTCTATATTGATCAAATAATCAGTTCAAAGATATTTCCTCACTAGGTAGCCACTAATATTAGCATTAATTATATACATCTTTAGCTTTCCAGAAAAAAACCAGAAACATGTATTTGCTGCATACTGTATGTAACGTCTGAAACATAAAAGGTATATTAATATCTAATAAATAGTATCAAATAATAGAAGTTAAGGAGAGTGTACCTCCATATGTATTATTTATGATTGTAAGATTTATTACAAATTAACTTTTCAAAGTGGAAAATGTTGTAATGTCTTTCTGATTATATGAAGTATACATACTCACAAAATAAATACTTTTAATAAGTAAAACAATAGAAAAAATGGGAATAAGAAAATCAGCACACCGAATTCCACAATTCAGAGATGATTTTCATTTACATGTATTAGTCCTTGACTATTTCATGAATACCTTAGAGTCAACAAGTCCAAAGCGAAATTAAAATCTTCCACCATATTTCTGCTTATTGTCATATATTCTCCATTTTGGTATCTATCTAGCTCAAGCAACACAGCCAGGCTTAATAACTGGTTAATTTTTCTTCCTCACTTCCAACATTCAGTGGATCAAGATCAATTCTGCTCCTTAAGCACTGACATTTATTCACTTCTCCCTATTTATACATCCACCTTCTAGTATAAGGAAACATTAACTCTTGTCTGGTGTATCCTACAGCCAGCTATCCAGCCTCCCTACCTTCCCTTGATTCCCCCTAATCCAGTGATCCCCAGCTGGGGTAATTTTGTCATCCAAGGGACATTTGTTTGTCATTTTATTAGTCACAACTATTCACAACTAGTAGGGATGGTGCTACTAGCATCTAGTAGGTACAGGTCAGGGATACTGCTAATCATTCTATAATGCCTAGAACACTCCTCCACAGAAAATAATGCAAATTTGATTAGGCCAAACTCTTGCTTAGAATCTTTTGATTCTTCTTCTTGTTTTAAAGTTTACATCCAAAAGTTTTGTTTTGTTTTTTAAAGATTTATTTATTTATCTGAGATTATATATATATATATATATATATAGAGAGAGAGAGAGAGAGAGAGAGAGAGCGCGCGTGGGGCCAAGGGAGAGGGAGAAAGGGTCTTAAACAGACTCCATGCTGAGTGCAGAGCCTGATGCTGGGCTTGGTCTCAAGACTCTGAGATCACAACCTGAGCTGAAACAAAGTGTTAGACACTTAACCAACTGAGCTACCCAGGTGCCCCTGGATTCAAAAGTTTTAAGTTGACCTACTTGCTTACCTTGCCAAATTTATGATATAAAACGTTCCTTTTCATTTGCCTGAGCAAAATTCAACATATTGAATTTTTCAAATTTCCTTGATCTCACTGTATTCTTTCGAAAGAGTGTTTTTGTATTTGTTCTAGTATCTCTCTGGAATGCCTTTCAACCCTCTGCCTCCTTATGGCCTACATAACCTTACTCATTTGCAAGTCCGAGTTTAAATGCCACTTCTTCAGAAGACTTTCCTAATTCCTGAGACCAATTTAGTTCTCTGTACTGTACATACTCTTAACGTTCTATATTTCTCTTTCATCGCACTCATAAGACTTTTATTATTCATCCACTCTTTCATTATATGGGAAACTGAATGAAGATATGAACTGGGTCTATATTGTTTATCTTTTTATTTCTAGTGTTTGGCACATATGAGGATCTCAAATTGTTGTTAGATTAATCACTATTATGGAAATCAATCTCACTGATGTTTATTGTTATATGTTGTTTTCATAATAGATAAGTTTGTTTTTTTTCCATCTTCTCTTTGCTCCACTCTTCTTTGTTAGTTTCATTGTCTTCTAAATTTTGCTATATGGCCCAATCCCTACCCATCACTCCTAGTAATTTTTAGGTATGCTGCACGTTTTAGATAAACTACTTATTGTGTATATAACCTTAGGTAACAATTACACATTGTATGTATTTCCTAATTTATAAATTATATATTCCTAAATTATAAAGTTTTTAAATTTATAAAGTTTTTAAATTTAACAGTAGACACTGAATTTCTTCATCACCTGCAAAAATGATGAAATTCTTCACTTCCTTTTTCCTTTTCTGGCAAGATGATCTTAGACTTTGGTGCCAATCTATTACTTAATTTTATTACTGTTACTACTTAAATTTTTTCTTCATAGTATTCTTTTAACTTTTATAATGGTATCTAGTGATATATATGGTAATAGGGTGGTAAAAATAAACACTACCAATATTTAAGGTAAATCTATGTTTATATTTATTCCCTGCTTTTCCTACTGGTCTGCCCATACCATAAATCCTTCATTTGTTACTTCTGTATTAGAATATGTTGGTTGCCTGGATTGGTCTAAATTTTCCTGAGAAATTATATGTCTACCTACTTACTTACCTATTTATCGTCTATCAATTTCCATATTCCCTGAATATTTGAGAATCCCTTCACACGTGATTAATAATTGCAATGGTTAAATAAATAATTTGTCCAGAATTTTCCCCCTCGAAATTTTGTAGAAGTTGTTACACTGTCATCAGAGGTTGACGAGATTATACAGGCAAGTCATATTTTTCTTCTTCCTGGTAGACGATCTCTTCCTTTTTTTCCTATATAGGTTAAGATTTTCTTTTTTATCCTTGAAGTTAAAGAATATCGTTATCAAGATATATCTCGGTTTTTGTTGCTCTTTCTCTCATGAGGAGGATCTATTCAATTGCAAACTCAGGTCTTTCTTAATTTTCTGTAAGTTTTCTTTTTTTAAAAATACATTGTTTCATTTGTCTACATCTCTTCTTTAGACATATGTTAGCTCATATTTCTTTGCCCTCCATGCCATCATCTTTTTTCCACTTTCGTCTTTCTCACTATTCATTTTTTCTGTGATTTTTCTCAAGATGTCCTTCACATCAAATTTCAGTGTATATTCATTCTCTCCTTTACTAAGTTTCTATTCTAGTTAAGTGTGCATTTGCATTATTATCCATTGAATTACCTTGCTCAATCAATGACTATTTGCTCAGTTGATAACTGTTTCATCTTGTTTTCTTACCTAATAACTCATTTTGAATCCTGTTTTAGAGTCCAGAGCTTCCTTTATACATTCGACAAATGGATGTTATATTACAATGTCTTCTACTTTTCTGGAATGGTGAATTAAACCTCTCATAGTATGATCTTAATCTAGCATTCCTCATGGGGTTCTTTTTTCCTTCCCCACTCCCACAACTATAATCCACTCTAACTATATCTTGAAATTATTGGGTAGTTTTATATTTATTTTGTTTGTTTAACTCAGAATAGATGTTTTCTCTTGAAATGTTATATATCCCACTTCCCTCTTACCTAAATCCTTCTCTTAAACATTAAACAGAGCTGGATATTGATGGTTTCTATCATTTGTTCAGCCACTTATCTGTGTAATATTTTGGAATCATACTTTGAGCAGTGAATGATTGGGTTCACTTAACACTATACTTCTCTGGAATAATCTGCATTAAGAACTGTCTTTCTAAATTGTTGACATACAGTTTTGAATAAGAGAAATTATCTTAAAGTTTTCTTCAAAATCTTTTTACTCAACCGTACTGCTCTTTTGTTAAATTTTTTATTTAACTGTAAATCAGGTCTATAAGATATATTATACTCATTGGCTTTTATTTGGGATAATTCAAAAACTGTTACTGTTTTTATGCTTGGTGTTAATAAACAACAATGCCCTCTTTCAACATGTTCCCTGTGTATAATGCTTTACTCACTACTCAGATAAAATTATAATGGTGGGAAAAAAAATTATAATGGTGGGAAATTTTTGTTTTTGGCCAACAATGAAATAATAGGAACATTTAATCTCTCATCATAAACTAGAGAACAAGAAAATCTATACAAAGTAATGGTTTTCATATACTTTGGAAAATGGACAGTGCAGTACTGTGATCCTTGAGAAAGGGTAAGAAAACAAGGCTAGCCATACAATCACTTTGGCTTTCTTCTTAGAAGCATATTCCAAACCTCAGAGCAAGGAGAAGGGTCCTATCATAGTTGAAATTTATGGGGGTAGATTTTTAAAATAGGGGGATTTATACAGAAAAAATGACTTTAAAAATCTGCCTAGATGTCCAATTGATTCTCTTCTGAATATTAAGTTGAACATTGACAAGGAAGCATGAGTGAGCTATGAGCTGCATGGTTTCTAGATCTTGTATGACAGGATTGGAAGATGTCTAAATTTTTATTAGCCAGAGTTGAGAGTCCTCACTGATCACTCAAGGCATTCACTAGACACCCAAAAAGATTACGCCTTAGAAATGGGGCTAAGCCTTACCTAGAGTATAAGCTACTCTATAAGTACTCAAACAAAGTTAAGGTCAATGACACTTACCTTAAAGGTTTAACTACCAGAACTGACTACCAGACCCTTTAAAGGAACTAAGCAATGACTGGACAATAACTTAAAATTCGCAGTGTCTGGCTTTCAATTGAAAAATATTAGATATGGCAATAAAAAAGATATTTTGACATAAAATCAAGAAAGATCAGTGTATAGAGAAAAGTCCACAAGTGAAAGTGAGGGGATTACTAATATGTTATTATAAATATGTTCAACTACATAGAAGAAAATATGAAGATAGGTAAGAAATGGAAGACACAAAAAGAACAAAATAACACTTCTAGGGAAAATCTAATGCCTAAAATGAAATAGTCACTCATCACATTAGCAGATTAGAAACTTCAAATAAAATCAATAAACTGAAATCATAGCAACAAAAACTATGCCACATCAAGCACCGAGAAAGTAAATTCAGAAAATTAATGGACATAAAATTGGTGAATTGTGTGACAATATCCAGCATTCTAACATACATATAATAAAACTAACATACAT
The DNA here is from genome assembly GCA_028533885.1 of Nasua narica. Classification (NCBI taxonomy): domain Eukaryota; kingdom Metazoa; phylum Chordata; class Mammalia; order Carnivora; family Procyonidae; genus Nasua; species Nasua narica. The sequence goes on along the minus strand of CM052810.1, from coordinate 14,609,138 downwards.
ATAATAAAAGTCCACCAAGGGAGAGTGTCAGAAAAAAGATTTAAAGAAATAATAGTGAAATTTTTTCAAATTTGATGAAAGTTAAATACAGATCCAAAAACTCTCCAAGGAGGATTAAAACAAAGGAAAACACACAGGTAACCTTATAATGAAAATTGCAAAAAAAACCCCCAAACAAACAAAACAGTGATAAACAGAATTTCATAAAAGTACCTAGAGAAAAAAATATGCATTGTGTATAGCAGAATAAAAACAAAAGAACAATAAACTTTTCATCAGAAACAATGTAAGAGAGAGAACAATGGAACAGAAATTTATGTAAAGTACATAAATAAAGAACAAACAACAACAGTCAACCTAGAGTTTTCTACCCTGTAAAAGTATCGAATAACATGATATAGACTTAAACCTAATGACACCAATAATTGCATTGGATTTTGATAGTTTAAACACTCCAATTAAAAGTACGGGATTGTTAAATTGGATTAGAAAGCATAAACCATATACCGTCCTCAGAAAACTCTCTTAATATATAAAGAAACATGTTAAAATTAGAGGTGCACCGTGTAAATATAATAATCATGAAAATGTTGACTTCACAACAAGAATAAAGCAGTACATTTCTAATAAAGGGTCAATTCACTATTTAGACTTAGTAGTTCTAGATGTGTATGTAATTAGTAATAGAGCTTTGAAATGCATGAATCAAATACTGATAAGTGAATGGAGAACTAGCTGAGTTTACAATTATATTTGGAGAGTACATTTTTCTGTCAGTAATAAATAGAGTGGGTAGACAGAAAATCAGTAAGGATATTGAAGACTAGAACAACAATGTCAACCAACTTGACTTGAGTAACATTATAGAATATTCCACCTCTCAAATGATTGTACATTCGTTTCTAGTGTACATAAAAACATTCTCAAAGCTCAACCATAAGCTGCTATAAATCATCAAGTCTTGATAAATTTAAAGGCTTTAACTCATTTGAAGTATGTTTGTTGTCTACAACATAATTAAATTAGGAATAAAGCATGATAAGATATCTAGGAAAACTTCAAATATCTGGAAATTAAACAACATATCTCTAAATTCATAGGTCAAAGAAGAAATCAGAAGGAAATTAGAAAATATTTAAAAATGAATGAAAGCAAAATATAACGAAATTATAAGATTCAGTTAGGCAGTTTATTGAGAAAAATTTATGCATTAAATGCTTATAGTAGAATAGAAGCAAGATCTAAAATCAGTGATCTGTGCTTCCACCTAGCTTGCTTCCACCAAGCAAGAAAAGAAAGAAAAAATTAAATCCAAATTAAATAAAAGGGCTAAATTAGTGAGAGAGCAAATGAAAAAAACTCAATGAAACTAAAAGCTTATTCTTTGAATAAGCAATAAAATTGAAAAATTTCTAACTAGATTAATCAAGAGAAAAGAGAAGACATAAATTACCAATATAATGAATGAAAGATGGACATCAACACAGATTCAAGACATTAAAGGGATAATAAGGAAGTATTATGAGCAAGTGAATATTAATAAATTGTACTATTGTACTACTTACATGAAATGGGCAGACAAAAATTACCAAAATGGAATCAAAAAGGAATAAGAAATCTAGTTTAGGTGTAATTTAGTGGTTCAACATTACATCAAAAAAAGAAGAAATAAAAAAATCTAAATAGCTTTATATCTGTTAAAGGACTTGAAGTAATAAGTAAAATCTCATAAAGACAACTCCAGGCTAAAATGCAGTTGCTGGTGAATTCTATTGATAATTTAAGAAAAAAATAATAGTACTAATTCTACCAAACTCTTTCAGAAAAAGGAGCAGGAAGGAACTCCTTCGAGTTAATTGTATGAGGGCAGCAATTGAAAATCTACCAAAGATTTTACCAAAAAACATAACTATATACCAAGATTTCTTAAAAATATATTTCTCAAAAATAAAAAAATCTATTAAATACTAACAAATCAGATCTAGCGACATGTAAAAAAAAAGGTTAACACATTGGGTATATGACTAAATAGTGTATATACCAAAAATGCAATGTTGGTTTTGCATTTGGAAATATATTACACCATGTAAAATAGTAAAGGAGAAAATCTATATAGTCAACTAAATAGAGGCAAAAATTTGGCAAATTTTGCCAAAAGCGTTTGGCAAAAATTCAACAACTATCCATGAGAATAACTATCACCAAATTAGAAAAAAAGAGAACTTCCTTAATCTGATAAAGAGCATCTACAGAAAAATATAGCACTGGTGCCATATATAATCATGAGACTGAATATTTGGCTCTAAATTTGGGCAGAAGGCAAATTTTTCTTTCTCATCTCATCACTGTTATGCAACATCTCAGCAATAAAGTACAAAAAAGAAATAAAAGACATTTAGATTGGATAGAAAGAATCAAAGTGTCAATTTGCAAATCACACAGTTGTTATTTAGCAAATGCTCTGAAATATACATCAAAGGTATTGTATTTAATAAGTCAACTTAAAGTTATAGGACAATAGGTTAATATACACAAATCAATTTTATTTTTATTTAGTAGCAATGAGCAATTGGAGGTAAAATCAAAACCAATATTTATAATAACATTAAAATCATAAAATACTTAAAAGTAATTTTAAGACAATATGTGCAAGAATTATTTACTGAAAACTATAAAACATTGCTGAGAGAAGTTAAAGATCAAAATAAATTGAGAACTCTATAAACTCATGAATCAAAAGACCAAATGTTTATTTATTTTTAAATATTTTATTTATTTTTTTGACAGAGAGAGATCACAAGTAGGCAGAGAGGCAGGCAGAGAGAGAGGGGGAAGCAGGCTCCCTGCTGAGCAGAGAGCCCTATGCCGGGCTGGATCCCAGGACCCTGAGATCATGACCTGAGCTGAAGGCAGAGGCTTTAACCCACTGAGCCACCCAGGTGCCCCAAAAGACCAAATATTTAAAAAGTCAGTTCTCCAAAAATTGATCTAGAGTCAATGTAATCTCAAGATTTCTGAGGGTATTTTATAGAAACTAATGAGCTGATTCTAAAATTTATATGGGAAAACAAAGGACCTGAAATAGCCAAAAGAATTTAAAAAATGTGACAAACACTGATTTCAAGACTTGTTGTAAAGCTATAATAATATAGTAATTGAAACAAAGATACTCAGAAGAATGGGACAGAATATAGTTCAGAGACAGACCCAAGCATATATGGTCAATTAATGTTTTTTAACCAATGTGCCAAAGTTATGCACTGCGGAAAGAATGATTTTCTTTTTTTGTCAAAATATGGGGGAACAGCTGGTTGATTATCCATATACAGAAAAGGAACCTGAATCCTTACCTTATACTACACATAAAAATTAACTGAAACTGGATCAGAGAGTTAAGCATAAAATTGAAAAGTGTACAACAGAAACCAATAGGGAAGGAAAATTTTTCTTGATCTTTGGATAGATACAATTTTTTTGGAACAGGACATAAAAGCACAAAGCATAAGAGAACAAACTGATAAAAGGTAGGTATCTGTATATATAAAACTTCAGCTCACAAAAAACATGTAAGAAAAGAAAAAGAAAGGGGGAATATACATATATATGAAGGATGCATGTTGAGAGTACATGAAAAACTCTTACTACTCAATAGTAAGGCGAGATAATTAAAAATTGGCAAAAGGTTGAACGTACATGGCTTTAAAAGGTGCACACATGGCCAATAATCATATGAAAAGTTGCTTAACATCATTAGCCTTCTGAAAAATGCAAATTAAAACCACAATTAAATACTATCACACAATAGTATAATGATTACATTATAAAGTATATCAAGATTCTATGGAAAAACTTGTACACAAATGTTATACAGCTTTGTGTATGATCCTCTTGACTGGAAAAAATCTCAAATGTTTTTCAGCAGTTGAATGGATAAACAAGCAGCTGTGTGTGTATACAATGGAATAACACTCAGCAGTGTAAAAGAATAAACAGACTGATACAAGCAAACATATGAATGAATCACAATAAATCCTGTGAAGATATACAAAAATTCCTGCTCAGATATAAAGCTTGATGTATAATTTTATTTATATGGACCTCCAAAAGAGTCAAATTTAATCTAGAGTGAAAGAGAACAGCTCAGTGTTTGCTTGGCACCAGGACAGAAGGGGAAGGATTGATAGAGAGGGGCACACGGAAACTTTTGAGGGCGATGGGAATACTCTAGATTACATTAAGATTACCCAGGTGCCTAACCTTGTCAAAACTCATTGAAATACACACTTCAAATGAGTGTCTTTCACTTTATGTCAGAAAAACTCAAGTTGCTGTCCTTAAGTGTATTTGCAGGGACAAGGTATCAGTAAATATTCCAGGACTGGAGAATATAAGTGGACTTATTTATAAGTATGCACAGTATACATACAACCTGGAGACTCTTAAAAATTATTCAGTAGATGTGTGGGTGTGGATGTTGGAACTGCAGCAACAGGTGGATTATAGAATCAGTAAAATGTGATATGGTAGAAATCCTGATGTGACCTCATGTGTTTCTGAAGACTGGTAAAGTCTGAAGATATTTGAATTACATCCAAGAAAACAGAATCACTTTTCTCTTTAGTTTAAAAAACAGTTGTTAATAGATTTTCTAATACAATTTAATCGTGGTCCCTCCCTGGAAATAGAGCAATTGGATATATTATATATATTGAAGTATTTGTAATATGTTATAAATTCAATTTGTACAGATATCTATGATCAGTAGAGTAATAAACATAATTTGGAATTGCAAAGCAATATGTTGAAAAGTTTAGGAGCTTTTGGGTGGCTCAGTTGGTTAAGCATCTGACTCTTGATTTTGAATCAGGTCAAGATTTCAGGGTCATGAGATTGAGCCCCAGGTTAGCCTCTGTGCTGGGTGTGGAGCCTGTTTGGGATTCTCTCTTTCCCTCACCCTCTGCCTTAATACCCCATTCACTCATGCACTCTCTTTCTCTTAAAAAAAAAAAAGTTTCTATAGAGCAATAATGTTAGAGCTGGAAAAGAGCTGGAAAAGTTTCTATAGAGCAATAATGTTAGAGCTGGAAAAGAGCTAAAATATTTAATCCAATTTCTTCATTTCAAATATGGTGACAGAAGCCTAGTTGGTTGTTGGTGGATTGCATTATGACCCCTGATTTTTTTACTTTTTTAATTTATTTTTTATTAACATATAACGTATTATTTGTTTCAGGGGTACAAGTCTGTGATTCATCAGTCTTACACAATTCATGGCACTCACCATAGCTCATATCCTCCCCAATGTTCACACCCAGTCACCCCATCCTTCACACTCCCCTCCCCTCCAGTAACCCTCAGTTTGTTTCCTGAGATGAAGAGTCTCTTATGGTTTCTTTCCCTCTCTGGTTTCATCTTGTTTCATTTTCCCTCCCTTCCCCTATGGTCCTCTGTCTTGTTTCTCAAATTCCTCATATCAGTGAGATCATAGGATGATTGTCTTTCTCTGATTGACTTATTTCACTTAGCATAATACCCTCTAGTTCCATCCAAGTCATTGTAAATGGCAGGATTTAGGTTTTTTTAGTATTCCATTGTATATATATTTACCATATCTTCTTTATCCATTCATCTGTTGATGGACATCTAGGCTCTTTCCGTAGTTTGGCTATTGGGGACATTGCTGCTATAAACATTTGG
>CM052810.1:14554345-14602941 GCA_028533885.1 Nasua narica | reverse complement strand
AGTTGAGAAAGAGTGGCAAAAACCATAGATGATAGATAAGATATATATAAATGTCTTGAGAATGAAGTTACTACATGTTATAAACATGAAGGTTGGAATTTAGTCCCACTTGCAATAGGGCCCAATATCACTCTAGGAGCCCAGAATGTGAAAACATATAGTAACACCAAGGTATTTTTTTTTCTTTTTTCAGTTAATACCCTTCTCATCTTTGTGCCAATAGGAGACAGAATAGAGCAGAAAACATAGATTCTAAATCAAGTGAATCCCTTCACCTCATTCAGCATAAACATGGTAATATTATTGTTGGAATAATAAAAATTATAGTAATTAGACAGAAAGGGAAAAGAGAAAGTAAGAGAATTTATATGCATTGTATGTTCTCTGAGTCAGAAAGACTCTGTTATTACAATTACTCTGTTATTCAATTACTCTGTTATTGGCAATAGAGCCAATTGCTATTTATGTTATGCCAGGGATCTTTGTCTCTCTCTTTCTCAATTTCCAAGGTTTAGCTGTGAGAGAAAAAACTATTGACTAATTAAAGAAGGGAGAAAAAGGAGTAACACGATAGAATGTCCAATGTAGCAAGAAAATATGATACTACAGAACAAATATGAGAGGGTATAGCTCAATAGTAGAGCATTTGACAGCAGAACGAATATGAGTTTCAATCCTCACCACTACTATTACTGTATTCTGTGTCCCTAACAAGCTATTTGATCTCTTAAGTTTTCTTCTCTGTATCTGTAAACATGAGATGTGAAGCCATCCATTTATAGTACGTGTTCCCAAAAAAATGTAGTGTTACCTAGTCGGGTCACCTTGATAATAGTCTTTCCTGACTTTTTGCATATTTCACACTCTACAAATTAGCTGCAATGTACCAAGACCCTGGAACAGCACAGATTATTTTTAACAATATAAACAGTGGCATGTTGTATTATCTTCAAAAAGTATTTCTCAATTCTATTCCCCCCCATTTTGATTGTCTTACCTCATTTTAATTTATTTAAAATTATTTTTTTTTCTTTCAGGGGCACCTGGGTGGCTCAGTCAGTTAACTGTCTGACTCTTAAATTAGGCTCAGGTCATGATTTCAGGGTTCTGAGATCAAGCCCTGCCTCATGATCCACACTCAGTGGGAAGTTCACTTGAGATTCTCTCTCCCTCTCCTCTCTTTCTTTCTCAAATAAATTAATTAAATCCTTAAAGATTTTTTTAAATTTATATATCACCTAGGTAAATCCCACTTACCTCTTTTATATATGAAAAAAATATAATAGAGTTGTTGGGTTATAAAACACTAAAACCATAAGAATCAACTCTATGTTTCTTGGATAACTCTTGACTTGAAGTTAATTACAAAATCTTATCCCAAGAACAGAACTGAAATTATGTCATAGTCAGCTTAGGCGGCCATACAGAATACCATAAATTGAGTGGCTTAAACAACTGACCTTCATTTCTCATAGTTATGGAGGCTGGGAACTATGAGGTCAAGGTGCCTACAGTTTTAATGTCTGGTAGGAGGAGCTCTCCTCCTGGCTTGCAGAAGGCTGCCTTTCTGCTGTGTCCTCACAATGTAGAGAAAGGAAGCCCTAGTGTCAATTCCTTTTCTTATAAGAACATTAATCCCATCAAGGCCCCTCCCTTGACCCCATCTAAACCTAACAATCTCCTAATGGGTCCACCTTTTAATACCATCGCTTTGGGGATTAGAGTTTCAACATATGCATTCTGAAGTGGACACAAACAAAAGTCTGTAACAAACGGCCTTGCTAAAAAGAAAAGAGAGAAATAAATACGCATGTTGATGTCTAACAGCATTAAAAACAGGACAAATTAGCTCTGTAAAATAAGACATCTTAACTCCTACCATTCACTCAAAATTACATAAATAAATTCTGCTAAATCATATAGTGTTTGGATTAATCCTGGAGTAAATGAATAATTACAGCAGTCATCAAAGAATGAATATGAAGGTATCTTTTGGCATCATAAAATTAATGAACAAAATTTTTACTGTTTAGATCATATTTTCATTGAGTCATCAAAGTAGAATGAATACTTTTGGAAAAATTGAAGAAATTTTGTAGAGATGTCTTGAATTAATGCAGAGTCAAAGCTCTATTTTTTTAAACTTTAAAAATACCCTGTTTTTCAACTTAAAAATATTTAGTTAAAGGACTGAGATAACAACAAAAGAGAAAAATAAAAGTTAAAACTTTCCACAACTCTGGTATTTACTGTCAAAATCCTCCAGGATATTTTGGGAGAAACAAATGCCTAAGTAGCTCAGAAATGAACATTTTCTCATGCATGTAAAACAACCAGATGTTTTCTTCCTGAAAAAAAGAAGTTATCTGTTTTCAGAAAATGTTTGCTATCCTACCTAAATATCATTAATTGTGCAATAACAATTGTTTTTTGGTGGTATTTTTAACCTTTTCCTTAAAATCATCTACAAAATTATCACTTCTGCAGAATAGGATAGTTTCTAAAGGCCATTTCATAAGAAAAAAGTTCTATCTAAAGAAGAATAAAGTATTATAATTTACCACTATCACATAATTCAAGGAAATGCAAGAAAGAGAAAAAAAACAACAGACCCAATAAAAAATAACTATCACTTTTGTGTCCGTGTAACATTCATAGTTTTTCCCACTCTATGACTCTTATATTAGTTATAAATATCTAAATTGGCTATTTGCATGTATATGTATACATTTTTTTTCTGTACAATTGATAAACATGATTTGTATTAACTGCCAAAATGACAGAAAGGTTGAGAAACTCGCCCATGGTTATAGGAGGTCATGGTGAAAGCCACAGCTGAATCTAAGCAGTTTCAATTCTAAACCATACATTCTATTGCCTTTTGGTAGCCTTGGATTAACTGGCATAAAGAATAAAAGATTACGTCAAGGAAGATGGACTTGCTAGAAAATGTTAAGGAGGTGAGAGAAACAGAGATTGTTTCATTGCCACAAAGACTTACCACCACAGCATTAAATTTGGTGGTAAAAGAGAAGCCCAGTGAGTAGCAAATATCATATTTCCATTGTGATAATTCAGCTATGATAAAAGAAGATACTTGAAGGTAAAATCATGTTTTAAAACAGCTGTTTTATTAATACTACATGCATGATATGAATACATTAAATCATAAGTTGTACCTTCAGGGAAAATAGAATCTAGTATGGAAGAAAAAGCATAAGTGAACTTTAAAAAAGAACCTGTAATTTTAAAAATGGTTCAAGAAGGCAATAAAAAGAATAGGCAAGATAACTGGGCAAAGATGACAATATTTAATTATGAAGGCAAATATATCATTATATTATAATAATATAAATTAATATAATTTGATACATAAACTACATGATAAAATAAAAATAATATATAATAAAATATTATTGTTTTATGATAAGGTTAGGAGAATCCTTCCCATCTTACTAAAATAAAATAAGTCATTTTCCTTAAGGAAATAAAAATCATTTAATTAGGGGTGCCTGGGTGGTTCATTGGGTTAGAGCCTCTGCCTTCGGCTCGGGTCATGATCTCAGGGTTCTGGGATTGAGCCCCACATCAGGCTCTCTGTTCAGCGGGGAGCCTGCTTCCCCCTCTCTCTCTCTGCCTGCCTCTCTACCTACTTGTGATCTCCCTCTCTCTGTTGAATAAATAGAATCTTTAAAAAAAGTCATTCAATTAAATGTAATTTTAACATATCAATAATAATGTTTTAGGATTCAAACTTCATTATATTACAGAATTATATTAGACAAAAATATAATTAGGCCAAAATTATTACATGGTCAGAGGTTTATTTTTCAGTTATACTATGTTTAAAATCCATAATGGCATTACGTTGTTAATATATTTAGATAATTTCTGTAGAATACTGAATATTCTGTTCTTTGTATATATGACTATATGCTGATGTCATTCATATGAGAATATCAGATTTGCATGTTGGTAAAAATATGCAAATGTTTTGTGGGTTTGTTTGTTTTATCTTTCCATTCCTCTGGGAAATAATAGTGGTCTTTTGCAAACTTGAAATAGCACAATTTCCTGTATTTTTGATGTTCTCTAAAACACACACTATGACTATATAATTCAGTGCAGATAAGATGTTGGCATTAAATGAAACTGTTATAGTTGTTCTCTGTGCTTTTTCTAATAATTGTGCCACCCCATTCTTCCCTGGCTACAATTTTTAAATAGATTTAGTGGGAGTTTTTGTATTCCATATGAAATATAATCATAACCTTTAGAATCAAATTTCTCCTTCAACTAATAGTCTTTAAAGTGGATCATTTAAGATTTCCCCCCTTAGCTTCTATATTCCTATTTAATCATTATTTAACACCTCTACAGTCCTTTATCTGATCATCATTTCTCAAAATTCTCAAGCATGACAGCCTCCTGAAATACCCACTAAAAAGCCATATAGTTAATTTCTGCACAGGGAATGGACACAAGATTATTTTACCATAAATTGTCAGTCTCATCTTCCCAAGCTTGCAGAGACACGCACATAATGATGCTGTTCAGTTACAAGTCCACATTTATTGTAATGCACTATTTATCATTATTCGGGAAGCTGAGATTCTCCTGTCGAGACAGAAGTGTCAAATGAACTCAGCACGTTCGAGGGGATTTAAAGCAAAGTCAGCTTTGGTTCAATAGGTATTTCTTCGTACTTAGGAACCTAACCCCAGATGTGTTAATGCACAAAGCAATAGGGTAGATATGATGGAGTTTTAGATGCACCCACTGAACATGTGGCAAACACGGGAATACAGTAAATCACATCATCTTTCACCGAATCTACTACTCAGAGAAATAACTTAAGGACAGCAATTTACTAAGGACTAGCCGCTTAGAAAGCATTTATTGAGAGCCTACTCCAGTCTTCATCCACAAATTAGGCAAAAATAGTCTTTGCAGCACGTATTACTTGGAGGTCACTGTTCTTTCCTTCCTACATAGGGCTCTTGTTATGAGGAATAAAGAAGACCCATTTGGGTCTCTTCTCATATTGTTTCATATGAAGGAACTTTGAGAAAGGATTATGTGCAAGTACGTCTAGCAGAAAAATAGGAGTGAACTCAATAGTTTCACTTCTGTCCTGCCTTGAGCAAGACTCCTTTTAAGATTTTTTTCTGCATAGCCACTATTTTAAGTAATTCAATACTATACGTGAACCTTGGAATGGTAATTCTCTCGAATTCAAACTGGCCAACTTAAAGTTATTTAAGCAGACAGGATCAGTCTAATGTTTTATTAGAAAGGACTATTTAGCTATTAGAAGTAGGAAAGGGAAAGAAAAAAAAGAAGTAGGAAAGGAAAAGATAAAAGATCAGACTTATTTAGGATTCTGTTTACAGGGTTTTTTTAAAGCATAAAGTTTTAATATGTCCTTACCATTATCACCCTACTTCAAGAGTTAAACCCAACCACATCAACCCAAAAAGGTAAAATAAGAAATTTATCATTCAAGATTACTTGATATGTAACAATTTCCATACTTTATATGGATTTTGGAAATAAATAAGAAAATAAATTTAAAATAAATGTTTTTATTTGGTTTCTTTGTTCCTTCAAGCACATAAAAATTAAGACTTGAGAATCATATAATGATTTTCTGAAAGAAATATAAAACTTTTCTACTATAAATTATTGAATGGCAGAAGAGTTAAAAGGACATTGGTGAAATAACAGAGTAAGGACAACTATAACTAATGCCCCCATTAAGCAACGGGAAAACGTCAAAAAATTATCAAAATTAACTTTTCAAAACTATGAAAATTAAGCCAAGGTCTACAGTAACCCAGAGAGTATTTATTCAAGAAAAGCAACAATGAGCTCTGTGGCATTTTAACTTCCCTGAGTTCTATCCCTAGCTAGGTCCACTGTAACTTGAAATCCAACAACCCATATCTTGGTGAAAACCTGCCGCCTGGAGATCACTGGAGGGACCAAAACAGAGTAGAAACTTCTGTTAAACTCCCTTTCCAGAGAATCACTACCAATTGACCTATTTGGTGGTTTCCAGGAAGACCTTCCTTGTAAGGTTGTCTTCATTTGACCTGAATTAGGACTTCCCCGAAGCAAAAATACTTTTCTATGAGAGTATTTAAAAACAAATACAGACATTGGTTTAAGTTCCTGGCTGCCTAAGGAAGTGGATAACAATTGAAGCAAATAATAGATGGACCAAAAGCTTAAAAAGAAAAGCTAGGGAATAAGATGTCCACAGTCTCTGCAAAAAACTCTAACCTATTCCTGAGAATCTAGAGATTCATTTCCATACATAAAACTGCACCCTTGCTCAGGGCTATATGACTGAAGAAAGGAACTTTGAGAAAGGATTATGAAGGCCTTAAGCTATTTCTTATCTCTGCTTGAACTTGAAACTCTCTGCAAGCAGGAAGTGAAGTCAAAGGCAGAGCTATTAATTGCCAGCAGAGTATTGAAGGAAAGTCTTAACTTGCACTCAGAGCCTCTTAGCAAAGACTGAGATTTATTGGTTCTAGGTTCATAAGGAAATTTACACTGAATCATTAGTTCACCACTAAGCTAACTGACAGACACATCAGCAGCCACACATAATAAATAATACCGACTCTACAGAATTAGTTTAGAAAGTCACTGAACAAAGGGTAGGAAATACATGAGGCTTTATAGGAAAAAAGTTTTTGTATACTATGAAATTTAGTTGTTACAAAGAAGATGCTAATTGTGATCCTCATAACAATCAGTAAGAAATTAACTCAAAAATAGAGTTTAAAAAGGGGGAGGAATTCAAATGGCACATTAGAAAATACCTACTTAACACAAAGAAAGCAGTCATAAAGAAATGGAGGGAAAAAAAACAGATATAAGCCATTAAACTGAAGGAGCAGAGCAGGGCTGGCTCCTTTTGCTTACACCCACCTTCTTGTGTGTGGCCCCTGCAGAACCTGACTCTGGGAGGGTCTGAGTGTGGCTCAGCCCTCCCTTGAGCTAATTGGCCCAGACCGCCTGTAGATTGGTTTGGGTTAGCCAATAGGAATGCGGAACCCCTGACCCGGAAAGAATATAAACTCCGCCTTTTGCCCACCAAACTTGGGTGCCAATTCTGGCCAGGGTGATAGGCTAGTTCAAACAGTTACTAAGCAACTTTCTGTGTGTTACAATCTCATTGGCCACTGGCCCCTCAAAAACTGCTGCACTTATTGAAACTCGCTCTCTTTCTCTACATCACACCGCTGTGTCGGTGAGTGTGGGAGACTGAGCTCAAGCTAGCTTGAATAAAGGGCTCTTTTGGTTTTGCATCGGACTCAGCTCCCTGGTGGTATTTGGGGAATCTCAAAATCTGGGCATAACAAAATAAGAAACAGAAAGTTACAAAGGGAAGAATGATGTGCTTTCTGAATGCGATTATAAACTAGTTGGATTCGATAAAGCAGAGAGATATACAAATGCTATAGGAGTAAAGTCTTTGGCTTTTTCCAAATTATGCCATCTTTTACATTGATCTGCATTGACTTTTTAAACCTAGAAATTCCTTGAGAATAAATACACCATCTTCCAATATTCTGCATATGGTGAGAGACCAATGGAAAAGTAGCTTTCAAAACCTTAGAAGAAGGGGTAAAAGAGAATTAATTGCGCAACTTCCATATAAAACCTTCACTAGTGATTTCATAAATACCTCCGACCTAATGTTTATCCCAGGTTGATTATTGATCAGGAAACAGTTTGAGAAAAGACCAGTGAGGATAAGGAGGAAGAAAGGGGGCAGGGGGACAAAGACAATGATTCATAATGAAGGACAGGGAAAATACATATTCTCTAGCCTGGCTTCAGGCTTTTAATAGTAAAATCATAGACTATAATTCCAGGTTTTTTCTTGTGTTTTATTTCTTGAGTCCATCACACTAGTCAAACAAACCCTCCATACACACCCTGCCCTTTCTCACATCTTCTCTCCTATTTTGTCATTTCTTTCCCTAGAATGCTATTCTTCTCTCCCATATAAAAGGTATCTTTCCTTTGAGATGTCTTTTCTTCTTTAGATCCTACCTTCATTAATCTTTTCCGGGTAGGCTCTGCTCAAAATGATATCTTTTTTTAAGAGTTTATTTATCTGACAGAGAGAGAGAGAGAGAGAGGGCACAAGCAGGGGGAATGGCAGGCTGAGGGAGAGGGAGAAGCAGGCTCCCTACCAAGCAAGGAGCCTGATGAGGGGATTGATCCCAAGACCCTGGGGATTATGACCTGAGGAGAAGGCAGACACTTAAATGACTGAGCCACTCAGGTGCCCCTCAAAATGATATCTCTACATTTGAAGGTTAGTTCATTTGAGTTATCATTTATTATTTTTTGTCTTAATTCTGGTCTGAGCATGTCAGGTTCAGAAGAATATACCAGTGGCTTGAACTCTAATGGGTTCATATCAACACATGAAATCTGAAAGTAAGCAGTGCAGCGATGATCTACAGTAGGGATCATTAAACCACAGCCCTTTTATTGAAATAGAGTCATATCCCTTCATTTACATATTGTCTATAACTGCTTTCACATTACAATAGCAGAGCTGAGTAGTCACAACTCTTTATTGGAAAAAGGTTGGTTTACACACACCACAAGGTCATCAAGGACTCAAGCTTCCTCCACTTTCTACTCCTACCTAGACTCAGTAACAAGTTTTTACTCTCACAGCCTTTCATGTTTTCAAAGCCTGCTTTATTTCCAGTCAGTTCCAGCCATTACGTTCATATATCAAACAGTAAGATGGAGAAACAGAAAATGGGGAAAATAACAATTGAATGAATTATTTCCCTTTACAGACTGTCTAGAAATCCTAGCATATGTGCTAATATCTTACTGACCAGAACTTATTCTCATAAGCACTTCTAGTGGCAAAGAAGGCAAGAAATAAGTCTTTTAGCTAAATGTATTGCTATACTTGACAATATAAGGGTTCTGTAAAGAAGGAAAAGGAAATGTACATATTGTGTCAGCAATTAGCAATCCCTATCATAATTAAGAATTGTTTGATTTTAAGAAAAAAAAACAAACTAGCTTAAGTCAGTATTTTATGAAAGAATGCAAAGGAATCTCATGGAATTTAAGGGCAAGTTTCTTATCTGGTCTTATAAAGGAGAGGAACCAGAAATTAGGATATTACTTTCCTTCTTTCCTCATCTTTCCTGGACCATGTGGTCACCTTGCTCTTTTGGCAAGGCTCTCTAATTCTCTCTGGATGCCAGATTTCTCTGCAGAAGTAGATTCAATCCAAAATTCTATGCTTTTCTTAGAATATGGTAACAAATGCCCATTAGCCTTGACTTTCTTTTTTTGATCTAGACGCTGAATACCATGATTAGAGTTTCTGAGTCCCAAATTAAGATTCATGAAAGATAGAAACTCAGTGGTATAACATGGGTCATTTTTCTACCTATGATTAGATCAGTTGTAGAATAGATGATAGTTTCATGTGGGCTAGCAAACTTTACAGGCTATAGGAGGTAAATTCTCTGAGAAGGAGTATGTGAGAGAATAAAGACGAGAGGCATCTGGTGCCTATATTCTATATGCTTATCTTTTATTATCTTATACTGCCAAAAATACCTTATACTATTGGTGATATGTTTAATCTTTTTGAGTGGGCACATAAGGCCTATTGAGGATTCTGCTTTTCAATCTGCTTTTCAGTCTTTTCACTGTAAATCAAAGATGAAAATAAAGAATATATTCCCTCCATATTTTTTATTATTTTTCCAACACTTTCCTTTTTTTTTCATTTTTTTAAATTTTATTATGTTATATTAGTGACCATATAGTACATCATTGGTTTTTGATGTAGTGTTCTATGATTCATTGTTTGCATATAACACCCAGTGCTCCATGCAATCGGTGCCCTCTTTAATACCCATCACCGGGCTAACCCATCCCCTGACCCCCTCTGAAACTCTCAGTTTGTTTCCCAGAGTCCATAGTCTCTCATGGTTTGTCTTTCTCTCTGATTTCCCCCCTTCATTTTTCCCTTCCTTCTCCTAACATATTCATTACATTCCACATATAAGTGAAACCATATGATAATTGTCTTTCTCTTACTGACATATTTTACTTAGCATAATCCCCTCCAGTTCCATCCATGTCAATGCAAATGGTGGGTAATCATCCTTTTTGATGGCTGAGTAATATTCCATTGTATATATGGACAATACCTTCTTTTTTTTTTTTTTTAAAGATTTATTTATTTATTTATTAGAGACAGAGACTGAGAATGAGAGGGGAGAAGATCAGAGGGAGAAGCAGACTTCCCGCAGAGCCGGGAGTCCAATATGGGACTCGATCGTGGGACTCCAGGATCATGACCTGAGCCAAAGGCAGTCGCTCAACCAACTGAGCCACCCAGGCGCCCCTAACTTCTTTATCCATTCATCTGTTGAAGGGAATCTCAGCTCCTTCCACAGTTGGGCTATTGTGGGCATTGCTGCTATGAACATTGGGGTGCATGTGCCCCTTCTTTTCACTACATCTGTATCTTTGGGGTAAATACCCAGTAGTGCAATTGCTGGATCATAGTGTAGCTCTATCTTTAACTTATGAAGGAATTGCCACACTGTTTTCCAAAGTGGCTATACTAATTTGCATTCCTACTAACAGTATAAGAGGGTTCCCCTTCCTCCCCATCCTCTCCAACATTTGTTGTTTCTGGCCTTGTCAGTTTTTGCCATTCTAACTAGTATAAGATGGTATCTCAATGTGGTTTTGATTTGAATTTCCCTGATGGCTAATGATGATGAACATTTTCTTCACGTGTCTGTTAGCCATTTGTATATCTTCTTTGGAGAAGTGTCTGTTCAAAAAATGGTCAGAAGACATGAACGGACACCTTTCCATCATTTTTCTAAAGATAGCAATAAACCAGTCCCCAAATACATCATGTAAAACCAGTTTCTCTTCCACTTCAGAAATGATGAGATCTTAAAGGCAGAAAACTAGTGGCCAATATAAGACCACTGACGCAATCAGAAATTGGCCAAAAAAGCAACCTGAGCACATTTAGGCAAGGACTTCTCCAAGTATAAGAATTACATTTTTTTTCCTCCTATCCCAATTATAACTTGAAACAAACAAACAAAAAATACCTTACATTTACTTGTATGTATTATAGTATGCATTTAGGAAAGCAAGAAATAGTATTTATCAAGTATATAAGAAATCAGAAGAAAAAATTCTCTATCATTATACTATTGTTATTCTCTATATTCATTTCACAGAATACATTACCCATAAGACATTGTGTTCTCATAATGTTTCTTTTTTATGCATAATCTCCAAACTGTACTTGGACAGAAAAAAAAATAATATCGCTATCTAGCATGTAAAGTGTAATTACATCTTCTGTTCTTCCTTCATCTTTATTATAAATAAAACCAAGAATACTTCAAATACCATTTTATTTTCCTTGGCAGGTATTTTCCTAGTCATGTATTTATTTGTCATGTATTTTCCTACTGTGCTTACCTCTATATACCAAAAAGCTATTCCAGTGATTTCAAGAAAAACTAGCTTTACATGGTGGGTTCGGGGGTGAGGGAAAGGTAAGAGGCATTTAATCCTAATTGAAATGTATTTTATAATTGCTTTAGAGATATAGCAAGGATTTTGGGGGGTTTTTTCATATTTAATGCACTATTATTTATTTGTTAAGATTTATTTTAATTCTAGTTAGTTACCATACAGTGTTACATTAGTTTCAGGTGTACATAGAGTAGTTCAATAGTTCCATACATTACCCAGTACTTATCACAAGTGCCTTCCTTAATCTCCTTCACCTATTTCATCCCTTCTGGTAGCCATCAGATTGTTCTCTATAATTAAAAGTCTATTTCTTGTTTTGACTCTCTCTCATTCTCTCTCATTTTTTTCCTTTGCTCGTTTGTTTTATTTGATGTTTGTTTTTGACATCAAAAGTATTTATAGAAAAGAACTGCAAAACTGAATTCATGGCTTTTTCTATTAGCCATGTTACCTTTTGTGACAACCATCTGAAAATCTGAAATGGAATCTTCTGAACTTTTTAATTTCAAAATTGTAGCAATATCTGCCTATGAGATATCATGTATCTGTTATTAACCAATTACATAGGTTTGATATTCTTTCGCTCTCTGTGGAAAAAAATAGGATACCTTCTGTGGTTTTCATAGGTTCTACAAGGTTATTAAGGAAAAAAAACATACAGTTTAAAAAATACAGTTTATCAACATATACCAACATATACTATATGTTATGATTTTGGAAAGGCTTTCACACTCCCTTAATATGAATTGCATGATAGAAATAGCTAACTTAAATAGATAGTACAAGTGCAAAAAAAAAAAAGTGTTTTCCATTCTACCTCATGACTTTCCTTCACTCCTATGACCAATGACAATGGCCTTGTCTGGATGATACCATTTAACTTACTTTGATCCTTATAATGCACAAGAAACACTTTCATCATTGACATTGATTTGTTATGCATTTGACTTTTTGATGAAATGGAGAGATAAATCCCTCCTTGTTCTATTAGTATGATGGCATGGCATTACAAATTACATGTTTGTTTTCTAGTAAAATATAAATGACACTAGAGAAAGCAATTTATTCTAAAACCATCGTATAAACTTCTATATTTTCAAAGAACTGATGTAATCAAGTTGATAAACCATGAACCAGGCTTATTTAAATGAGTTGTCTTTTGGCATATGGAAAGAATTATTTTCTGTTATGAAAATCAAACAAGCTGTTAGTGAATCACAGAAGACAAATACAGAAAATTGCCTTGTGAAATCACATTTCAGGAGGATCCATTGCCCATAGCAATGATAAAAGAACAACTGGAATTTCAGAAAGAAATGTGTCTGTGTTAGTAATAGAGAAAACAAAATCCCCTTTCCTAATATTGTTCTAAACAAATTAAATATTAATCATGCCAATAACATAAGTGTTTGAATAACTGAAATACCTATAGTACTGCCAATAGCCCACAAAATTAAAACGGTGTTTTCAGGAGTACTGGTAGATTAGATACTCTGGCTGCTCCTATTATTGCAAACAACTAAAAATGCTATATAAAATATTTTTCTAATATCTTAAAACACATTAATGAACTGACGAAAGCATTGAGAAATACAAAGAAGTTAAAAAGAAAGGAAAAGTTTTATGTCAGAGAAGTAAGCAGGGCACTAAAACTTATTTACATATTGAGAGAGGTTTTGCTCACCAAGAGAAATTCAGCTTTCGTTTCCATAAGTTTTAAGGAAATGAATGCCTGGAAAAAAGTTCAACAAACATCCAAGGTGAAGAGACTACTAGAAAACTTTCAAGATATTTCTGGAAACTCCAAATACTACACCTTCAATGTAAAGGTGAATTAGAAATAATCCTGGACCCCAAATGTTTACCATGGAAGATTTTAAGGAAATTCTCCAAGTGAAAACTTGAAGCTGAGTTTAGAGTGATCTCTTCTAAAACTTTGTAACCTTGTGAGCCTTCCCTCAGTTTGCAACCAGTGTAGTTCAAAACACTGCTAAATATGAGTTTGATTAAAAGTGGTCATTGAGGGGACGCCTGGGTGGCTCAGTTGGTTGAGCAACTGCCTTTGGCTCAGGTCATGATCTTGGCGTCTTGGGATCGAGTCCCGCATCGGGCTCCTTGCTCCGCAGGGAGCCTGCTCCTCTCTCTGCCTCTGCCTGCCTCTCTGCCTGCTTGTGTTCTCTCTCTGTTAAATGAATAAATAAAATCTTAAAAAAAAATCTTAAAAAAAAAAAAAAAAGTGGTCATTGAGGCTCCTAGGTGGCTCAGTTGGTCCAACCCAATTTTCGGCTCAGGTCTTGCTCTCAGGGTTCGGAGACTGAACATGCATTGGGCTCTGGGCTGAGTGTCGAGCCTGCTTGAGATTCTCTCCCTCTCCACAATTTGCATGTGCATGCACACTCTATTTAAAAAAAATTAAAAGGTGGTCATGGAAATAAAACAAGTGAACATGGCGGGGGTGGGGGAAGACAGAAACAAACCATAAAACAGACTCATAAATATGGAGAACAAACTGAGAGTCGCTGGAGGGGGGTGGGAAGGGGGATGGGTTAAATGGGTGATGGGTATTAAGAAAGGCACCAGTTGTGATGAGCACCGTCTTGTATGTAAGTTATGAATCACCAAATTCTACACCACACTGTTTGTTAACTGGAATTTAAAGAAAAACTTGAAACAAACCAACAAAAATGACCATGAATTACAATTGCCTCAGACCTCTAGAAGGAGAACAACTTTACTGAAGAAAATCATTACTGGAGGAAAAATTTTCACATAAGGTCTCACTACTTAAGGCACAGTATATTCAAGAAATAGAAGCACTCCATCCAAAGTGACAAACACACAAGGAAACAAGACACCATGAGGAAAAACAGCAGCAGGACTTCAAAACCTGTTGGAATTATCACATATAAAATACCATATAATTACGCTTCCCACAGTTTAAGGAAATGATATAATTTTAGAAGTCTAAAGCGATAATATAACAGAATAACAATGGAACAAAAGCAGAACTTTTAAAATTAGCAAATATATCTGAAATGTAAACAACTAGAAGTTTTAGAAATAAAAAGCGTATTAAGGCAGACCAAAAAAATCAATGAATAAGTTTAATAGCAGATTAGTATAGCTGAAGACAGAAGTAGTGAATTCCAAAATACATCTTAAAAGAACAACCCAGAAATCCAAAGATATGGAATTTTAAAAATTGAGTGTCAAAAACATGGATCAAATGACAAAGTTTAACTTATATCCCATTGGAGTTGCATAAAGAGAGAAAGAAGAGAAGAAAGTAAAAACAAGTTTGGTTTTTTTTTTAAGTTCTGTTTATTTATTTGACAGAAAGAGAGAACACAAGCAGGGGGAATGACAAGCAGGGGGAGAGGGAGAAAGAGACTCCCTGCTGAGCAGGGAGCCTGATGTGAGGCTGTATCCCAGGACCCTGGGATCATGACCTGTGCTGAAGGCAGATGCTTAACTGACTTAGCCACCCAGGAGCCCACAGAAATAGTTTTAAGAGTAATGATGAGCAATTTCTAGAAAAGTTGAAAATCACCAATAAGATTCAGGAAGGCTAGTATGTTGCAATTAGGATAAATATAAAGAAAGTCATATCTAATGACACCACAGTAAAAGTGGAAAGCACAGAGACAAAGAGAAAATTTTAAAACAGAAAACACAGATTGCTTTAAAAGGAAGAGTAATTAGACTGACACTGATTTACCAATAATAACAATTGGAAGAATACAGTGAAATAATATTAATGTGCTAAAAGAAAATAATCATCAACATCAAATTAGATACATGGCAAAAAAAAAAAAATCTAAAGGCTGCATATCAAGTGAAAGGGAAGTGATCCAACATTAAATATTTGAGTCACAAAAAGGAATGAAAAGAGGAAATGGCAACCATGTGAGTAAAACAAAACAAAGACTGCATACAACATTAATAATTACAATTCGATAAATAGAAAAGATAAAATAAAGTACAAGACAAAAAATGCATATAAATCCAGAAAGTTCATGAAATAGAAAAAGGTTTTTCAATTCTTTTATCATTTGTGAGGCTAATGATATTGATTAGCCTTAGATTTTGATGAATTAAAAAATCACTAATAGAAACAGAGAATGTCAATTCTTTTACAATTCCATAAGGGCTTATATCAGTCAAGATCCCAGCATACTAGAACAACTTGAAGAAGGGGGTGGAGCATGGGTGGCTCAGTTATTAAGCATCTGCCTTCAGCTAGGGTCATGATCCCAGGGTCCCGGGATTGAGCCCCACATGGGCTTCAGTCTCCCTGCTCAGCAGGAAGCCTGCTTCTCCCTCTCTCACTCCCTCTGCTTGTATTCTTTCTCTCACTATGTCTCTTTCTGTGTGTCAAATAAATGTTTAAAAAATCTTTAAAAAAAAAAAAAAAGGACAACTTGAAGGGGATTACTAATAAGACTACTGTAATGGAAGAAGTGTACTGAGTGTACTGTAGGGAAACCTAAAGAGGGAGTTCAATATTTGGGGCTGTTACCACTTCTTGACCCAGAGGGATAAGGGGAGGGAGCAATTGTAAGAATCGTCAAGGAGAAAAGCCTATAGAGATGGCTTTCTGGAGAGGAATTATAAATATGGATAAGGCAACAAAGTCAACCTAAAATGACTAAAAGAAGTAATAAATATCCTAAATCCCTCTCCTTTCTTCCATCACTGTCCCATTAGGGTTCATTGTTAGCTAAATCTTACCAAGTAACAGATGGCAAAGGAACACATTGATATAATGCATACCTGTCAGTCTCCTGAGGCTGAAAGTGTGGTGGATTAAGACAATGGATGTGGAAAGAAAATAGATTTCTAGGTTTCATATATGAACAAGCTTCACTGCAGCATTTTTTTGTGGTAGCAGACTACTGGAAACATGGATAGTTAAAATATAGTAGGTGCACACCATGAAATTCTAGGGAGCATTTAGAAGGTAGACCACATGTACCATGAGCAAAAAGGTAAATCCTACAGTAATCATGCTGAGTTAAAAAAAAAAAAAAATGTAAGAAAGAGATATCTGATATAGCCACTCTGGAAAGTTCCTTTATAGAACTTACTCAAAATTTGGAAGGATGGAAGTTCTTCAAAATTTGAAAATAGAACTAACCTACAACCCAGCAACTGCACTACTAGGTATTTACCCCAAAGATACAAATGTAGTGATCCAAAGGGGCACCTGCACCCCAATGTTTATAGCAGTAATGTCCACAATAGCCAAACTATGGAAGAAGTCAAGATGTCCACTGACAGATGAATGGATAAAGAACAGGTGGTATAGATATACAATGAAATACTATGCAGCCATCAACAAATGAGAGCTTGCCATTTGCAACGATGTGGATGGAACTAGAGGGTATTATGCTAAGCAAAATAAATCAATCAGAGAAAGACAATTATCATATGATCTCACTCCTATGTGGAATTTAAGAAACAAAACAGGATCACAAGGGAAGGGAGGGGAAAATAAAACAAGATAAAATCACAGAGGGAGACAAACTTAACCATAGGAAACAAACTGAGGGTTGCTGGAGGGGGGATAGGATAACTGGGTGGCGGACATTGAGGAGAGCACAATGTAATGAGCACTGGGAATTATAAGACTGATGAATCACTGAACTCTACCTCTGAAACTAATAATACATTATATGTTAATTAGTTGAATTTGAACTAAAAACAATTTGGAAAAGGTTAAAAAAAGAAAGAGAGATAGAAATATCTAGTGCAATGACATTTACCTAAATTAAAAATACATGCATACAGAGCTACAACCACACTCAGTAAGTTCATATGCAAACAAAGGTTCATAGGGATTTGTTACAACATGAGGGAAAAATAAGGAAAACAAAGAAATATATAAATATGTATGAATTACAGGAGAGGGCCTGTATAAGCATGGGGATAATGGCAATGTGCCAAGAATTGAGGACTATAGTTAATTCAGTGAGAAATGATACTTGATAAATCAAAAAAGGAGTAAGAAAAGAGAAAAAAAATTTTTTTTGGAATATATATATATATATATATATATATATATATATACACACATACATACATACACACTAGAAAACAGGGATACTAAGTAATGTTAAAGGTTTTAAAAGTTTTGATTCTCCAGGAAAATATAATAATTCTAACATAGTATATACTGAATAACATAGTTTCTGAATATACAAAGTAAACTGACAAATCCAGAATTATATTGGTAGACTTGATGCATCTAATTTTACTGATTAGGCAGAAAAAATTAAATCAACAGTAATACGGAAGATGTAAACAAACATTTACAGATGCTCTAACACACACATATATAACAATGCACCCCAGAGCTGCAGAACACATACTCTTTTCAAGCTTACGTAGGGGATTTACCATTCTGGTAATTGCGGGCTCTCTAGTAGTAGACCAACACTGACAAAATATAAAATCTGTTTGAAGACATTCAAGACATACTAATCTTTTTTTTTTTTTTTAAGACACACTAGTGAAGAATTAATGAACAAAGATCTGGGAAGAAGTGGAAAATGAGTCCACTTCAGCTCATTCATTCCCATTTTTTGCATCCAGAAGTTTGCTGATCTGCTAAGCTCCACTTTTTAGCAATGTTAAAGGGCTATATAGATCAACAACGAGAGTGCTGAGATTTCCAGGGACGAAAAAGTCCTAGTAAAGACCTATGCTTTTAGCTTGGAATTCCTAAAAGGTTACTTTCAAGAAGTGGAAATGAACCATAAGTAGACCAGATATCATAATCTAAAGCCCAGCCCATAATTAGGTTTTTCTGAAGGACAATATAATACTCAGAGACTCATATTACCCCTAAAATTTTTTATACAATCTGTTCAGCATTACTAAGTATCACTAAAAATATCAAGAAACAATACCAAATGATCAAGCACCAAAGTGAAAACCAAACTAGAAAAACTCTTATAGGTTACCAATATTTTGTAGTTATCAGAAACACATCAGGGGTGCCTGGCTGGCTCAGTTAGTAAAGCATGCAACTCTTGATCTCAGGGTTGTGAGTTCAAGCCCCGCATTGAGTTTGGAGGTTAATGAAAAAAAATTAATTTTAAAAAACATATATACCTCAGAAACAAACCAAATTCATTAATGTCTTCTATTAAACAAATAAAATAATAATTTGTAAAATGATATTTGGTAACTAGAAATTACAAAAAAAACTGGATATGTATTCTAGAATAGATATATACAAACTCAAAATAAAGTTGAATGGGTGTAGTTAACAGCAGAAGGGGCAACTGAGTGACTCAGTTTGTTAAGCATCCGACTCTTGATTTCAGCTCAGGCCATGATCTCAGGGTCATGAAATAGAGCCCAGCAATGAGTACAGCATTGAGTCCAGCGTGGAGCCCAGTGTGGAGCCCAGCATTGAGCCCTATACTCAGCAGTAGTCTGCTTGAGATTCTCTCCCCCTGCACTCCCTTCAAATAAATAAATCTTAAAAAAAAAAAAAACAAAAAAAACCAGCAATGAGAAAACTAATGAAATAGAAGATAGGGCAGAAGATAATAAACACACTGAATCTTAAGGAGAAGAAAGGATGAAATTTTTTTTTAAATGAGTTGTAGGAAACGTAGTCAAAAATTTTACTATGATGCAATTGGAAGACGAGAGAGGTAATGGAACAGAAATGATAACTAAAGAAATAATGGCCAAGAATGATAAAATTCAATAAGGTATAGATCCAAGAAGTTCTACAAACCACTATAAGAAAGTTTACATCATAGTAAAACGGTTGAAAACAAAAATATTAAGGGCAGTAAAGAAACAATAAATATTATCTTTAGAAGAAGAATAATAAGACTGAAAATTTATTTCTCAACAGCAAAGAATGGAAGTCAGAGTCAACAAAATATTTTCAATTTTCTAGTAGAGAATAAATACCCACCTAGTGAAAATTTCACCAAAATTAAGGTAAAATAAGGACATTTTTAGAGAAACAAAAACTGAGAAAATATATCATCAATAAACCCAAACTAAAGAAATCATTAGAAGAGGTTCTTTAGGCAGAAGGAAAATGATCCGTGGGGTATTGAGATGCAAGAAGGAATTCAGAGTTTTGTTTTTTTAAGGTAAATATGTAAGTAAATCTAAATAAAGATGAACAATAATATTACCTTTTGGAAATACATTTTTAATTATAATATAAATATATAATTTTAATTATAATATAAATATAACAATACAATTTGTTAATTGTACTTTAAAGCCAGAAGCATTTCTAGAAATAGAGAGGGCATTTTACAATATAAATATACATGTTATCACATACACGTACACATATGTATAATTCATCAAGGTATAGATTTAAGAAATTTGAACATATATATCATATTAAATAGCATCAAAAAATATGATGTCCCTAGAAATAAATAGCATCAAAAATATGATGTCCCGGGGCGCCTGGGTGACTCAGTGGGTTAAAGCCTCTGCCTTCAGCTCAGGTCATGATCTCAGGGTCCTGGGATCGAGTCCCACATCAGGCTCTCTGCTCACCAGGGAGCCTGCTTCCTCCTCTCTCTGCCTGCCTCTCTGCCTGCTTGTGATCTTTCTCTCTGTCAAATAAATAAATAAAATCTTTAAAAAAAAATATGATGTCCCTAGAAATAAATCTAATAAAAGATATGTGTGTCATTTATAGGGAAACTTATAAAGCATTACTAAAAGTCATTAAAGAATTAAATAACCTGGAAAATGTACTGTATTTATGGATTGGATGACAATATTATAAAGATGGTACTTTTCCACTAATCAACAGAGTCAAAGATGTTTCCAATCAAGACATTTCAAATCAAAGTCACAACTTAAGAGGTAATGGAAGAGATGTTACAAGTTAACCTTATAATATATGAAGAGTAAAGAGTTATAAACAACCAAGACACTCTGAAGAAGTAGAACAAGGAGAGAAAATTTGATTCACAAGATAAAATTCATTATACCTTTAAATGATGGCATTTTTGTATTGGTGCAAAGATGGATACCCTGATCCTGGAGTAGAGATCCCAGAAATAATCCTACATATTTATGACTGAGTAGCTATCACAGATGCCTGGGGAAAGAAAACAGACAATCTGATAAATGATACCTAGACATCTGGGTATCTATGTGGGGAATAAATATTAAATTGGACCTCCACCTGAAAACATCCACAAATATTGTTTTCAGGTAACTTACTGCAATTTAAAAGGCAAAATTTTGAAAGACAGATAGTTTAGTTCATTCATCATCTGAAGGGGAAGGGATGGGAAAGATTTCTTAAACCAGGTACAATAAATGAAAGCAAAAGGAAAATATTGATAAATTTGATGACTTAAGAACTTCTCATCAAGACACCATTTAATGAAAAGATTAATCACAAACTGTGAAAAAGCTATTTATAACACATTAGTACTTAGATATATAAAGAACATCTATACATCAATAAGAATAAAAAATAAATTATATACATATTTTTATAAATGACATATATTAAAGCAATTGTAAAATAGCACTTAACACTCACCACCTCAAGTATCAGAAAGGATGAAGAAAATTAGAACCATTATTTAGTGTCAGTAGGGGAACATACTATTGAACAACAACAAAAAGAAAATTACAAATATATACAATATAATTTCATTCCTATAAACTTCAAAAAATTTTTTTAAAAAAATTTAAAAAAATTTTTAAAAGCTAGATCATATTTTAGGGAAATAAACATATGTAGAGAAACCATAAAGTAAACCAAGGTATAC
This sequence comes from Nasua narica, assembly GCA_028533885.1. NCBI lineage: Eukaryota > Metazoa > Chordata > Mammalia > Carnivora > Procyonidae > Nasua > Nasua narica. The sequence goes on along the minus strand of CM052810.1, from coordinate 14,581,570 downwards.
GGTAATGATTAAAGCACAACTCAAATAATGGAGGCAATCTCCCCTAGGGAATTGAAAAATAATGGTAATGTTCTTTTTCTTAAACTTGGTTCAAAGTATCATTCTTGATATCTGACATCTATTTTACAAATAATCCTTTGTAACTATTCAAATAGTTAATAAGCACGATTTTCAGTTAGGGTTTTGAGATCTTCGTAGAGAGATTCTAAGTAGCTCTAAAAGTTTGCCAGTACTTTCCTGGAAATGGTATATTGGTTCCACAGCCTGTACAGAATATTTCATAATATTTGAAACTGACCAATTTCTGGCAGACCCAGCCCTTTTGTAACCTTATTTAGCATATTGTTGGCAGAAGACTATAATTGCTAATCAAGAGAAAGTCTTTCTGATGGATCTTAGAATGTCCAATAATTGGGCAAGAATTACCATGAATTTTGAAAGAAATGTATCCACAAAGGAGAACAACCTTCTCTGCATAGAGTAAATTCTAACAGTGTAACCTAGAACCCAAATCTGTGGGATATTACGCCACTGTCTTATGGAGATAGATGTCTGAATTTAATTTTATAAAGTAGAGGTCTCCCTTTTAGCTAGCTACTTAACAGTGGGCATAATTTTTCAATTTCATGTTATATTAAAACTCAGATGACAAAGAGAAGTGGCCCTTTCTGTATTAAAGTTTCTGCACCAGAAGTTGGCTACAGGTATCCTATGGAGGATAGGCAGAGCTAGTAGTCCCTGACAAAGTGATATGAGTTCAGAATTCTCCTGTCCCCCAAAACATATTCTTTATAGCCTGCTGCTACTAAAATTTCTCATCCCATATTTAATATCTTTATTAAAGGTGTCAGTCATCCCTTCAAGTGAATGAGTTTATAATGCCCTTTCCTGAGAAGTAAATCAGATGGTGAGCCACTTGAAGGGAATAGGAAGAATTCTTTAGTCCAAAATCATCAGAATTCATGGCTGAGGACAGCGGGGAAGCAGAGGGTGTGTAAGTGGTGAAGGAGTTGCCACAGAAGGGAGAAACGGGTAAAGAAATGTTTCTTGGAGCTTGCAAAGCAAATTTCAACAACCTTCCTATCTCTCACATCCAACATTCATTAAAGATTCTTCTAAACTTTACCTTCCCTCAGGGAAACAGCCACAAATCAGGCTATAGTGCAAAGAGTGAAAAAATCCACTTTCACCTTTGACAAAAATCCATGAAGTGACTGCCAAAATCCTAGGATTTTGGTTGACAGCTAAAGGAAATGAGTTATGTTCTCTTAAATAGTGTTCGTTTAGTTGACCTATGAAGGAATGCAGTTTTTTTCCTTTTAAATCAATATATTTCCATGAAAAGCTCACTCTGTGTCATCAACTTGCCCATTTAAAACTTACCTTGAGCTTTCAAATTGGCAAAGAAGAAGTTAAATTTACTCTTCATGATGACATGATACTTTATGTGGAAAACCCAAAAAATTCCACCCCCAAATTTCTAGAACTCATTCAGGGATTCAGCAACGTGGCAGTATAGAGAATCAATGCACAAAAATCAGTTGCATCTCTATATACTAACAATGAGACAGAAGAAAGAGACATTAAGGAATCGATCCCATTTACAATTGCAACCAAAACCATAAGATACCTAGGAATAAACCTAACCAAAGAGATTAAGAATCTGTACTCTAATAACTATAGAACACTTATGAAAGAAATTGAGGATGACACAAAGAAATGAAAAAACATTCCATGCCCATGGGTTGGAAGAATAAATATTGTTAAAATGCCTGTGCTACCCAGAGCAATCTATATATTCAATGCAATCCTTATCAAAATACCAACATTTTTCACAGAGCTGGAACAAATAATCCTAATATTTGTATGGAACCAGAAAAGACCCTGAATAGCTAGAGGAATGTTAAAAAAGAAAACCAAAGCTGGTGGCATCACAATGCCAGACTTTAAGCTATATTACAAAGCTGAAACCATCAAGATAATATGGTATTGGCACAAAAACAGACATATGGATCAACAAAACGGAATAAAGAACCCAAAAATGGACTCTCAACTCTATGGTCAACTAATCTCCAACAAACCAGGAAAGATAAATAACCATGTACCCAATGGATAAAGGACAGTATCTTCAATAAATGGTGCTGGGAAAATTGGACAGCCACACGTAAAAGAATGAAACTGGACCATTTTCTTACACCACACACAAAGATAATCTCAAAATGGATGAAAGACCTAAATGTGAGACAGGAATCCAACAAAATCCTAGAGGAGAACATAGGCAGCAACCTCTTCGACCTCAGCAGCAGCAATGGAATACTACTCAGCCATCAGAAGGATGAATATTTACCACTTACATCTTCGTGAATGGAACTGGAGGGTATTATGCTGAGCGAAATAAATAAATCAGAGAAAGACAATTATCATATGGTTTCACTCATATGTGGAATATAAGAGACAGCACAGAGGATCATAGAGGAAGGGAGAAAAAACAGAAAGGGAAGTCATAAGAGAGGGAGAGAGAGAAAAAACCATGAGAGACTGAACTATAGGAAACAAATTGAGTGTTGAGTGAGGCAGGCGGGGGATGCATTAGATGGGTGATGGGCATTAAGGAGGGCATGTGATGTGATGAGCACTGGGTGTTATATGAAACTGATAAATTATTGAGCACTACATCTGAAACTAATGATTTACTATAAGTTGGCTAATTGAATTTAAATAAAAATACTAAAACTTACCTTGAAAACAAGAAAGAAAATCAGTCCATTTGAATATGTAATTGCTTACCTTTAACATGCTCTTTCTTGATGTACATGATTGTTGTACATGAAAGATGAAATAAACAATGTGGAAGTGACTCTCAATTCTAACATGAATACAGTCATACACTACGAAGTCTCTCTGTCTAATACACTCACACACAGCTAGTGAGCCCATCACATGTGCTGTTGGTATGACTGGGGGACTAATTTTTAAATTTTAATTTAATTTACATTTAAATTTGAAAATTCACACTGAACTAAATTACTGGAAAATACTTAAGTATGTTTAGAATAACTCAAGTATGTGGATCTGCCTTTTCAACTTTAAATTTTGTAATATTTATACACAGGTTAATATTTCCGATGAAAATTTAGCATTCAAATTGAGATGTACTTTAGGAACACATTGCATTTCAAAGATTTGGTATATAAGGAGCAAACCTGCAATAGGTCATTAGTAATTTTTAAATCAATTACATGTTGACATGACAATGTTTTTGCTACTTTGAATCAAGTAAAATATATTATTGAAATTAATTCTACTGATTACTTTTTACCTTTTGTCATGTGGCTCTGGGAAAAATTTAAATTTGTGGCTTGCTATCTATGTCCTGTTTGGAGGGAAATTTTGGTACCATGAAATATGTAGAAAATTTAGAGTTGAGTCACATTCAAGCTGGGGCTCCTTCAGTTTATGCCTGTATAACTGTGAACAATTCACTTAACCTTTCTGAACTTTAATTTGTGTGTGTGTGTGTGAATGGTTGAATGAACATGATTGTTTGTGTTTTTTTCTTTGAACATGATTGTTATAAGGCTTAAATAAAATACCTTATAAGAAGACCTTGAGACAACTCCAAAGAACTGGTCAGATGCCAGTTATTTTTCAGATATTTTAATCAAGTATACATTCGAATTGTAAGCTAAATGAGGGTTCAAAAATAATCATGCTTTTATTTAATCACTAAGTATAGTAAAATTGGCCCTAAGCGATAAAACTGTATGCCAGGAAGTTTCCAGAATGCCAAGAGGCTATCTTACAGCAGAGGTCCAAAGTGCTGCTTTCTAAGCTGGGAAAAGTCTGGTGCTTTAATATTTGGCTACCCTAGTGATTACCTTTAATAAGATGAAGCTACTACCTGCAACCCACTTTAATAAATTTATTTCATTGGTGAGTTTTAAAAAATGGCAGAGCAGGGTACAGGTTTCCCCTGCTATCCAAAGCAATCACCATTAATTTATGTGGAAAATTTTTTGAGCCTTCCTAGACCCCCCCCCCAAAAAAAAACCCATCTCTTACGCTTTTCTATACCTTAGGACACATATGGCTAACGGATGCACAAGATAAATCAAGATAAAGCACAGATGCTCACGGACACAGTTCAAAGCTCTGGTGGCTTGAGGCTTCAATGCTGAGCGTAGCTCACAGGGAAAGAGCCTGGCCAGCGTACACTACCTGGGCAACAGCTCATGGCAAAACAAATGCCAACCGCCATCCTCTGTTTGCCTGTTTTCATAAAAACAAAAACCTTCTCTGGATTTCTTTCAGTTGCCTAAACAGATACTAATGGAAGTCTTCTGTAAAAGCGACGTGGTGCAACACGAATTTTTTGAAGAGCCAGGGATACCTGTAGAAGGGAGGTGAGGGCTTGCGTGACATGCGCACGTGACTCAAACTGTTTTTTCTCAGACCAGGGGGAGGAGTAGAACAATATGTGCAGCAAATAAAATTAAACAGCGGTTTCACTCATCTTATTTAGCAGATGAATCTCCCCTGGAAGAGTGGTTGATCGAATGTATAAACTGGAAACTGTTGAGAAAGATTTACAAAGCTGGTCTAAATAGGAAGACTGAAAATAACTTCTAAGCACTAGCCCTTTTATAAAAAGACTCACTTCGAGAAAGTGATATGAAAATAGCCAGCTCCACTGCCTATTGTCATCCTTTATGAGTCATATTGCTCCCGTTCATCAATGATATGCCAATAAATGGATGAAATGGCCCCTTTTTCACATTGCAAAATCTCAGTCAACAATAACAACAACAGCCTGGTTGAAAGAAGGTGTTTAAAGCAGTTTCATTCCTGAAGGCATTCTACAGCAAGTCCCTGAGTCTTGCCAGAAGTCTACAGCATAGACTGAAATTACTCATTAAAGAAATGGATCTCGCCCTTCTTGGCTTATGCCGTACCTTATTATGTGTGCTCTTTCTTTCCAGGAATTGTTCGCTGCCAAATTTGTTCACAGCCAAAATTCTTCTAGAGGGATGACCTTGTCTATTTTGTCACATTTTTTTTTTAATGATGTTGAGGTACAAGTAGATTTGAATTATAAGATTTCAGCATGTAACTCCCTTGCTCTGTTGGGAATATTGGAAACATAATTCTTGACTACTCCCTTCTAGTTTCCTAGAACACCATTAACCCCTTGGACAGCCAGAGGCTAACCCGCTATAATTCTCTTCTCTGCCCTTTTTGCTAGTCACCCCTGGATGAATAGTGAAAGCACAGACCTTTGTGCCTTACCTAGTTTTCTTGCCTAATGAGATTATTGATGTGGTTTCTATGTTAAGCATATGTGGAGACTCTATGACTTTTGAATGCTAACAGTTTTTGGAAACAACAATGCAAGATAAAGGAGAAAATCTCACAAAAATAATATAATTAAGTGAACTTTTCAAAGTGATCATTTAGGAAGAAAAATATAAAACTTCTAGAGAGAGTTTTAAGCATTTTACATTTGTTTTAAATTTTAACAATAATATTAATAATAGTAAACATTTATTGAACATCATCCCAAGTGCCAAAGATGAATTATATTTGCTTCTCACAACAATCCTATAATACAGGAATATTATTATATCAACTTTACAGGCTGTCAGAAACTGAAAAAAAGATTTAAAAAGCAAATAATTGCTCTGTGGAAGGATCCATTCATCAGCCACTCAGGTCCCCCCAGATGACAGAGGCTCCATCTTTGCATGTGCCTGTACAGCCCTAGGCTGGAGGAAGGCAACATAGTGATCCCACATTGGTTTTTTACCTTTTACTTTGAAATAATACACAATTCTAGTGACGTTGCATTTGCTAAAGCAAGTTACATCCAACTTCAGAAGGAAAGACAAAATGAAAGTCTACCTTGCACCAGAATGAGAACTGGAACTAAAGTGAAGAACCCTCATGACCTCTACACATATCAAAGCTATCCCGCTTCTATGATTTTTGTTCTTGTGTAGGAGTTATAGAACACATGTAACAATATAATTATGGGGTTTGTTTTGGTTGTTGTTGTTGTTTTAAGATTTTATTTATTTATAATAGAGAGAGAGAGAGAGAGAGAGAGAACACACAAGCAGGGGGAGCAGCAGGCAGAGGGAGAGAAAGAAGCAGGCTCCCAGATGCAGGAATTAGAATCCCAGATGCGGGGCTCCATCCCAGAACCCTGGGATCATGACCTGAGCCGAAGGCAGACACTTAACCAACTAAGCCACCAAGGCACCCCAATACTATATTAATGTTTAACTCTGACACCACATCCCAACGTCTTATAATTTATTGTCATATTCTATACTTCCAATGTAGCAATGGACTGCCCTAAGAAAATTCAGTCTATAACTTGGAGTCCAATGATAAACATTGATCTTGAAAATCCCTTTTTATTTTTCTCCTTGAATTATTGAACCAGGGACTTGGAGATGCTTACAGTAATCTATAATACCTCACTTTTCTCCCTGAATATCCTTTCCAAATATATTATCCTCCATCAAAAATGTCCTTCAAGTTAGTGTTCTCAGACTTCACCTAAATTATAATTTTTAAAATGAAGTATTTCTGTCCATCTCCTTAGTTTCTTTACTCCCTGTTTCCATACACAAGCAGTAAATAAGTAACTAGCTTCTTTTCTTTTCTTTCCCTTGGAGTTATGTGCCACCTTTTTTGGCATTGCTGCATAAGATGTGCAGACATTTCTCAGACTTGACTGTAAAATATTAATTCACATTATCAGCGTTTTTTTTAAGATTTTATTTATTTATCTGAAAGAGAATGAGAGAGAAAACACGAGTTGGGGGAGAGTCAGAGGGAGAAGCAGACAACCTGCTAAGCAGAGAGCCTGATGACTTGATCCCGGGACTCCAGGATCATGACCCGAGCTGTAGGCAGTCACTTAACCAACTGAGGCACCCAGGAGCCCCACATTATTAGTTTTAAACCTTCCCATTGTCTAGTGAATTAATTCACTTGCTTAATAATGCTCTATCACATTCACAATATTCCACGTCCTACAGTGTTTGATCAGCATTATAAAATTCTTCTTTCCTATGATCAAACCATAAAATATCTTAAGTTCCCTTGGTGATATTTTGCTCATTTTATTGAAACCTGAGAGAATATGAACTTAACATTTAGGAAATGACTAGAATGGTTACAAAATAAATAATTCATAAAATAAATATTAAAATCTTTTAAGATTAAACTCTGTTCTTTTGTACGATGAAACACTGAAAACAGCTCAAATTATTTTGTATGGTGTCTAGTTATAATAAAAAAAACTCAAAAGGAAAAAGAAAGAGAAAACAACCAAAGTAATCCCTTTTAAATATTATTTCTTCTAACCAGTTTTCTTAGCATTTATCCTTGTTTCATGAAAATTATTTTATTCTTTTGATTAAAAAAATATGATTTAGTCAAAAATTTTTCTCATTTGCCTGTTGTATATACATGTAGACCTTTTCTACCCAGAAATTGTTTAAAAGTGATGTGACCATCACCAAATTTTCAGGATAAAGCTCTTTATTTAATTGCATTTTAAAATGCAATAAATCATTTCATCACTAGATTAAAAACATGATAAAAACCACTTATAAAAAATTATGTTGATGGTGTATCTTAGCTAGAAAGCTGTTCCAGAATATAATATTTTTATTACTTTTCGTCATGAGAAGTGATGTCAATATAATTACTATATTTATTACTATTTATTTTATTTAATATTTTATTAGTCTTTTGTTAATATGGTTAGCTGCTCCTGGCAACTATTTGGCTTGTTGCTAAATTTCAAAATAAAATATGATACTGGATATATGAAGGTATTGAATTTTTTAAATATTTTTAATATTTTAATTACATTCAAAAATTTATCTTGGTGTATAGTAAACTATTAATTTAAAATAAGAAGGTAGTCTACATTAAAATAAGACTCCTAAGCTATATAATTTCCATATCCCTCATCACACTTATCTATTTTCTTTTTCCCCCTCACCTGAAAATACTAGGAACAATAATGGCCCTCTAGAGATTATTTTGTGAAACTGGGAGAGCTTTCCTGACATTTTATTAAGGCACATGAGTAAAAATTACTAAAGAGGCAAGTTCTACACAAAGGTGACAAATCATTTGGGAACTGGGACCTGTAGCAGTATCTTAAAAAATAAAAATTGAATATATCCAACAGAACATTTCCATCAAATTTATTTTAATATGCTCCATTCTCTTCAGTTGGGCAAAATATTTTTCAAAAGAACAAGCACTGCTATCATAGAACAGTATCTATTCATTACTATGTGGCAGGCAGTGTACTGGGAGCTAGACTTACATTATCTCATTCAGACCTTTGACAAACCTGAAAGTGAGGTATTTTCACCAAAATTTAAGATATAGCCAAACGAGGCTCAGAAAAATAAAGAATGTGCCAAAGCTAAAACTTACCAGGACTCCTAATCATTATAACATTCCATTTACCATGAGCAGATGAACCAAGCAGGACTTTTTCTTATACAGCTTTACATAGTCTTTGAAACCTAGTTAATTTAAAATTTTTCCCAACTAAATTAACTAGTTGGTTTTTCCCCCCCAAAATACACTAGTCCCTCTCTTTGTTCAATGATTATATCATTTATAAAGCTGATGAAAAGACCATACAGTGTTTGAGGAAATATACATAGCAACACGTTTGCTCTTCCATGGTAGAATGGGATTCACTTTTGTTCTTTAGGATTACCAGTGTTTACTAATATTTCATAAGTATCTTTCAAGTGACTTGTAAATCTAAGAATTCATGTTAGTTTACCTATAAACTATCAGATCATGGATGCCTCATGGCACCCTAATGGTGTTAGTAATTACTGGCTTGAGAGCAACTTCCAAAATGCTATCAGACAAGTGGTCAGTTCTATTCATGGCTTTGGAAAGGAATTCTAGAACCCTTAAAAAAATGATTCTAAGCTCTATAAATACTTTAAAATGAAAAAGTAATAAACACCTGGAACTTGAATAATTCTTTCTGATGGTTTGATGAAATAAATCACAGAGGAAAAGCTGTAATGTATTTCACAAGCAATCTTTAGTACAATCAGGAGATTGGCTTTGTGTTTTTACTTGAGTACTTATAAGAGAAGTTCAAAATTATACTCAAGGAATTTAGATTTTAATTTCTGGGGAACAAGTGCAAGACAAAGCTAATATTTTTTAAATAGCAATATTATTATTATGGTATATTCCTTTTTGTTCAGCATTCTTAAATATCCTAAAAATAAATAAATGATAGATACAGAGATACTTAGATACATAGACACAGGCATGGGCAAATTTGTAGGCTCTTGACAGATGAGATATATCTCTGATGAGTTCAGGAACTCTTTTAAAGCTCTACTTTACATTTCTGAATTAAAGTGATAAGATCAACTGAAGTTTCATGAGATACCAAAAATATTTAGCTCATTCAATTTATCACGGTTAATTAAATTATCCACCTGAACAAAATCCACGCCTTACATCCAACCCCATGTCTCTATTTAAGGAAGTTGAAATAAGATACTCCTCAGGAAGCTTAACAAAAATAAAGTCTTGCCCTCTATAAGAAAATAGAGATCATATTTTTAGAGATTTTACAGGATCAATAAATAACAGGAATACCTGCTATAAATATTGGTTTGAATATAAAATATATTAGCAGGTAAGAATTTTATTTCAATTGGGATGTTAATCTATTAGTTTTAGATAGCACTGAGAGGTAAAAAAAAAGGTAGATGATAATAGATAATTGACGATAGATAACGATGATAGATAGATGGATGGGTAGATAGATAGACAACAGATAAGAAAATGATCCCTGTTAAAATTTCTAGAGGAATTCATTAAAAGTAATTTTCAAGGAATAGGAATGAAAAAAGTGAATGCAAACTTTAATTTGTAATGTTGACAGAGTAATATTAGTTAATATCTTCTTGACTTATCAGATTATTTGATGTTAAAATTCCAGAAGAAAAAACAGAGTACCCTACCAGCCTCCCCTGGAGCTGATCTCTACCTTAAACCATGGAGAGTCTAAGAGATCCAACTGAAACTAGCTTCATGAGTGGCAATGACTCAACAAACTCAAATAGTAATAGAACAAGTGCGAAGTTGGGGCTTTCTAAAGGGATGCTTATTGATTTGTTGGTTGCTTTTTTAAAATGTCCAAAAGAAAATGTCATGAAATAGTATGATAAGAAACAGGCAAATCTCAACTACAGCTTATCAAGTATTTTCTATATACTTGGGCTTTCACAAGTATATGATCTAGTTACATTTACCTCATCCAGTCCCCGATGTAACTCTGTAAGTTGGGTGCAATTACATCACTATAGAGTTTAAAAAGAGACTCTCAGAGAGTTTTCTAGATACAAGTGCATTTGAAACCCTGTGGGCATATAAAAACTAACTTGATTACCTGATAAAATCCAGACTCCAGCTTCTTCTCTTCTGAATTCCCTAATTCGGTAGGTCTGGGGCGACAATTGCCAATCCATATTTTAAACAAGCGTCCATGGTGATTTATTTAGGTTCAGCCAGTTTGGGGAACATTGCTTTCTCTTAGCTGCCCTGTGAAAGAAATGAGCAGGTCCTGACTTTAAGAGACAGTCAAGATAATTTGAGAAAAAATAATTGTGTGTATTTGTCTGTTTTAGAAGATGAGTTTGTCACCTTACAAGTGAAAGACCAAAAAAACCACACTTTTTGTTTAATTTCATGTGAACGTAGGACCAAGACACTTTAAGACTTCCGTTAACATGGCAACTGTGGCGGTGCAGACGGCCAATTCATTCATTAAATCGAACTATTCACTAGTTAGCATAAGCCCAGTATATATGACACCAATATAAGCATTTGACCTATCAACAGGTTGAATAAAGGGACAGAAAAGGTATACAGGAAATATGTGCTTCCTTCTCGGGACTTATATCATCACATTTAAGGAAGCACAATGTATACACGTAAAATATTAAGTAAAGGCAAATTTCTTGCAGAGAGTACTAATTTTATAACTAGATTATCTACTTAATGAATGAATTTCAAAAACAATATGAGTTCCTCCCCATGTAGGCATGAGCTGTGATGGGAGGATCTCCTAAAGAAGTGAGAGAAGATATATGTATGCAGAGGGTGGGGTAGAAGAAGATCGCCCAGAACTACCAAACAAACATGGTGCCTAGGGCCTGGTGAGGAGGCAGGCATGGGTGGAATGAGAAATTCTTAAAAGCTTTATTATTCTTAGCTAGGGAGATCTTTGGAGGAATTATACAGAATTTCCTTGACCTTGCACGTCATACTAAATTGCATACCCATTCATTCATTTCTTCACTTAAGCAATTATCCTTTTATAAAGTTTCAATAGTATCATTTCATGCAAATTAATATAAAGCATTATTATCTTCTTTAAACTATGTCTCTAGTCATATTTATATCTTCCCCTGCAAAGACAGTTGGCCAATAATTTTTCAAGTGAAATTATTTTAAAAACAAAAACATTTTTGTCTTCTCAGTTTATCTAGTCTGAATAAAAGGTCCATAAACTGTAAGACACCAATCCTTAAAATCAAGAAGTACGAAAAAATATAATTTTCTTTACATCGCTCCTTTTATTTAAAAACAGAGAAGGTAATTTTTAATCACTAATGGAGCCATATTTAGCATATAAATGCCTTCAATAATCTGACTCAGATTTATGGGTTCATCTTGTTTGCTTTACTGAGGTTACATGATGGTTAAAGGAAAAAAAAATCCTTGTTTCCCTCCATGAAGCATGAATGGGCCTTCAATCTGGTTTCCTTTTTCTCATAACACACATCTCCAGTTTAACTTCAAATAGCTTTATTTGTTATTTTAAATTCACGTACTTGAAAATTATTAGTTTCAGGAGCAACACAAATTTAGGCAAGGGCTGATGTTATCGGTGCTATAATGGATATCCTCTCAGATTTCAGCAGTATACATCCCTAACAGAGATAAACAAGAAATTTTTTATCAGTGGCATTGCTATCAGACCTAAAAGGATCAGAGTATATAATAGTTATTATCTGACAGGCACTACCTTATCCTTTACAGGACCAAAAAAAAAAAAATAATAAACAACCAGAAAAACACTAGAAATGGTAAATGACTTTTTTCATCACTAACCACCTTCTAAGCACTTGTTTTTCTTACCCACCTCCCTTGACTGAGATTGCAAGCAAGAGAAGAACACCAGTGACGAAATAATCTTTTGTCACGGTTCCTCCACACGCTACTTGCATTGCCCAAGATGACAGTGGTCCGTAGAATGCACTCAAGAGCCAAGGGAGAACAGAGAGAAGAGAGATCTCCTGGTAATGTCAGATAAAGCAGCGGAGACCTCTGGCTCCCTGCATCAGTCCTCCCAGTTCCAACTCCCATTTCAGCAAGTTCCCACTGACAGCTACTCATCTCAAGCATACTCCACAGATCTTTCTACTTTGGGCCCAGAACATTCTCCAGCACTATGGAGTCCACTTGCCCCACATGCAAGCACAACCCTGTGGTACCGGGTTATTATGTTCAGGGGCAACCCCTAATTATTGGGGGACAGGAGCCAGGGGGTAAATGCTCCTGCCTTCTGTCCTTGAGATTGGCAATTTTGGAAATACAGGTAGACATTCTGTTTATACCTCAGTACAAGCTGGTAGAACCAAGCAAATGCTGCATAAGCAAAAGCAAATACCTCCATTATATACGACCTGCTGGCTTCATTACATCCCTGTCTCACCTCGCCTGCTCCTTTGCTCCTGCTCCCTGGATTATCTCCAACATAAATTGTTTGCACCCAGGTTGTTGTCTGAGACTTTACTTTCAAGGGAATGAAAATTAAGATAGGTAGCTTTGTTTACTACCTACTATTGTCTTAGAACAGAGATCAGTAAGCTTTTCTCTAAAATGATAGATTGTAAATGCTTGTAGTTAATATAGTCTTTGTTGCTGCTACTAAATTCTGAGATTTTAAATCATCAACAATACACCATGAATAGGCATGCCTGCATTCCAAAAAAACTTTTTTTACAAAACTAGTGATGGACTAGATTTGGCCTGTGAGCCGTGGATTACTAACCCCTATGAATCTCCTAAATCCTTTTTATAATGCTTTAGAATACACTTAGATATTCCTGAGCTTAAGTATCCTAATGATAATAATTAATGAAATTAATAATTATCTTTTATTAAAATTATTATGTATAAGGCACTTTTATTGGCAGATATTTTACATACATTACCATGTTTTATTCCCAATATTTTCATTTCATTTGTGAAGAAAGTGAAGCTGTGCTAGTCATTCCTACTGTTCACCAAATAGTTTTCTGCCTTCTGAATACATGTTTGGATTATAATTCCTGGTCCTTTTTCTAATGGGGAAAAGGCCATCTAATTATTGCTAGGCAGTGCATGATAAGATTTAATGAATGTCAAATGATCCTCCAGAGCTCTTTTTTCCTTTGCAACAACCATTGACAAGTTCCAGATACTGATTCCTAGCTTAAGGACAATATGAGGAAGCAAATACCCAGTGAACATGTAACATAAGGGGGAAATAGATCCGAGATTTTAGAAGTTATTTGTTACCATCATGACTTAATCATCTTGACAAATACAGAAACTAAGTAACATGACCACTGCCACAACAAGTAAGTGACATAGACAAAATTTGAAGATAGGTCTTCGGACTCCAATGTTTGATTCGCTCCGGCTGTACTTCCCTCACTATGTGTAAGTCTTCCTGCACATAAAAAACATGTTAAGGCAACTACTCTCTGACAAAGGATGGATGTCACCCAAAGACCAAAGACCTTTAACTGTGTTCAAAACGCGCACACACACACACACACACACACACACAGAGAAAAATCTGGAAAAGGATGAGCAAGACAAACCCAAGATTCTAGAAAAATTGACCGGTATATAAAATTTAGCTTCAGTACCCTACCATATTTTTCCTACTTTCACTCATACTTCCCATAGATGAAACATTCCAGGACATCCATCCATTCTTAGGACTGACTTTTCTCTGATCACTCCTCCCATTTCTCTCTAATGGGTGAGGGTGCTCCCTACTGTGTGACCAGACTGTTTCTAATTGACCGTGGATTGACCCCTGATCCAAGACAGGACAATCAGCTGGTCTTTCCAGGGAAACTGGGATTGGGGCTGATCCATGGAAGCCGGTTTTTCTATTGCAGTGAAGCATTCTGAGATTACGGAGTAGCAGACTTTGCCCTGCCGTCTGAACTAAGATCTTCAGAGACAGAAACAAGCAGACCTGCAGAAAAATGGGGGGGGGGGGGGGGGCAAGACAAAAAGAAAGAGCTTTCCCAGCATTTGAAGTGTTGGTTCCAGGCCCAGCTCCACTCCTGATACTGAAGTTAATGAGATGTTCCTCACGTCTGGTAACAAATTCCTTCAGTTTGCTTAAACTACATCAATTTCTTGTCTATGATTTTCAATCAAGGAGTCCTAAAAAGAAAACTCCCAATTCATGAGTACTTTTTCACAACTGCTCAAAAATTTAATCTTAACGGATGGGATCCATCTTCTAGTAAGAATAACTAGTCTCGATGGCTACCTCGAAAAGACTTTAGCAAAATAATTAGGTCGTAAGTATTTTATGGGAAAACCACTAAAAACAAATATCTGGTTGCAGAATTTGAGTTATTACGTGGAGTTATTTTAACCAATTATCTTTCCAATACTCTTCACATGATCCTCATCCCCTTTCTCACGTCAGATTAGCCCTAACAGTACATATTCCCCAACCCAAGGGTCAGAAAATATGTATTTTTTTTAAGATTTTACTTATTTATTTGACAGATAGGAGAGAGATCACAAGCAGGCAGAGAGCAGACGGGTGGGGTGGGGGGGAAGCAGGCTCCCCGCCGAGCAGGGAGCCCGATGCGGGGCTCCATCCCAGGACCCTGAGATCATGACCTGAGCTAAAGGCAGAGGTTTTAACCCACTGAGCCACCCAGGAGCCCCAGAAAATATGTATTTCTTAATGCAAATAAAAAAACTGAGTGAAAGTTTGGTTTACTATCATAAGTTATCTCCTATGAAGTATAAAGACAGGAAGAGAATAATTAATTTTGTGTTTTGGTTTTCAAGACATGGTCAGTCCTCTTAGATTAATCTTTCCAAAAATATACACCAAATCACAAAATATTCTTCTCTCTCTCAAAGTAAGAAAGATAAATTATTTAAGTTAAATATCTCATTTTTTTCCTCATGGAAAGAAGTATGTTATTTTCTATAGTAAGTCAGTAGCAAGTAACATGATTCTATAAATGTATAGACTCATTCACTCTGCATCACTTGCTATATAAATAGAAGAAAAACGTTTAGTTTTAAAAAGGAAAGAGATAAACAGCTATTTCAGGAATAAATCATTTAATCCTTTGACTAAAACCATAAACATAAAATAAATATATTATGTGGTCTGCATCAAAATTTCCAAAAATTCAGGAGGCTAAACTGAATTAATATTATATGTTGCCTCAGGAATTGCAGCTGGCTGCCTCGGGAAATATATAGATATATAGCTATATATCTCCTAAACTGTGATATAAAATAAAATTTGAGAAAATCAGACATTGTTTATTGCCTAAATATTTATAGTGTGGGGAATTTCAGCATCAATAACTTTTTAAAGAAATGTTGAGGTTTATTTGGCTTTAGTTTATTCTAAAATGGTTGAAATTAGAAGAGTAATTATAATTTCATATTTCTAGTCCTGTACTGAATCAAATGATATTGTTTTTATTCTTACTATTCTTATGCCTTTTTTCCCTATTTTTTAATTTAGTTTACTTAAGATTTAGAAAAATATTTTTGAGTAGAGATTTTTCTATAGAGATTTTATTCAAATAATAAAAAATTTATATTAATATGCATTTTCATTTCAAGAATGTTTGTTCATATTCTAAAAATCATGAGTGATTTAAGTTTTCACTCAAATACTGGTATATTCATAATAAGGCATATTTTGATTTTTTAGTTTTAAATATTCAAAAGGAATTAATTTCATATTATTAGAAATGATAAAAATATGACACTGTACTACAGAACTAGAATTTCTAATTTATAAACTCATTTTTATATTCACACTTTGGAGAAAATTGTGGACACATTAAACTGCTTACATAAGCTTTTTAAAGAAGTAACTACAAAATGGAAAGTAAAATTTGCAGTGCCATTTGGCTGGCTAATTTATCTAAAATACGATAACTGTAAAACCAGGTAGAAGGTCATAATTATAATTTTTCTCAGTGAGATCTGCAATAGATCTCTTCACATTTAGAGAATTCAGCATTTTTGCCCATTCTTATAAGTTTTTTTTTTTAAAGTATCCAAGCAAGACAAACTACATTTGTAATTCCTTAGTAAGACTATGTGTAAGACACAGGTATAGTGATAAGTCTTATCATTTCAAGGAGGATAGGGAATGATTTCTTTTTTACCCTAAACATCCAGAAGAGAGGTCCTATTAATTCAAGGTCTCTTATCCTTCCAAAGGAAATCATCTAAAATTTTATGTGGCTGTTTAAATGATTGCTTTGGGAAATTTATATGGTAGTCATGGGAACAAGTAAAGAAGTCAAGGCAACGTTGATCATTTTAATAGTGTGCAAGTGATCCATCCAATTTGTAAATACCTTGGACCACTCTTCTAGGTCATGAGTGATCAGAAAAGGCATTTATACAAAATTAATGAAATAAAATACAAGCTCATTAATTTAAGCTAAAATCCTCTAAAGTTTTTTTAATTGGTCAGATTCATCATAAATACGCTATCTGAGTTTTTGAGAAAGCAAAGTATACCTCCTTTAAAGGGTTATTTTACATATTACATATGTAATTACATATTACATACTTTTTAATGAAGACATATTTTTTCTTTGAAAATTGAGAAACAATTCCTTTTTTTCTTTTAATATCCTGAGTATTTCCATGAATAGTACTTCTCTACAAAATCTACTTAAGTGGTTTCATCAACATTTGTCTGCATTTAACTAGTAAAGATGTCAGTATGGTGCTTATGGATCTTGATGATACCTGGGCAATAAATACCATAAACACTGAGAGTTCTGCAAACAGTTTGAGTAAAGGGTGATCCTACATGCAGGATGTCCTGAGATTCCTGAAAACAACATGGAGAAAAGGCACCATGCATCTTCAGAATCCAAGGCGAGAAGCAGAAGGGATCAAAGCGATCTGAGAGCAAGTAATGGAGCTTCAGTTTCAATGCTGGGGTTGGGAGATTAATCTCTGAAGGGGGACGAGAAGGACCCCAGGCATAGAGGGATCAGAGGATCAAATAGATTACATAAATGCAGTAAGACTGAGTCAAAGGAACAAAGGAAAGCCCTAGAATGAGAAACTTGGTTAGTGTACTAAATAATTGATTTGTTGTTTGTGATTGATTTATGATAACTAAAGTTAAAATCTAGGAAGAACACTATATCAGGTAAATTTTCTTTTAGAACTGAGGCAACACTGAGTCTGAGGCTGGCAGGTCAAACAGTCCAAGCCCTAGGCAAGGAGCCTCCAGAAGGATGAGAAGACAGAGCTAGATGCTGACACGCAAAAGTCTCCATATGGCTCTTCGTCTCCTACTCACATTAAAACCCAAGCCTAATGCCTCCCAAGTACCCTTAAGATAACACTTACCACTCTGAATTATAGTGGATTAAACAGATACGTGTAATTAAAGCCACTAACCCAAAGGAGTGGCATAATAATGCTGATATCACTCTTTTTTATGCTTCTGATCCAGATTTTCCAGACTTCTCCCACACCGACTGCCCTAGAGTCTGATTTCTACTTATACTCTATTCCACCAAGTTTATACCCCAACTAATCCAGTATCACTTTCAGGTGGAAACAAGAGTAGCTATATCTACCTCTATTAAAAAAATACATAGGCATGCTTATAGAACAAACACTTATGTATCTTTTGAAGACATATCAAGGCACAAAAGACCTAGAATCCAGTACACTTTCCAACTCTCCTCACAATCTAGCCAAGGGAAGGCTAAGGGGTAGAGAGGTCTCATGGTGCAGAACCCTACCTCGCCATGTTGCAGCTCTTCCTATCCCCTTCCTAGGAAGAGGTGGCCATGGTGGAAGCATTCTCAACAATCTCCTGACCTGTATTGTCAGGTTAGATGGTTACTTACAGATTTAGCAGCACTGAGCCATTTGGATGCTGTAGTAAGCAGTAGCATAATGTCCAGAAGATGTGAGCTCCTGGGGTCTGCAGCAAGGGCCTCTGTAAATTTACTGGAGGCCTGCCAAGAGTAATTCTAACTCTTGAAGATGTAGCTTCCATGTGGTGGTGCTGAGTGAGACAGAGATATTTCTTTTTAACTGCAACAATTTTAAGCTATAATTCAGGAGCTGACTCTCTGATCTTAGCCAGATTTCAGACTCTCAGGATTCACTGTTTACAGATGTAGCCCAGAGAATCCCTTGTCCTTCCACCTTAACCCAAGGCCATATCAATTCCATTTATGGAAAAGCCTAAATGATTAAAGGAAAGGAAAACCGAAGCACAGTTTCTGAGTTCCTTGTTTCTCTACTGACACTTCTCTGTGACACTTTAAAAAACAAACAAAAAACAAAAAACTTACCACAATATTTTTCATTAATTCCAATCAAGATATGGAATCCATTGCTCTGCCATTTGAAGCTAGACTTGGCCATGTGATTCATGGTAGTTAGTGAGGATTTAACAGATGTGATTCAAGCAGAGGAGTTAAATAGGACTGGCTCTTTCTTTGCTGCTGGGAACTCTTATCACATAGTTGACCCAGACTGACCTTCAGAAGGTTACAGCATGTGAGGAAAATCTCTGCTGTAGCAGCGAAAGGCACTGACATACGAGCAAGGCCTCCTCAATCACCCAGCCACAACCAACCTGGCCCAGGTAAGAACAGCCAACCCAAGGAACTGGGAGAAAAAAGTTGCTGTTTTAGGACACTAATGTTTGAGGTTGAATGCTGTGCATAAGCAAGCTGAAAAATTCTCTTCCTTAGTTCGCATAATACAGAGCTGCAAAAAAAATATATCATTTAATAAGGATTAATTATATTAAGATCCTAAAAAGGAGCACAGCTTAGTACTTTGTCCTTTTTCTCAGGAAAAAAAAATTATTGGATAAATTTATTTTGTTCTGATGAGCAAGTAAAACAAGGTTAAGGATGATATAGCACATATCTACCTACAAATATACTTGCATATGTATGTTAGAAAATAACTAATTGGTATATTTATTAGCAACACTGATTACAGAATTGGCAGGGGGAAGTTTGCTTGCTTTGGTTTTGGTTTTCCAATTACATTTCTTGGGAAATATTACCCAAGAAAAACATTTTTCTTGAAATAGCAAAATACATTCATCCAACTGGATTTTGCTCCTGTTTCCCAGACACAATCACATGGGTGATGATGTGGCCAACTGTGAACTTACACTGGAACAGATTTAATTTTGCTTTAATTTAATAACGTGGGTAATGGCTTGGAGAAGAAACATGGTTCTATCCTCTCAGGAGGAGGGAAATTCAGAGTAGGCTAGACAGTGTGACTCGTAGTTGTGCAGTTGGATTTTGTTGTTCAAAATTAGAACATAGGTTTGCTGCTCAAGGGATGGAAGCTGTGTTATTTATGGTCCTGCTCACTTATACCAGATGTGCTCTTGGCTTTCTGACCACACCCACTGACTTACTGCCGTGGAATTGTGTGAGCCTGGCACACCTAACTGCTTGATCCTCTAAGATGCTATGAAAACCTACCAGCCACATGGAATTAGGCTCACTTCCTTTATATTATCCATCAGATCCAGACCAAAATTAGAAAATTGAGAACTTTTTTTTTTTCCTAGAACAGTGATTTATTTAGTAACTCTAATCTGCAGACATTCACTTTGGAAATGCTGAGGAGATGGCAAACAATTTATCACACAAAAATTTTGGAATCCCTATCAATAAAAGTGTCTCTTGTCAGTTTATGATTGGAAATCAAGTAACAATCAACGAGTGGTATTGATCTCTTCCTACACAATCTTCTTTTGAATCACTAATTCATTAAAGAACCACAAATTCTTAAGGTCCACAAATTTCATGATCTTGAAACTTCAAGGAGAAAGTATGAATGATAGTTTTTTTTAAATATTCTAATGTGATGATTAAATAATGTCACTTCAAGTAAAAATATTATTTACAAACAAATCAATGTGGATCAACTATTATGAATGATTGAAAAAAATTTTTTTGAGATTTTATTTATCAGAGAGAGAGAGAGGGAGAGAGAGCAAGCAGGGGGAGCAGCAGGCAGAGGGGAAGCAGAGCTCCATCCCAGAACCCTGGGATCATGACTTGAGCGGGAGGCAGACACAACTGACTAAGCCACTCAGGCGCCCGATTGGAAAACTTTTTAAAGTTCCCCTGTTTGCGCATATATAATATGTGTACATACAATATCTATTTCTAATATTTTTTGGTGTCATTAGTCATTTTCAGAGTGAGGAATTTGGGGATAGAGGGAAGTTGTTTTATTTTTTTTTGTTTACTAAGTTATTTCTCTTGAGAAATACTACCCAAGATAAACCTTTTTTTACCCCAGAAATAGAGAAGGCCACCTAACAAAATGTTGCTTCTGTTTCCACAGATGGAGGAGGCAGATGACATTTGAGGTAAAAACAGTTTTCACAAGTCCACAAACAAATCTTCATTATGAACTGCAAATATTCTATCCTACCACTTAGAAAAATAAATTAGTACTTTGGGACGCATTTTATTTTCAATCTTGCCCTAATCTTTTTTCTTATCTTAAAATGTTGTTCATCAACTGCTCTCAAACTTCACCCTCCTTATCACCAAAGTGTAAGCTACACTGGTGTCTTTATGTAGCATAATTTTAAGAATCTTACTCCAAATTTAAATATTTATACTTAATATGTAAATATTTAAAATAATACCCACTACTGACATTTTTTCAGTGAAATATAACTACTCAAACAATATTGATAACAAAAAGAACACAGTTTTACAGATCGATAATCATAACACTAGTCATTCAAAATTAGCAGAATTTCATAGACTTTGATTCATCAATGTCTTTCCTGAGAATTTAAAGATAGTAACTAAATGACAAGAAAAAAAGATAAGATGTATGAATGTTATAGGACCCTTAATGTTTTGCAACAATTTTATTATAGCAAATATATATATATTTTAAATATATAAAAACTAGAATATACGATTAAGTAGATTCTGACATGTGAAAGACTGGTATCCAATGATTAAAATATCAGTCTGAAGACCGTGGATCACATAAAACGTTTGCAATATAATATTAAGATAAAAATAAGATCTCAATATGGCATCTGCACAATATTTTATATCTTAAATTATATCTTTATCTTCAAGAACTGGAAACAATTTGAGAACATGGATCAGAACAGAGTAGTGTGATTTGAAATTGGATTTCTTTTAAAAGTTCCCTTATTATTATAATGTTTAATTATCCATTTTAAAACCTCATATATATTTCCACTAATGAAATAACCCTTTTAATTCATATAAGAGTAGCTAGTAGAAATCTCAGTCCATAATCTGTCATGATGAGTAAATATCAGTTTATTTTTCTGTATCTAAAACTAATTTCTCTTTTAGATCCCTATTCTAAATCTCAGTCAATCCAGGGTCTTCTATCATCCTTCCTGGAATCCTATCTTTGTTCACCTCTGTTTTTCACTCCTTGACCATCATTCCCTCCTTCCTCATTCCTCATCACTTGGCTTCTTCAATCAGCTGTTTTCTCTGAAATGGCCATACTACTCTCAGAAATGTGAGAAACTGCCTATTACTTCCATTCATCAGGGCTGTAGTTCAGTTTGATTCCTGTTCTCATTGTGGGATAATTCCATGACAGAATGGAGCTGTCAAACCTCTGGATGACTGCTGCTTGTCCGTCTTCCCAGATATCCCTAAACAATTCCTTTGTTCACAGTTATGAGATGCATAAAACTCTGAGGTCTTCATTCCTACCACTCCCCCCCACCATCAAGTTTCACCCTGAAATGGGTTTGCAGCTTCTCTGTGCTCCAGATTCCCATTCTTACAGGAAATTTGATCATCCATCCCACCCCAGACTTGGACTAGACAGCAAAATGGACTTAACTCAAGTGCCCTTTGGAGATCAATATACATGTTTGCACTTACACCTCCCTGTTGCCTAGAGAAATGATCACATTGGGGCCTCATTTTTACCTTGTCATGATTCTTTCTGGCCTAAGTTCTCTCAAGGTGCAGACCTTTAGAAATCAAAGTCACATGGTGACTGCTCTGTTAGCTCTATGTTTTCACTTCATCCCTCTGCAGAGGCAAAGAATATCAGTGGTCAAAGATGATTGGGCAGTAGGAAAAAGGAAATGCAAGAAGAGAGAAAACCATCATATCTCAAAATCTTGTTGTGCCATTCCACTATTATGAATATTGCCTAAATTCAAGAAAAGTCTTTGTGGCTTTACCCATAGTCAAGAACAACTGCATAATATATAAGGCCATACATTTTGGATGATTCATAAATGTGTGTGATTATAAAAACAGAACAACTATAGTTTTTATTCTATTAAAGTCACTATGTGGATAACCTCAAATTCACTCGTTTAGACAGATGTTGAAACAGGTTCACAAATTTACTCACTATTATTCAGATGCCCAAAAATTATTTCTTCTTTATTTTCTAAAAAATATCTCATGTTCCTATAAAATCTCATCCCACTGGCGGCATAAACAAAATATGCATTTGCCAATTGATGGTATTTCATAGTATGGGGCTTTAATAAACTCTTTAAGGGAATCCAGTCTCCACCAGATGAGTGTTCAGACATTTCCTTCTGACCGCCTCATTGGATTTCCATCCCATTCTCCCCAGGATGGGACCTAGGATTTGGGGAGGGGTGAGGGAAGGTTGTAGGACTTATTTGACCAATGAGGACTAAGTATCCAAACATGCAGATCTGTGGGCTGTGCTACGGAACCCTGTTTGCCTCCATCAGAGAGAGGGATCGTTGCTTGGTATCTGAGCCACTGCACAGTTTCCTCATCCTCCCCTTCAAATTTGGCTCTGTCCCAGAGCTAACAATCCTCTAATTTGTAGCCAATCTCCATTGAGACAAAGTCATACTCTGTCTTCAACCTCAGCTCTTAAAATGGTGTGACTTTGCTCCTAACCCAGGTGGCCTCTTGGCAGTCTGGCTGCATCTCAGCACAGCTACCTTACACATCCCACTCAGCTCACCAGAATGGCCTTTCCACATCTCGACCAAAGCACTCAGCAGCCAAGAGAGGAACTGGAGCATTTGCTCATTTATTTTCTTTGCCTAAGAACACATCAAAAATTTTTACTCTGAGGCAGTTGATAGCATGTTGGTTCCAGGTTACATGACACTGCCACCTCCTCCAAGAGTGTCAAATTTGGAATGGGACACCAACCTCCTCTATTTTTCCTTCACCTTAAACTACAGAACACCATCTTTCCAACTTCTGAGTCAGAAATGTGTGAAGTTACTTGTCTGGCCACTTGTTTCCTCTGCCTCTTATTTCTCTTTTTTTTCCCCTTGCTTCTTCTCCAGAACTAGAAGGGCATTCTTCTAGTTCCCTTTCTTAGAAAGGACATCCCTTCTTCTTACAAAGACAGAATTCATCCTCTCCACATCACAGTTTTTCATAAATTGAAAGACAGCTATTGGGGGAGTACCTGTAGGGTCATGTGATACACTGAGGATAAAGCAAAGAATGAGGTATATATTGGTCTAATATTTCAAAATATAATCTCTATTATCTTATTCATAACATAAACTTACATTAAATAGCCCTTTTCACTGGCAAAGTAATTTTCTACATATGCTAGTCCAAACAAGATTCTGAGATAATATTGTGAACAATTTTTTAAAGACTTATAATTTAAACAAGTAATTTAAACAAGATTCTGTTTTAAAAAAATCAAATAAGCTTTTGTGGGAGATAGTATTGTGAAACTAAAGTCTAGCAATGGCAAAGCTAGGATGCCACCCTAACACTTGAAGGTCAAATTTCAATATCCATGCCTTTCACCAGAGTCTTCACATTTCCCAGATTATCACATGGATGGCAACCTACTAGGTCAAATTTCTCATAATGGTTATGAAGTGGCCAATGATGACCAACTCTTCATCAAAGAATATCTTAGGTCTGGAAAGAATCTCACTTGTCCATTTAGCAAAACAAGAGATTCTCACATGCCAGAAATGGTCTTCAGTTTTTAAAAGTGTTCTTTAGAATCTGTCTAGATGTTTTTGAGAAAGTATATAAAATACAATTTTTAATCTCTCCAGATATATTCCATTTCATATTTCCATTGGCCCCATTTTTTAAAAGATTATTTATTTATTTATTTATTTGACAGAGAGAGAGAGAGAGAGAGATCACAAGTAGGCAGAGAGGCAGGCAAAGAGAGAGGGGGAAGCAGGCTCCCCACGGAGCAGAGAGCCTGATGCAGAACTCGATTCCAAGATCCTGAGATCATGACCAGAGCTGAAGGCAGAGGCTTTAACCCACTGAGCCACCCAGGCACCCTACATTGGCCCCATTTTTTAAAAAACTTTATTTATTTATTTGAGAGAGAGACAGAGAGTGAGAGAACACAAGCAGGGGGAGCCAGAGAGGGAGAAGGAGAAGCAGATTCCCTGCTCAGCAGGGAGCCCAACACAGGACTCTATCCCAGAATCCTGAGATCACGACCTAAGATGAAAGCAGACACTTAACTGGCTGAACCACCCAGGTGCCCCTCCACTGGTCCCATTTTATCACAAATTATTATTATTATTACTATTACTATATGTAGAAAAGATACATATGGTATTTCAAATGCATATCTGTCAATTAGTTTTCAATTAATCATTACATCTCTGGGTCCTTTTAAATAATCAGCAAAATTGCTGGGAAATAGAATACTTGCAAATCTGGAGAGGATCTTGAAGATAATTTAATTCAAATTCATTAACTGTGTATTTGTGTCACATTCAATCATTCATTGAACAAATGTTGACTGAAAACCTACCATGCCCCATGCCCCTACCATTTTAAGGTCTGGAACACAGTCATCAGCCAAATGGCCTAAACTCACTCCTCTCACATACCTTACATTTTAATTTGTGAGACATTAAAGATAAATAACTGAAATGTATGGAATGTTAAAAAAAAAAAAAACAGGTACCAAGGAGCAGATAAGAAAAAGCAAGAAAGGGAAGATGTAATGTGTGATAAGGGATACTTCAATATGGTGGCTGAGGAAAGGCCTCAGGGAGATACTGACTTTTGAGTAAATATGTGATTGGGGTGGGCCCAGGAATGGGAATGCTAATAAATTAGTAAAAATTCAAAATCTTGAAAACACAAAATCTTGATGGGGCAAAGCTGCAGGAAAACAGGCACTTTCATATATTGCTGGTGGTAGTTCAAAATGATATGAAGCTATCAGGCAAATTTTCTCAGTATCTCATGAAATTATATATGCATTCTCCTTTTGACCCACTGTTCCCACGTCTAGGAATCTATTCTGAGACACAGCTCCATGATTTTAAAACAATATAAGCAAATTATTGACGAAAGCAAATTAACAGAAAATAACAGAGTCAACAAAATCCTTATGAGATTGTATCAAGAAAACACAGTACTTAATTATTATTATTGTTTTAAGCCACTAAATCTGGGGGCAATTTTTTCCACATCCATAACAACTGGGCCAAACAGTAATGGATAATGAAACACTGAACAATAGAAGAAAATTCATGAGTTCACATCAACAAGTGAGGAAGGGAGAAAGACAGAAAGAGAGGAAAGCAATAAGGGGATAAAAGAGGGGGAAAGAGAGAAGAGGAGCAAGATGGCGGAGAAGTAGGAGGTTGAGATAGAGTCAGATCCCAGAAGTTCATCTAGATAGTTAATAAATCATTCTAAAAGCCAGCACACTCAACAGGAGGGAGAAGAGAGGAAGAAGAGCAATTCTAGGAGCAGAAAATCGACCACCTTCGGAAAGGTAGGACATTTGGAAAAGTGATTCCAAAGCGACGGGAAGAGAGACCGCGGGGGGAGGGGTCGGCTCCCTGCAGCCGCAGAGCCGCGGAGCACAAAATCGGAAGTTTTAGAGTCCGCTCCGCTGAGGGACATTGCCCCAGAGGCTAGGCCGGAGGTCTGGCCCTCGCGGGAACAGAGTGGTTTCAGGACCCACGAGATCATAAAGAGACCGGGGGTGTCTGACTGCGGCAGAGCTCCCAGATATCAGGGCAGAGAAGTCGGCGGCAGAGAAAGAGCCGCGCAGTGCGTTTTCAGCTGGAGCTTACCCTAGACCGTGGCCGTGGCCCTTCGAGCGGGGACCACATAAGGCATTCCGGAGAGACCCCCTCCTTCCTCCTTGGGGAGAAGCGGCGCGGCAGCGTGCAGCAGGAATCTGCTGGGTTTGGAGACTCCAGACGGGGCCGTGCGCCAGAGATAGAGGCGCACTGCCGCCGGTGGCTCAGCTCAGAGCTTGTGCGGACCCGGGAGACGGGAGTGATTGACTGCTTTCCTCTGAGGGCACGCTGAGGAGCAGGGACTCCAGCGCTCAGCTCCTCCAGTGGAGACTGGGAGCTGCCATTTGCATTCTCGGCCTCCAGGGCTGTACGGAAAGCGCTAAGGGAACAAAGACTCCCAAGAGCAAACCTGAGTGAATTCCTTGGCCCCTCCCTGGGCAAGGGTGGGCCAATTCCGCCTCAGGCAAAGACATCTGAGAATCAAATTGTAAAGGCCCCTCCCCTGAAGATCAGTGAGAATATCCAGCCAAGACCAAGTTCATCAATCAGTGAGAACTGTAGAACTCCAAAGTACTTTTCTCTCTCACTCATCTATTCTTAGCTCCATAAAATGACAAGGCGGAAAAACTCACCACAAAAAAAAGAACAAGAGACAGTACCGACGGCTAGAGATCTAGTTAGTATAGACATCAGTAATCTGTCGGAAATAGAGTTCAAAATGACAGTTATCAAATTGCTAGCTGGGCTCGAAAAAAGCATGGAAGAAATTAAAGAATCCCTTTCGGGAGAAATAAAATCCCTTTCAGGAGAAATAAAAG
>CM052810.1:14527062-14553845 GCA_028533885.1 Nasua narica | reverse complement strand
TCTCTGAGTGTTGACCCCTTTGCCTTCTCTTCTCTTTCACAGCAAAGTTTGGAGTAATCTTTCATCCCTTGGTATGAGGATTACTAGCCATTCCCAGCAGTATTGGCTTCCTCAAGAACTTAACTACTAATAGCCTACTGTTGACCCAAGTCTTTTAAATAACACAGCCAGTTATCACATATTTTGTATGTCATACTGTACATACTGTACTCTTATAATAAAGTAAGCTAGAGAATAGAAACTGTTAAGAAAATTATAAGGAAGAGAAAATACATTTACAGTATTCTATGTATGTTTCTTGAAAATAATCTGTCTATCAGTGGACCCACACGGTTGAAACCCATGTTGTTCAGGGGCTAACTGTATGCATATTTGGAATACGTATTTTTGGAATATGTGCATATATTTGGAAATATATATACTTGCACAATGCCTCTTGCTTATCCAGAACTTACGAATTTTGTAGCAAGAACTGAATAAATTTATTCATGTTCATAGATTCATACTAGGAGAGCTGGAGTTACTAACACTTCATAATATGTATCGATAAGAGCATTATACTTTGAACACTAGGAAATTCTGAATATTTTTCAAGTATTCATGGTAACTACTACTTCCCCATTTGTGAAATGGTAAGAAAAAGGTCACGGAAAATGGGCTCGAAGGGCCTTGGAGACTCTCTTCACGTAAAATTGCAATGCCCCTTTTCATATCACATCCCTGTTCACAAGAGATTTCCGAAAGAATTTAGTCAAATATGAAACTTTTTGCTCTGTTTGTAAGTAATGTATTTTTATTTCAAAATCAAATCTAATATGCTTTCTATTTTCAGCTCTTAAAAACAGCTCGAAAGGCTCTTAGATCTTCATTTTGATCCACATACGTGTGTCTGCAATTGGATTAGATAAATTGGAACTTCATGAAAATGAGGTAGAGTTAAACTATTTCATGGTCTGGTTTCATACTAAGAAATAATATAATTTTATCATGGGCCCATGGTGCCTTGGTGCCAGCCAAATGCTGAAGCCAACTGCAGGCTTTTATCAAAAATTAAACTTTGAATTAGAGCCAAGATTCTAGTTTTCAGCTAAGATGCTTTACATCTAAGGCAGCTTTGTACTTCATGGACTAATTGCCATAATACATGATTATTGATGCAGAATCTTCTGTGGTTCCTTTTGGTCTAGTAGACTTGCATATTGAAAATTGAAGCTTTAACATATTTAATAGCACAAGTGACTAACTTGACAGAAATTTTCACACACAAACCCTGACAGCCTGAAGTAAGGATACCCTTCCTTTATCCCCATTCCTCCACCCACGCTTCTGCCTGTTTGCCTCTAATATTCCTCGGACTGTCAGTCGCTGGCATCTGGTAAATCCAATTCTTACGGGCCCAGAGAATGTACTAATTATATCCTACAGCTAATTAGAAAGCAGCCTCTTTGCTGGAGAACAGTTTATTTAGCTCATCAATGAATAAGACTTGGTTTGAATCTTGATTTAAAAATCAAAGGAAAATGGAGAAGGGATAAGAAGGAAAATATATCCTTCATGAGGCAGGAAGCCCTGTTAATTAAATTGAAGAAATAAATATAGATTTTATGTGACTGGAAGGAGAGGCTTTCGACTAAAATACTGAAACTAGAGGAATTAAAGGATGTATTTGCATTTCAGGAACCTTATTTACAAAACCTAGAAACACGTTATCTTAAAATCTCAGCATAGTTGTAGTAGATGTGCCAATGACCTAATTTGAAAACTGATCAGATTCTTTCTTTTTTTTTTTTAAGATTTTATTTATTTGACAGAGAGAGAGTACAAACAGGGGGAAGAGCAGGCAGAGGGAGGGGGAGAAGTAAACACCTGCTAAACAGGGAGTACAACATGGGGTTTGATCCCAGGACCCCAGGATCATGACCTCAGCCAGAGGCAGAAGATTAAGGGACTGAGCCACCCAGCTGCCCCTGGTCAGACTTTTTTAGAAAGTGATGAGGAGGGTAATGTTTATTGATGAAAGTTCCACGAATAGCATGCATGATTCAACACTTACGCTTAGGTTAAATGCTTCTGAAGAGTCAAATTTCTATAATATGTATTTATGTTAATGGCTTACATGGGATTTATTAAATAAGAAATACAGTTCCTCACATTAACAGAGCTTTACCATAAATTTGGAGATGACATAATCCTTGAAGGTGTCAACCCTTGAAATATGTAAATGGTAACCCGACCCGTTCACTCTTTTCCCCTTTATCTTCATAATCAAATCTGATCACCACAAGCAGCTGAGAAAGACATTTTCATGCTAATTTTCAAAACTGTTACCAATTTACCATGACTAATTAAAATGGGAAGCTGTGTAACACTTCGGGTCAGTGGTTCTCCACCCTGGCTGCACTTCAGAATTATCTAGGGGAGCCTTTAAAAATGTCCAATATTATACCCACCCCCTTGCCACCCCTACAAATCAATCTATTCAGAATCTCTGGGTATGGGGCCCAGGAATCATATATATTTTGGAAGTCTGCCAGCTGATTCAAATATAAATATATAGGATTGAGATTAACCATTCTATGAGATGGTTGGTCCCAAAAGATTGGGAAGCCATTAAGAAAGTTTGTCGAGTAGCTGAAGAACCAGATAAAGACAGAAAAGGAGAAGAATTGGTTTCTTAGGCTTGAACAGAGATGCTGTTTGCATTCTGCAGAGCGGACAGTATGGGGTACATGGAACCTTCTGAGAGCTGCTTAAACGCTATGGACCTCTCCCCAGAAAAGCAAACACCTTCATAAAGATGAAACTGGCATAGAAGGTGAAACATTTCAAAGAAAAGCAGAATCTCAGGAGAAAAGTCTGTGAACTAGAGGGAAGAAAGACATGTTCCCAGGGTTGGTCGAGCCAACACTAAGAAATGAAGCCCAATTATTATATGCACGGGGCCATTCAGGCAGAGATGATAACGGCATATAAAGGACTGTGAGATAGGAAAACTTTCCAAAATGACATTTACATGTCTCATTTTAAAAGAATATATCTATAAGCTTCCTGCGAAGACCTAATTCTTTGCTGAATGTAACATGTTTCTCTCCCGACTGTCACACCCTCCCCCCAAAGCAAAGATTCATGCATTGCTTATTCTAGTCTAGTTTCCTATGCTATTTTCCAAAAAGACTTTCACAAATTTCTTCTATTCCCTTTCCCTTAAATAATATTAGACTGATGCTGCTAAAGCAGACCCCAAATTTTAAAGTACTTTGGGTTTCAGCATCAGAATACGGAAGGAAACAGTAGCTATCCACTTCAAGGTCATTTTTATAATTTGAATTTTATTTCATTCTTTCTCTCTAGAATTTCCACTCAATGCACCCTGATTTTTCTTTGAGCCAATCTTAGATGATCTCATTCAAATCAAGCTCCTTCATTTTTCTCAATCCATCTTTTTATGTACAACCCTGGAAATGGAACTTAGGTACTAAAATCAGCTCTGAAGCTGTTCTAACTATATTCACTCAGCTTAATAAATCCTAGATTTAGGACCTATGCTTTTTCTAACGCAGAATTATCAAGCCATGGGATGGCTGGAATCAAAGGATTCCTTACAAGTTTGTAACAATTTAAATCCACCAGGCTACACAAGTAGTCCAAACGGCATTAATAGTTTAAACAGTTAAAAATATTTCAAGATTCATATTAATGCTGTTTTTAACATCTTCCCAACCAATCCATTACCCTTGATGTTATTAATAGACAATTAGCAGACTAGATTCGCATCAGTGGCACACTAAACAGCATGGCATGTGCTTCCAACATGGACAGGACGGGAGAACTGACAAAAGGACCAGAAAAGTAAAACCACAAGATTAAAGCGCACATCTACGTGACAATGTATCTACACAAAAATGGCTTGCAAGAGATCAATGAAAAAAGTTCTCCCTCAAATGACAAAACATCTAAGGAATACGGAAGGTCTGACACACATAGCATGGGGCTTCTATTTCTGTCGTACCAGTAGATGGCATGTGGGATTGGATATTAAAATATCTCTGTTCCTGTATGTCATGAAAAAACTCATTTAAATTACAATTAAAAACTTGATCCTCTGTAACCAGATTTACTCTTATTGCAGCCATTAATACTGAGTCCCCTTAGCTGAGTCTCCTCCCAAGACACAAATGTAAGTTTCTGTGGGTCTTACTTGAAATGAGGCCACCTACATTATAATTGATATATATTTGTATACTTGTAATATAAATATTATAATTGACTCCTTAAAGACTATTCATTCCAACTGCTTAAATGAATACATTTCTTTGTTTAGATATAGTTTATAGTATATTCCACAGTTTCATATGTAAATAATGAGTGGAAATCCACTGGAAAAAAATTATAAGGCTTGGAGCATCCCAAAGTATCTAAGTATTTCTAAGGAATAGAAAAACAGTTCTACTTCTGGGGTGCCTGGTTGGGGTCAGTCAGTGGAGTATGTGACTCTTGATCTCGGGGTTGTGCGTCTGAGCCCCACACTGGGTGTACAGATTGCTTAAAAAAAATCTTAAGAAAAACAGTTACACGTCTAAAATGTTGCAAACAGTAGATGTTCATTAAATAATTAAAGAAAAGCAGAATTCAGAATCACTCTTGCCCACTCTATCCAGACTAGTTCAAAAGAGCATTTTTATGACTCTCCTAAAATTTACCAAGAATGTCTGAAGAGAATGTCTTTATCCAAAATAAGATGTACATTTTATTATCAAAATTTCCTTTGCTGTTTATAACCATCTAAATAATTCTACGATACCAAAATGTGAGCCCTCACACAGCTCTGCAATTTTTCACTTCTCATGCGATCCTCATAGAGTAAATAGGATTTGTCAAATTTGAATTCCCTTAGCAATCTAAGCTCAAATCCTAAGAACCTGTACTTTTCCCAGACCAAATTTTGAACCTTTTGTAGCCCGCTGTGCACATGAGACACCCACAACGCAAGACACAGCCTGCAGTAGGAGTGAAGGGCTCAGCCAACAGACTGTAATTACATTACTCAATGATCTGCAGCCCGTGCCTCAAGCAATGGCTCAACGCAGGGTTGGTGGCAAGAAAGAAGGAAAACAAAGAGTAAAAATTAAAACAGGAAAAAGTGAAATCAAAAGTAAGAACTAGTGATTGTAAAAGGGATTCAAGTTAGAATTATAGCAGGAGCAGCATCCAAGATTACCCTTGGGTTCAAATGTTGGTAATATCAAGAGTCCAACAAAAAATTACATGTTTAGGGCGCCTGTGTGGCTCGTTGAGCATCTGCCTTTAGCTCAGATCATGATCTCAGGGTCCTGGGATCAAGCCCCGCATCGGGCTCCCTGCTCAGGGGAAGCCCACTTCTACCTCTCCCACGCCTCCTGCTTGTATTCCCTCTCTTGCTGTCTCGCTTTCTCTCTCTCTCTCTCTCTCTCTCTCTCTCTCTGTGTCAAATAAATAAATAAAATCTTTAAAAAAAATAAAAATAATTTTTTTTAATTACATGTTTAAACCATTTGGGGTTAAGTATATTTGCAGGAATTTTAAACTACTGGAACCTAAGCCAACAGCGGGGATGTTTTAACTAATAGCATCTAGTCTTTGCTAATTTCAAGCTTAAAACGTTGACATATAAATAATGTTAAAAGGGGCAACCGAGGGCCCCTGGGTGGCGCAGTTGGTTGAGCGACTGCCTTCGGCTCAGGTCATGATCCCGGAGTCCCGGGATCGAGTTCCACATCGGGCGCCCAGCTCCATGGGGAGTCCGCTTCTCACTCTGACCTTCCCTCTCTCACTCTCTCTTTCCTAATAAATAAATAAATAAAATCTTTAAAAAAAAAAAAAAAAGGGGGCAACCGAACAGAAGTAATCAATATTTTTATTTGTGCAAGGCAGACCACCCCCACAACCCAACGACTAGATTAGTGAACACTGCCAGGTAAGTATTGTTACTGGAACATTAGTCATCATTTTTAAAATATGTCAGAATTAAATATATTTAAATATATATGAAGATCTATGTATTATATATAGACGTACTAAATAGATATAAAACATATATTTGTGTGTGCATATTCACAAGATTAATCAAATGAAATGTTCATGTATTTAAATCAGCCAGCAGCCTCACAGAACAAATCATGTGTATCAGTGTGGATTTCAAACATGGGCAAAAGAACAAGCTTTGTTTGCAGCATAAAAGAAACTATGCCTAGTTGGCACACTGCCATACCACAAAGCGATCTCCTGATAACTTGTAGCTCAAAATGCTGCTATCATCAGATTCCTTCCTTTGGTACTACTATACACACTTTGATGTTGTGATAACATGGACACTTCATATGCAAGATATAATGGAAGCAAAAATTGCTCCCTTGATTTAACCAGTGGTTATTTATGAATGTTGAGCAGTGCAAAATTGCAGTTATTTGCGGATCCTCGTTAATAACACTTCGCACTATTTCTGCAAAGGCAAATGCACTTTGACATTCAGTATTTTTTCTTCACGATTATATGAATTTCCTCTGAACAGAAGTAGAAAATAGGTAATTGTACCCATCGTTCAAATAGCAATACAGTTTATTTTGGAATTGTGGCGAGAGCCAACGGGTCCTTTGTCTGCTTCGGTGTTGTAACGAATAAAAATTGCCGCTTTTCCCACCATGAAAAATGCCACAATGGCATTACTTTTCTAAGGAAATTGTGCAAAAGATAGTTCTATGGTTAAAAATCCCTTAAATGTTCCAGACCTTATCAGTGACATTTAGTTGCTGTAACTGGAAGATAAAATCTATAAAACGTAAAAAGCAGGGACAGATAACCCCGGGAAATTTTAACGACAGTAACAGTTTAGGAGGAAAGAGGCAGCACTAAACTAAAACCTTCCATTTTATATTATCAGTTTTAATTTAGTTTACACACGAAACATTTGAGATTATTCATCATATAACTGCTCAGTAAAACAATTTAAGAACTGTAGACAAGACTTGAAATAAGGTAAATGATCTCAAGCAGTTCCTTTGCCCGCTGCTCTTCCGTTCCTTCATCACCCCCCAATTTTGGATTCCATCCCCATCTGGCCAATGCCTTCACAACGGCTCTCATCTAATGTCTCTTTCTGAGCACATCATTTCTCCAAGTTTTCACCACCTTCTTTGTGAAAACATATCTAACCACTGAACATATCAGTGGTATTCAATCTTAAACATCTTTTACTTTTGCACCCTATTGAAGAATCTGTGTTACACTGGGATTAAGATGAAAATTTCCCTCATTCTGAGAAAGAGATTTCTGAATTTCAATTATCTATCTATCTATCTGGACATTTTTTAAGGCCTTCCTAGCCATTTTGAAACCCCATGAAACCATAATCTTGGGATAACTGTCTGTTATTCATCATTGAACAGTGGTTAGTCCTAGCACATGGCAATTACTCAATAGATGTTGGTTGAACTTCACTGTGTTACCTCCAGTTTAGTCCAAAATTGTGTATCACTGATGAAGAACGCTTGCTCCCAACAATGGCTAATAAATCCAAGAGAGAAAATGCTTAAAGTTTTGTGGATGGCTTGGAACAGTCACTAACCATGAAAATACCAAAGAATAAATCTCCACCCCATTCCCTGAAAAGCACACTCCATAGTTACCTTATCATAGCTTTCAAAGCTTTAACGTCTATTCATATGACTTCAATAATGTGGGCTTATATTTGAAAATGTTATTTGCTTTCTTTGTCCAGTAGCTTAATACATACATCATACAAGAGCAAGCAAGTAGCCGTCTTCAAAATCAATCACTCTGGGAGATGCCTCCTTAACTATCAGCTCACCCCTCTGTTGACAAAAGTTAATTATGTATATGATACACACGCACACACAGTTGAGCGACTGCCTTCAGCTCGGGGCATGATCCTGGAGTCCCGGGATTGAGTCCTGCATCAGGCTTCCTGCTTGGAGGGAGATTTGCTTCTCCCTCTGACCTTCCCCCTCTCATGCTTGCTCTCTCTCAAATAAATAAATAAAATCTTTAAAAAATAAAATAAAATAGACTATATATAACATTCCTGTTATATATGACATATATAAATATATATAATTATAAATCAATACAATTTCATCTAAAAATACCTTCATGGAAGCATCCAGAATAATATTTGATGAAATATCTGGGTACTATAATCTGGCCAAGTTGATAAATAAAATTAACCATCACAAATTCCAAGCATTTAAATTTGCCTTATACTGCATTAAAAGATGAAGAAACTTAATTTTGTTCATATAACAAAATATTTAATCACTGATTGGTAAGGAGATTAGCAGGGAAACAATATATGTATTTGGTTCCAGATCTTCATTTTGATGGAAATACCTTTAAACACAAACACATGAAGCTTGTAGAATTAAGTCGTTATCATAAAGGCTGTCATACTTTATGATACCTACTAGAAGAATCTGCTCTTTTCATAACATTTGTTTCTTAACTAGCTGCAATAAAACTTCTTTATTATAGAGTCCATAAAACATTTTCACCTCCTAAATTCAATTCTTAAAGTAGCCATTAAGTGCCTACAATGTACCCATTTGTAATGCTATTAATAGTAATTATGATGCCAGCTCTAGCCAACAAGAAGACAGTGAAATGCAATGAAAATATTATCCTAAAGAACTTACATACTATAATCTTCTTGGTGATAGAATTCTCTACTCTATATACACAGCCAGAAAATATGAAGTTTGTCCATCGAGTTTATAAAATGTGTTTTCTCTGAAGACAAAAAATCTAGATGATAAGGATGCGTAAGATAATTCTCACTGCTACCAACCATTTTCCTAGAATGTACCTCTGATCATGGCAAGTAACTGTTCAAAAAATCTTTGACAGAGCCCTGCAGTCAATGAACTATATCAACTCCAGCCTGTGGCCTGTTTGTATATAACCTGAGAGCTAAAAATGGTTTTTACATTTTTTAAGGGCGCGTGTGTGTGTGTGTGTGTGTGTGTGTGTGTGTTTTAAGGCAAAGATGTCTTTTAAGTCAAAGAGACTTTTGGTTTATGAAATGAAGAACAAAACCCATAGCATGACATTTAAGGCCCTCCATACTCTAAAGGCAAATTGATAGACCAATCACACTTCAAATATTCCCTGTCTTGGCATGTCCTTCTTTTCCTCTCCTATCATCTAAATTCACCTGTCCATTAAAAAATAACTCAAGCTCATGTCCTCTATGAAGCTTTATCCAACTATTCAATTCCATAACCTCTCCTTCCTTAGAAGTCCAACAGACTATCGGTATCTGGCTACTCACTGATGATCACGCTTCTTTTTATGTATATATTTTTATCTTGTCTTCCCAACAAGAGTGTAAGATCCTTATATAGTTCCCTTCTAACAATGTCACGTGGATGATTGGTATCAGGATTATAGGTTTTAAGGACTTTCTAGGTCCTGCGAGTCTGATTTCTTATTAGTCAACAATTAATCACCTTCATTCATCATCAATTACTATTGTCAAGTATTGCCAAATCTGAGCACACATTTTCCCCTTCACTTAATCCTCACAAAATTTTAGATGATAAATCTAAAACTATCTGATTTTTACATATAAAAATTGGTGGTATTACTCTCTTTATGTTAGATTTCTGCCTCGTTTCAGGCCTGAGCTGTGGAAGGAATGCCCTGAGGCACAGTCCCAAGTCCTTCAAGGGGAATGTTAGAGACATGAACTGGAGGCAAGAATGGGGATAAATAAGCCACACATTAAAAGCTCAGGGGACACAGCATCCTGACCTTGTGGCTTCCAAGACCTCGGGACTGACAAATCAAGAGCCACAGGTGTCGAACATGTGTTCCTCTTCCACCTCTGCCCCAGAGTACCCCCTAGACTCACTATAATTCATCTGCATTGCAGTTAGCAGCCCCACCATAGAGGAGGGCTACCAGGAGGGTTCCGGTACAAACTCTGTAGGATCAAAAGCTCCCTCTCCCAACACATGGGAAGAGTTTCCCAAATGATTGGAAACAGCCTCCATTAGAGACTACTTCACTGTATGTCACAGCTCCTCCCAGCCCAGAGACCCAATAATATCTAATTCCAGAACTACCTAGGGGCTTGTGGAACCTGCTGCCTCTCCACTTTGAGAGTGCACTTTAGTAAACTGCTTTGTGCTTGCTACTTTCCTTCTGGCTGTCTTTATTTGACTGTAAGTTCCCCACGTAAAAGTCCTTGTGGGGAATCCAAGGACCAAGACATCCATTCATGGAATATACACTCTGATGTGTAATGTGTACACCCACTTCACACTTTCATTCAATCAACAGATGTTTATTGAACTCTTAATATGCACCAGGCCTCGAAGAAGATACAGTTTCCTCCTTAATCTAGTGACGGATTTTAGACGCAGATTTAGCTCAGTTTTTTTTAAAGATTTATTTTCATTTTATTTACTTGAGAGAGAGAGAGAGAGAGAGCGAACGAGCATGAGAGGGGAGAGGTCAGAGGGAGAAGCAGGCTCCCTGTGGAGCAAGGAGCCCGATGTGGGACTCGATCCTGGGACTCCAGGATCATGACCTGAGCCGAAGGCAGTTGCTTAACCAACTGAGCCACCCAGGCACCCCTTAGCTCAGTTTTTAACCACGGCACTATACTATTTGGTGTTTGTTGTTGTTGTTCATGTTTGGTTTCCTGTTTTGTCTTGCTTTGCCTAAAGAGATGTTGCTATGATGAAAATAGTGGCTCTAGTGCTAAAAGATTAAAAGAAAATAAGAATCTGCAGTGTGTAAGAAAGCACCAGCGCCAGAATGGAAAGTGAAAGATGGATTGAGGAAGGAAGAAGTTTTTATAGTAAAAATGTTCATACACATGGAGGAATTGGAAGAGGGGAACTTCATAAAGATACAGTTGGTAGTTAATATTTTCTTCCTTTGGTCAATCAAAAAAGAAGGTAAATTATGAGTTCCAGATTCTGTAAAGAAGACAAATTTAATAGAAGTCCTTCATGACATTGGATTTAAATGATTCCTTAGATCTCACACCAAAAGCATAGGAAATAAATATAAGAATGGATACATTGGACGACATAAAAAGTTAAAAATTCTGTGTATCAAAGGACATGATCAACAGTGAAAAGGCAACCTATGGAATGGGAGAAAATATTTGCAAGTCATGTATCTGATAAAATGTTAATATCCAAAATATATAAAGAACTCATACATGTCAACCACAGAAAATAAATTATTCAATTAAAAAATGGGCTACCTCTGAAACTCATAACACACTATATGTTAATTAAATTATTTTAAATTTAAAAAAATGGGCAAGGGACCAGAATAGACTTTTCTCCAAAAAGGATTCACAAATGCCCACCAAACACAGGAACAGTTGCTCAGCATTACTAATTATCGAAGAAATGCAAATCAAAATCACAATGAGATACCACTCACTGATAGCTACTATCAAAACAAACAACAACAAAACAAAACAGATAATAACAATGTTGGGAAAGATATAAAGAAATTGGAGCCCTTATGCACTTGTGGTGGGAATGTAAAATGGTGCAGTCACTATTAAACAGTATGGGGTTTCCTCAACAAATTAAAAATAGAATTACCATATGATCCAGCAATTCCACTTTGGTATAAATGCCCCAAAGAAAGAGCTGAAAGCAGGGTCCTGAAGAGATATTTACACACAATGTTCCTACCAGCATTAGTCATAAAAGCCAAAAGATGGAAGCAACAAAAGTGCCCATCAACAGATGAATGGATAAACATAATGGAATACTATTCAACCTTAAAAAGAAGGAAATTCTGGGGGCGCTTAGGTGGTTCAGTCAGTTAAACATCTGCCTTTGGCTCAGGCCATGATCCCAGGGTACTCGGATGGAGCCCCTCATCAAGCTCCCTGCTCAGCAGGGAACCTGCTTCTCCCTCTCCCTGTGTCTCTCCCCGGGGCTTATGCTCTTTCTCTCTCTCTGTCAAATATATAAATAAAGTCTTAAAAAGAAAAAGAAGAAGAAGGAGGAAATTCTGACATATGCTACAACATTGATGAATGTGGAAGACATTCTGCTAAGTGAAAAAAACCTGGTCACACACACACACACAAAACCATTGCAGGATCCCATTTATGTAAGATACCTAGAATAATGAAATTCATAGAGACAGAAAGTGGACTGGTGGTTGCCAGGGGCTGGAGTTTATTGGATATAGAGTCTTCCTTTGCAAGATGACAAGAGTTTTGAAGATTGATTTCACAGCAATGTGAACATACTTAGCACTGCTGAGTCGTACACTTAAAAATGGTTAAAATGAAAAAGAAATGGTTAATATGGCAAACGTTATGTGTATTTTGCCACAATTAAAATAATTTTTAGTAAAATAAATTTAATAGAGGTCTTCTACTCCTGTGCTGAAGGAGCGTTCGCCACATTAACTACTCTTAAAGTGATTATGTGAGACTACAAAAATCACAATTACAATCTAAACCCAGGATTCCTAAAATGGGCCATGAGCCTAAGCACCTGAAAGATGTGAGAATCTGCTTGTTTTTTTACACCTGCGGAAATGCTGAAATGTTAATGTATTCTCCAGTAGGCTTAAAAAAAATTGCATATTTACAAGAAACTTTCTTATACTTCCTCTGGCAGTGACTTCACTCCCTCCTGAGGGTGTAAACACTATCTTGTGATTTTTTTTTTTTCTCCCACATTTTCAGGGATAATAGAAAAGATAGTAGAAACCCAAATTTTTGTTGTCTTTCAAGAAATTAACTTGGTGCACTGAGTGTACCTAAACAGTGGACGGTATTTGTCATCTTCCTCTCACGTGACTTGAACACCGTGACACGAGGTGCTATTGAACGTCCTTACGTATTTCAAATAATTTTTCCATCATAAATGGATCAATTCCTCATGGCACAAAATAATCCAATCATCAGATCTTTGAATGTCTGCTCTGTGAAAGGTACAAGGTCTTAGTAAGACTTAGAAAGGACTTCTATTTTAAAGAGACATTAAGTTGAAGGGATAGCGACATACATGAAAAACTAGCAACGTAGAACTAAAAATGTAAAGAAAATTAGGAAAAAAGAGGACTTAAAAGGAAATGCATGTTGAATGGCAAATACAGAGATTGTCAATGAAAGGCCTCTGAGAGATTCAGAACGATTTATAGGGAAGGGGGATAGATGGAGCAGCAGTTCTCACCTGGGGGCAATCAGTCCCTCTGGAGATGTTGAGCAGGGCCTGGAAATATTTTTGGCTGTCACGCTGGGAGAGAGATGCTACTGCTGTCTAGAGGATAGATGCTAGGGATGCTGCTGAACATCTTGCAACAGCCCCCGCCCCCCACAAACACACACAAAATAAATAATCATTATCTGGCCCAAAATGTCAGTAGTGTCAAGGTTGAGGAACCCTGGACTAAAACTAAGCCATCTCATAAAAAGAATTTCACTAAAGTGTTCAAGAATGGAGAAGAGATACGACAGAGGGAAGTAAAGAATCATAGAGCTTAGGGGCTGAAGATACAAAGGGCTTAGGGGCTGAAGCATTAAGGGGTGCTAAGGGGATCGATTTAACTTGAGTGACAGGCTTTAAAAAGGAGTGGCCAGTCTTGAAATACAGACTAAAAAGAGCACGAGCTTTGGAGCTCTGCTCTTACTAGATGTAAGACTTTGAACAATTATCTGTCTTCTCTGAGCCTGATTTTCCTTATCTACAAAATGAAAATAATATTTACCCCTTATATTTGCGGTCAAGGTCAAGTCAGATAACTTGAAGTGCCTTCCATCCTGGCAGGACAATAGGAGACAAACAATAGGAGACAGGAAAAAGGGCATTCTTTCAAATCTCTAGGCCTTGAAGATTACCAAGTTTCCACTTCCAATTACTGATTGAAATTACTGATTTTCCATTACCACTGCAATCAACCAAAGGCTTATTAATTAAGCTTTTATTATCTGCTTCCATCCTTTCCTTCATTTATTCAACAATTACTTCTTCAGCTATCCTTCCTTTGAGGCAATACTCTCTTCCCTGAAGAAAGATTTCATTCTCTTAGAGAAAAACAAGATTTATTAACTTAAAAAGTAGGAAGAAGTCCTAGAAATCCTCTGAATAACGTACAGATGACTCCAAACATAAATGGTTTCCTGAACAACAATCATAAGGAATCCTACATCTAAAGTGTATCATCTTCTGTGGTGACACTTGAAATTCACCCTGACCTCTGATACTATAGCAAATGTCCTCTCTTAATATTATCAAATTCTCCTTGTTCAAGTTGAAAACATTTTCCTTTGCTATATCACCATCTTTCTTCTTAAACCCCACATACACACTTCCTTCTTAAATCTCACATACACACTGCCTTTGTTGAAATTATTGCCTGACTCAGTGGTGTCTGGATTGCCTCTGCTTGATTAGGCAAACAAAAGATACTCTATAAATAGCCTTGGTTGGGACTGGTATCCAAGTCAAGTGCTGAGGTTATGGTAAATGAGTATTGGTCATCATTTCTAGTATAGGGTGTGGTCTCGAATATACAAAGATAGGATGGCCAAGGAAACTCAAGATGTCATGAACTCTGGTTCATGGTTGTCTAAAACAGTTCCATGAGGGCACAGAGTGGAAAATATTCAATATTTGGCAGAACCAGTAGGAAAGGATGTCATTTGGAACACTTGAGGTGTGAAGTGAAAGATAAGTAGGTGCTTACCAGGTAGAAAAATTAGAGGACAGTATTCCAGGTAAAAACAACATCTTAAAGATAAAAAGGTTTGCAGGAGAAAGATGGGATCAGTGGCTATGGGACCCAACAGGCAGTTCTCCTTAGCTAAATCATGGGGTATGAGAAGGGGAGAAGCAAGAGAGGCAGTTTGATTACAGAAGGCCATGTAGGCCATCCTGATGAACTTGGCTCGTAGGGAAAGCCATGTGGAGTTACTTAAAACATTGTTAAGAGAAGGTAACACATCATCATATTTGTGTTTTCCTCTGGCTGCACTGTACAAGATGTATTAGAAAAGGCAAAGCCAAAGAATGAGTAAATATCAATACAGAAAATTCTTGGCGTCCATAATTTATCTTGGAACCACTGTACTGAAACAAATTAGATTATAAGAATGGGGTCCCCCACAACACCCAAAAAATAAATAATCCAATTTAAACATGAGCAGAAGACATGAAAGGTATTCTCCAAAGAAGACATAGTCAATAGATGCATGAAAAGATGCTCATCATCACTTATCATCAGGGAAATGCAAATCAAAACTACAATGAGATATCATCTCACAATGGTCAGAATAGCTAAAATCAACAACACAAGGAACAACAAGTGTTGGTGAACATGTGAAGAAAAAAGAACCCTCTTGTACTGTTGATGGGAATGAAAATTGACACAGCCTCTGCAGAAAACAGTATAGAGGTTCCTCAAAAAGTTAAAAAATAGAACTACCCTATGACCCAGCAATTGCACTACTGGGTATTTATCCAAAGAATACAAAAACACTAATTCAGAAGGCTACAAGGACCCCTACATTTACATCAGCATTATTTACACTACCCAAGATATGGAAGCAGCCCAAGTGTGCATCCACTGATGAATGGATAAAAAAGTATATATATATATATATATATATATATATATCCCCCCAGGAATATAGGAATATTAGTCAGCCATAAAATAGAATGAACTCTTGCCTTTTGCAATAATATGGATAGAGCTAGAGAGTATAATGCTAAGCCCAGTAAGTCAGTCAGAGAAAGACTAGTACCCTATAATTGCATTCATATGTAGAATTTAAGAAACAAAACAAACGAGTAATGGGGGAAAAAAAGAGAAACCAAGAAACGGACTCTTAACTATAGAGAATACACTGATGGTTACCAGAGTGGAGGTGCGTGGGGGGATGGGTTAAATAGGTGATGGGGATTAAGGACAGTACCTGTCCTGATGAGCACCGGGTGTTATATGGAAGCGCTGAATCACTACATTGTACACCTGACATTAATGGTAACTAACTGGAATTAAAATCACTTAAAATTAATTAATGCAAATTTGCATTAATTAATAGCAAGAAAAAAGATGGGATCTCCTATATATACCATAATCTGTATATAACATTAGGCTACACACACACACACACACACACACACTTTTTTAAAGAAGTTAGCTCAAATGATTAAGGAGGCTGACAATTCCAAATTCTACAAAGGGGGACAGCAGGCTGGAGACCCTGAGAAGAGACAATGCCTCAATTCATGTCCAGTGGCTTTCAGACTGAATGACTTCCAATCTCCTTCTTTACTCCAGCTCTTTTTTATGATCTCTGAGCAATGATACCTGACTGTCTATGAGACCTGGCTTCCGCCTAAATCTCCAACAGTATTATCTCTAACCTCAGGATCCTTATATCCACAAAGGGCTCCTCCCACCCTGAACTTCCCTGCCAAGTTCACTTCCATGATAAAGTCCTTACCTTGCACAGAACGTTTCATGTCACAACCTTTTTGGGACTAGTGAACTGCTATCATCATTCCCTTCTCCATTCAAGTGTTACTTTCCTGCAGGACCTACCATATGCCAGGGACTATGCTCAATGCCAGGAATACAAAGATGAATGAGATAGTATATTGCCCATGGCAAACATCCAATAAATATGTGCTCAACTAAAGTATGAGAAACTGAAATAAATAGGTACAGAAAATGATTACCCAGTGCACTGGAACACATAAAAGAGGAATATGGCTGGTTCTTCCTGTGAAGAATCAGGAAATCCAGAAAGATTGTCTAAGATGACCCTAAAGTTCATGTTCACCAGGTAAAGAGGATGGACGAATTATTCCACCCAGAAAAGCAGCCTGAGCCCAGACCACAAAAGAGCATGGTATTCAAAAGGAAGTTGCAGGATTTTCACTTGACTGGTGCACAGAAGTTCACAGGCAGAGGTGACTAAGGATCAGGTTGAATGGAAAGAGGTAGAGACAGGTATCAAATGATAAGACTGGAAAAGATGGTCAGGGACAAAATCATGGAAGGATTTGTATGCAAGTTTCCCACTGCTAAGACAGTAGGAAATCTGAATGCAAATGTATTTATAAGAAGGATAAGATATAGGGGCACCTGGGGGTGGCTCAGTGGATTAAGCATCCAACTCTTGATTTTAGCTCAGGTCGTGATCTCAGGGTTGTAGGATTGAGTCCCATTGGACTCTGCTGGGCATGGAGCCTACTTAAGATTCTCCTTCTCCCTCTGCCCCTCTCCTCCTCCCTGGCCCCACCCCCAGAGCAGGTTATGAAAAAAAAAAAAAAAAAAACCAAGAAGGATAGGATATGAAGGATAAGCCAAGAGATCAGGAATAGTGAGTACAGATTATTGCTGGGACTCCATTAGTAGATGAGCATGTAAACTGGGCAATAGCAGAAATAGTGAAGAGGAAAAAAGGTATGTGAGTTATTAAAGGGATACACACAAAGGAACTGAGTGTAGACTGTACATAGTTTGGGGTGGAGAGAAGGAGGACTCCATATTGATTCCTGTCTTTCTGGCTATGGTGATGTGATGACTGTCACCACGACAATCCAACCC
Source organism: Nasua narica (assembly GCA_028533885.1). Classification (NCBI taxonomy): domain Eukaryota; kingdom Metazoa; phylum Chordata; class Mammalia; order Carnivora; family Procyonidae; genus Nasua; species Nasua narica. The sequence goes on along the minus strand of CM052810.1, from coordinate 14,536,244 downwards.
TTTTTTCCAAAAATAAAAGTTTTATAATTTACTAATATAATTGTTTTCTGTTTTAACTTAAATGCCTTCTTTAACATGTTCTTTTCTTGACGACCAAACTCAAACCTAATCATTTTAAAACAAAATGGTCTTAGTTAATTGTTCATCAGTTATTATTTTACAACATTTTTTACAAATTTTTCTTCTTGCTGCTAACAAATACCAAAGGCATTTAATTTTTTGTATTCATCTGTTGAGTCTCTGAGAATTGGATTACTATATTCTACTTTTTATTTTCAAAAAAGTGGATTCTACTTTCACTTTAAAGAAAAATATGAATTTTTAGGCTTTTAATTTTTTGTTGAGGTATCATTGACATACAATATCCTATTAGTTTCAGGAGTACATCTTGGTGATTCAATACTATATAATACATGAAGAAATAATCGCCATGATAAGTCTAGTTACCATCTGTCACCATGCGAGGTTATTATAATACTATTGATTATATTCCCAATGCTGTACATTACATCCCCATGAGTTATTTATTTTATAATTAAATAGCAGCTTGCATTTATCAAGCAATGTACCAACAAGAAAATCAGGGATTTTGATGGTCACAACAAAAAACCACATACTCTTCCTTCTCAGGGTGTTGGTTTAATTGTAGCCCAAGTTGTACTTTTTCCTTCCCTCAGCTAACAATGCCAAAAGCATATGTGGTGAGTTAACAGCCAAAGTAATTGAAATGTGGGATTCTTGGCTGCCGGTAAGGGCAACACCAAATCTCGGGAGCTAACAAGAGGTGTCGATGATTCATTAACAAAACATAAAATTGTGAGATGGGTAGCTAGTAAGAGCCAATTACTATGACTAGTTCCCGGAGTTTGCCTTTGGCTGGAAAGAACTGCCAGTTAGCAGTATCACCATTGGCTGCCATTCTGCGTGAAAGCCAATGCTTGCGAATCAGCACGTATGGGCTGTTTCACACAGAGATGGAAGAGGCCAGTAGATTGTAAAGTTCCTCTTCTTGTCCTCACAGTACTAGTCTACAGGGGAATAAAGTGGAATCTCCAGTTCAGAAAGTTATACGGTATTCCATATTAATGACAGACATCTCGTGCTTGAATGGTAGGATAAAGAACCTCCACACACACACTTGATGAGCATAAGTTGTATATTCATCACTCCTAAGCACGCGTTAAAGATGACAAGGAAACGGATGCCTAGAATAGCTTGCCCAGAACCTGATTTCCTAATTCCAGGGCTCGTTTAATAACCCGAATTCGCATTTCTACACACTAAATTTTGTTAGCACTGGAACTTGTTTATTAACACATTCCCAGTTTAATAGCTTTTGACATACAAGGGCGCTGCCTCTCAATCACTTCTATTCCCACAAAAAAACAATATTTATAAACTGTTAACATTTCATGTCATGTGCTTAAAAAAAAAATCCCAATCCAGGTGCTGTCAGCTACCACTCCAGAAGGTAAAATGGAACACTCTCAGATCGCTGTATTTATGCCATGTCTGCCTCTTAGCACAAAGCACCAAGAGAGAGTTGGTGATTATTTAGTGTGGCCAGACAGACAAATCATGCAAATCAGACTAAATAACATCCCGGCTTATTACTCGGTAGTTCAAATATTTGGATTTCCTTCCTACATGTTATTAATTTTCCATATTTATGTAAGTTTCTCCTCTTTAACATATGAGCTCTAACCTTTATCTATTACATTTTCCACTGAAACTATCTGCAATTATTGCTTATACATATATTGTTATTTATACGTACATGTATCAAACACATATTGAGTGCCGACTGCTTTTCAGACTCTGAATTCTACCTGTAATACAGTCAGGTGGTATTTTGAGATCATCATAAGGCACAAGGTTAAGTTTAAAAGGGGTTACCAAGGAACACCAATATGCAAATAATTTACTTGTGTACTAATGTTATTTTAATCCGCTGAAGGATGTATGCCCAAATACGACTCGTGTTCTGTTAATAGAAGATAAGACTATCCCTGAAAGTTATGTGTCTGCCACAAATTGTCTCCATGAATGAGCATTAAAACTGAATGAAACTCTTGGGAAAAACATCTAAATGAAAAGTGAGAAGTCTAGTCAACCATCTGGAACTTTCGTGCAGGATGCCAAACATCCAGCTACTTGTTAAAATCTGGATGAGTGTTAGCTGCCATTTAGATTATAGATTGAGTTCTTCTATTTCAACATTCAGAGAGCTCTAGTAAATGTTGATTTCTAGACTACTGCGTATCCCTAAGATAGCATCTCATCAATAATATTTGACTTCTAGTTTTAGTATTGATGTTTTGAATAAAAGCATATGATTAATGAATTTCCTGGTCATACAGAAGGCAAGTGCCAATCCACTTGCAAAGTATCACTTGAGCTAAAATTGCTGAGGCTGCTCTGGGGACTGGATTTAACTTTTATGGAAATAGAAACCCCAAAGTTTAGCCTGTCCTTTTTATCTTTTTTTCTAAGAAAAGAAAGTTTAACCTGCATGTTTACTACTACTATGTGATAATCTTGATTGAACAGAGTTCTGTCATTAAGACAACTATCCATTTGTCAGCTCCCCCCATAAAAAGACAGTTTGAGTGAATCACTGAACAAATGTAGACGCAATGTTGTATTTGTAAAGTCTTTTAAAAATCACAAGGCACTCTTAGTTCGACCCATAAAGCTTCTGACAGGTCATCTAATCAATATTTGCTATTTGTTAGCATATTTTTCCCTACTGCCAGGTATGCTTAAGACTCACGAGCAAAGGATGGGGCCCCTGGGTGGCTCAATGGGTTAAAGCCTCTGCCTTCCCTCAGGTCATGATCTCAGAGTCCTGAGATTGAGCCGCATTGGGCTCTCTGCTCGGCAGGGAGCCTGCTTCCCCCTCTGCCTGCCTCTCTGCCTACTTGTGATCTCTTTCTCTCTGTCCAATAAATAAATAAAATCTTAAAAAAGAATACTCACAAGCAAAGGAGATTACTAGTAAACTGCTTTATCAAATAGATAAATTCTATGCTTTTAATGTGTCTCTTGGATTAGTTAAGCAAGCTAGTCTCTCTGTTACTGTATTTTCAAATACGCATATATAGTTTCAAAATTATTTAATAGAAATATTATTATTTGCTTTCAAAGTCAGTATTACTTGCTGTCTTAACATGCATTATTCTAGGGGTGCCTGTGTGGCTCAGTCGGTTAAGCATCTGCCTTTGTCTCAGGTCATAATCCCTGGAATTGAGCCCCACATCGGACTCCCTGCTTAGAGGGGAGACTGCTTTTCCTTCTCTCTGACTCCCATTGATGCTCTTTCTCTCTCTCAAAGAAAAATAAATTCTTTTTTAAAAAATACATGACTTCATAGCAGTGGTAAGTGGTTTTGAGTAGTTTTATTCATGAAATTGTATATATATGTATATGTACAAACATATACATATATTTATACATCTTTGTTTAGAATTCTACAAAATTAACTGGGTGGCTTTTAACAAGAGAAATTTATTTCTCAAATTTGGAAGGCTGAAAGTCTGAGACCAGTATGTCCACACGGTTGAATGAACCCTCTTCAAAGTTGCAGACTACCTACCCTTCCTCACATCCTCACAAGGCAAAGAGTAGAGGGGAAGCAAGTTCTCCCATGATTCTTAAAATATCATTAATTCCATTCCTGAGGGCTCCATCCTCATAACCTCATCTAATCATAATTACCTTCCAAAGGCCCCACCTCCTCCTATGATCACACTGAGGTGTGGGGTTTTAGCATATGAAGCTTGGGAGCATACAACATTCGATTCGTAACAATATATATGCCACACTTTAGCAGAGTTGAAAATCAGTGTAATGATTTTCAATACAGTATATAAATTATATATTTGTAGTACTACTATTTTTAGACCTGCATTGTCTAATATAGTAGCCACTAGCAGCAGATGGGTCCTAAATACATGAAATGTGGCTAGTGCAACCGAGTAACTGATTTTTTAATTTAATTAAACATATTTATATTTAGAAATGGTGACATTGTAAATCATTTGTCTGATAATCAATATTATCGCTCTGTAGAACTATATTTGCTTTAAATGTTACATCACATGAGCTATTACTATTTATTGCAATATGTGGGGTGGGACACAGGCATCCTTCCTACTATGCCCCGTAAACGTAGCAACAATCTAGTTACTATCAAGAGACAGATTCAGACAGCTTCGGTTGGAATATTTTGTCTATGCAGCAATTGTAATGTAATGTTTCTTTAAATATTTCTTAAGGGGCACCTGGGTGGCTCAGTGGGTTAAAGCCTCTGCCTTCCGCTCAGGTCATGACCTCAGGGTCCTGGGATCGAGCCCCGCATCAGGGCTCTCTGCTCAGCAGGGAGCCTGCTTCCCCCCCTCTCTCTCTCTGCCTGCCTCTCTGCCTACTTGTGATCTCTCTGTCAAATAAATGAATAAAATCTTTTATAAATAAATAAATAAATAAATAAATAAATAAATAAATAAATAAATAAATATTTCTTACAGTCAAGCTAAGTTAAAATGGTACCTGTCTAAATCATAATTGGTAATTAGGTGTAATATTCACCATTATTTAACTAGAATTAGCAAAATATTTTTTTTCTAATTAAAAAGAAGCATTAAAAAATTTTAACTTAAGGTACACTATTGATGCAAAATCAACTCAAGATGCAGAAGCTTATGTTAGACCAGTAAAGAAAATGGTCCGGTAGAAGGTATGCTGTAATTTCATGACGAAAACCTGTTGCAATTTCCTGCAGCAGAGTGAACTAAAAAACCCTTGCTTGTTCTGTAAAAATGACTTTAAAGGTAATAAAATGCTCAATGTAAAGAGACGATTTTCAGTAATTATCAAGAAATGAGCAGAAGACCTGAACAGACATTTCTGCAAAGACGACATCCAAATGCCCAACAGCCACATGAAAAAGTACTCAACGTCACTTGGCATCAGGGAAATATAAATCAAAACCACAATGAGATACCACCTCACACCAGTCAGAATGGCTAAAATTAACAAGTCAGGAAATGGCAGGTGTTGCAAGGATGTGGAGAAAGGGGAACCCTCCTACACTGTTGGTGGGAATGCAAGCTGGTGTAACCACTTTGAAAAACACTATGGAGTTTCCTCAAAAAGTTGAAAATAAAGCTACCCTACAACCCAGGAATTGCACTACTGGGTATTTACCCCAAAGATACAAATGTAGTGATCTAAAGGGGCACATGCACCCCAATGTTTATAGCAGCAATATCCCCAATAGCCAAACTGTGGAAAGAGCCTAGATGTCCATTAATAGATGAATGAATAAAGAAGATGTGGTATATATACACAATGGAATATTATGCAGCCATCAAAAAATGAAATCTTGCCATTTGCAACAATGTGGATGGAACTAGAAGGTATTATGCTAAGCAAAATAAGTCTGTCAGAGAAAGACAATTATCATATGATCTCACTGATATGAGGAATTTGAGAAACAAGAGTATCATAGGGGAAAGGAGGGAAAAATGAAACAAGATGAAACCAGAGAGGGAGACAAACCATAAGGGACTCTTAATCTCAGGAAACAAACTGAGCGTTGCTGGAGGGGAGGAGGGCTGGGGGGATAGGGTGGCTGGGTGATGGACACTGGGGGGAGTATGTGCTACGGGGAGTGCTGTGAATTTTGTCAGACTGATGAATCACAGACCTGTACCCCTGAAACAAATAATACATTATATGTTAATTAAAAAATGAATTTGATAAGAATTTTGTTCTCAAGAGTTGAAACAAATTGACAAAATTAGTCACCAAAAATCAGAATAAAATGTCAAAAAACTTTCTGATTTTTTAACAAGATCTAAGTTTGTTATATGGACAACCATTAAATGACAGATTCTTACTGAAAGAGTAAAACTGTTTTTAAATGGAGAGATGGTAAGAAAATTATAATTTCACACTGCATATAAACAAGTTAAATTTGAAGCTTCAAGAAAAGGAAAAGTTGTCTGTGGCCTAAGTAGATAGATATAAGAATTTATATTAAAATTGATACCTTTCATAATGCAAAATAATAATAATAATAATTTACACATTTTTCTAACATGAATCAATATGCAAAAGGTTAATTATAATTGGCAGCATTACCTAAAAGGGTTATAAAAACTACTAGGAAAATCTTAAGAATGCTTTGTTAATACTGATAAATATAATGTTGCTTTTTAGTTTATGCAACATCTCTTTGAGTAAGTTACAATACTGACAGTAACAAATGGCATAAGAGTTAGTAAACCTAACCAATTTAGATATAGTTTGAAACTGATATGCTTTTGCTTCAAAGTTTCAGTCAATTATTTCTTCTAAAAGAGATGAACCAGCTCTGTCAACATAGATGCAAATATTAAAGGGAAATTGCCTTAATTCTCAGTTGAGTTACTAGAAAACTTTTAAATAGGCAACAGCAAAACTTATGAAATCTAAACACAGAGCAAGTATTTTTTAAGAAAATTTGGTGGCCAAATGGATTTGTGCTAGAAATTTAAAATGTGCACCAGATTTTGGAGACCTAATACAAGAAGAAGGAGAAGGAGAAGAAGAAGAAGGAGAAGGAGAAGGAGAAGGAGAAGAAGAGCAAGAGAAAGAGAATGAGAAAGAAAAAGAAAAAGAAAAAGAAAAAAGAAGAAAGAGATGTTCCCTTAATTTTATGTGTCAATTTCCTGTTGAAATGATAAAATTTGGGATATATTGGGTTAAATAAAATGATTATTAAAATTAGTTTCACATATGTTGTCTGTTTTTATGTAGCTATTAGAAAATTTTTAATTACATATTTGGCAAAAAATAGATATACCTCAATAATAAATTAAAAAATTTAAAAACACAATAGGGGTGCCTGGGTGGCTCAGTCAGTTAAGTGTCTGACTCTTGATCTCAGCTAGGTCATGATCTCATGGTCCTGAGATGGAGACCTACATAAAGCTCCACACTCACAGGGAATCTGCTTGAGATTCTATCCCTCTCCTTCTTCCCCTCCCCCCATTTGTACTCTCTCTCTCTTTCTAAAATAAATAAATAAATAAATCTTTAAAAATTTTTAAAAACAAAATAAAATTACATATGTAGCTTTAACAACATTTCTATTGGACAGTGCTTCTTTAAATGAATAAATTGCTTTATAAAATATATTTTATATTTATTTTGTTAAATAAATTTACTATTTGTCCTAATTTTATAATTTGAAAATATAGCTGGACAAGTCTCTTTTATTAGCCATATTTTTGGGGTAAAGAAACTTTTTAATAAATTGCTGTTTTAAAGGATCATACAGTTTATTCTGAATTGAACTTATTTGATTCAAAGTATAAAGGCTAACTAGAATCTCAGGCTGACTGGAATCTCTATATTATCAGTTTTATTATTTTCAGCCTTGACATTTTCAACAGACCATAATACTTTAGATATAAAGTACATTATTAGATTATGTATAGGATTCCATCAAAATGATAAAGATCTATGATAAATGATAAAGAAAAACATAGCATATTCATTAGTGACCCTAGATTAGTTAATCTTTGCAGATTAAATGATAGCTATCTGAAATTAATTTTATAGTTTCATTTTCAAAATGACCACTTGTTTGCTTTAGATCTCAAGAGATCATCCATTGTTCCAAACATTTAAAAAAATAAGTGTAAACACTCCTCACCAGACCTAAAGCCTTGTGAATAGATAAATCATGTCTTCAGAACATAAATTCTAAAGATACTTGTAGAGTGAATGGACTTTCTCAGAAAATAATAAATAGAAATGCTTCTATCAAATAAGTCTGGAGTAGGATTTGTGTTTACTTAATTTGGCCAGTATTGAAACTCACCACTTCAACCCTGACCTGATAGAGAAGTAAGCCACTGAACATAAGTATCAGTAGTAATGACCTGACTTACAAAGAAAGTCATTTGTTTGATGCCATTTCCATTATTTCTAACATTGAGAATTTATTTCTATAATTACTTATTTAGGGCGCCTGGGTGGCTCAGTTGGTTAAGCGACTGCTTTCGGCTCAGGTCATGATCCCGGAGTCCCGGGATCGAGTCCCGTATCAGACTCCCAGCTCTGTGGGAGGTCTGCTTCTCCCTCTGACTTTCTCCCCTCTCATTCTCAGTCTCTCTCTCTCTAGTAAATAAATAAAATCTTAAAAAAAAATGTTTATAATTACTTATTTCAAAAATTCATAGAAATTTAAGATTTAAAACAAAGATTACTTTGTCCAACGCTTATTTTATAGATAGGGAAGCTAAGATTCACAAATGCTAGGGAAAATAGAATAACAAATGCGTTGTTCTGCTTCTCCAGTCTTTGTTTCCTTTCCTCTTTCAGTTCTTTTGACCAGTTTAGAGTTGTTGGTTTTTGTTTGTTTGTTTGTTTTTTGTTTGGTTGGTTGGGTTGTTTTTTTTTTTTGGTTGGAGGGGCTATAGGGTCTGGAGTGAAAAATAATTATAGTTGAGGATAGCACCTAAGGGACTGTGAGCTAAATAATGGAAAAGAGAATCCTCCTCAGTATAGACATGCTTAACCACCATGCCCAGGACAGCAAAACATTCTGATGGTTCTCTGGTGGATTGGCTGAGATGTAGAGAGAGAAGGCACATTTCTCCATAATACTAAAGTCATAAGCCATTGTAAAGCCTCCAAGATCAAGATCAGAAGACCTTCTAACCTTCTTGTAGATACATGTTGAGTATCTAGTTTTGCTTGTCTTTTGCTGGCTTCTCAGCATTTATATCAATGGTTCTATGGCAATATTGCATCTCTAAAATTTTGAGGAATGGCCACAATATTTGAACAGTAAAGTAGACAATCTAGTCCATTCTTCAAAATTTCTGTTTTTCCTAGATCTGTAGACTGCATTCTAGAGTGCTTACAAAAATATATTTGATATTTAATGGAACAAAATCTCTCATTGGATGTTTTCTACTTTATTCAAAATCCCCAAATAATAGGTTTTTCTTGACTGGTGAATTAAAAGCAAACTGTCATTAATGGCACTCAAAATCCATGTGAGATTTCTCTTCTTTTAGATATTTGAGGACTTTATTCTTCGCTGCCCAAGGAAATCAAATAACTCTTCAGATTCTAAGCCTGATAGCTTGAAGAAAACTGAAATGTATTGTGGAATGTACCATGTT
>CM052810.1:14278224-14526962 GCA_028533885.1 Nasua narica | reverse complement strand
AAATAAATAAATAAATAAATAAATAAAATGGTGAATTTAAAAAAAAATAGCGAAGTGAAAGCTGCAGTAGGCAATTACAGTAAATAAAAGACAAATTTGTTAAAAGTGAATAATATCAAATCAGCCTAGTAAGACAGAAGATAACCCTGCGGGTGAAAAAAAACTGAGATTTTCTTATGACCAGCAAAACTGGTCATGTGTCATTCATAAACTAAACTACCTCATATATCAGAAAAATAATGATCACTATATTTAGTTTTATTTAGGATTGTTAAGTATTATTGAAAATTTCATGTGAATGTGAAAACATATACATATAGGAGTACGTTGACATATGTGCTCCAGTCCATTGCTAATTCTGCTTTTTAGCCCAAAATGTTAAAAGAAAGAGCTCACAGATGCTTTCAAATTTGCAATGATTGCAAGAAAAGTCTCAGATGTGGATTGGGCATTGGCATAAACTTTGCCAGTTGGCATCAGCATCAGTAACAGGTGGTATAGTAGGCAGTGAAATTGCAAAGGCAGAACTGTTTGCGTTTCCTGTGTTATCATCTCAATCTTTTTTTAGTAAGCATAATTCTAGTAATTAGGAGCAAGTTGTGTTTTTTTTTTTATGGAAGTCCAAAGCACAGAAATATTTATGCATTGTTGTTAATATTTAAGTTTGCATGGAAGGTTTTTAACCTATCACATTAGGTATAAAAATGGTGAATTTATATGTTCTATGATAGTACCTAATTATTACATGTGCATCATCTCATTTTTCCCCACTACAAGGCATGAATCTGACACATCCAAAGAATACAATGCAAGATTATCTTAACAACTTTCTTAAACGAATTACTTACTGCAATTACTTACTGGTTTTAAAGTGTTACACCATTTTCACAATCTCCCCTCTACCGAAATTTTATTAATCCAAAAAATTACTGATGCAAACATTTAGAAAATAGCTTCCACATAGTGTACATTTTTGAGATTTTCTTTGGACAGTAACGTTTCTATTTAGATTATGACTTGCAATGTGTTTTAGATTTATCATTTATAGTTTACTTTTATATTATAGTTTAGTATTATATTAGTATGATTAGAAATGCTTATTATTCGTAAAAATGTAGATTTAAAAATTCAACATATGAATTTTAGGGAGGGACATAATTCAACAGGCACCAACTAAAAATGACATAACCCTGTTCAAAAAAAAAAAAAACAGGAGCCCGGACAATTGATACAAGGGAAAAATTATATCTGGCTTCATTCAGGATAAATCGGATGCTCATTTAAAGTTGTATCTTCATCTATTAAGACAAACGGATGCCCTACTAGAGTTAACCTATCTATTGAAGTCACATTAAGATTTGTCATAACCTACGTTTTCCTTTCTCCATCATTTAATTTTTGTACTTTCATTATACTATATTTCTATCCTTCCTGTCTCCATTTCTTTATAAATCAATTGTGTTTAATAAGATTTTGAACTTTCCATTTTGGAGGATAAAATAAACTTGAAATGAAATATTAGTACTTATGGCTTTCATGAAGACTTTGGCTCATATCCATGTTATTGGTCTTAGTGACATCCAGTGGCCATGACAGGTCAGTGGCAGGATTTCGGGTCTTTCCAGAAGTATCTTTACTATACACTTTTTATCTAGAACATAAAAAATACATACATCCTTAGGCCACTGGTCATTTTAACATAAGGGCAATAAGATGCCCCTGGTCATGTGTCATTCATAAACTAAACTACCTCATATATCAGAAAAATAATGATCACTATATTTAGTTTTATTTTACTCCATCTCATTAATGAATTAGTATCTCTGAGTGCTTAAAAATATTAAGCCACAAAATGTATTTTAAAGAAATTCTAAACAGACATGGCTTATGCTATTGAGCAGTACTTGCTTTCATATACCCTTCGGTTAGAATATCTGCATTTAAATAAAATTGTCAAATAGACTATTAAAGGTATGGGGTATTCTTAACAATCAAAATGTTTCTTTCTAGGTACTTGAGAGCAGGTAATCTAAAAAATATTACATATTTCATTAGAATGTAGTAAAGAAAGTGTGCTGAGACATGATTATTGGGGTCTGACTATGGTCCCCCCGTGAAGTCATACTGAAGAATCAGACGGCAGCTCTATTAAAAAAAAATTTTTTTTTAGGAGTCCACAAAATCTGTATTATAATTTTTTGTGCCTTGAGGCAAGTTACTTAGCTCTCTAGGCTGAATTTCTGATAATAACAATGCTGGTGTATATTATAGTGTTATGCTAAGAACTAACCACAAATAATGATTACCTAGTACTTTGTAGTTTAAAAAGTCAATCATACAAATTTGCACACGCATGATACCTAAGAGGAGTAGGGAAGTGAGCCTTTCTGTCTTTCTAAATAATAGCAAGGTAATCCATTTTAGGCTCCTTTGGTTATGCAGCGCAAGGCTAGGAGCGTGGCCTTGACAGAACCACTAAATGCATAGTTGCAGTGAATAGAATTCAAGAATGCAGTATTTATCATTTCCCTGGGAAACTGAGACACATATATGAAACCTCTAAAAGGGGAGTATGTAATTAAATGTCTGACTCTGAGAGACGTATAGAAGCCGAGCAGAGGAACAATGGCAGTGGACTGACATAATAACCAAAGGCTTCCAGAGGAAGGAGTTTTCATCTTAAAAGAGGCACAGGCATTTGATTATTGGAGAAAAGTATGGAAAAAGGGAGAAAACGGGCAGTTTAATTTGGGGCAGGGATGCACGTAAAATGTGGAAGTGGAACAGGAGCCTCCGGTTTGGTGAGGGAATAATTCTGACCAAAGGCGCTTTTTTTTTTTTTTTTTTTGGCGCAGGGTGGGGGAATGTGGAGGAGGACACTAGGCAAAGAAGCGAGGGTGGCCAATTGATAAATGCTTTCACCATAGCTGATGGACCCCATTGCCAAGAGAAACAAAGAGCCATTAGAGACTTTTAGAAGGTAATGGCAGGCTATGAGCAGCAGGCACAGAGATTTGAACTGTTTTTGAAACAAAGATGCACTATGTTTCTTCTTAGGTGACATCTGAGAAAACCAAACACAAGTTCCTGAAAGTTTAAACAGTAATGTTGGAGAGGAGAAGAAGATTTGGAGATTCCAGGGTAGGAAGTGAGTCTGGGGATTAGCATCCTGGGAAAGGTAGAGGTCAGCAATGAGTCAAAAAGCCATCCAAAATATTGATAATGAAAATAAAGGGGAGAAAGATAGAAAGGGTCTTTTTTTTTTTTTTTTGGAAGAAACAGTGTTAAGACCCTCCAAAAACAAACAAACAAAAAAATTATGTGAGGAGCTAGACAAGTTAGGGATTGGGACCAAAGGTCCCAATAATTGAATTGAATTGAAAGGTAAATCAGTATAATTGCCACAGGAAAATTAAGCAGAATCGAAACTGAAAACAGACATTTGTATTCAGTTCAGCTGGGACAGGAAAAGAGGGAAGAGGTGCAATTTGCCATTTCCAGCTTCTGAGAGAGTGGCTTCACAGAGTACGTGGGTCCCCATCCAGATTTCCAGAACGTGAGGAGGAAAGATGTTACTGAGGAAATTCATGAACTGAAGTGAATGAGGCCATTCTTTCAAAGAGCCTGACTGATCGCAGAAATGGAATGGTATTAGGAAGGGTAAGCAGGATGAAGTAAAAATTCCAGAAAAATTTCTCTCTTTAATAGAGAAAACTGAGGCAGCCTTCAAAGCTGAAGGAAAGAAGTCCAAGTTTGGAAAAGGGGAAGGTTGGGATAAAGCAGGAAAAGTTCAAGGAAAAGGCAGCAAAGAGAGGAGTCAACGAGCTCCCTCGTAAGTCTGACAAGAGGAAGGGCCAAGAATACCAGACATCCCTTTGAAATCTCAGAAATTAACTTTTAAGAGAATGATATATCTTCCTCTGAGACTTGAGGGGAAAATAAAAACAGATATACATAAATCAGATCAAAGACGGGAGACCTGATAGAATTGAGAGCTTAATAACACAAAATGAGGCCTGAAATTGGTGTGGAAAATAATCCAGCGAACCAGTAAGCAATAACCAAAAGGACGCTGAGCAGGAGAAGCGGGCCAAGTATAAGTAGTTAGCGGGCTCTAGCAGGGAGCCAGCTGCACTAAGCCACAGTGCTTTCTCCAGCCCCACGCTGCCGTCTGCAAGCAGAAGGCTCACCGTGGAGCCATCCAAGGCTAGAGAGAGAGGGAGGGCCCACAAGGGAGTCCGCAGTGCTGGCGCGAGGAGCACGGAGGCAGCTGACCGCTTAACACAAGGTGGAAAGGAGTCAAGTTTGGTCTAATGAGAGAAGCGGGATCCTAGCAAAAAAGGGCCAGGATGAGTAATGTCATAATTCCCAAAGCAGAAAGAAAGTTCCAACTGTTGTGGAGGAAGGAGAGGCAAGAGAATGTGCAGAAGAGCTAGATTTTGATACTTCCGAGTGATTGGGAGCAGTGTTTTATGACAGAGTTCCACACATGCCGGGCGTGGCTCGGAGGTGGCATTAACAGTGAGGTCAAGTTTTCTGATAAGACCTTGGATGTTGAAAAAGCCATTTTGGATGAGAGAATGAAACACTGAAGAGGTAGGCTGAGAGCTGGATTCTAGTCATTTGGGTAAATGCAATCAGTTGCTAAGAGCAGTGGTTATCAAAGCCTGGGCTTCAGATCAGCCATGTTAGCATCACATGAAAAACTGATTGAAATGCAATTCCTTGAGCTCCATTTGCACACTGAATCAGAAAGTCTGGGGATGGGGCTCGGCAGTCCCTCCAGGGCACCGTGAACACTTAGGTTTGAGACCCACCATCTTAGAGACCAGAACAAGGAAGATGAAAAGGGTTGGTGACAAGGGCTTTACCTCTTAAAAATGGAGTGAGTTAGGCTTGAGCAATATTCTGCCACGATCATATAAAACACAGTTAACAACAAGAAGCAAGCAATAAATATTTATCCTTTTGCATTTTATAAGTCTGTCATACATATCTATAATTCCTGCACAGCATGGCAGAAAATATTTGCAAACCGTGTATCTGATAAGGGGGTTAAGATTCAAAATAAAGAGGCGCCTGGGCGGCTCAGTGGGTTAAAGCCTCTGCTTTCAGCTCAGGTCATGATCTCAGAGTCCTGGGATCGAGCCCCACATCCAACTCTCCGCTCAGCAGGGAGCCTGCTTCCCCCCTCTCTCTGCCTGCCTCTCTGCCTACTTGTGATCTCTCTCTCTCTGTGTCAAATAAATAAATAAATATTTTAAAAAATTATTAAAATAAAGGGGCGCCTGGGTGGCTCAGGGGTTAAGGCCTCTGCCTTCGGCTCGGGTCATGATCTCAGGGTTCTGGGATCGAGTCCCACATCGGGCTCTCCGCTCAGCGGGGAGCCTGCTTCCTCCTCTCTCTCCTTGCCTGCCTCTCTGCCTACTTGTGATCTCTCTCTGTGTGTCAAATAAATAAATAAAATCTTTAAAAAATTGTTAAAAAAAGATTCAAAATAAAGAAGAAACTCATAACTCAATAGAATGAATGAATGAATAAATAAATAACTTGATTTTAAAAATCGCCAAAGGGGGGCGCCTGGGTGGCTCAGTCGTTGGGCGGCTGCCTTGGGCTCAGGTCAGATCCCAGCGTCCTGGGATCAAGCCCTGCATCAGGCTCCCTGCTCGGCAGGAAAGCCTGCTTCTCCCTCTCCCACTCCCCCTGCTTGTGTTCCCTCTCTCTGTGTCTCTCTCTCGCTCTCTGTCAAAATGAATAAATAAAATCTTTAAAAATCGCCAAAGGAATTGAACAGACATTAGTCCAAAGAAGACATACAAATGGCCAACAGACACATGAAAAGATGCTCAACATCAGGGAAATGCAAATCCAAACCACAATAAGACTCCATAGTGGAATTCTGACTGTACCTGCTCTTTGATGATAATTTTATGACAAACATTTGGAATGTTTACCAACTGTTCATAGAAATCAAAATTGCAAGAAATGCATGCAAAGGTTAGGGATGCTGCATTTTAACAATATAGAAAATAACTAGTTTGAAGGAGAAGAGAAAATTGCAGGAAAGTATAATTCATAACATTATAAATATGAGGTTGCTTTGTGATTTTCTCAAAGCAATATTTTAGCAAATATATCCTGAAGAATCATGACAAGTTAGACACGTTACAATTTCCTAGTAATTACTTTATGAAAAAATACCATTCATTGTTGGATGATTTACATAAAAACAATTTACAGGGTCGCTTGAATTTATTTAATTATTTAAGTGCCAGACTAAATATGTTCTCTAGAGAAATCTTAGTAAAATTATCATTTCATTAGTAATTGGAAACAATAATGCTCATTACTCCACTGTACACTTAACCATATTCCAGTGATGGCCAAGATGGGACCCAAATGAATGACAATGACTGAAAAACTCAAGTGTTGGGCACACTCAACTGGTCTAAGGAAATATATAAACTACTTTGCATTCACTGAAATCTGTACATTTGAGTCAAATGATTCTGAATTTATGCTTTATAAACTCACTTGATAAAATATTTATCTCAAAGAATATTTCAGGGCATCTGGGTGGTTCAGTCAGTTGAGAGGCTGACTCTTGGTTTCAGCTCAGGTCATGATCTCAAGGTCCTCAGATCAAGCCCCCGGCTTGGGCTCCAAGCTTTGTAGGGAGTCTGCTTGAAATTATTTCTCCTCCTTTACCCTCCCCATCTGTCTCTCCCTCACCCACCGTCCCCTAACTCCCGCTCATACTCTTGTGCGCTCTCACACTCTCTAAAATAAATAAATCTCAAAAACTTTTTCAATATTTGCCTAATTACAAAAGCACCATCTTTTTACTATCTCAATGTAGTCTGTGTCTATTATAAAAAGGAAATTCAGATAAATACCAAGAAAATAGAAATGTTATATTTCTACCATCCATAGATTTCTATAAAGCCTTTAGACTATACCTTAGTGTAAAACTTTAGATATTTTGCTGTGTCATACACACACACAGACACACATTTTTTCAGTTAATCTCTACATTTCCTTATCTAACATACAGTCGATATTCTAATTTCCCCAGTTGTCCCAGAAATGCTTGGTAGAGTTGGTTTATCCAAACTAGGACATGTATTACATCTGCTTTTTTATAATCCTAAAATCTCTTCTTCTTTCATCTGATACACCTCCCCCTTCTGTTTTCATTTCCTTCATGGCATTGACTGGTTGAGGAGACTTTGTTAAACCGAAGACCACTGTGGTTTCCAGATGTGCCATAGGGTCCTTTAGTTTGTGTTTCCTCTTGAAATCAGTTCTAAATTGCTGGTGGATTCAGAATACATCAAAGATGAAGCAATACCCATCATCTCATCAGGTGACACCTGGGTGACCCGCTATTAATGACACTAAGTTCAACCACTGAATTTAGGTCATGACTGTCCGATTCCTTAAAGCACAGCTACTTCTCCCTATCGGGATGAGAAAGTTATCTCTGCTTTTACTTTGGCATTCTTCAACTATCCCTTTTCCTATCAAACCTAACAGTCTTTACAATCATTGATAATCCAGAGTTGGTGTTTAGTTAGAAGTTACAAATTCCTGTTTTTTTAATCCCTTAAAGTCAGAGTATAAAATGAAACAAAATTATTATGGTTATCACTTACTGGGTGCTTACAAAGCATCCAGTTCTATGCAACAGGCTTACCAAATCATCTAAATCTCAAACCAGTCCTAGAAGGTAGGTAATACCCATGCCCATGTAACCAAGGAGGAAATTGAGGCTCTGAGACTACTTGAATCAGACTATTAAAGAACTTAAATAATATACTCTTGCTAGCAGCTCATTAGCGCTGGAGGCAGAATCCAAACTCAGTGTCAATCTGACTCCAAAAAGTATATTTACCATTAAATAACATCTCCTCTCCAAGCCAAAGATGTGTTTTGATAATTATGTTTAAAATGACATCATGAAATAGGACCCCGAATTTCCAGGAAACCACCTTACTCCATTAACTGGGAGTAGTTTATGCCATCTTGCCTGAGTTCCCTCTGCCCCTCATTCTCACGCTTCAACACACAATTTCTAAAATCTCTTCAGTCACAGTTATTAATAGTATCGGAATATTTTGAAAATTTAAAATTAGGAGGGAGGGAGGACAGAGGAAATGTTAGAGACCTCTCATGGAAAACTTCAGTCTTTGTTTCCCACGTGAAAACCAGAGTTCATCTAGTGGTAGTCGCGTTACTGCCTGTGCAATGTGAGGGACATCTCTATGATTCCCTGGGAAAGAAGTCACACCAGTGCCTGGCCAGTGTAAGGGACACCCCTATGATTTCCTGGGAAAGCTTCCCATTTGCCTCATTTATTTGACTTATTTGAATCTATAGCGTTAAATCATTTCATTAATCCCACGAAACCCTCTGAGGTTTGGTGATTTTATTAAATATTGAATAAATACAAAGTATTTTATTATCTATGGGTAAAGAATAGTGAATTTTTTAAAACACCTGCATTCCTATCTTTCAGCTTAACACACGTACAGATGCAGGGCACCTGGGTGCCTCAGTCAGTGAAGCATCCAACTCTTGATCTTAGCTCAGGTCTTGATCTCAGGGTTGTGAGTTCAAGCCCTACACTGGGCTCCAGGCTGGGCAGGGAGCCTACTCAAAAAAGAAATAGAAAGAAACATACTGATGTATTTGAAATCACCTGTATGAGTTTCCCCAGAGGACATCTCTTATTTCCCCCATCCAGATATCAGTGTCTGACATCGTCAGACATTCTTTATTCACTCTTATAAGTGACAAAAGTTGTTATTATATTGTGATGTTGTCAGAGCGGTTACCTGTGATATAATGTGATTATCAGCCACCCCTATTTTCTCTTTTGTGAAATCCCCTGTTCAAGTATTTTGTCCCTGTCAGTGGAACAGAAGTAGGAGAAGATTGCTTTTCTTATCAACTCAGACGGTTTTGTGCTCTAGAGACTTTTTTCTGAATATTTGTTACAAATACTCTGCCATTCTGTGGCTTATTATTTTGTTATCATTATGGTATATTCTGAGGACCAGAAGCTCCTCACTTTAATGCTGGCAAATTTATTGTTTCCTTTGTGTTTTGTACTTCTGTCTTTAACAGATCTATTCCTACTAAAAAGGCAAGAAAATATTGTCTTTTGTTATCTTCTAAAACGATATTATTGTATTTTCCACATTTAACCTAACTAGAATTGTTTTGTTTTTTGTTTTGTTTTGGTGATCGAAAACTCAATATTTTCCTTACTGAATTTTCAATGGACCTTCTGACAGAGTCCAAGTTTCTATATTTGCTTATCTTTAAGAGCATTAATATCATGCATTCATTAACACATCTATTGCAATATATGTACCATACACTGCTTACATATTAAAGCATTTTAATAAATATGTTTGGTATAGCGAGTTCCGTCAACTTTTCTTTTTCAGTTTATTATTACATAAAAGAAATTTGGAATTTGGGAAAATAGTCCCATTGATCATTTTCACACACACCCATACACATAACAACTGAAATTTGTCTGAAATCTTCAAATTTTTATATAAAATATGAATTGAATCAGATCAATATGTTTACAATATTTAGTCTTTGAATCCATGTACTTGAGAAGTTTCCCTATATGCTTTTTCTTAAATATCTTGAAATAAATTTTGTTTTATACATGAAATCCCTGCATATCTTTGGTTATATTTATTCTTAAATACAGCAATTATAGCTACTGGAAACTGCTTACCTCTTGGAATTATTTTCTAATTATATTTTATAAATGTGTGTTCATAAAATTGCTTTTTATATATTGATTTTTGAATCAAACATTGCTAGAATCTTATAAGACACCAATAGATTCTCTATGATTCTTCTGTTTTCTATGAAGACAATCATTTCATTTTTGAATGAATATTTTATCTTTTTTCATCCTTATACTCTTGCATTTTGTTTTCTTGTACCTTGAATCTCAAGGGAAAAATAATAAATGCTTGTAAAGGCCATCCTACACCATGCTTCTTGATTTTTGGAGACGTGCTTTCAATGTTTAATCATAAAATATGATATCTATTGTAGTTTTTGTATATATTTTATCATTTTCTAAGACTGTCTTATTAATGGATATTGAGCTTTATTGAATATTTTCTTTGCTTCTAATGATATACATCTTGTGGGCTTCATTTAATGTGAATTACATTGATAAATTTTGCAATGGAAAACTCTCCTTTGCGTTAGAAAATAAACACAACTTGATAAAATGTATTATATTTTTACACATTGCTGGATTTGGTTTGTTTATATTTTGTTTGGGGTTTTTGGTACTGCTATTACAGAAATTATGTGCATATTTTATTTCTCACACTATATGTGCCTTGCCTTGTGATAAAATACATACATTAGCCAATATATTTTTCTGAAATGTTATGTACAAAATTGAAAATGCTGGTCTTAAAGAAGTGTTACCTATATAAAACTAGAATTGGATATTTTGTGAGAAGAATATCTTAACTACAAGTTAGAATTTGTTCACCTTTATATGATTTATATAGTTTACATTTCTTCTTAGTTCAGTATTGCTTCCAATTTTATAGAGGTTGTGTACTTGAGTTTTCTAATATTTGGCAAAATTTCTTCATAATCATAGCTTTCAAACTCTGCAGCATCTGTGGTTGGACTTTTCTTTCTAGTATGTTTCTTCGCACTTTCTTTCAAGGTTCTTAATCTTTTCCAAAGTTTGTTGATTTTACTAGTTCGTCCAATGACTCAGTTCAGCTTTTTTATATTTTTTATAACATGTGACTATTTCCTTTTACACTGTTTTTAATTGATTTTATTATTTTTCTTCTTCCTTTTTAGAAGCTTTCTTCCCTTCTGTTTTTCCTTGAATATTTCATTCATAGTTTTGGAATTTCTTTTTTTAATAAAGCAATTAAGACTATAATTTTTCCCCATATAAGCTTAAGGTAGATCTTAGTATTTTTTAAAAGATTATATTTATTCATTTGTGTGTGTAAGAGAGAGAGGGTACAAGATAGGGGGAGCAGAGGGAGAGGGGAACAATCTCAAGCAGACTCTACACTGAGCATAGAGCCCATCACGGGGCTCGATCCCATGACCCTGAGATCATGACCTGAGTTGAAACCAAGAGTCAGGTGCTCAACCAACTGAGCCACCCAGGTGCACTTATTCTATAAGTTTGCATATGAAGTACCTACAGCTTTTTCATTGCTAAATATGTTTAGTTTTCATTTTGATTTTTATTTATCCCATGAGTAATGTAGAACTTGGTATTAAAATTTAAATATATGTGAATTTTCCATATATACTTCAAAGAGTATATCTACTAAAAGAAACTTCTAAATAGAGGGAACAGCAAGTGCAAAGCTCTGAGTACAGAAGTACCTGGTATATTCAAGGAACTGCAAGAAATTCATCGTAGCTGGAGGAAAGTCAACAAAAGAGTAGAAAATGTAGTTAAAAGGTAAGACAGGGCCAGATTCTGTCAGGCCTTGAAAAGCACATTAACATTAATGTCTTAGCATTTACTCAGTAAGATAAGGAGTAGTGAATTTCTAAGAAAATCTACATTTTAGCAAGATCACTGTCTTTAGTGTTAGCAGTAGGAGGAATAGAATAAGGGCAGAAGCAGAGAAACCAATCCAATGTTGGAGGCTTTGGCTCCATGGTGATAGAGACAATGTAAAGGTCAAAATTTGGATATATTTTGAAGGCAGAACAAGTGAGATTTTCTGTAACACTGGATGTGAGTGTGACAGAAAGAAAAGAGTCAAGGTTAACAGGAGGGTTTTTAGCTCAAGAAATTGGAATAGAATTGTAATCAGCTTAAATGGAGAAGTCTATGGTGGGAACAGACAACTCTTCTGAAGTAAGAACTTTGATATGCATTAGATATCAAGTGGAAATGTGAAGAAGACAGCTGCATATCCATTTCTGGAATCCAGGGCTTAGGCGACATCAACATTTAGATTATATGTACAGCCATGTGACTAGGAAGTGCAAATAGAAAAGATAAGAAGTCTACTATATACTGGGACACTCTAATATGTAAAAATAGAGGAGATGAAGAGGAAGCCAGCAAAAGACAATGAGAATGAGTGGCCATAAAGGTAAAAGTAAAACCAGGCAAGTATGGTGTTGGAAGCCAAGTAAAGAAAGTATTTCAAGACGACAGAGTGATCAATGATGCAAATGCTACTTGTAAGATGAGGAATGAGAAATGATCCTTGGCAATTGAAGGTCATGGCTGATCTTTACAAAGTGCAGGTTTAGTGCAATGCTATAGGAGGAAAGCTGATCCCAATGACTCCAAGAAAGAATGAGAAGAGAGTACAAGCAAGGGTGATTCTTTTGGAGAGTTCTTTTATTTTAAAAGGTGAGATGAAAAATGATATGGGAGGGAGATGTAGGGTCGTGAGAAGACCATTTTATGATGGTAATTTTAAAAATCATATTTGCAAAAAAAATCATATTTGCATGCTGATGCAAATGGTTTGGGAAAAAGAAAAAATACTGATGTAAGAGAGGCATGAGAGAATTGCTGGCATACTGAACTTGAATGACTGAAGAAGAATAGAAGGCACAACACTGTTGCTGACCTCCGTGAAGAGTATGGAGGGCTCATTCATGGCAGGCAACGATGTTGTCCCATGAGCTCAACTATAGACACCTGGGGAGATGGGGTGGTTAGAGCTCTTGAAAATTTTTTTCTGATTGCTTCCATTTTTCAGTGAAAAAAGAAAATAGGTTATCATCTGATAATGAGGATAGGAAAGACATGTTGCAAGTGTGAAGGGAGAGTAGAAAATCAGGAATGTGAGAAAGTGGAAATCGACCAGGCAAGTACATTGTGATCAATGGGCAGCATGAAGAACCTCTTAGTTCAGTGATC
The DNA here is from genome assembly GCA_028533885.1 of Nasua narica. Classification (NCBI taxonomy): domain Eukaryota; kingdom Metazoa; phylum Chordata; class Mammalia; order Carnivora; family Procyonidae; genus Nasua; species Nasua narica. The sequence continues at coordinate 14,514,040 of CM052810.1, read as the reverse complement.
CTGTATTTAAAGTGAGATCAGCAAGACTGCTTTATTTTGTTGTTTTTTATGTCTTCTCCAATCACTATCTGGGCACAGAGTATTGGGCACTGGCTTTGACCAATGCTTCAGTTTTACAAAGTGAGTAAAAAAGAGCAAGAAAGTTGAGCGTTTGTTATATGCCGTTATATTCCTTCTCAAAGTCTGTTGTTGGTGATATAAGCCTATGGATTGCAAATACCGTCTTTTATTTGGCTTGACACTCACTTTCTTAAAGGACTATTTTAAAGATTGGAAGATTTTGCCTGTAATGAAGTCAAAATTATCCATTTTTAGAGCTTTTCCTCTTCTATTTAACAAGTTTCCTAATCCTCCAGTATAATATTGAAGATAGGTGATAATAGCAAACTTCTTTGCCTGTTTCATTCCCAAAGGAAAAGCTATCAATAATTTACCATTATGTATAGTGTTAACTTTAGGGATTGTGCTTCTTTGGTTGATTACCCTTTATTATATTAATAAAGTTTCTTACTATTCTTAATGTTATAAAAACTCATGAATGAATGCATAATGTTTCCAAAAGCTTCTTCTGCAGCTACAATATTTTTCTCCAAAATTTTGTTAATTGGGGAAGGAGGTTATAGGGAATAGTGTAGGGAATACTTAACATATTTGCATTCCTAAAAAAAATGTATAGTTAACTTTTCATAATGATTTAAAAATCATATGTTGCTGGATTCAGTTTGTTGCTGGATTCAGCTAGAATTGTTGCATCAGTGTTCATGAGTCAAATGACTGCAATAGACGTGAGTCAGTAATGTTCCTGTAAGGTTTTGTTCTCCAAGTTATGCTGACTCATCAGATGTGATAGAAGTGTTTAATCCTTTTCAAGACTCCAGAAGGATTTGTATGTTTGCTATTATTTTTTTTCCTTAAATATTAAGAGCTTCCTCCTCATGGGAAATCTGCTCTTAAGATTCCAGTCACCTCACCCTGAATATCTAATCTCTGTCTCAACTCAGTGACAGAGTCGGATCTGATTTGGACCCCCTTCCCAACAGGATGATAAATCTGTTCTCTGTTACTTCATCATCAAAAGAAGCAGAAGTCAAAATATACAATAATTGGATAGAAATTATTTGTGCATTACATCTTTGTCAAGAAAATTCTCACTATTTTTGGAAATGAGCTTTCTATTTTTATGCTCTATAACCTACAGAAGTTGAACCTATAACTTCTTCAGTCAGCTCTTCTAGAATGTACTCATTGTTGCTTGCCACAAATTGTTGTGCTCTATTTTGCTACTTCCTCCACTGGAAATACAACTAATCTTCATGTAGAAGCACTAATGTAAAATATGATGCAAATCAGTGTATTAAATGCCTTTAGGAGAATGTTTTATGATGTTCCATGCAACTTTTCTGAAATATTTAATTCTAAGATCTTAATAGAAAGCATTCTTATATTAGCAATAATCATAAAAATAAGTTATGAAATATTAAGATGATATGAAAGTTAGATTTTTCTTCCTCTTAAAGAATTTCTGTTCAAAAAGGGTCTTAAATAACTGTGCACTAAGGTAGAAGTATGCACCTTACTTTTTTAAATTGAGGTACTATTGGCATATAACACTGGTTTCAGATGTACGTAATTCAATATCTGTATATATTGCAAAATGGTCATCACAGTAAGTCTTGTTGACATCCATTACCATTTATGGTTACAAATATTGTGTGTGTGTGTGTGTGTGTGTGTGTGTGTGTGTGTGTAATGAGAATGTTTAAGATCTATCCTCTTAGCAAGTTGGCTTTTAAATTTGATATAGCGGGACACCTGGGTGGCTCAGTGGGTTAAAGCCTCTGCCTTTGGCTCAGGTCATGGTCTCAGGGTCCTGGGATCGAGCCCTGCATCGGGCTCTCTGCTAAGCGGCGAGCCTGCTTCCCCCTCTCTCTCTGTCTGCCTCTCTGTCTACTTGTGATCCCTCTCTCTGTGTCAAATAAATAAATAAGATCTTTAAAAAAATTATAAATTTGATACAGCATCTTGAAATTATATAGTCTTATTTTATTTTGTTCTTAATTTTTTCACTCTCAGAAAGATGTTTCCCACTGTTAAGTTTTTTTTAATTTTTCCTTGAAAAATATAATTATAAGTATGTGAATGTAACAGTGAATCATGAAGCTAGCATTTCTATAAATTAACATATGAAGACACTCAAAAGTATTAAATGAGGTTTTTTTTAAAATTTAGAATTATAATTTTTACTTGTTTGCCAGTCTTTCTACCCTTTCATGACATGTACAGATAGTATTAATAACATATATACAGAACAGTGGGATAAATGGAAGCAGCAGTTTTAGCTAGAGGGACCATGGAGCACTTGCTACTTTGAGACCCACTCATCAACTTGAAGGTGGAGAGAGTCCTCCCCAGGCACATTCATAACCCATTTTAGGTACACCGTGCATCACTGGTTAGAAAGTTCTGCTTCAGGGCACAAAGTACTGAGTGGTTAGAGGAATACTCTAAAGGCAAAATAGCTTTAACAAGAAGTTGGATGAGTTGAAGCAAAGAATTATTTAAAGCATACTTTTCATGTACCTTCCCTCCCAGAGGAGAGAAATGGAGAAAATTAAATTCACAAAATGTTATTATATCATCATCGATTAGCATTTATTGAACAACAAATCATTGAGGGAATAAAGACACAAGTCTTTATACTAGAAATAGTTTGTTCCCTAAAGATGCTTTCAATTTGTTTAGCTCATATAATCCTGATATTTTGTGACATTTCCAGTATGTAGTAAGTATAATAATTAAAATTCTATGTTGACATTTTCAGCTTTTAATGAATTTCTCATAAACATATTTGAAATGTACATGCAATAAATTAGGATTTAGCATGAGTAAATCTTTGCAATTTAAAGAAGTAGCAAGTATTTCTTGGGTTCTTCACTTAAATATGGAGTCAATTTTACAAATCTGAGACATTATCTCCAATAATGAGCTTCTCACTCAATAAAACAATATTTATAGCTTTAAAATTTTGACAGGCATGTAAATGTATATTCGGGCAGGGCGACAACATAATAATGAGAGGTTCGCACTGGATCAAATAAGCCTTTTATCAAACTATTATGTCAACACAATTATCACTTTATTACAAGTAGAAGTAATAATGTAATAATACATGCCAGTTAATGATATCCTGTTAATCATTGACATACACAAGCTCCTGCATTTTAGTTTTTAAAACAATCCTTCAAGTTTAGTTTGTTGTCCCTATTTTATAGATACATGAGGTTTGGAGGGTTAAGAAATCTGCCCAAGGTCACTGAATTTGTAAGTGTTATGGTACTTTATAATGAGTCCCCCAATTTTATGTGCCAGGAATATTATAGTTTTACCATAGCCTCTTTAAATAAAAATAATTTTGCATCTGAACCTCCATCCCACTGAGCTAAAGGAAACTACACCTAACTTTTTCTTGGTTTCCCCCAAAGAAATAGCAAAGGGCAAGGTGAGGGTTTTCTGTTACCCTATGATGTATCACAAATTAATATTAGCTGTTCTAAGAGCTCTACTGGGAAGAAAGAAGAAGAACCTGCTATTCCTATATCCACCATCATTTCTCTCTCTTGTCCAGGAGTTTGTTTCCCACCTGCAGAGAAGTCCCCCTTTTTTTTTTTCTGAACTGTAAATTCCGTTCTTCTCAATAAGAATAATTTATGGGAAGGAAAAGCCAGGGATCCTATCCAACTTCTATATTCAGTCCTGTGCATTCCTCTTTTGAGACAGTGAAACACAAGTCAGGTTGCTTAGATGGTGAAATGAAAATAGAAGGAGAAAGAGTAAGTGTACTTAAACAAACTTTAATAGTTAAAAATATGATTCAGCCACACCACATTCTTCCCAGAATACAACTAGAGGTTATTAAAACATCGTGACACTGTGTTATCTTGCCTCTGACCATGAACATCACACAGATGGAACAAGATGAATTACCATCACCAGCATGACTCACTCTTCACCCAACCACATCCCCATGTAAGAGAACTAAATAATTTCATCCTACTCTAATAAGAAATTCTCTTCTTGCCTAAATGTTAAACGCCTTTTTACGATAACAGAAACTTCCATCAAAGGGCAATACAGTTTGCAGAGTAGGGAAGGAACCAAAGACTATTGTGTACAATGGCAATACTTTGCTACTATGGAAGTGTTCCCATTCTCAACATGGAGTAAGACTTATTTTCCTCCTTTAATTAAAAAAACATAAAAGTGAGCTCTGTCCTTGGGAAATGTGCTGTGCCTGCTCTGCTCTAGCAAATAACAGCCTCCATGGATAAGCAAATAGGTTTGCCTACTCCTTACCTGTGGAAATACTTAAAAGGAAGACCAGTCTCTGGAATGCATGACAGGGAAGAACACCACTCTTTGGTTTTGTTTTGTTGTTGTTTTTTTTTTTAATTGTATGAGAACCCACTAAGGAAGTAACTGCCTTAATTGCATTTTAAGAGAATGAACATGTGCATGAAAAACACGGCTACAATATTATACAATCCTCAGTCCCTTTCTAACCGACTTCTTCGGGTAAAAGTCAAAGACATTGGGAATCAGAACAATGAAATACAAACAGAAATTACCTATGATTCACCTCAGTGAGTAAACAACGTTGCCTAACTGCAGTCATTCCCAAGAAACGTCTTCACTCAACATAAATGTTAAGTAAACAAAAAATGCCAAGCTGTGTATTTGAAGCAAATGTGATGCCTCAAGGAATTCTCGAGAGACTTCACAGCAGAAAAACATTGTTGTGCTAAAAAATAAATGAAAATAAAAAATAAAAAAACCTACATGGAATTACCTACAGCAGGCTTTCTCTTCCATTCCATATTGAAAAATAATAAAATGTTGGTGTGAAGCATTGGATCCATTGTTCCATGCACAAGGATGATTTTCCTGTGATAGAAATAGACAGAGAGCTCCCTAGAAGGGGAAGTATGGGGGGGAGTGGCGGTGAGAACCTGAGGAGGGACAGAAGGTAAGGCATAACCAGAATGTTCACACTGTCCTTGGATGCTTTCCCACTGGGACTCTGGGGAAAGTCCAAGTTGCTTCAACTGTTCATTTCTAAATTGTTATTCTACTATAAAGAGGCAAGATAAGAGGAAAAATAAGGCATGCTCCACTTGACTCCCTTTTCTGCTCTCCTGTGGAGGAGAAAGATCTTTAAGTCAAGAGGTCTATTGCCTGATGTGTGATAGTTGTTGACTGGCAAACCATCAGAATACAGTGAAGTTGGAAAGAGTGAGGAGAGTCCAAAACTTTCAGAGAGGCACTGAGCTGAAATGCCCAAGAGACAATAAAACTAAACATCTTGCTTATCCACCACGGTAGAGAAAGCGGACTTCTGAAAGAAGGCACATGTGAATAGGGAATGGACATCAAAGTTGCACTTATTTGCCCAAAGGTTATCCGACAACTAATTATAACTTATTTAAGCTTCCAACAAGAATGTATGAAGCATCTTCTACACACCAGACACAGTGGTTAAAGAGAGGGAACTTTGAAAAATAATCTCCACTGTACAGATGTTAATATTCTAAGTGGAACATGGTCAAATAAACACAAAGTGTGATAACTACAGCGAAGATGTAGGTACCTGTTCTTAACGTGGCATGTAAGAGAGCAATCCCATTCAGCCAGGAGACATCATGGAAGGCTGAACAGAGGAGGTGATACTTCAGCTCATCTTTAAGAAGTACAGTCTATCCAGGCAAAATTTATATCTGAGGAAAAGGGGATGGAGTGAAAGGAAAGTTCAGGTGAGTGTGCCCAATATGCCAGATATGGAAGACAGAAACATCAAGACCTATGTAGGAAACTAACTTTGCTCCCCTGGGAATGGAAAGAGATGAAGCTGGAGAGGTAGTCAGCAACCAGTTTATGGATGATCTGAGACGCCATTGGTAAGAATTGTGGACTTTGACCTGTAGTTGCACAGGGATTTGTGTGTTTAAAAAGGACACTCTGCCAGAAATATAGAGAATGTATGGGAAGAGAATGGAAACTAAGACTGTATTAATAAGCCCTAGAAGAAAGTATGAGGACTTAGACATAAGAAATGACCTTTGAGATGGAGGTCAAGGTGCAGACTGGAAAGATGTCAAAGAGTTGAAATTGATATGAACTGTTGATCAATTACATATGGGTAACATTAGATGGGAGAGAAAAGACTGACTTCTGGGTTTACAGTTTTATCAGATGCATAGAAGTTTGTAAATTTAGGGGCACTTGGGTGGCTCAGTCGATTAAGCAGCTGCCTTTGGCTCAGGTCATCATCCCAGGGTCCTGGGATGGAGACCCGCATCAAGTTCCCCACTCAGTGGAGTGCAGCAAACCAAACCACAATCCAGAACAATAATTGGTCCAGAACCGTCAAGGCTTGGTCAATGAGCGTTAGCTTCTCTATTTATCACCTCTACTTCCATTTCAGGATGAACTAGAGAAAGAAAACTATGTTCCCCAAACCAAGCACACAACTAGTTAACCTAACTTGAGGTTTCCCATGCCAACAACCTCAAATCAGAGTATACCCGAAATCTTCTCTATTCCCCACCATGAAGTTTTCCCCCTTATTGCCATTATTCTCTGCCAAATCCAAGTGATAAGGATGGAACCCTTTGCATAAGGTAAGATCTGCATAAAGAGCCTCTGTTTTTTCCCATTTGAGTGGTTTTCATTTATTTCCACAGTTTTACCAGAAGATCCATCTAGATACAGTATGTACTGCCCATTGCTTCAGACCTGGGCTTTTGACTAAGAGCAATACTTGTAGAGGTTCCTTATGCCTCACTGCTCATGGCTTGACAATTTCATGCTGATTTGATAAGTCATAACTGGGTCTGAAGTCTACTCTTTTTGAGTTGAGTTCCACATTACTTATTCTCAGTGTGATACCCAGGTTTGGGTTTTAGTTTCAATTTGTTTGTCATCCTTGATGGAATCAGAACATTACTTTTTCCTCGCTTCTGTGTTTCCATTTTGTGTTTATCTAATAGTGTTGTTTGTCATGAAAAGGAGAATCATGGGGAGCACGCGGGTGGTTCAGTTGGTTGGGCATCTGACTCTTGGTCTCAGCTCAAGTTATAGTCTTGGGGTTGTGCTATCAAGCCCTGCACTGGGCTCTGTGCTCAGCATGGAATCTGTTTGGCATTCTCTCTCCCTCTGCCCCTCCCCTGCTCACATTCTCCCTGTATCTCTCTCTAAAATAAATAAATAAATATCTTTCTTTAAAAAGGAGAATCATGGGTAGAAGACAGGTAGAAGATGACAAGACAGGCTTTATAAGCCTTCAAGCCAACCTCACAAATAGAGGAGTTTGTGGTTCTCACTGGACTGGTGTCCATTTGGACAAATTCTGCTGTGGGTCACCAATAAAACCAGATCTGTTCTTCTTATATTTCATTTTTTGTTTTGAGAGTTTGTCTTTGGCCCAGAGAGCATGTTTTCTCTAGTTGTCCATCTGCTAGAGTGCAGATATTTTGGGTGTGTGTACAGGGCAGCCAACCTGTAGGTTGGGGACCCAAGACAAAAAGTGTGCATATATCACTTTCACTTGACCTTGGCCAGGTCTCATGAGGTCACCTAAATCTAAATTTTCCCCTCACAGTGAAAACTGCTGTGCCTCATCTATGCTCTCATTACAGTCCTAATGTTTACACCTCTCTCTGTAAATAGCATGACTTTGGCAAGGATGATGGAGACTTCCAGGGCCACTCTGAGGAACATTTGATTTAAACAAAATTGTTCATTGGAGAAAAATCTTCAGAAACAAAACAAATAATTGCCATTTGCCATAATATGGTTAGACCTTGAGGGTATTGTGCTAAATGAAATAAGTCAGAGGAAGACAATTGCCATATGATCTCACTTATATGTGTAATTTAAAAAATAAAAAATTTAAAAAAACAAAACCTCAAACTCATAGATACAGATAACAGACCAGTGGTTGCCAGAGGTGGGATAGCAGGGCGAGCAGAAAGGGAAATAGGTGTGGGAATCAAAAAGCACCAATTTTCAGTTATATAACAAATAAGTCACAGAGAATAATGCACAGTCTGGTGACTAGAGTTAATAATACTGTATTGTATATTCCAAAGTTGTTAAGAGAGATCTTAAAAGTTCTCACAAGAAAAAAATTATAATTAAATGTAACAAAATTATTATGTTGTACATTTGGAACTAATAAAATGTTTTATGTCAATTATATCTCAATTTTTGAAAAGGAAATAAACTCTCTCCAGCTCACTGGACACCATTTTTTGACCAATATGCAAATGCCTCCTAACAAAATTCTGATTGAAAAATGGCTTCACTAAAAGTTTCTCTGGCAAAATTTCATGAGGAATTTGACAAACTTAAGCAACAACAAACCAAAATTATTTCCCTAGTACCCTGTCCCTGTCTTCCTGCTGTCTCCCTATACCTAGTCTCCACCTCTTTTTCACTGTATCCTGACCACCTGCATTACTCAGGAATCTCTTGGAGATTCCTAAATCCTATTTCCTTCTAAAGAGCCTTCTCTTTCATGGGCAAAATATTCAGACAACTGTAGAATTTAAACCTTAAACCTCAGTGGAATTACGAACCATAACTAAAGATTTACGTCCACCTGGGTGGCTCAGTCAGTCAAGCATCTGCCTTCAGCTTAGTCATGATCTTGGGGTCCTGGGATCAAGTCCCACGTCAGGCTCTCTGCTCAGCAGGGAGTCTATTCTCACTCTGACCCTCTCTCTGTGCTCTCTCTCTCTCTCTCAAATATATAAAAATAAAATTAAAAAAAAAAGATTTACTTCAACCAAGGTGCATAGGGTAATTTAAATTAGGGGGGAGATGCATTCTACCCAGGGTTACTGACTATAATAACTTGTACACATATTGGTTGGAATCACAGATGCTAAATCCTAAAGAGCAAAAGTTGATTGAACTAATCCATAAAGGGTTATACAGGATCCATCTTTACAAAAAAACAACATGGATGGCCTCACTGAGGACAATATCTACCACCAGTAGGGTCACATCCCCCACTCCCCACAAGTACTGCAAGTATATATATAGGCTACATCTTGCCAGAAAGTATCCAAGAAAGGGGAGTATAATGAATCCCTTTGTGCCTGAGAATTACTCAAGGAGACTAACCAAGCAAAGTAGAGCAGGGAAGAGCAATCCTTGTGGGTGGGTGGGGCAATCAGTCCCTTTATGTTTTGATGGTAGAAAATAAAAAGTCTGCTCCAAACTGGAGGTAAATGTTGAGGAGTTGCGAGTTGCTAGCCCTCAGGGGTCATGGCTCCCAGTCCAGACCCTGCACTTTCTGGGATGCTGAGGTCCTTGGAAGTGGATGCTTGTGGGACTGAAGAATTAAGCCAAGGGTCATCCTTGGCCGAACTGCTCACAGAGGAAGTAGGATCACACTTCCTGCTAAGACTCAAAGGCTCTGGACAGCGCCTCCTAGGAGACAGTTGCGGTATGAGAAGCAACCACTATAACAAACAAACAGAGCTCTCCATGCTTTAGTGTCCATGACAGAATTTTGGACTTCCCTTGAGCAACTGAGGGAAGGCAGGCAACCCCTTTACTTATTTAGTTGGTTGCTTGATTGTTTAACAAACTCATATAGTATTATTATATATAGCTACTTGCAAGGGCTTTATAAGTACTACCTCATTTAACACTCATAGCAATTGTACAAGGTAATACTATTATTATGCCCATTTTTTAGATGAGTAAAGTAGGGCATGGAGAGGTGGAATGCCTTACCCAAAGTCAGGCTACTAGTAAGTGATAAAAACCAAGTTTGTTCAGATTCCATGGTCTTAACCATAAGTAATTGATTTTTTTTATTATGATTATTTGTTGGGAAAATAAAAGCATTGTCAGGAATCATATCCCAATTTAATGAAGTATTTCATGCCAGCTACATTTCACTTAATCCTTACAACAACTCTGTGACCTGGATATTTTTATTTTCAATTTATAGATGAGGAAACAGGTTCTGTGGCTCATCCAAAGTCGAGGAGAAAGCCACAGGCACATTGAAACACAAGTTGCCTGGTGCCAAGGATTCTTTCCACTGTACCATTGTCAGTTATTAGAAAGATCCAGAGGAAGTGAGTAAGGAGGTTATAAAAGAGACATAGAATCTTAAAAAAAAAATGGATAAAAATCATGATTCAGACCTGTCTGACTATTGCTAACTGCACATCAGCTTGCAAAACATAACACAATCAGCCCTCACTGTGGAAAATAAGTCAATTTTTATATTACTGTAGCTTTATCAAAGGCCTCCCAAGGTGACTGGAGGAATTTGCTGAATTCATGTTGCAATCTAGCCCATTGTAAGATCTCTACAGTAATTAGACTCAGAACCAGAAATTGCACGTAGCCCATCAGCTTGGGAAACGGAGACTAGTGCATTATCTAGTTAAGCAACCCTGGCTATGCATCCCTATTACTTCAGAGTCAACAAAACAAGAATCACACAACTTCATGATTTTCTAATACATATAGATATATGGATTTTTCTATACACATGGAAAGAACAATTCTGATAAGAACAGATAAAAATTCAAATATTTGAAATGTTCAACTAAACTTAAAAACAATACCATATACTAATCTTAGTTCTTTTGAAACAGTACCATTTCTGTGGTATTGAAAAATAAGTTTATGGTCTTAAAGAGTAAGGACTTCACACACACACACACACACACACGAGTAAGCTCTTTGCATTCTTTTCTTATCTTTTTCTCAACACAGATGACTCAAGGCTCTTACTATCAATTACCTTATCACGTCTATTCTAAACTGGGTTTTCCATACTATAATGTCTTATTCCTGTTCCCACTATATTAATTTATTTTCAGTGCCAAAAGGGGTGCTTGACGGAATAGGTGAATGTGGTCATATTTTGAATTAGCCAAATAATTATCAATTTAAAAATCATTACATTCTATATATAGAATAATGTCCCCTTCAGTTCAGGAAATATATTAAACGCACTTCAGGAAATGCATTAAAAAGATAATAAACAACATGCCATTATGAATGATACTAAAAAGTATGCTAACTGAATAGTAAAAATAGAAAACTGGAGGTTTTTCAACCAGAATAAAGAGAAAAATATCTTGCTTTGTGTTGGACATCTACAAAGTGGTAAAATTCAGGAAAAAAACTAGTTTAGACAAAAAAAAAAAAAGAATGCACTTTACTAAAGGGACACTAATGAGCTCATGAAAACAAAGATACAGCCGGGACTCAGAACAAACTAAACCTTGACTCAAAGCCCTGGACCTTCCCCATTGGTCTAACTGTCTCTGAGTTTCTGTCCCATCAACTCCAGCTACAACAATCCAGATTATTGTGCTCTGTTTCCAAAAGCTCATGATGGAACACAACCACTACAAACTGCCCTCAGGTGTATATTTTCTTTGTTCAACAAAGAGTAGTCACACTGGGCTGACATTTTTCAATTCAGATGTATCGACCCCCACCCGCACCCCTCTGCCCACCCCCAGGTACCAGCACAGTGATTTAACTTTGAATCCATATCAACAGGGGAAGAGCTATTCCCCAAAAGGTGAGACAAAAGTGAGCCATAGAGAAAACAAGCATCTACCTACTCTTCAGTCTGCAAAGAGGAAAGATTTCAAGGCCAATCTGGCAAGTATGTCATATTAAAACTTAGGGTAAAATAATTACAGCTCAAAATCACAGGCACACATATTTGACAAATTATTTTCAGAGTCAGTCAAATCCTGAAAGCATAGAATACTGCCTATTGGAGAACTATAGACTCAATGAAAATAAGCATCCAAATAAAAGTAAAATGGCCTATATTCTGTATTCTTCAGCCTTTGTCTTTTCCTCATTCTTCTATTCCATGCAACTCTCCTACCATCTCCAACAAGGTATTCTCCTAAGAACCACAACTCTGAGAGAAATTACAAGGACATGGTGTTCTCTGATTCTTCACTAACATGAGATTCTGAAGTAAAAGGGAACACTAATTTCAAAGAAATCCTATCCAAGAGTTAATAATATGTAAATGGGCTATCAAAGATGCTATAATATATGCAGAAGTAATGTATACAACACTTTAAGCAAAGTTCAGTATTTCATTTCCCTGGAAAAAAAGATAATATTCAAAATATGTAACACCAGCTATAATCCTTCCATTCCAGAGAAAAAGAAACTGAATTGCTAACCTCTAACAACATAAAAAAAACCCAAACATCACATGGCAGTGACAGTATTTATTATTAGAAACTTTCAACTCTCCATTCTACAATGTAAAATTTAATAAAGCAGCCATTTGACACCATAAGACTTGCAAGGACATAGGAGTGGGAGATGGAAATAGTGTAAAACCTAATAACATGTGCAAAGTTCCATAAGAAAAATAAATATTCTAGTGTCAACATGACAGTTAAAATTCAAGGTTGAAGGTACATTCTTATAATAATGTGGTATTACTTATCCGCAGAATATTTGCTCCAGAGCAACTAGAATTAGTTTTAGTTTTCTAACAGGAAAAATATAAGATGTATTTTTAAGTTGTAGGAAAAAATATATTTCAGTAAAATGACTGATAATGTTTTGTTACTAAAGCTAAAAAGGTATTCAAACCAAAAATTAATTAGAATAAAAAATTGAGCATCTTAACCCATAAACTTGAGCATCAGTCTTGGTCTTCAATGCATAGGGGGTATCCATGATGCTAAGAGCCTTCTCAGTATTTCCTCAAGAGTCAAGTGAATTTTAGGACTCAAGAAATTATAGGAAATTCAGGCCCCCCAATCAAATTACACTTTTAACATCTAAACAATAGGGAGAGGTATTTTGGTTAGAGTTTAATTTATTTTCTCTAGAACAATGAAAACATGATCAGAAAACATACCAGGTTCAATCTGGGAGGTAAGTCTATGAAGCATGGAGTAAATAAATATTTGGGCTCTAAAAATATGATAATTAACACACTGTTAAATTTTCAGAATACAGGAGTAATGTACCATGTTAGAGTTGAATATTCCACTTTTTTTCAAATTCAAGCTTTACTGTTTGCCTTCCTTTACATGAATAGAGCAATATTAAATCATGCATCTTTCTATTGTTGACGAATATATGATAAACTCCTGGAATAGAGACAGGTTGGCATGTAGTAGAGACCTAATAAATGAATATAGTTTGATTATGATAGCTAATAAATGAATATACTTCAATTATGATAGCTTAAATTTTAAGTCAAATCTATTCTTGTTCAATGCCTGTACAGTGTGATTTTTTTTTCCACTACCCAATTTTAAAATTTTTTTCTGGCTCTATTGAGATATAATTGACAAAATTGTAATGTATTTAACACGTATGATGTGATGATTTGATGTGTGTATTTGATATGTATGCGAAAAGATTCCCACAATCCAGTTAATTAACACATCTATCACTTCACATGATTTCTTTTTTTATGGAAATCCTTAAGATTTACTCTCATAATAAATTTTAAATATCCAACTTAGTATAATTAACTAAAGTCACCATGGTATACATTAGATCCTTAGAGTTTATTTTATAACTGGAAGTTTATACTTCCTACCCAGTTTCCCACACAGTACCAGGCAACCACCAAACCACCTTTTTATGATCTGTTTCTATGTGTCTGCCTTTTTTTCAGATTCTACATATTAGTGATATTATGAAGTATTACCTTTCTCTATCTGTTTTATTTCATTTAACATAATGACCTCTAGGTTCATCCTTGTTGTTGCAAATATTAGAACTTCTTTCTTTTATAAGGCTGGGTAACATCCCATTGTGTGTGTGTGTATATCATATTTTCTTTATCCATTCAATGGCTGATAGACACTTAGGTTGTTTCTATATGTTGAGTATTTAATACTGCAGTGAAAATGGGAATTCAAATATCTCTTCAAGATAATGATCTTGTTTCCTTTGGATATATACCCAGAAGTAGAATTGTCAGATATGGTAGCACTATTTGTAATTTTTTGAGGAACCTTCGTACTGTTTTCCAAAATGGCTGTATTGATTTACATTCCCACCAACAGTGTACTCACCCCTTCTTTTAAAATTGTCAGTGGGAGGGATGCCTGGATGGCTCAGTTGGTTGACTGTGTGCCTTTAGCTCAGATCATGATCTCAGGATCCTGGGATCGAGTCCACATAGGGCTCCCTAGTCAGCAGTGAGTCTGCTCCTCTCTCGCCCTATTCTTTCACTCTTGCTCTCTCTCTCCCTCTTCCTCTCAAATAAATAAATAAAATCTTTAAAAATAATAATAAAATTGTCAGTGGGAAACTTATCTTAAATGGAAACAAATAAATTACAACTCATAAGCACTCCCATGATTTGTGACTGCTAAAACTCTGAAGATATATCAGTAGGTTGCCAACTGAGGGCTATGGCAGGAGTGAGGCCATGTGAGGATACAGCAAGATGGTGGCCATCTGCAAGCTGAGGAGAGAGGCATCTGAGGGAATCAAACCTACTAACACCTTGGTCTTTGACTTCTGGCCTCTAGAATGGTGAGAAAATAAACTTCTATTGTTTAAGGTACCCAATATCGTATTTTGTTATGACAGCTGTAGCAAACTAAAATGGCCACTAAGTTTTGGGGTGATTTGTTACATAGCACTGGATAACTAATACAATGATTTTTATTCAACTAGAGTAGTATATAAGAAATTAAACAAGATATCCTTGACCTTTAGGGGATTATAGGATAGAAATAGCCTTGTTGCTTATAGTTAATTTAGAAATATTACCATGACAAGAAGACTACACAAACATATAAACATATAATATGATTACTTACACACATACCTTAGGGCAAATAGATTGAAAACTCAGACTCCTTATAAATAAAGCACCATAAAAGCACACCATAAAAGTATCTTCAGTAATAAATATTTCTATTATCTTCTTTACTTAATAAATGATACAGTTTATGCATTATAATGTAGACATATAATTTTTAAGATACTGCCACTTAAAGCATGTGTGGCAATTATTCAAGAATCATTCAAAATATGCATAAATAATGAAGTAGTTTCTCTGTTATCACTTGAAAGATATAATCTTCCTGTGGGGAATAATATCGAAGACAGACAATTTTGATTTGTAAGGTTCAGAAACACAGTGGCTAGATTCAAAAATGGTGTCTGAAAAGAAATGTCGAAAAATTCATAAATCCAAGAAAGCAGGATAAAGGGAGTCAGTTCTCGGTCTGAAGTAATAAGGGCTGCCAATCACTGAGCATTTCAGAAATAGAATTTGTATATTTTATTTTGATATATGCAATAGTTACCTCCATGCTACAAAGGAAGAAACCAGCCCCGAAAGATTAAGTAACTTGTGAATACTGGACAATTCAGAACTGCCTAAACTATTACCATCATCACCATCACTATCATCATCAGCCGGGATGAGGTCAAAATCTTGTATTCCATATTTACGTATGGGCCATTTAAGTATATTTTTCCAATAAGAGGATCTATGTGGTCCCATCTATATATTAAGGACTATGGCCCACAAGATGTTATGATCCAACAATAGTTCATTGCCTTTTAAAGTACATGTTCACAGTGGATCACAAGAATCATCTTCAGATGTGCCTGGAAGCATAACAACTTAAAATAGCTACTGATAGTCATCCCAAGATTCCTACCTTCCTCTTGCATTCCTCTGATACTAGACACAACCTTCAGGCCTTAAAGATAGACAGGATGATCCAAGTTAAGCTAATCAGATTCTTCCCACCAGGAAACTTACTTTTAGCCTATCACCTGTTGACATCTGACAGCAGGTCCTAAAAAGAGCAAAGGTTATAAATTCCTTTGCAGAGATCTCCAGAACTACAATGGTTCTATATATTCTGTGACTTGGTGGTTCATCTTTTTGTCAGTTTTGTCAAAGTTTTGTTCAGCCAATCATTTCTATGAGAGGCCTAGAATCACTTTCTGGTGCTTTCATAATATGAATATCAAATGGAAATTGGGAACACAGAGTGGTCTCATAGAAATGAAGTCACAGAAATGTGCAGAATTCGGATCTCATCATCAGGCCAAAAAGTTATAAGACTTCTAAGATACCTCAAGATGGGAAAGGAGCAGCCTGTGGTTTTCAGTGGTAGAATATCACCTCCTTCTGATGTCTGTAGAGTGCTGGAGTGGGGTACAGATTTAAGGAATGGGAAGCTCCTGCCACAAATTTAAAGGGGATAGAGAGCACAGAACCAGGGTATGCTGGCTGATATTGATGGCATTTCACATCATAGAGTGATATCTTAAGTCAAAAATCTTGCCTTCAGGGGTGCCTGCTGGCTCGGTCAGTAGAGCATGCTACTCCCGATCTCTGGGTCATGAGTTCAAGCCCCACAGTGGGCAACAGAGCTTACTTTAAAAAAGGGAAAAAAAAATCTTGCTTTGAGACAGAGTAAAAACTCAGGGCCCTTTTGTTTTGATGTGACCACAGCAATTGGCGCCCAGAAACAAAATCTGAAAACTAGTTCTGCTGCATTGCAACACCTCTGTCAGCAAAAACTTCATCCCCCCTGAGTAAAGAAATGGCCTCCCACTGGGAGCCCGCAAGAGTATCCATCAACCCTCAGCATTCCTCAACTTCTAAAACATGACATCGTAGCACAACTCTGTAAAATGTTGTCCTCAAAGATCAAAGTCCTCCGTTCCAGCACACTCAGTTTCTGGTCATTTATCTTTTCCCTTACGAGGGAACTCGCTTTCTCTGCATTCCACACAGACCCGGCACCTCAGTCTGTGGTTTGGGTACCTTCTCCAGGCTTAGAGAAGCAGAGGTTCTCTTTTAGTCCACATTTTTCCCATTCCCAGACACTGTGTGCTGCTCCCTCTTTAGGAAGGACAGTGGTCTTGGAAATTTGATGTCTGAAATTGGGGCTTTACAAATCATCTTGAACATCCCCCCTCTCTCAGAATCCTCATGAATATTCTGGACAGATTTTGGCAAATAAGGCTGTGTTGGACCTCTCCTTTCACAAAAGTGAGCTTTTCTGCCTCTGAGCACAGTCCTGTGCCTACCACTTGTAGGGAACTTTGCATATCATGTACATTTTTTGTCTCCATGCCTTCTCCCTGAGGGCAGAAAGTATATTGTACTAGCCCTTTCCCTAGGATCTGTATTAGAGCCTGTCACATAGTAAATATTTAATAAAAGTTTGTTCACTAAATAAATCAATTAATTCATATCCTAAACATTTCATTCAAAGTGTGAGCACATATTTTACTCTGATAGTCTCTGAAACTGACAAAAAGTTTTTCTCCATTTTTCTGCAAATGAAGAATGCATTTCATTCCTCCCATAATAAAAGGAGATGGGAAAAAACAGATCAGTAGGAGGATGTCAGCACAGAACCTTAAACCCCTGACAAGAGAGAAACAATTTCCCTCGTTCTGTAAGTCAGGAACGTGCTAAAAAAGACTAATGAATCAGAAATCAAAACACCAAAATTCTTATTTTCATTTTGAAACAGTATCAGATTTTTTCTGCTTCTTCTTCAGAAAGTAGGGATCAAAGTTGCCCTGCCTTCACATTTTCTCAAAATCTATTTTTAGGAAACTATTACTTTTTAAAGACTTTTCATTTTGAAATAATTTCAAACTTATTTCATTACAGCTAAAAGAAAAATTTGGAACACAGGTTAAACCTCATTTTAACTCAAATAAGGAATAAAAAGCATGAGTAAAGTTAAATAGAAAGCTGGTTCTCTCAGGGAAAGTGTTCATATTTGTTAATAATATGTCATTTACATGCTCTAATTGGCTTTCCTAGCATTCTAAAGGTAAATTTTAGAATAGTTTTCTTATTTGAACTTTAATTTACAAACTATCAAGTCCTTTTGCATATTTGGATACAATTTGCATAAACAGTATAATTACAATTATCTGCTTTCCCCATAAGATTAGAAAGGAAAACTACTAATTAATCTCATTTACATGTGGATAAGGTTAATTGCTAAGACCAATTTTTTTATTTTCCCTTGCTAAGCTGTAATAAATGCTGTCATGCTTATTAAGATACAACATAGATATTATACTATGTATCAAATTGAATAATTATATTTATGTGGTATCTTTCACTTGTTTTTTTTTTAAAATAATTTTGTTCTCGTTGAAGAACCCATTATCTAATTAGAGAGGTGCTTTCTCCCTGCTAGAAAGAGGACAATCTGGTCTTTCTAAAGCTGTTATTTTTCTCTCCTGGACTATATAAATACAAGATAAATACTGATGGCCTCCCATCCTCAAACTACATTTATTTTTGTTGAGTCAGGTATTGCATCCTTGCCTCTTCATCTAGGTTCCTGTCCATTCTACTTTGTGACTATTTCTTCTCCCAGTGTCCAGGAATCCTATTTCTTTCTAGACTACCTTAAATGGTTTCCAGTAAGTACTTACTAAAGTCACTCCTCTAAACTTCTACCTACACCCCAAATAATCCAGAAGCATTTTTCTCAATGTAAATTTAATGATGTAGCCTTCTCCCATAAAATCCTTCAAAGTCTCTTTGCCCTACAAGAGAGTCCGAGAACTTCATGAGGAGGCACAAGAAATCCTTTGTCATCGACTTTTGCCTACATGTCCAACCTCAGCTCCAGCTGTGGTACAACCTGCTTGGAGTTCCTGAAACACATATCACCACCGCACAGCCCAAGGCAGGTTGCCCCTGAAGTTAGTGCAATAGAAGCTTCCTGTCCCTCTCTGTACATGCTGAAAGTGGCTGAGTTTTTTGAATGTTCTACGAAGGAACAAAAATCAAGTGGTAATCAGAAACTATTGCTCTGTAAACATTTCTGTTAAATTGCCTAAAGGGATCTCCGAAGAAAGGCACTTAAAATTTTTAAGTCTCCAGTAATTTACTGTGAAAGGTTTTCTCATTTGAAAACATATTCATTGCCACATATTAATTTTTGTTTCATAAATTTGGATTATTTTTCTAAAGAAGGCTTGTTGAAACTCTTTACCTTTGCCTGTGATCCTTGTGCTTGAGTGTCCTTTCCCCTCTTGCCTAATTAGGAAAATCACCCTGAACCTTTAAGATGCAGCTTAAAATCCACCTCCTTTTTCCCTCACCCTCACTCATCCCTGAAATGATTCCAAATTTCATCCTTTATTCTACTAAAGAATTTATCACAATCTTTAATAGTTTACTTATTTATTCTCTATCTATGCCAGTTTAGACACACAAAACTTGTTCTCTCCTGACATCACAGTTTTCTTCAGCAGAATGCTCTTTCTCCCATCAATCATAGTGTCATGGCAAGTTTAGTTGCCTTAGTCCTCACACCCTTTTACCTGAAGGCTCCTGGAGGTTCCTTTGCCCATGCATATATTTTATTTTGCCTTCCCCAGCACAATCAAGTGTGTTTCCCATATGACCTTCTCTCAGCTCATTGGACTCTCACTCCTGGGACCTTCACCCTGAGTCTTGTGAACAGCTGGCCTCTATGAAGTAGCTCCTTCCACTGGGAACCTATGTAACTTCTGGGATCCTGAGTCCTCAGCCTTTTCTTCTCAGAGGGAGATTGCCACTCATCTCCCAATATCCATGCCCCTTCCGCCATACCATGGGACTACCCAGCAGGAGACTGCATTCTCCAGCCTCCCTCTCAATGAGGTGGGGCTCACCACAGAAAGTGACTGAAATGATGCTTGCAACAACCTGACAGGGTCTTTACACATCAAACCTCCTCCTCATGCCTATTGCCTTTTCCCTTCTTTTGGGATGGAGCCAGAGTGTGTGTGGGATCTCTCGTGCTTGGGCTCCGTATCTAGATATTTTGATTTACTTAGCTTCAGAAGAGCCTGGAGATCTCCATATTTTTAAATCTCTTCAGAAATCATAATGTACAAGCGGGGTTGACAAGCAAAGTCCTGGGAGGGAAGGGGTTCTTAACTTGGCTTCATTCTGTTAGAAGTTTCACTGATAACAAGAATGTCACAGCTGATTACTTCTGTTATGCAGACTAAAAATAAGAAATGGCTTAAAATTAGAAATTGTGTGTGTTTACATATATAATATGTACTTCAAACATGAAAATTCATTGGGGCCAATAAGAGAAACTAGGGCTCCTTGGAAAAATGGATAATTTTAGGGTTGGGCAGGAAATCTGTAAACTGAGATCAGAGCACATTTTGTTCTTCCAGAAAGCAAGGAAGGGCTCACAAACAAAAGAGACACAGGAGCCAACTTTTTGGCCAAAGTTGGAACAATAAGAGCAACAGAATAAATAATGGTATTGGACTATAACCCAAAGCATAAACTAAATATCCTTGAGGGGGCACCTGGCTGGCTCAGCCAAGTAGGGCATGCACTGCTCAATCCTGGGGGTTGTGAGCTCCAGCCCCATGTTGCGTGTAGATTGTTGTTTTTTTTTTTTACTTTTAAAAGCAAAATTTTAAAAAACAAATCTATAGATAGATATCCTTGAGTCCATACTCATATGAATAAATGATCAAATAAATGGGTAGGAATAGATAAATCTCACAGGCAGAAGAATTAATTTATGTAGAAATTCTTCCCTCAAAGGGGTGGAATAGGATTCCCTGGCCTTGAGATATGAGCTATCCTTAATGACTGGCCTTCAAAGAATACAGTGCGGAAAGGTGTGGGGTGAGGGGTAACTATATAACGGAGAACCCTAACAAACATCCTCTCGACAGGTGATCAAGGTTAGCATCAAGAGTCAAAAACCATGTTGAAGCACACATCCTTGATATGATGTGTCATGGTCCCCAAAACTCCAAACTAACCATGAAAAAAATATCACATCACCCCAAATCAAAGTTCACTCTACAAAGTACCTGACCAGTGCTTCTCGAAATTGTCAAGATCATAAAACACAACGAAAGTCAGAAACCGTCACAACTCAGAGGAACCTAAGGAGGTATGATGACTAAATGTAAAGTGCTCTTCAGTGGTAACCTGGAACAGAAAAGGGACACTAGGGGGAAACTAATAATAATAAAATACAACTAAAGCACATAATTTAGATAATAAAAATGTACCAGTGTTTGTTAGCTGTGGCAAATATACTCTAATAATGTAAGATGTCAGCAAGAGTTTCCAAAGCCCTCAGAGTATGTAGGAACTCTGTGCAATCTTTGCAACTTTTCTATAAATCTAAAACAACTCTAGAATTAAACGCTTAAATACTAGAAAATACACTAGGGTGTTGGCCATGTACATATATATACAATAAGAGCATTCATAATGAAAGGAACATTTGAAACTTGGTTTGCAAACTATTATTAAGCACCAGAATTATCGTATCTCAAAATCACCTTATGTTAGGATTTTATCTATACAGAGTTACTGATTCAAAGTTTCCGGCCAAAATAGAAGAGCAATATGAATTTCCAAGTATATTCTGAGGGAATTACACCTAAATACTCACGTAGCATTACATCTCATGTGGTCTAGAGATTCAGATTTAAAACTGAGAATGTAAACAAGTGATAAGTATTCCCATATTCTAAAAGTGAAGGACAAGACCACCTATCTGGGACTTACAAGGTTGAACAGAATTGGTTTTGCCAACATCTGTCCATCACCCACCTCCTGGCTAAGAGAACACTTAGAATTAGTTATGGAGGCTGGAGGCCGGTAATCAAGGAGGACTTAGAAGAGATAATTATGAATGTGCTATTCCTGCCTCTGGTCAGACACGGAGAATCCCTTGCATCAACAGAGCAAGGGGTGAAGGTGGGGTCTTCCTGAAATAGCACTAAAGAGCCCATTTAAAAAATCAACATTTGGAATCTACCGCTTAAAAGAAACACTAACATTAGATTCTGGGCGGACCCTCCTAACAAAGCCTACCCATTATTTCTCTGTTTCAGTTAAAATTGCTGCTAAGAGATTATCCCCAAACAGAGGTTTTCAAAAGCCATTTACTTGTATTCACAGATTCTGAAGAATAGAGATTCACTGAAGGAACAGTGAGGATAGTTTGTCTCTGTTCTATGACATCTGGGAATTCAGCAGCAAAGACTGGAGGGGCAGGAGCTCATGTGTTGGTGGACTTTCCCTACATATCAGACACCCCGTTGAGACAAGTAGAAACTGGGATTCCTAACTGAACCTGCTGACCAGCATGTGGCCTCTCCTTGTGCTTGACTTCCCCCTGCCATAGGGACCTTTGAGAAGGCAGGAAGCTCAGGATTCCAAGCATCAGTATTCTGGCCAGCAAGGTGGAAGCTACCTGGCCCTTGATCCAGCCTCAGACTCAGAGGGCCTCACTTCTGCTAGACCTGAATGGCTGAAATTGGGCTCCACTTCTTTATGGAAAGTAGCAACATGGGGAAGTGGCAAGATCACAGAGAAGATCCTTGAAAAGCTTGTGGAATGGGAGATAAGGTTGTGGCTGTCTTTGGAAAACGCAATTTTCCAGATCTCCCTTCTTCCCCATGGCAAAACTGGTAGGAGCCAAGAGAGCTGGTTATAAAGGAGGAAAGGGGGAAATTTTTCAACATGTCCTCTTTCCTTTCCCATTTCTCAGCCTAACAAGTGGGTAGGAGGAGAGAAGAAGATTTAAATGCAATGTAATTTGAAGTTCTGAATGTTACACAGATTGGATTGGATGTCTTGAAGCTTGAATATAGAGACAGTTTACTACCTGATTAACGGTCAGCCGAGCTTTAAGAACTGCCTGAAATTTCATCCAGGGGATGGGTTGACTGTGTGTTTGCTTCAGAGAAAAAGAACAAAACTGTTCTCTACCTGCACCCTACTAGGCCCAATTCACTCAAATGGTTCCAGGCAGCCTGCATATGCCTTGCAATATGGCATTAGAGTGCATTATAAAAGGTCCCCTTTGTGATGTTTGCATGAGCATCACCCATGCAGAAAATCAGTTTCAGCCATTTGCAAGTCAAGTAGAAATTAGTTGCAAGAGAAAATAAAAGACTATCCAGACTATGGGCTTTGGGGCTTGATTTTAGAAAATTCTTTGGTTTGCTAATGACTTTCACTTATCCTAATTTCCTTCTTTCTGGAAATCTTAAGTTCCATTTTGTTTCAACTTGTAATTTTGAGAAATTTAAAGGTATTGAAAAATGGAAAGACTATCCTATGAACATTCATATACCCAATGTCAACCAATTGCCACATTTCGATCTATACCTGTGCCATCTACAATCATAGCTCTATTTAATCGGCTAAAATATCTGAAAGACATAATGATGCTTCATCCCGTCAGCCCAAATCTCCTAAGAACATTCACTTTCCTACACAACCAGAGTACCATTCACACACACTCAGGAAAGTTACCACTGATATATTATCTAATGTGCATGACATATTCAAAATTCCTCAGTTTTTCCCTATAATGTCCTTTATGGGTTTCCCTCATTAAAGGTACAATCAAGAACCACATGTCGGGACGCCTGGGTGGCTCAGTTGGTTGAGCAACTGCCTTTGGCTCAGGTCATGATCCCAGCATCTTGGGATCGAGTCCCGCATCGGGCTCCTTGCTCCACAGGGAGCCTGCTCCTCTCTCTGCCTCTGCCTGCCTCTCTGCCTGCTTGTGTTCTCTCTCTGTTAAATGAATAAATAAAATCTTTAAAAAAAAAAAAAACACATGTTGCATGTAGTTGTCATGTCTCTTTGGCATCCTTTACAGCAGTTCTTTCATCTTTACTGACCTATTTTAAGAGTCAATAAAGGTCAAGCCAGTCATTTTGTAAATGATCCTCAATTGAATTTGCCTGATTGTTTCCTCATGAATAGATTCAGATTAAACAGTTTTGGCAAGAATATCATAGAAGCAATGTTAGTACTTCTTGGGTAGATCACTTCAGAAGGCAGGTACTGTTTGTTTCTCCCTTTATTGGGGACATTAGGTTCATTCACTTGGCTAAGGTGGGGTGTGCCAGATTTCTCCATTGTAAAGGTACTTTAGTACCTCTGTAAGTATATGTAAGTGTGATACTTTGAAACTGTGTACATATTCTGTTTATCAACAACTTTTCACCCAAAGGTTTCAGCACCCATTGATGACTCTTGCCTGAATCAATCATTACATTTCTGGCTGCAAAATGGGGGTTGCTTTTCCAATTGTATGGTTCTCAATCACATGTATCACCTAGAATACTTCCATGAAAAAGAGCCTTTTCCCTCCTCCTTCCCTATCTTTTTTACCATGACTGTAAACTCAAATTATTTTTTTAATTCAATGCCTTATATTCCTTATCATCATTATTCTTTCGATGCCTAGTTGACCCAAATTTGACCAGTGGGAAGCCCTTCAGGCTGGCTCTGATATTCTTTTGATATGTTCCCATCAGTTTTCAAGGCTGTCCTTCATTTTGGACAAAAGATATTACAGATTCAACATGTAAGTTCTTGCCACACACCAGCAACCACCCATTTATTCAAAAACCCCTAGTTTATTTTAGTAGGAAATCTAAATTAGAAACCAATGTATAGGTGCTAAGTATGCTGGTTGCTGCTGGGGCATTAGTAGTGTTCATTGATATGTTCTATAGACTGTGCTAAGAAATATGTCCCTTTAATAAAAGTGTTAAGAAGCTAAGTTCTGTTTTAATATTAATTATAGTTTATTATGATTATTATTTTTAATAATTAATATTAATATAGTTAATATTCTTTCAATTACTAACAATCACCAAATCCCACCTTCTGCTTCTTTTATTTTTTAAAGATTTTATTTTATTTGTGTGCGAGAGAGAGAGAGTGCACAAGCAGGAGTGACAGGCAGAGGGAGAAGCAGGCTCCCCCCTGAAGCAAGGAGCCCAACATGGGACTAGATCTCAAGACCCTAGGATCATGACCCGAGCCGAAGGCAATGGATTAACCAAATAAGCCACTCAGGTGCCCCAACTTCTTTTAAAATTGAGATCTAATTTACATATAACACTGTGTAAGTTCAGAGTACACACCATATTGACTGGGTACATTTACATTGCCAGATGATTACCACCATAACGTTAGCTACCACATCTATCCTATCATATAATTATCATTTCTGTCTCACTCTTCTTGTTTTTAACTTATTCCCTAAAAAGTAATGAAATTTACTTTTATTTATCACTATCTGCAAGCTTTTTTAGGGAAGTGCTTTGGCCTTACTCATTATTCTTTCACATATTGTGTATTTGTTTATTCAACATATTTTCATTTTCCCTTCTGCATGTTGTGGACTCAGAATGAGCTTCCAGAGGAAGAAATCTCAAATGAATAACTGAGATCTACAGGAAACTAGTAAGTGCTTATCGAAGGGAAGAGGAGAAGAGGATGTCAAGAGGATGGTAGGGTGCATATGAGGATCTCCAGGCATGGGACTCAGTTATGCCCAAGACAATAAATGAATTAATTTTCCAAAATTTGGTAGCAAGTAGACACCATCTATGTGTGTCTATAAAGGGAAACCACTAAGAGAAGCAGACATTGGGGAAAGGTTTTTAGAAGGGCTCTATTAAAAAAAATCCCTAAGTTTTTATATAGTGCCTATTTTAAAAAAATATTTTGGACAACTTTTAACACAACCCTCAAAAAGTGAGTAGATATCGTCAACATTCCTCTAACTGAACTCTTCTCAGTATTTTCTTTTATAAACTGTTAAACATTGAACAGATACAAAATAATTTTGATTAAATATGTAGAAGGCAAACAAACACAAACACCTGGGTACCCATGACCTAATTTAATGAACAGGAAGTTACCATCCCATCCAGAGCCCTGTGTATTCCAGGGCATCCTTATAATTGCCTCAACCCTCAGCAGTAACCCATTAATCTGAATTTAACGTTATTGTACATTTGCTTCCCTCTGCACATTTGGCTCACTATAGTTTGCATCGCTAAACTGTACATTATTTGTGTATGGTTTAGAATTTTATATACACGTAAACCTACCAGTGTATTCTTTTGTAGCAAGATATTCCTGACAACCAATTCAGTTTTTGCTTCATGTTGTAGTTCATTCATTTTCAATGATCTACTATTTCATCAGATGAATATAGCACAATTTATTTATCTCTTCTAAAGTGATTGGATGAATATTTGGGCGGTTTCCAGTGTTTTGCTACTTCAAACCACGCTGCAGGGAACACTCTTCTGCATGTGTCTTGCACAAGAGCTTTTCTGGGATAGGAATGAAATGACTCTAAATATGTGCATCTCAAATTAACTAGACAGTGTCAAACTGTTTTCCAAAATAATTTTGCCAATTTGCCATTCTACCACCTGTGTATGTGTGCAGCTTTTCCACATTCTCATCAATGCTTAATATTATCCAATGTTTTTAATTTTTCCACTGTGAAAAATAGGTTGGTGTCTTATTGTGGCTTCTTATTTGCATTTTTCTAACTACTAGAAAGATTCAACAAATTTTTCATATGTTATTGACCATTTGAGTTTTCGCTTATGTGAAGAATTATTGAAGTCCTTTGCCAGATGTTCTAGTATATTTTCTTTTCCTTTTTGCTTCTAGGAATTCTTTATATAATCCGGATACTGATATTTCATCCTTTATATAAATTACAAACATATTTGCCTACTGTGGGGGGCAATGTTTTGGGGGTTTTTGTTTTGTTTTTTCCAAATTTTGTCTTTTGAGTACATTTAAATCAAGAACTTTGGCCCATCAAAAAAATTTTTTTTTTAATTGTTCATCCTTTTTTTTTTTCTGCCTTGATTTAAAAAATTCTTTATACCAAATATATTGATAGCTCAAAGATTTATAAAGAAAATATGCTATAAACACTCAGAATTTAATGTAGATTAAGTGTTATAAATATCTTATATTCTTGGAGTTTTATAACTTCAGATTATGGTGTGAAGTAGGGTCCAATTTCATTTTTTCCCATTTATATGATTATTTGTCCAGATTAAATCATACTGAAATGTCTATATTTTACACGCAATCTGTAACACCAGCTCAATCCTAGATCAAATTTTGCTATCTGGATAAATCTATTGCTGAAATGGACCATTCCACTAGCTAATTTGTCTATTCCCTTGCAAAACACTAAATTTATTACTACAACTACATAATAATTCTTGATTGCTGGTAAGGAAATTCCTCCACTTTGTTCTTTTTTCAGAGAACAGGGCTTTATTCTTGGTTTTATATTCTTCCAAATTAATTTTGGAATTTATTTTCAAGTTCAACAGAAAAGCCTGTTGGGATTTTTATTAGAATTGCAACAAACTGGTAGGTGAATTTGGGGATGATTAACATCTTTATAACAATAACCTAAACCAAAAATATCTTATATGTTTATTTACATAGGTTTCCTTTAATGGCCTTCCATTAAGCTTTACAACTTTCTCTAAAAATGTCTTGCTCAAATTTTGTTAGATCTATTTCTAGCCTCTTTGTAATTTTGATACTCTTATAAATGGCACCTTCATTTAAGAAGACACTTTCTAAATTTTCATATTGTAGAAATTAAACTGATTTTTATACACTGGTTTCATATCCAGCAGATTCATTAGACTATTATGTAGGGCTGTTTCTGTTTTTTTACTATTCTTTGCAGATAATATTATCTAACTAATGAGAGGTTTTGTTGTTTTTCTTTTTTTCCTCTCTGGCTTATACTTGTTATATCTTTTTGTGCCTCATTGCTGGGACCTTTATACATTTTTTTCCCCTTTATACGTTTTTAAATGGAAGTGTGGATAATGAACTCCAGTGCCTTGGGCAAATGCTTTTAACATTTCACCATTAAGTAACACATTTGCTGTACATTTTTTTAATTCATCCTTTGTCATGTTATGGAAGTTTACCTCCAGTCTTGGGTTTGTCCCCCTAACTTTTTGCTTGGAAAATTTCAAATATCAGAAAGGCTGTAGTAACAGTAGAGCAAATATCCATATACTCTCTGCTTTAAATATATTAAAATACTTATTTTATATTCTATACCTGATAATTTCCATATTTGGTTTTTCTGAGCTCAGGGGTGGTATTTCTAATTGACCCTTACAACATAGGTACAGCTCTTTGCGGGCCTAGATTTATTTGGGGATTCTGCTACTAGGTACCCACCTTGTGCTGGTCCTGGGCCATGTATCTGACTTACCTTGTCCCGGGAAGGAATGAAATGTAAAGTTCAAGGTGTCCTGGTTCAGCAAATGCCCTTAAGATAAAAGCCAGCGTCAGTGCCCAGCTTTCCTCTCTGCCTTCCCATTTTCACCTAGTTTATGGCCTCTGAATATTCCTTACTCATTTGCCAGCTCATTCATTAAGTTAAAACCATATTTCTTTATATCTTCACGAGGGTTTTTTAGATGTTTTCAGTGAGAAGGTCAGTCAGGATGCCCAGATGACCTCACTGTAAGAAATGGAATTTGGTGTAGTCGTTATGTAACATTCGGAATCTCATACCAACATTGGTCTTCCTTAGAGCTTATTTTCCTCTTTCCTTCCTGAGGGCTATTGATCCAATGACTAAACATGCCCTTCTTCTCCATCTTTCACGCACCATCTTTATTAGCTTCAGAAACCCTCTGAATGTCTTAAAGAGGTTTCTGGCCTAACATGGCTATTTAAGCCAAAAGCTAAACTCTAATATCCAAAGATGAACACAGGTTCCCTGTAGTGAAAATAGCAAAACTGAGCTGTCTGGAATCAAATATTTTCCAATACCTCCACCTTATCTCTGTGGGGATTTACAAGTTACTTCATGAGGCAGAATGTTTTGACATAGGTCAACTTGTTCTTTTAAAGTAGAAGAGGCTTTGTGGCTTTTAATTGTTTCATTTTCTAGTCAACTGCTGGCTGTTAAACAACAACGTCAACAACAACCACCTGGAATTACACTAGGAATTAAAATTAGCTCTATTTAGCCAAGACCATCCCCCCCTCCTCACTACCTCCTACATATATACACACACACTGCCTAGTTCAAGAGAACTGACCAAGGTAAAATTGTGAACATCACACCAGTTTTCAGGATTTATCCTGCGCTTACGACCCTCAAATGTGGCCTTTCCCAGTCTAGTATCTCTTATAGTCTAAATTAAGAAGACTGGGGGGGGGGGGGAATGGGGTGATTCTGGTTGATAGTCCCCTGCATTTTTTACATTTTTCTCTCGGTTGGTCATGCCCATTTCACCACGTGCATAATTAAGCTCAGATGATTTCACTCAACTAAGGCCGATTCCGGTATGGGCTCAGATGAGGTCAATTAAAGGTGTGGTATCTCACCTTATTCAAAGAGAAGCACGAATTTATGTCCGTTTCCTGTTATTCCAAACCAGATTACCATATATTTCGTGACTTAATGCAGTTCCTTCTCTTGCTGCGCCGGAGGTCAGTAGTTTGAAATAAAAGTCTTTCCGAGCTAAACTCAAGGTGCGTAGAGGACAGGCCCTCCCTGTCGACGAGCTCCGAGGGGAGAATCTGTGTACCTGCTTTTTGCGGCTTCTAGCGCTGTGACCGTCTGTACCTTCGGCTTGGGGCCTCTTCCTCTTCAAAGCACATCACTCCAAACTGTACTTCTCCCACCACCTCACCTCCAGCTCCGCCTCCTGCCGCCACCGCCGCTGCCCTTCCCCCACCTCCCGCCACCCCCTCTTATAGGAACTGTTGTGATTACATTCGACTCACCTGAATAATCCAGGCTACTCTCCCCACCTCCAGATCCTTAATTTAATGACACCTGCAGAGTTTCTTGACCATATGAGGTTACAGAGTCAAAGGTTCTAGGCATTAGGACATGGGCATCTTTAGAAGGAACGTTATTAGGACCACTGTTGAGCCTAACACAGTTGATAATAAACAGTCTCTCCCATGTCCTCTAATTCAATCTCCTTGTGCCAGTCTGCAAACCTGCTGTCACCTGACCTTGAGACTAAGGTCCTTCTTGCTAGTCCATTTATACTTTCTAGAGAGCCATGGGTTGTCACCATCAGTTATTGTTAAAGATTTTATTAATTTATTTGAGAGTGAGAGCAGGACAGCACACGAGCGAGGGGAGTGGCAGAGGGAGAGGGAAAAGCAGACTGCTCACTGAGTAGGGAGCCCAACTCAGGGCTTGGTCCCAGGACCCTGGGATCATGATCTGAGCTGAAGGCGAACATTTAACCGCCTGAGCCACCCAGGTGCCCACCATCAGTTATTTCATAGATAAAAATCATTCCCAACATCCCTTATTCTAATTAATAGTTCTTCTGTTTGGAGCAGATTTGGGGTATCCAAAGCCTTATTTAGAAACTGCTACAGTGTAGACCTCAAGTTATGGTGGTTCATTGGTTAATTATCCACCAAGAATTTAAGCTAATTTACACACACACACACACATTCACACACACACACACACACACACACGCAGTCTCGTGTGAATCACTGTTCAACATCAAAACATTCTGATGAATGTTATAGGCAATACCGCAATGGATATATCACAATTTATCCTCACCTTCCTCTGTTGATAAACATACTGATAACTTTATAATGGGTTTTATTTCTCTAATAGTATCCCTCAAAGACAATAATAGAAACATGCCTATTAATAGATAACAATTAAGATATGACTACCTTCGAAGCCATAAAGAGGTATATAAAGAGCTATTAGTGACCTACTATGTGCTAAGCATTTATATGTTGCCATGGATTTTCTCAATGTAATATTATTAATGTTAATAAAAGCCAATAGTTTAAAGCTTTGGTGTGATATCAGATTTCTTTGGACCAGCAGCTACATCAGGTAGATAGTATCAGTCTATATTGTACAATTAGCAGGAGGCTAGAAGGCCTTCCTAGATTTTAGGCAAACCTCAATCCAGACAATGTGCTGGAGAGATGGTGATATTGGGATGGTTCATGGGAACAATGATATTGAATGTGAGGCCTCTGAAAACTTGGCTTTAATCACATTCCCCGGGCTTAACACTCTGGCCAAAATCAATTCTATGCTACCCCCTCAGATGCTGGAACCTGGTGACTAATCCTATCCAGACTCTGACCTCAGCTCTGGGGACAATTATGTGTTTACTCTGGTGAAAAGGTTAAGGAAAGAGGTATAATAGGTATTTAGAAAATATTTCTCATCCTGACACCTTTGAAAAGGCTGCCCTTTTGGACAGAGGACATGTTTTGACACCTGTAAATCTTCTCTCTCAGCATTGTTTCTGAAATATTAGTTGCGCCTGAGGTATTGAGACTTCAAATTTTCCTCTAGAAAATATTTCATTGAGTCAGTAATGCATACAAAAAGAAACAAGGCCTCCCTAATGAAAGAATTTCTGTAAATAAATGCAGTGTTCAAATGTAGTTCTTTTTGACACCTAAAACACAAATTAAAAGAAGCAAATCATTTTAGCATACAATAGTCATTAGAAAAATGTATCCAGCTAAGAAAATTCAGGTTTTGAATTTTTTTGAAGGGAGAGAGATAAAAAAGAGGGTAGGCAGCAAGTGTGAGAAAGGGTATTGAAAAAACAGGAGACAAGAAGAATGGAAACGTTAGCACATGGGTCTTATAACCTGTGTTCAGAGATTAGAACTTCTTAAGCTACGAGAATTTAAAGACTATGAATACAGATCAGGCAAAAAGTAAATAGATGCCCATAATTCAATGTTTTGTTTTGTTTTGTTTTCCTCAGCACCCAAGAAGACTAAATTCCCCAGTCTTTCTTGCAGTTAAGTTGGGGCCATATTGACCTTCTGACCCATATGACATAGATGGGAATATTGCCTGGGCCTACTCCTCAAATCATCCTTGACATCCTCAGTTCACTCTCTTCCACTTCTGCAAGGACCCCAAAGATATGGCTTCGAATAGCAGGGTAGCAAATTGGAAAGAACAGAATCACTGAGACAGCCCTTGGAGCAGAGCTACCAAGGAGATCCATCAGATCTGTATCTGAATCAAACATGGCCAAGAAATACACCCTTATTGTTTTAAGCTTCTAAGCTATTGGTGCTATTTGTTATAGCAACCCACCTTAATTATCCTGACCAAAACAGTACGTGAGTAACATGATCAGATTTGCATTTTATGTAAATCCCCCTGACAATGTGTGAGCACGAACTTGATAATACAAGAAGACTGAAGATGGGAGACCAATGGCACTACTGCCGAGGTGGTACAGGCAAGATGGGAGGAACTGCCATCAACTATATAACTGCAGTTGAGGGGAAGTAGGCAAATATTAAAGGAGGTAAAATAAGCAGAACTTGGGGATGGGTCAGGATTAAAGGAGGGGCATCAAGGTCAATGCCTATGCATCTCAGTGAGGAACTTGACTTTTGAGAGCACCACTTGTAAGACAATGCTAAATAAGAAGCATCTACAGGGGGGTTAGAATATTCCATTCGAGGTATGCTCTCCTTTTTCATTGTACTTGTTGCTTTTGTCATTTATTTCTGTGCTCTTTTCATTACAGGATTGCTAAACTGTAAAACTTCATGAGCATAGGGACCTTATCTATTTTTACTTAATGTTCATCCTATCATCAGGCTATTCTTGGCACCAAGAGTAGATATGCACCAAATACTTGTTGAATGAATGAATGAGTGAACTCATGGGTGATGTGACAAGCAGACAATTGGACATATAGACTTCAAGGGAACAAGCTGACCTTTAATCAGGTAGATGAAAGCCTGAGTGTGGAAAAAGCGGTCCTTAAGGAAAGGAGGAAGGAACTGAGAAGAACATGGAGTAAAGGGGGTGGGTGTTCATTCTTTTGTAAGAGAGGACTTCTTCACTGACTAAGAAGAAAAAAATGGTTGAAAAACATATACATAAGAGTGTAAAAGAAGTCTTTGTAGCTCAGTGTGAGAAAACGGCACCTATGGACAGAGTGACTTAAACAGAGGAACACCTATCTTCTTACCCTGGAGAAAAAGAGATAAAGGTGGGTGTAGGGAGGCATAATCTTGGATATGATGGAATGAACTTGAAAGAGATCACATGGATGAGAGTTACATGGAAGGGGTCAGTTCTTGAGGAGAATGGGGAAAGTCTGGAGCAGTCATGGAGAAACAAGACAGGGAGATGGAGAAAACTCAAAGGGTTATAGATGGTACCAAGGGCAGAGCTTAGGTTAGGGACTGTGAACTTGTGGACCACGAACATGGGGAGGCCACGTACAGAATTTCTCCTTCATTCAGAAAATATTCCTTCAGCACCTTCCATGGTGCAGCACCGTGCTGGTTGCAGGGATAGCAGTACATTCATGATGTTGGTGCTTTGCATTTATTGTGGCCGAGGCACAAACATTAAGTCATTTCAGTAAAAACAAAACTTATTAGTCGGTGGTGTATAGATAAAATTATTGGCTGTGTGAAATTTTCCCTTTTCAGTCTGTTGTTTTATTATAGTGGTATACACAGGTTCCCTCTTTAATTCTCAAGTTAAAGTGTTTAGTGTGTTTTCTCACTGACCTTTATTAAATAAATCACGGTGACCCTGACAGAGTCTGGAAACAGGGCTGATGAAATCGGGCAATGAGAAAGTCTGCATAAGTCTCCATTCTTCTGTGGCTCCATTTCCCTCCCAAAGCAGAATTTTCTCTTTTCCTACTCCCTTTCCCTCACAGGCGGATCTCCAAGTAAAGAGTCTAATAAATGTGTCAATTTCACATCGCTGTAAAGCAGAGAATTTCTCTTACAGATGTCGTTAGTGTACTTGTCGGTATAGTTGGGGGAAGAGTTGAGGTCAGTTTTGGGGAGCTATCAAACTAGAATCCAAAAGGCCTGCCACCTCAATATACATATGAGGCCAGAGGTTGCTGACTGGTAATAGTATTTAAGCTAGTGTATTATTGTTCAGTTTTTTTCCCCAAAATTGAAATTGCAGCATGAAGATGTTTAAGAGTTGGCTAAATTTATTGGCTAGTAAGAAAGACTAAGAATCCATGCCTCATTCACAGTTAATTTTTTGCCCACTGGACATAATAAACCCAGACAATATGCATTTCCCTTTGTATTCCAAAATATTGACTTAATTTTATCAAAGTGGCTTGGTTGGTCTCTAAAGGCATAAGGATTTTTTTTTTCAGAATACCAATGATGCATACTACTGCAGAAAAACTATTATGGGAGTAATTCACTGATAACCTCATTTTCTGTATTATTGAGTGTTGTTTCGAGAATGTTAAGTGAAATTCCATGTTAAGATATGTGATTTGCTGGCAAAATTTGGGGGAAATTATTGAACTACAATGGTGATTTTTGCCCTGCCTACCTTATCTACCTGCTCCATTAGTGAATCAACTTGAATGACCAGTGAATTATTCCAGTGAAATAGCAGAATGGTAATAACAGTCAATTAAGCTAATTTCTAAATTCATCTAATAGCTTTTACCAAGGTCACCCAACCAAATAAGAATTCAGAAAAATTAATATTCTGTCTTCTTTTTATTAAATCATCTTGATGGCTTGGGCGAAAGAGTATCGAACGCCAATCTGGTTTTATCTTTTAAATCCTCCTCATCTACTTAACTGAATCCACTGGTAGGCTTATTAAAAAGGCGACAGCTTAGGTAACCCAAACAATGTGGGCAGGACTAGAATCCTTAAGCAACTGAAACAATTGCATTTGCTACTATGTTTATCTCTTCAGCACTAACTGATGATTTACACTTGGGGTTTGTTCACTTTCTTGTCACTGGAAGTTACTTAAATGTGCATCACCCCTTGTCAAAACTGTATCTGTGTTCCCAGGACTACCATGTGGGGGATGGAAAAAAGGCTTTGGAACACATCTTCCCTGCATTCCCTCTATATTATTATATAGACATTATATAATATGTCTATATTATTGTATAGACATATTATATATGTCTATAATATAGACATATTATATAATGTACATTATATTTAATTATTGAAATTGACACCATTGTAAGTTTAATTTAATTTTAAAGTGTATTTGCATTTTAAAATATTAATATGTAATTTCTGTTCACATTATTTAGAGTCTTCCTCCTTAATATTAGTCAGTGAATCCAGTTAGTTAATGGGGTTCAGTGACTCCTCAAGGACTCTAACTTAGTCCAGGTCATCGTTGTCATTTGATGTACACAACATCCTTCTACTTGGACCCCTTCCTCCAATTCATTGATTAAAATTTCCATCATTCATTCAACAAACTTATTCTTATCACTGACTATATGACAGGTACTATTTTAAGCATTGAGCAGAGAAAGGTAAACAGGAAAAAAAAAATCCCTGTCACCTGGGAC
Source organism: Nasua narica (assembly GCA_028533885.1). Lineage (NCBI taxonomy): Eukaryota > Metazoa > Chordata > Mammalia > Carnivora > Procyonidae > Nasua > Nasua narica. Next base: position 14,478,793 of record CM052810.1, on the reverse strand, counting down.
CTTACAGATTGATCTTTCCGAATTGCAAATCAGGGTCATGAGTTCGAACCCCAAGTTGGGTTGGGGTGTTGAGATTGTGTAAATAAATGAACTTTTAAAAAAATAGGCCAAAGATCTTAACAGATAACTCGGCAAAAAGATATACAAATAAGTATATGAAAGATGCTCCACATCATGTCATCAGGGAAAAGCAAATTAAAATAATGATACACTACTTAGCTATTACAGTGAATAAAATCCAGGTACACCTGATTGCCGCAGCTACATAGAGCATGAGACTCTTGATCTCAGGGGTCCATGAGCTTGAGCCCCATGTCAGACACAGAAATTATTTTAAAAAGAAAAAAAAATGGACAAAATCTACAAGATGGAGAATACCCAAATCTGGCAAGGATGTGGGGCAAAAGGAGCTCACATTCATTGCTGGCAGATATGCAAAATGGTACAGCCACTTTGGAAGACAGTTTAGAAGGAGCTTACAAGACTAAATATACTCTTGCAATATAGTCTGGCAACCCCAATCCTTAGTATTTACCCAAAGGAGTTGAAAACTTAAGTCTGCACAAAAACCTGCACACAGGTGATTATAGCATCTTTACTCATAATTGCCAAAACTTGGATGCAGTCCAGACGTCCTGCAGTGAGTGGATAACTGAGGCACATATAAATAACATATGTTATTTATAACTGAGGCACATCCAGACAATGGAATATTATTCAGCATTAAAAAGAAATGAGTTAGCAAGCCATGAAAAGACACAGATGAAACTTAAATGCCTATCACAGAGTGAACGAAGCCAACGTGAAAGGACTGCACAGTGCATGATTCCAACTATATGGAATTCTGAAAAAGGCAAAACTATGGAGATAAAATCATCGGTGGTTGCCAGGGATTGGTGGGGGTTGGTGGGGATGAATGGGTGGAGCACAGAGAATTTTTAAGGCAGGGAAAATATTCTGTATGATACCATAATGGTGGATACATGTCATTTACATACATACCTTTGTCCAAACCCATAGACTATATGGCACTCTGAGTGAATCACGTTGTAAATTACAGATTTGGGATGCTTATGTGCTATGGTAGGCTCTTCGATTGTCAGGAATGTCCCACTCTGGTGGGGGATGTTGAAAATAGGAGAGGTCACGCATGTGTGGGGGCAGGAAATACACAGGAAATTTCTGTACCTTCCCTCTTAATTTTTCTGTGAACCTAAAACTGCTCTAAAAAAATGTCATAATTTTTTCAAAAATCTAAGCTACAGACACATTGAATATCATTCAGTTCTTTCAACATGACCTCTATTCGCTTCTGGGCCTATTTTTCTAGGCCCCATTTTTCTTTGTTCAGGTTACTTGCACCTAGGTTTGGGAATCTGGTTAACACTCAGTCCTTGTCAGAAGTCTCTGACCTTCCCTAGGCCTCTCTAGATCAGGGGTTCACAAATAATGGTCTGAAGGCCAAATCCAGCCTACTGTCTGTTTTTGTAAATATACTTTTATTTCAACGCAGACACACTCATTGTTTATGTATTGCCTGTGGCTGCTTTCACAGAGTTGAAAGCAACGGGGACCACATGAACTACAAAGCATTTGCTATTTTCTACCTGGCCCTTTACAGAAGTTTGCCAAGCTCTGTTTTAGATACTTCTGCTTTATGCTCCTATGACTTTGTATTGACCCTAACATCACTCTTCTCATGTTTTATGTACCATCCTTTCCAGGTGGCAAGCTGCTTGAGGGCAGGAATATATTTGTCTTGCTAACCATTGAACACCCAGTGAGTCATAGAGTGTTTAATGTGTACTTAATACATACATGCAATTAATATATGCGTGAATTCAGAACCTAATTAAAGTGAGGGCCAGCTGCACAGTTGCAAGAGACACAACAATGTCACCCAGACTGTAATAGGATAGAGAAACTTGCCAGAACTTCTTTCAAACTAAGTATCTAGAAGAAATACTTGAATAAATAAGCCAATTGGGTGCGCGGGGGTGGGGGGTGGGATGGGTTCCCTCCTCATCTGTGTGGGTGACAGTAGGTGGTTCCTAGTTTGCCATTTTAATAATGTCAGTCCAGTTAGCTGCGGCCTTTGTTTTTCGGAGTGCAGTAAACCCGCGAGAATACAGCTAAAACTCGTGCTCTTTCTCCATTCTTCTTTCAGGGAGCACTCAGTTTCCACTCAAAATGAATGTACAGCAAATGTTTTCCAATAAAGGCTGGAAGGATCTCCAAAATCCTAATTCTTCAAAGCACTCAGATGTTTCAAGGAGACCATGAATAAATAAACACAATTTTTCATTAATGGAACAAAAAAATATTAGCTATAATAATCTCAGTTCCATTTCCACCATGGTTGGGGTCTTTTTTTTTTTTTAATTGTGGGTTGAAACCTCATAGTGTACTAGGAAATAAAATTTTGTTTATAAAATAGAGTGAAGAGCATAATAAATTAGAAAGAACCAAAACGTATTCACAATTATAGTTCGGGACACATTTGTTCACATTAAACAAACACACATATATATGTGCTAGATCAGAATGTATGCCATTTTTTAATTATTTTAAAGTAATCTCTACACCTAACATGGGGCTTGAACTCAAAACCCCAAGATTAAGAGTCACATACTCTGCCAACTGAACCAGCCAGGTGCCCCCAGGATATATATATATATTTTTACTGTGGGCCTTGATCAAGAAACTTTAATAGCCACCAATCTAACTTTTTGCTTCTTCCTTAATATTGATAGAACAGCAGTGTTTATGAAGTTTATGGTAACCTGATGTGAGGGACCCTCTCAACAGTGCTGAAGTGTTCTGAAAGGCTGAAGCGAGGGCAAAGAAAGGTGAGAAACGAAAACCATCCCCCATTTATCGTAAGACCTATCAGCAGTGGGGGGGTGGGGTGGGGGCAAGCAGCCTCAGTATCACCTGGGAGTCCTGCCTAGCCCGACTGAACTAGAACCTTCATTTTAATAAAATTCCTAGATGGTAAATAGGCTCGTTAAAACAACTAACCACATACTGGGTAGGTAAAGCTATTGCTGTTCTTACATCTCTCAGATACCTTCACTATTTTTGTGCACACCAGTTACCAGTTTGTTTTTAATCCCAACCCTTGCTGTCTGTTCTACCTTCAGTCTATCAGAATGAACTGTGCATGTGAGTAAGGAGAACCCAAAGAGATTAAGAATATACCTCCCACTGGGCAACCCTTAACCAATGATGGACAGCTGAGGGGAATAAATATTCTGTCCCTCCTCCACTGGGAAGTATGAACTATGTTTTCTCCATGGTTCTCTTATAGGATTGAGCCAAAGATTGTTGGCATACTTTGCTTGACATCACATCCTTGACTGGCCTCGTTCCCTTCATTTCTCCAATGTCCCCTCCTGGTTTTCCTGGGACTATTTTCTAATAAATCACTTTTACCTGGATCCTGTCACAGTACCTGCTGCAGCAGAACCTAATTAAGAAACAAGGTAAAGTAGGGTTCAAAGACCATATCTCATAAATAATTTTCCCACATTTTTGCTCTACTTTGGTATTTACCAAGAGGTAGGATATTAAGTGTACAGGTGTCATGGGAGATTCAGAAATAGTGAAAGTAATTTTTTTTTTAAAGTTGCTGACAAGAATTTCTGTTTCCAACCAAGATGGAATAACAAGGACCAAATTTACTGTCTCACTTGAAACAACTAGAAAAAAAAAACAACTCATCAATATATGAAATAACAGGGGCATCTGGGTGGCTCAGTGGATTAAAGCCTCTGCCTTCAGCTCAGGTCGTGATCTCAGGGTCCTGGGATGGAGCCCCACATCAGGCTTTCTGCTCAGCGGGGAGCCCATTTCCCCCTCTCGCTCTGCCTGCCTCTCTGCCTACTTGTGATCTCTCTCCTCTCTGTCAAGTAAATAAAATCTTTAAAAAGAAATATATATGAAATAACAATTTTCAAATCATTTAATATCAGCTAACAAAGAAGAGTCATCTCTGAGAGACAAGAAAGAGGTGGGTCCTGTGACGGCCCCAACTTACAGCTTTGGAGAGTTTCCAAGCTATTGTGTGAGGAGGGACAACCTAAATAGAGCTTCCTGGAGGCTTTAAATGCAGGAATAGAGGCTGTGAGGAGACCAAGGCCACTGGAGTTGTCAGGGAAGAAGCCAGGACAGAGACAGTAGCCCAGAGAAAGGAAAATGATACCAAATGTAAATATGGATCTACACAAGGAATAAAGAGAACTGGAATAGGTACTATATGGGTAAATATTAAGTTTTTTTGTTGCTATTTAAAAAGTTGATGACAAAAATACAATGAATTTTTATTAAGTATGGAGCTATAAGTGCATATAACAGACATTTTGTTAGTTAATTTAAATATTAGATTCCATTTTCAGTGACTATTTTATATTTTTCGGAAATTGGCATCTACTGAAAATGATATTCTGTAATACCATTCTGATTTTGAGGGCACCCTGGTGGCTCAGTCAGTTAAGCACCTGACTTCTTCTCCATCATGATCTCAGGGTCCTGGGATGAAGCCCTATGTCAGCCTCTAGGCTCTGGGGGTGGGGGGAGTCTGTTTCTCTCTCTCTTCCTCTGTCCCTACCCCTGGTCCTACTTTCTCTTTCTCTCTCATATAAATAAATAAAATCTTAAAAAAAAATTCTGGGACACCTGGGCGGCTCAGTCCATTAAGTATCAGCCTTCACCTCAGGTCATGATCCTGGGGTCTCGGGGTAGAGCCCCTCATCTGGCTCCCTACTCAGCAGGGAGTCTCCTTCTCTTTCCCCTGCTCTGCTCGTGCTCTCTCTCTCCTTCCCTCCTTCCCTCTCAAACACGTAAATAAAATCTTTAAAAAAATTCTGATTTTTGTGCTTCTGACCATTGCCTATAATTCCCACAAATGGAATTCGTTGTACAATGATGCATTGTACAAGGAATACATTGCTACAATGAATTACTATCTTATTATAAAATTAATATTCCGTCTAATAAAAAAAATTATCAAAAGTACCCAAAAGCATTGACTTATAAATATTTGATGTGACAAATGACTTGCCTAACTTTCTTTTATACTTTTAAGATATATGAACTTTTTTTTACCAAGAAATCTTCAGCTGGAATGGCTTTCTTCTTAGTGTCTATAAATATTTAGAAAGTTCAATTATCATGCTTAAAATTGCCAGAGCTGGATTATGCTTAACCATTTAAAATATTGATTTGCTTAGATGTTCTTAGATAAAACTTTATCATTACGAGTTGAATTTAATGTTATTTCATAATGGACTTGTAACACTTAGTAATAAATGAGCCTTTATGCAGATAAGTTTTCTCAGTCTTCTTTATCTTAACTGAAAGAATTCATTACCAGGGGAATTTTTGTCCCTAACTGCTCCAAAACTCACAGGAAACATTCATTTTTGAGCAACTACATAGGGTATGTAACATAAAACTAATGTGACACTATGAAAGGACTCTTGGACTTCTCCAGAAATTATTGCAAATGAAAATAACATTATGTTCAAATAAAACGTTTAATATGTAAAATACCTCAACATCTGTAGGAGTTTATAAACAATTATTCATTAATTGTATGAGTTAAATATATGATAGCACAGAATTATTGTACCATACATATGATGTTTTTCCAGCTTAGCCCATATATTCTATAATTTGGGAAGGTTTTTTTTAATTGAGAAAAAAATTCAACTTAAAAAATTAGTTCATTTTGCTTTCTCTCAGGAAACAGCTTATTTGTATGTTGAATACATAGTAAGAACTATGGAGCCATTCAATTACAAAGGAACAATGAAAATAAAAAATAAAAATTTCTTGGGGCACCTGGGTGGTTCATTCTGTTGAGTGGCTCACTCTTTCTTTCTTTCTTTCTTTTTTTTTTTTTTTTTTGAGTGGATCACTCTTGATTTCAGCTCAGGTCATGATCTCAGGGCCCTGGGATAGAGCCCAAAGTCAGGCTCTGTGCTCAGTGGGGAGTCTGCTTGGGAATTCTCTCTCTCCTCCCTCTGCCCCTCCCCCTGCTTGCACACTCTCTTTCTCTCTCACTCTCTCAAATAAATAAATAAATCTTTTAAAAAATTAAATTTCTTTTAATCCCTTTGGTAATATAATCTCTACCTGCAATAATAAAGTTCAAGAGAACTAACAAGTATATGAAAATAAAATTCTATCAAAAATGTAGAAATGTAGGTCTCTGCATGTTTCTGAGAAATTGAAAATAGCCAGTGCAAAGTATTTGTTAATAAAGTGAGTTTAGAGGGTTAAAAATCAAGATATGAATTTGGATAAACTCAGGGCACAAAGGTAAGAAAAGTTGCAATGTTAATTATCATGTAATTGATTTTCAGACTTTAAAAAATGCCATTGAAATTAATTGATTAATTAAAGTCAGACTTCAAGAGTGAGAAAATTTGATTTTGCACTTGGAGAATTATGTTACTATAGTGTTACAATTTTTATAATAAAAAAGATATCACCTTTACAAACTCTCCATAATGTTGGTGAGAAAATGGTTGAAATGTTTTCAGGTGTTTAACATTCCCATTGATTATCTTTGCATGAATCCTAATTAACAAAAAGGATGAATACTTCTACTACTTAGAGTCAACCCACTAATGAAAGGTAATAGGTGTCATAAAATGTGGTCATCATCATACACGTTTTTCTTCACCAAATTCCTTAGCAGGCCCTGCACTTTTTCTCTGATCTGTATATCATTTATAATTTATATTCTACTACCTACTATCTACTACGAAACAGATATTTTGTTAGACCCTGTGAATACACAGTTTTTCCCCTTAAGACACATACAGGTTAGCGGGGAAAAACAGAGAAATTATTATGAAATGCGTAAGTGGGAACAAAGTGTAGAGGAAGCTGGCAATGTGTAATTTTTTAGCATTTATGACCATCACTCTAATGCAAAATAAAATGAACCGACATTAGAGATTTAATTGAGTTCACTAATTAAAAATGCCTGTAAGACGTTAAAACTGGTGTAAAGGAGAATCCGAAGAATGGATGAACGTGGAGGTAGATGTTGACATAGACGCAGATGGGCAGGCACATTCCAGGATGTTGGAACGCATGCTTACGGATGCAAGACTCGGGGAATAACACATAACCTTTGAAGTTTTTTTCAAATATTTTTCCCCTGGGCAGATATCAATTGTACTCCTCCTGGAGAAACTCATTTCCATTTCCATGGACAAGAATGTTTTTTATTCCTATCAGTTTTCTACTATTTACAGAGTGATAAAAAGCCTAGGGAAAGGTAATCAAAGGCATAGACCCCATTCCCCAAGCACAGCGACAGCTACACAACCAACCAAAAGAAAGTGCTTTTACTTTAAGAGACATTACAACCTAATTTATTAAAACCCTCCAGAAATTGGGAAACATGACATAGTCATGTACTGAGGGCTCAATGTCTTTCTCAAATAGAAATGCCCACAGACAGACTGACACCTAGAGGACTTAACACCTGCGGTTTTACAAGCCTAGGCAAGGGTCAAAAGTAAACACAGAAACACAAAAATTCATTGACTCACTGACTCAGATCTTTGAGGGTTGTTCTTGTTATCACTTAACAGAAAATTCGTAATTGATTTGAGCACACAAACAGACAAAAGAGAAACAGAAACAGAAAAGACTCACACTGTATTCCCTGTCATTTCCGATTTGTTAGGAAATATATTTCTATCTTCCATCTGACACAGATTGTCAAAAATTCCCATTATAAAATCAATTTTCTAATCACCGTTGTCACCTACATGGAATAAATTATCATAGTGTACAAACTCCTTCCTTGCCCCACTTTACACACACATACACAAACACTACACACACACACACACACACACACACACGATTAGTAGAAAGGGGAAATAGAGTGAAACAGAGTCACCAAAGTTTACACTTTATTGCCACCTGGGATTTCCCATGGGGTACCTTCTACAATGACCTCTTTTGGATGAACCCTTCGTGTATGTCGGTAGGACCTCCCAACTTGTTCAAATATAATTTTTTAAAAATGTAAATCATGACTCTTATACTGATATGACATTTTATTTAGTTTAATGACATTTTATTTATTAATGAGTGAACCAGTAAGATTTTAAACCTTATCCAAAGGAGAATCCAAATGTTATATATATATATATATTATCAATAACGCTGAAATGGGGGTGCCTGGGTGACTCAGTTGTTATGTGTCTGCCCTCAGCTCAGGTCATGATCCCAGAGTCCTGGGATCGAGCCCTGCATTCAGCTCCCTGCTCAGTGGGGAGTCTGCTTCTCCCTCTCTCACTCCCCCTGCTTGTTTTCCCTCTCTCTCTGTCTCTCTCTGTCAAATAAATAAATGAAATCTTTTTTTTAGATTTTTTTATTATTTTTTTTAATTTTATTTATTTATTTGAGATAGAGACAGTGAGAGAGAGAGCATGAGAAGGGAGAAGGTCAGAGGGAGAAGCAGACTCCCCGCGGAGCCGGTAGCCTGATGTGGGACTCGATCCCAGGACTCTGGGATCATGATCTGAGCCGAAGGCAGTTGCTTAACCAACTGAGCCACCCAGGCACCCAATAAATGAAACCTTAAAAACAACAACAACAACAACAACAACAACAACACTGAAATGAATTTCCCAACAGACTCAAAATAGCTTAATGCCCTGTAGGACAATAAAATGAAACATTTGAAATCATCTTTTCTACAAAGCAGAAACTAAGCATATCTCTACTGACTTAAAGTTTATTTGTATGTTTACAGACAGTAATCATTCACATTACTATAAGCTTTCTACAACTAAGACCGTATGAAAAATAATATAGCGAGACACTTGAAGTTGCCATACAATGAGATATCTCCAACAGGCCAGTTAGAAAATGCCAACATTCCATTGAAAGGCTACCCAGAAATCTTCTGTGGCCCGTTTTCAAGTTTTTCGGTTTTCCTAACCTCCACCAGAGAGGAAGTAAAATATTGATCCAGGAAAACAAGGCAAGATACAGGTGATGAGAATACATGGAAACGCCAAGGAGAAAATGAAAGGTAGACTGGAATAAGACATAGTCTCACAAAAGAGTGCCAGGCATTCAGGAAATATTGAAAGTCCAGCTGAGTTGAAGTGTGAGGTTTGAGGCAAGGAAAATAACACTGGAGAGGTGCACCAAGTCAAGCCTGTGGTGCTGCTGTTTTAAAGTGGTGAATAACTTTATAGTTGTTGATTTTTTTCCATCAATGATGATTCTTCGTTTTTGTTTTGTTTTGTTTTAAAGATTTTATTTATTTACTTGGCAGAGAGAGACACAGCAAGAGAGGGAACACAAGCAGGGGGAGTGGGAGAGGGCGATGCAGGCTTCCCGCTGAGCAGGGAGCTCCATGTGGGGCTCAATCCCAGGACCCTGGGATGATGACCTGAGCCGAAGGCAGACGCTTAACAACTGAGCCACCCAGAGGCCCCAACGATGACTCTTTGGTGCTATGGAGAGTAATATGGGGTTAAGAGCTACTTCGATAGAGCTACTGGATCGGGGGTATTATACATGGCAAAAGACAGTGATGTTCTGGAATGAGACAATGTTGGTGGAGATGGAGAAATGTCAACAGAAGAGGAATTCCAGAAATAGGATCTAAGAATCTTTAGGATGAATAGAGTAAGTCATTTTAAAACTCAAGCCAACTGTGTTGAGATAACATTTTAAATCTTAGATTATTGCCCTAGCCCATAGCAAATAAACAGGAAGATTTGATTTAATGGGTCAAATCTCTGTATTGGTCTAACACCTGGTCAGACTGTGTCTGATTTAAATGCATGTGTGAGAAGCTGCCATTAGATAACTTCCAGAGGGGCCTCATGATAACCTGGGGTGGTTTAGACACAATTTTCATAGTCACAAAGCAGGTTTTTTAAAAACACAGAATACATTTATCCAAATTTTAAAAGTAGCACAAGACAAACTAATAGATTCTGGGATTGAATCAATACATTTTTATTTCATAATAAAAAAGAAAAACATGACTATCTTTCATGAATAGATACCAAGATTATGAATTCAGTACTATTATACTTTTTTTCATCTTCTTTGTTTTAGAGATTTGAGTTCTTCTTTTTTTTTTCCTGATAGAAGTTTGAGATGGATCTTAGACACTTCACAATTTATGATGGTTACTTCGATAACAATAACTTGGTAGTATAATGTACTCCTATCTATTTTTTTAATTTGCTATACATATATAAGCTTATATATCAATGTTTAAAAAAAATAATAGGCAACCAGCACAAACTATATGCCTTTTTTTGTCAGCAGGTGGAGAATTATGTTCTGACAGAAATGACATTTCTCTGCCTCCCCCAGAATATTTTTAACTAAGAACTCATGGGGGAGATTGTAGTAATAAAAATACAACCTAGCAATGAATTTATTATAGTAGATTTTTTATTATAAAGATGTTAAGTCAGGAGGAATAATTTATGATACTGCTGATTCTCAAAATGTGAACAGCTTTCCCCTCCCCAATTTTAGCAAAGTCTGATAAAAAAGACAACAAGAATATGCGGAAAATGTAGAGTTATAGCTGCTCTTTATTTCTTAGATCTTCGATCATGAATTTAGAATATGACTTTGAAATGTAGAGCATATTTCATTAAAATAGTTTTTATCATTGAAATCTCCCATCCCAAGGGTTCTCTCTCCTGTTCTTTATGATGAGAAAATGAATTTCCATTTTGGCAATTGGTACAAAGATGTGTTAAGCAATTTTCTCTGTCTTAATAGATAAGCTGATTTTAATTGGGAAAGAAAATTTATAGGATTATTTAACTAGAGGTCTAGATCTAGGAGGGGAAACATGTAGCAAGAATTCCACCATTCTCCTCACCCTTTCTCATGATAGACATTACTAATCTAACAATGTACTTTCTTTTTTCTAAGGCTGGAAGTGGCCTCAGAGTCCTCGTCAAATCACTTGGAGTTAGCGCATAATAGAAAAGTTATTGCCAGCCCTTATTTAACAGTCTAGCAGGATTCAAATAATTTAACAAGGAACATTTCATTTCAAGTACTGTTAATCACCACTATCATATAGCTCACCATTTCAGTGATGTTGCTATACCACTAGGAAAAATAAATGGTAGCTTAAACAACTATAGTAAGAAAAAGAGCACCTGGGTGGCTCAGTCAAATAAACATCTGTCTTTGGCTCAAATCATGATCCCAGGATGCTGGAATCAAGCCCTGCTTTGGGTTCCCTGCTCAGCGGGGTATCTGCTTCTTCCTCTCCCTCTGCCCCTCCCCTTGCTTATGCTCTCTCTCAGGCTCTCTCTTATGCTCGTTCTCTCTTTCAAATAAATAAAATCTTTTTTTAAAAAAGAAATAACAGTTAGCATATAACCACTATAATAACAGGGTTCAATCATACATGTTCCTTGCTACTGATACTTCCCATAATTCACTGAAGATCTGGATAATTTCCAAATATTTGTTATGGAGATATTAATTGGTTGATACAATTGCACAGTTTCTAGTTTTTGTGCAATTAGTTCAAAATGCAGAATTTCCAGGCCTACAGAATGTACTTACCATGAAAACTAAATAAGGGCAAGAAATCAAAACACTGTATATATTACAGGTAAATATATTTGTATTTATGTTCATGAACATATATATATTTAGCAGAGCAGAGACCAACCGTCCAGATCTTTAGACTTCTACAGTGATTTTAAACATGAAAATAGAAGTCAAAGATAAAATAGACAAATGATAAGATGTTTTCTAGAACCAAGATGCCCTTCTTGACATTGAAAGTATGAATTATGATTCTTACAAGATGTTGTAATGGTAAGAGCAATCCCAATGTTGACATACGTTTCCTTCATAGGGCTATTATTTGGATGAAATCGTACATACAATGGCAGAAAAATGCAAGGGATTCAATAAGTGTTACATGTCATCCTTCCCTCTTTCTGTGAAAACTAGACCATAGCTCTTGGAGAGCAAGAAGTGTATCTTTATTTATGGCTAAAACCTCGTATAGGATAGTGTCAACCTTACTATAGGTGTTTGGGAAGGAATCAACTATTGATTGATTTACCATGTGGAAAGATAACAACATCCTGATTGGTTATGGTATCTTTGTGTTAGTTTGATGCTACTGGTAAAGCTGGGGTGAGGTATTAAATTGGTTTGAAAAGAAGATCACCACTTCTTTTCTGACACAATGTGCCTGGAAGTCTGTGGACATGTGCACATCCTTACCATTTCCTAGCTAACTTGTCTATTCCTTGCATATGAATTCTAATATCACACACTTGAGGATCACCCCAAGACACACACACACACACACGCACACCCCAAAGAGGCTCTCTTCCTGACCCATAACACTCTTCTGAAAATCTAAGATAAGTTTTCTTATTCTAATTTAAATTTCATTTTCTTGAAAGGTTATGATCATATCACTGCTTTCGAATCAGAATTAATATCATACTTTCAAGTGTTGAAAACTGATGATTTTAGACTCTTTTGCAAGGTAATAGTCAAGAGATTCATGTTTATTCTATTTGTAGCCAGTTAAAATACCAAATTCCATTATGGAGAAATTAAACTTTTCTCCAAAATATACTGGAAAATTTTCAATAGATTCAAAATTACCTTAGTCTTGGTAGAGTTGGAGGGTACATGAATCAGATGGTGAGTGCTAGGGAGAGCAACTAAATCCAGTAAACTGATGATTTTATTCATTCTCAGATTCATTACTTTCTCAAGTCCTAATTGAATAGCAATTACAGGTAAGACCTTTTTGTAGGGGCTGGAATAATCAAACTTAACAAACAAAACCCAAAACTCTGGATATTCTGAGCCACTGCTCCTTCAATTAAAGTGTTTCTAAGTCACCATTGTGAGTAGAGCCAGACCTCTGCTTTGATTGCTCTTAGGAAAGTCAAAGAAAGAAGCCACTGTCAATCCATAAGACATAAATCATAATGTGACCCATATTTACATTAGAATAAAATATACTAATTTACTGAGTTGGAGTGGTAATCCTTAAGGAAATAATAGTAAAAGCTAGATTTTTAAGTGTGCCTGAGATTAAAATTTTAAAGTCGTGATCTCTGTACTTATTTGTTCTTCTTAAGGCCTTCTACTATGTCACTTCTTACTTCTTATCCAATCATTAAACAAAAACAAAAACTCAAAAGGACTTCAACTCAATAGGGTACTATATGTGATATGTATATTCAATAAATGTTTTCATGAATAAATAGTCTACTTAGAGAAATCGAAGTATCGAAGTAGTAACAAACTGTGAAGTTGAAGTGATAAGCTGAGGAAGATTACAATAGCATTTCCAGCACTAAAGTCCACAAAGAGGATCACCCCAAACTTGGACCAGAAGAGTTTCTCCCCTGTGTACTCTCCCGTACTTCAGGGTCCTCTGGGTTTTTAGGTATCTTTTTCAAAATTAAGTTTCTTTCCAGTTGCTGGGATAACCAGGCCTGGCATGTCATTCTGGAGGTGGGGGCTGGGGGGCAAGACTACACCTGGACACATGTAGGCTCTGTCCATATTTCGAGTATTTGTGATACTTTCCAAACTCATACAGACACTCCCTTGCTTGTCCATGCATGTATGTGTACACACACACACACACACACACACACACACACACACACACACACACACACGGGTTGACCAGATGCTCCAAGTAGCTCCAGTGCTTGTACCTGCAGAATCAAACTGGGGCCATGCCTGGGGCTGATTAGGATTTACAGAATAATCACTCCCTTTCCCCTTCTGGGAGGACTAAGAGCCCCCTCAAGCTATGATTCTCAACCCAACTCAAGTGATTCACATACAACTCAATAACTCCTTGAGTTGTTGTATGTGAAAGAAGAAGTTTCCTTCTAAGTTCTGAAGGAAAAAAAAAGCCCTGTTGTAGAGGCCATACACAATAAATTAGAATAAATGCAACACACGTGAAGCAAGAGCCATTTTCTCCTCCCATTCTAATAAGAACGCTGGAGGAGAGGGAACACAGAAAGCTGGAAGCTAATAGACATTGTAGTTTCCCTGTGTCCTCTGTGTGGGCTGAACCCTAATAGTATCAGGATCCCCAAAGGGGGGAGATGTGCATTTGGACTCTTGTATCTGGAGACACTGTAATCTGTATTCTCTCTGATGACCCTTGTGCTACAAGGGAATGGGAGCATACAGAAACGATGCAGGAGTAGACTGAGGCAACTGGTGAGTGGTGCCAGAGGGCAGCCCAACTTCCTTCCACAATCAAGGAAGGACAGAGATAAGTTGAGGGAAAAAAGCTATCACTACTGGTAGTTCACACCCATGGGCAGGATTCAAGGTGAGAAGAGGGATAGCATTGCCTTGGATGTACTGTGGGCTATGTCGTCCAGGGACTGAAAAAAGATCTATGATAATGCCATCCTAGAAAATAACCCTAACCAACAACTAGGTGATCTGTTGTCACCCGTGCCCAAATGTCTGGGCAAAAAGAACCCTCTCTGGGGAAGGAGGTCTGCCTGAGATAATTCTTAGGTGACTACAATTACCTTGAATTGGCAAGATTAACTTTTCTGCTGCTGAGTAGAAGAGAGACTTAAAACAGAAACTAAGTTCCATTATAGGAAGCCAAAGGAAGTTCCATTCCGGACACCTGAGTTTGTGGCTTGTGAAAATTCATAACCGTCACACAAATGAAAAAATTTCCATTTGAATCGCTAGCAATTGCACTGAACAATAATTTTGTATGGTGGTTAACTAATCCTTTAAGTCGACTTGAACGGGAACATGCTTTACCCAAAATTCCGGAAAAAAAAAAGAAAAACACCTTTAAAAATCTTCTTGCCCAAGTCCAAAGACTTCTTATAATGAATATTTCAATTCAGTGCTGTGATGCCCCATATTTCTGTTGAATGGTGAAGTATGTGTGATTCATTAAGCTCTCATTCATTATGAAAATAGACTAGCAAATTATATTCTTTGTAAGTAAAATCATTATGGAAGTAATTTACAAAATACATTAAGCCCTTTCATGATCTTTCTGAAGGAAAAGCCAAATAGTTTTAAACACATTCCAAGGTCATTATCATTTTAAAATCTTAGATCTTACTTTTCATTTGTTATTTTGTGAGCAATCTCTTGCACCACTATCTAAATTTAGCCACACTTTGCACAACACAAAACTACTTTTTATGTGGGCTCAGGAGAATCATGATTCAAGTATGTTTTCCTGAAGTCCAAAATAAAGATAAAATTCTAGTTTCTTCAATACTGTGTTCAAATGTTCTTTTCTTTGCCTCTCAGATTTGTGCAAGCCAGTCTTGCCCCTTGGAGACTGTAACATGATCTCTCATCTCTTCAATTTTTGTACTAAATCATCGTTTTAAAGTTGCAAAAGCAATATACAAACCAGGCAGCATGTTGCAAGTTTAAAATAAGGTTGTTTGACACTCCGTGAGGTTTTAAAAGCAGTTATCTACTTAAATTAAGGTAGTAGTCAGAGCAAAGGTAGTGTCCCAAGCTGTGCACACTCACAATACTGTTCATTACCACGAATATGCCGGTACATGTTTGTTTCCCAGGAAAAATAGAGCCCTATTCATTATTCATAGAGGTCCTCCAGTACAGTAAAGACATTCATTCTTTAATGGCTCTATGACTAGGGTGTTGTGAAGCCCAAAGATGTTATTTTTGGAAGATAGTTTACCAATTAAAAGCAAACAGCACCGGATTGCTTAGTAATGTCCTCAACATTGATTGGCTATGATGGCAAATGAACATCAGGAGAAAACTGAAGGGTCATTGCTCACTACTGCTTCTCTGCTTGCCTCCAACACCTCCCTGGAAACGGATCGTTAGTAGATGGAACTTCCAACTTCCAAGCTCAGACTTTTTCTCTTTTCCAAGCAACTTAAAAAACATACTAGGTTTACTCTATCACATTTAATTATTTCCCCCTGAAATGTAATAAAATGTGCGAAGTTAATATAGAGGCAAAGTGTTAGCAATGATTGCTTGGAAGTGAATTCAGACTATGAAGACAAATAAGAGCATTTTCTTCAAGTGAAAAAAAATGATGATGTTTTATATGAAATTACATTTTTTTGTAGCTGGTAAAGAATGGAGGATGTTAGCCATTAATATTTTACAATATTCAGTGGAATTAAGTTTTCTTGTATTTTGAGTTACCGATAAAGGACATAGATCTAGATCAGTGCTACTTTCTTAACCACAGAGCTAAAAATTATTGCTAGTTTGTATTTGTTATGCAAGCTGTAAACTGAAAGATTTATTACTCTTTTCCTTAGCATTTACTGATCTTTGAAAATGTGACACAATTTGGGTGTAGTGTAGTCATAGACTACTTAGGAAACTTTGTTCTATATGGGAGATGAAAGTACATTTGTAAATGCTTTCAGGAAAATAAACTAAAAAAACCCACTTATGCATAAAACTCAACGGAAATCCTCACATTGATAGAAAATACGTTACAGGATTTGTCTGGTCACATTGAGAAATTGTTTTCCTGGCTTAGTAGGAAGCACATTTTATTGCTAAATTCTAGTACTTACTATTCATAGTAATGGCTAAGTGGAGGAAGCAAATTTTCTTTGTACCTCTGTGTCCATATATATTCATTCCAACCATGAAGGTGAATGGTAGAGTTTGGAAAGCTACATAAGCATGAATTATTATTGAAAACATTATCCTTGTAACTGGCTTAAGAGATGATATTCACTGTGAAAGAATCAGTAATTTTTTTTGAAGAGCCAGTCTGGCCTCTTCATAACATGATCCTAATCTTTGACAAAGGAGAAAGTAAAATGTGTCAACGAAGTTATTGGTATGTTACTATTTACCTGGTTCCATTAGGCCTGTTTACACTGGTTCCATTAGGATTTCGAGTTTTTCTTTGTAGAGTTATATTTTAGTACAACCTGGCTGCTTTCTCCCACCTCCTCTTTCTTACGACCTAGAGTTTCTGTATAGTTTTTAACTGGGATGTTTGTGACAGTAACCAATTGTCGGTCTGGCCTCAAGAACATTGCCTCTAACCCCTCCATCAGCTTTCCACAGACAAAAACAATACTGCTTTAAGATGTAACCCTCAACAAAAAGTTTTATTGTCTTATAGGTATCAGTAGATGAAGAAGAATCTAGTTAACTTTTTCATTTCCTTTTTTCCTTGCCAGTATCTATGCTAACTTGTAATAAAATTAAATGGATTTAATCATTGCATTTTGAAGTTATTAGATAACTCCCCAAATTAAAAACTTTGAATATATTTATTATTAAATTATAGAATATTCAGATCACCTCCCATTATTAAAAGTCATTTCACCAGTCATCAAAGTATGATCCTGGATTTCTTCTGATTCTATATAATCAAACAATTTTGTAGCTTATTTTCTAAGTAACTTTTGTTTTGATCCTCTGTTGTGGAGCCATTAAGTTAAGAGAAGAGCTTAACCAGAATTTACTCTTCCTTCATGCAGAGTCCTTCTAAGCTGAAATTCTATAGACATAGTTTAAAAAGCAGATACCTTTATGTAGTAAAATAGTTAATAACAGCAACATTTTATGGGTTCACCATCAGTTTTTTTTTCCCAAAACCAAGCCTGTCATACTGCTTCTTTAACGTTGGAATAATTAATAATAGTTAATTAATCTGGAGTTTTTAAAACCTGAGAAATCATTATAATAAATAGAATTAAGGTATTCCATTGATGAAAATCAGCAACATGTGAAGAGCTCTTCCCTGTCCTATAATCCTGTGTTGTCTTCTACTTGCCTTAAGGAAGGTCATTGTTGCCCACGGTTGGTTACCAGAGGGTAAGGGGATGGAGGGGTGAGTGAAACAGGTGATGGGGATTAAGGAATGCCCTTGTGATGAGCACCTGGTGATGTATGCAAGTGTTATATTACTGTGTTGTACACCTGAAACCAATATAATACTGTGTCAACTAACTGGAATTAAAATAAAAACTAAAAAAAAGAGGAAGGTCATTGTTTATGGTGCCAGATGATCTGAAACTATGCAAAGCTCCATTCATCTTTCACAAAAGCAAAGAACTAGAGAAGCAACTGCCAAGATGTATGGTTCCAATAATCTAGGTATGTCAAATTACTGCCTAGCTCTGGAATCATCTCTCGTAACAGTAATATCGGGATTTATAACAAGTAAGACAAGGTTAAATGATCTTCTTTTATGAACTACAAAAATGCAAGTTTATTAATCTGCAATAGGATTTTCATTTGTGTCACTCTTTTACATTTACATATCTCATTTGGAAATACTTCAAAAACACGTGAGCTTTAAATAATGGCATTATTGAAGGTGTCTATTAATATTGTGAGCCATAAAGTCAAAATGAAACTTTCTTCCTTATGTACAATAAGCTTTTCTAATAATGGTATAAAGTGGTGCTTAGCCAGTATTACATTTGCCGAGATTTTCCAAGGCAGAAAGTAGTCTTAACACCAATTTTTGAAAGTAAATATTTTCTTACTTGATTATTTGAATGTACTTTATGACCTAAGATGTGTTTCTAGGCATGAATCTTACTTAGGATCAGTGGAGAGTAGATTCCTGGATTATTAATAATATAAAAAATTAAAAATAGCATTTTAAATCATCACAATGTTTAATATATTTTCTATTTATACATTCTTCATGATTGTCAGGAATATTTCAAGGAAATATGGGTAGTGCTTAAGAATATGTGAATCTTCCAGCATATATGGAAACTACATATAATTAAATAATTAGAGCTCTTTCTGTTCTCTTGGCTAAACTCTGACATCACTATTAGGGAAAAATCTGATTAAACAGGTCACACAATTCCCTCCACTGAAGCCAAATAGCTCTGGCTTCACATTAGAGGAATATTGGAAGACAAGAAGAATCTGTTGTCCTTCCATGTTTGGTGTTTGGCTTTCCCCAAAAGATCATTAGTAACCCAGTGGTCCTCAGCTGCCCTAAAGATACCATTTTAATTGGTTTATATTAATACTGGGTATACTGTTAAGGCTCAATAAATGTTAAATGGACTATTACATTTTGGTTGGGTATAAACCTTAGTAAGAAAAATAAAATATTATTTTCACCACCATTTTTGTCATTATTCACCCAAGTTTACCTTTTTTTTCCCTGTAACTCAGCAACCTTCCCATTACCCAGGTGCCAGGCAGAGCTACCGTTGTTAAATTTCTGACAGCTTTTTCATTATAGGCTCTGTTTTTCAAGAGGCAGGTTAACTAAGTGATTTTGATTTGTGCCAAGCTAAGACATGGAATAGACACTTGAAAACCATTCTCTTGTTTTCATGAGATTTCATTTGAACTTATTTGTCCTACTTGATCTAAATACACAAAGAAAAAAAAACACCCTAAAATTCATGTTGTTTCTCATTCAAGCACTGGTATAACTGAACAAAAGAATAGCAAATTCTGTAATTGCGTCTTTTTTTTAAAAAATTCAAGTCTTTGAAAAATTAACAATGCAAACTCTCATAGCACAAGGTTGTTATCTTTTTTTAAAATATTTTATTTATTTATTTGAGAGAGAGAGAGTGAGAGAGCATGAGAGGAGAGAAAGTCAGAGGGAGAAGCAGATTCCCCGAGGAGGTGGGAGCCCAATGTGGGACTTGGTCCTGGGACTCCAGGATCATAACCTGAGCCAAAGGCAGTTGCCTAACCAACTAAGCCACCCAGGTGCCCCACAAGGTTGTTATCTTACTGAGAAAAGTATTAACAGCCATTTGTTTTACATACATAAGATAATGGTAAGACTCCTTTATTTTATATAACATGACCACAAATGTTATTTGTATTTGGTGAAATATTTATTTATTTTATTGACATATTTATTCTAAAATAATGTTTCTCATCATAAAAAAGAACTTACATTTCCTGTAGAAAACTTACAGAATCCAAATAAAAGAGAGAACTGTTTAAAATCAACATACCAAATAATAACATAGTGACTTTCAATCTCTATGTCTAGTCCCTCTTCCTTCCTTGTAGTCTTAGAAGCTTCTTCTGGAAAGCATTCCCTGACTACCCTTTCCGCTCTTCCACATGGAGCTACCACCGTGTAATTAGTTTTACCTTGATTTTTCCATATTCTATCCATCTACTTCATACACAATTCCATGTGGTCTGGCATCCACCCCACTGTTTTATTAAAATGTTTCTGTTGAAGTTTCCACTAAGTCTCTTCATCATTATCTAAGTACCATTTTCTCTGCCTTCCTTGTCCTTGATGTCTACTGTGATTTGCTTTATGACTGAAAATCTCCTAACTTAGATGCCACAGCGCTACCTAATTTTCTTCTCTTCTTACATTTACACCTAACCCCTGTCTCTTGCCTTCACTTCTCTTGTTCTTCCTTTAGTTTGCTCTATACATTTATATTGCTTTCATCTGTAAATGGCAGAATAACCACCTGACAGTGGCATAAACTACAAAGATATTTATGAATTATTTAACAAGAAGTCCAAAGGTTGGTGGTCCAAGGGCTGGTTTGGTGGGTCAAACAGGAAGTCAAAATTCTTTCTATCCTCTGTTCTTTGCCTGTATGAGGAGTATCTTGCCTCCTAGTCACCAGATATTTAATTAACTCTAAGAAGGCAGGAGGCTGAGATAAAAAGACCTTTCTGGTCCTATAGTTCTTGCCTTTAACCAGGAGAAATAATGTTCATCAGAAATTTCCTTACATCTCATTGGCCAGAAAGTGGATCTTAGTCCCACTCCTGCACTATTTAATAGAAAAGGGAAAAGACTGCCATGCTTAGGCCAAATGTGATTCATCCCTTGGTGCTGGCACAATCCCCCCAGATGCAATCAGACTTAGACTAGGAAGGAAGAGCCCTTGACCATGAAGTATATCATGGGCTGCTCTGCTTGCCCATTAACTATGGCTGCTCCTCAAGACTTAGTCTTTTTTCCCTCTGCAACTCAAAGTCTCTGAGACTCCATTCATCTTTTGCCCAGAAGGGGCTGTGAAAAACAGCTGGGATGTAAAAATGGTGTATAAACTATAAACAAGAGGGGGCGCCTGGGTGGCTCAGTGGGTTAAAGCCTCTGCCTTTGGCTTGGGTCATGATCTCAGGGTCCAGGGGTCGAGCCCCACATTGGGATCTCTGCTCAGCAGGGAGCCTGCTTCCCCCCCCACCCCGCCTGCCTCTCTGCCTACTTGTGATCTCTCTCTCTGTATCAAATAAATAAATAAAATCTTAAAAAAATAAAAATAAACTATAAACGAGAATCTTATTGTCCTAATAAATATATCATATTTTCCCAGTGAGACTCACATTTTTAAGTCTTTATAATTATTTTGTATGTGTATGTGTGTCTTGAGCCAAAGACCAAATCATGCGATTCTTTTCTGCAAAATTTACCTTCAACTTCTTTCTACTCACTATTTTCCTATCCTGGTAGCAATCTCTTGAAACCTTTACCATAATGGCAGAACTCTATGTGTTTCTCTTTCTTACCTTTCTCTTGCTTCTATGTGCTTGCTTCCTCCGGTTTGTTGTTCTTCAATGTCTTTTTTTCCTATTACATACAATATAAACACTACTGCTAGCGTTTGAGTGCTTCGGCTAAACTTTTTTTTCTATCTAAACTGAATGACAATGTCTCCTTGATATGAGCTCTCTTCTTTCTAGTCTCTTCTATGAACTTGCATGTCATTTGGTGTTCATTTCAGTACCTCACGTAGGTTGTGCTCTTGCCCGTAGCTGGAGATTTTGACTGTGCCCCTCTTACACCATTTCAAACAGTGCTGAATTACCCAAGTGGGCCAAATAGGGGCTGAGAGGATCAGTAAGGTAAGCTACTTAATTCTTTGGTCTGAGTGGAGTTCACAAACCTACTCTGCATTGTTTCACCCTCCTGATGGCATTAAAGTACTTTATTTATGCTTGGTTAAGTTATAATTCTTTCCATATACTAGCTTTGCCATAACTCCCAAGGTCATTTTATAAGCGTAGGAACTATGTACAATAACCTAGTTCTGTATAGTTGCATCGAATGCTCATCAAATACTTAATGATTCATTGATTTTTAAATAATTTAAACCACTTATACTATGTTTTGACCCGTTCTTTCCCCACCTCCGACATCCTTTTTATTGCATTATCTGCCAAATACTCCTAGGGTCAGGGTCAAGTAAAACAAGTCCCAGTAGGAGATGATAGGGTAGGTTATGTGTGTATTTACCCCTTCCTCAGGGGTGTACAATGCCTATCACTTGGCAATGATAGAAACATGTCTGAATGAAGTCATGTCAAATACCATAGAAATAATGACTTTATTACAGCAATTCCTAATCATACCCATCTTATCCTTTTCCCACAAAGGGTGGCTCTTGTTCTCATCTTGATTTCAGACTTTGAGGAAAATGAGTTCAGTGACTTAAGGTCAGACTGCACAATATCATGACGATAAAAATTGTGTGAAAATTTGGAGACAAAAATGGGTATGTGGCTGTTGTTTTTCAGAAAGAAATGTCTAGCTACAGAGTTTTGGAGAAGAGAAAGTCAGTTTGTAAACAAGTCAGCCTTATGTTTTTAAGCATTTCCATAGCTTAATGAGGTTGGATCTTATATTTGAGCCCCTTTTCAGTGGAGTAAGAGAGGAAGAATTAATCAAGAGAGGAAGAAGATGTACCTAACATGTGATGATAACAAATAGAATGACTTAAATTTCATGAGTCATTCTGGTCATTAACAGCCATCATCAGAAAAACATCAGGATGTGTGACTTTACAGGGTTACTCCATACAACTGGGCATTACCCGATAGTAATTTTCAAGTAATGTGCTGGCCTAAATACATTTGGCCACAGAAGTGAGTAAACATTATCTTTTTTGGGGGGGGTGTCTTGGATTTAACTATCTCAGTAGTTGCAGAAGCTCTGGGTTTCCACATCAGTTTGTGCTTAGTAGAGTTCATTAACATAAGAAAATCAATAAGAAATTAGTCCACCCTGCATTTTCATTTTTATTCCCTTTCGCAAAACTTGAGTGCAAGACGGGAAGAAAGTGAATCTATTCCCCAGTTGGGAATTCTGTTAACTTGGAAGAAAATGTTAAGCCCAGTGTGTGAGACTGGGAAGAGGGAAGGAAGACATCACTCTCCCTCACAGTGTCTTCCTTCGTGTACCCCACTGACCCCTGCTCTCTCATTTTCCCTTGCTTCCTTGTTGTGTTTCTTTTCCTTAGCTTTCCTGTTCCTCACACCCTAGAATTTAAGCATAAGGATTTCTGATCCAAGATTATGTACTATTTGAAATTAAAAAGGGTGAAATTTGAGTACAAAACGAAAAATTAAAAGAAAATATAAAAAACTACTGATGTCTGCGTGCACAAACTGTCTTTAGAAAATAAAAAACAAAGCCAAACACAAATGAGACCATTCATTACAGCGAAGAATGTGCTCTGAAAGTCAGGGGTTCCCCACATGTTCATTTCTGCGCGGGCTTTGTGTTTCAGTAGGTCACAAATTGTCGCTCATATTTAGAGCAACAATTGGAATTGCGTGGTTCTTTAAGTCCACGAAAGCATAGTTTAATACCACGTATGTTAATGACTTAAAATACTTTGTCTTTCTAGATTACTTACTTAAGTCATTAAAGGGAACGTTTCGGATCGGTATGAAGGATGTGAAGGGAGTGAGAAAACAGAACCGCCTCCTTTTTTCCCTTTTTCTTCTACCGAGTAGCGAGAGATCCAGTCCAGGTTTTGCCTTCGACTCTGCCTCTGAATTTCGGCTGTGCTCAGTGTAGCACGTTTCTCTCCCCTCCTTTCTCCTTCCCTCTAGCCTCCAGTGTCTGTCTCCGGGATTTCTCTCTTCCTATTTCAGGAGGACTCTCACAGGCTCCCTCAGCCTGTGTGAAGCTGAGGTTTCCCTGGATCCCGTTTATCCCCAACACATACCTCCACGCACACGCGCCCCCAAGAACCCGCGCTCGCCCCGACACACACGCGCGCACACACACTCGCGCTCGCCTGTCCACCTCCCTCTCCGGGAGAGCCGGCGCGCGTTCCCACCTTCGCCGCACACTCGGGCGAGCTGAGCTCGCAGCGTCCTCTGATTCTGCGGCTCGGAAGTCGGATCGCAGCTCTGAACCCCCATGGTGGTTTTTTAAACAGTTCTTTGCCTCCGCTCTCTCGTTTTTATTGCACCGCTCTCGATCTGGGAGGCTAGAGGAGCAAGGCGGCTGCTTTCCCAGCCAGCCCTGGTTGGCTTGCCATCCTCCATCTGGCTTATAAAAGTTTGCTGAGCGCAGTCCAGAGGGCTGCGCTGCTCGTCCCCTCGACTGGCAGAAGGGGGTGACGCTGGGCAGCGGCAAGGAGCGCGCCGCTGGCTCTGGCGGGCTTTCGGCTGGAGGGGCAAGGTGAAGAGCGCACGGGCCCTGGGGTTTACCGAGCTGGATTTGCACGTTGCACCATGCCTTCTTGGATCGGGGCTGTGATTCTTCCCCTCTCCGGGCTGCTGCTGTCCCTCACGGCCGGGGCGGAGGTGAAGGCTCGGAGCTGCGGCGAGGTCCGCCAGGCGTACGGTGCCAAGGGATTCAGCCTGGCGGACATCCCCTACCAGGAGATCGCAGGTAAGCGCGGGCGCGCGGCCCGGCAGGCTGCAGCCCTCGGCGGCCGCACGTCCCCCGGGCCGCCTGGCGCCCTCCTTCTTCCCCCTGTTGCTGAGTTGTTGGTGTTCACTTTCTGTCAGGGATCTCCCGGACGCCAGCGGATCCTCGGGCGGCTGCTCCCGCGGGGAAGGTGTGCGTCTCCGCTGCCTCATTGTGTGCACACGCGGGAGCGCCCTCCTTCCCTCCCGCCCGCCCTCCCTGGGCTCTGGCGCCTGTGCGCGCCCTTCGTTGCAGGCTCTGGCCGGGCGGGCCGGGGAGCCCGGGATACCCGGGGGCGGCCGCGGCGCGAGGGCAGGTCGCCGAGCGGGGCGCCCACCCCGCGCCTCCCGCTCAGGCAAACTTGGAAGAACTGCGGCCGCAGTTTGCCCAGCGCCACAGTCTGAGTGGCGCCTTCCCCACTCCCGCCCTCGCGCCGGCGGGGGCGGTGGAGAGACGCGGAGGGCTCTCCTCTCCGCTCGCTCCACTCTCTGGATCCTTCCGGGAGGCAGAGCGCCTGGCGCCCGGGCCAGGGGCGGGAGAGGCGGGGGCACCCCACGGTGGGACCCCACGGTGGGGGAGGAACCCGGCCTCCGGACGTCTGCAGTTCTGGGCTGGTTTGGGGAGTTCACGGGCTGCCAGCTTCGGGCTTGGGGCGGGCTTTCGTGTTGTGGGTTCTCCGTGCTTTCCCGATTGCGGTTGGTCACTCGTGGTTCGGGGGACACCCCCGGCACCCGGCGCTGCGCCCGGACCTGAGCGCGATCTCGCCCGCCCGCCTGGTCTCTGCGCCGACCTATAAGCTGGTGGTTGACGGGTGGGTTTGTCCCGGGGTCCCCGGACCCCGCGTGCCGAGCCACGAGCATTCCTGCACCGAGAGCTCGAGAGCCCCCACCCCCTTTCTCGGCGCCAGTGTGTGGGTAGCACTAGGTCTCCAACAACTTGCGCAGCAGCCCGAGTGCGTGTTTTCCGGCTCTTAGCTCCAACCGAATGGGAGCTTCTCTGGGGCTCTGTGAATGAAACGTGTCGGGGAGAGATAATCCTGTGGCTGCGAGAGAGCACAGCTGAGGGAGGCAGAGAGCGGCCAAGAGATGCTGCGAGGGCGCGGGCTGCTCAAACCCGGCCGTTGAAGTCCTCCGTGACCTCAGATGGTCAAATCAGAACGCTGCGTTTCCACCAGCCTGTGCATTTCGCCAAAGAGCTGTCGCCGAGTGAAAAGCTTTTTGCAGCTGTATCTTAAAACATCAACAGTTTCGATATGTAATGCAATTGCTGTTTTATTACGGTTGAGCTACAAACTCTACAAGTGAAGGTTTTTACTTATACCGAAATGAACACATTTATAGAAATTTAGGCATTGGGGGGAAAAAAAGCCCACACACACGCTAACCGCGCGGAGCGTGATATATAGGGAGCCTTTTTCCAATTCTGAGCCAGCCATAGCCAGTCTCTGGTGAGTCGGAGGCGGAACCGGTGGTGAATTTTAAGACTACTTTTCTACCCCTGTCACTTCTCCCTTTTCCAGAACTCCTTAATTTGTTAATCAGTGAAGAGAGAGCTACTGCCCCCACAGCTCCTTAAGTTTCTTAACTCTCCTTCCCCTTTGTCTACTGTTATTTCATTCTTTTTAATTAATTGATAAGGATCAGCTTTGCTTTTTTTCTCCCCAAATCTCAGGGAATTCAACTTTTAAAAGGTTTTATAGCATGGCTCACTTCTTCTAGGAACTTTTTCTCCTCTAATCTGGGCTTTTTCAAATTGTATCTTTTAAACACACAGATATTTCCTAGCATGATTTCGGATATGATATCTCAGAGAAGAAAATAATTAAGTATTTTTTAATTGCTTCAGTACTCTTTAGTGGATTATGGGACTTTCAGGAGGCTGTACTTCATCTTTAGCGTGATGCAAATCTCCTTAATATCAGAATGAAGGTTTTCAGTGTAAATAATTTCTGTACTCATCATATCCTTTCCTGAAAACATTTCCAGTGGTTAAAATAAATCCTTTAGTTGATTTTTAACTACAGGGTTCCCCCCCTTTCCCTCCACCTCTTGACAATTACAGTGTTCTCTAATTAGCTATTAAGTTCTAAAACGTGGGCTTTTGTTTAAGTCACTTTCTAGAACTAAGCGCACTGTTGACTTTGTCTTAACCCTGGTGTGCTTTGATGCTGGTGGAAATGATCAAGATACAGGTCATTGTGGGGTCATAGGCACATCTGATAGGGAAACCAATGAAGTAAAAGATAATTGTGTACTAAGGAGATATATATATATTTTTGTGTATATATGTATGTAAAATTTTTAAAAGTGAACTACTCAGTGCTACACATTGTTGAAATAATCGCCTACGAAATCTGTCCTATTATTAAATGGAAACTCTTTTGCGCTTCCCTAGTTCCTAATACTATTTGCATTTCATTATCTAGTATATGGTGGCTATCCTTTCCTTAAACTCCCATTTCATCCTTTGCATTGTTTAGATTTTTAATGGTTTGCTTGAGAAATGGCATATACCATTTGTCTGCCAGGGAACATGAATTTAAAGGAACTGCTGTTCATAATTTAGATTCATGAAAGCTGTTTCTAATTGAAAGATATTTGCAGGTAGTTTGCCTGGTAAAATAACTGAGAAGTAATATGGACATTATGTTTCCTCATGACATTATTAAAGTTTTATTCAGAACTCACAATTGTGAAATAGTGTTGCTCTTTTCTATTCTAGGATAAAAGGGAGTTCTTCACAAACTCAGTAGATGAGGGGCTGTGATGGGTAATATATAAAGTTATACTCTCAGAGAGTGCTTGGGAGCCCTTTAAGGGGCAGGTTACATCATTAATCTTCAGTCAGCCCTGATCTTAAGCCTTCCCAGGCAGATCAGATAGACTATCAGTCCTTGTTTGAAGGACCTCCAAAGGAGAAGACCCATGAGCCCCTCCCAGCCGTCCATTCTAATACTTAGTAATTCTTGTCCTATTGAAATGTTTCCAGATAACTAGCCCAAAGCCCTCCCAGTTTGCTTGCTTATTTTCTTCTGTTGTGCCTTCTGGGAAGTTATCATCTTGGTAACTTGATGGGCAGTGGATCATCAAGTTCTCTGTTAGGAATGTTATTTTGATAAAGGTAGGTATGAAACATTCCAGTCTCTTCTTTGAGCATCCATAATATTACCTCATTTTCCAACCCAACTCATCTTGATGGCTCTAAACTTATAAAAGAACTCAACAACTAAAAAGAATATCTGCTTCAAAGGCTGGGCAATTCAGAGAATGTTGTTTTATGCTTACTGTGCCTGTGTGCCTTAAGCTTTCTTGGAGTCCTTAATTATAACTCCTTGTAGCTGACTAATGGTGACTTATTGGCCTCCATGCCCACTTTTTTTATTAGTTATCTAATGCAGCTGTATTTAACAAGCCCTTATTTGTAAGTTACTATGTGCCCAGCAACTGCTTGAAAATACTATCTGCTTCTAGAACATTAGACATTGCCTTATTGACGCCTTTTAATAATTTTGTAGATATCATAATCCCCATTTTATAGAGGAAAAGACTGAGCAGCAGAGAGGCTTGAATAATTAATTTGCTCAAGGATGACTCAGCAAGAAAGTGATGAGGCTAGAATTCCAATTCAGGTGCTCTGACTCCAGGTACCTGAGTTGGAGAGTTAATCCTGCCCACTGCCATTTGGTATTTGTTGAATGAATGCATGCAAAATCAATTCTTTCTTCATCTACTAGGTACATAGTCTGGTATTATCAATCACCATATGTATTCCCTCACAGTTTGTGCTGAGTATTTTTCTATTTACTTGCAACATCTACAATTTTTCAAAATCACTTTGAATTTGAAATTTATGTTCTCAGGAATTAGCCATGCTACCATCACTAAATTGTTCATCTATTTACGTGTTTTCCTGATTTTTTTTATTGTCTCTCTGAAGCTATATGAAAGATGGAAACTAAAGAATATGTATTAGTATTTTTCAGTGTACCAGGCCTACATGAATAATGGGTTAGTGCAACAAAGCTTGCTATAGGAAGTTATCTTAGGGGTAGAGGGAGGAAGGAAGTTTATCTTCATAGATTAGGAAAAAATATAATTGTTTTCTCAATATTTGTCCCTTTTTATGTCTCAGGTATTTTGAGAGCTGGGCTACAGGTGGATATTAAAGCATTAAACTCCTTCCCATCTCTCGAATATGAATTTAGAGTATTTCGATACTCTAAAAATGTATCCCAAAATCAAATTAAGAAAATATTCACTTATACTCTGCTGATATACTAGTGACTTTTTTCGGTCCTTCTTTATTGCTTTCAAATTTCAGTAATGCTTCATTTTGCCTGATCTTTGTCCAACACCCCTTTCCTCTCTTTGGTGGGTTTCCCAGGGAAACTGTCCTCCCTCCCTCTGTTCCCCCAGCAAACTAACTTATTTAATACATTTGCCATTAACAAATTTTTTTTTCAATTTGTATGTAGATATCACATTAATATAAACAGAAAAACAGTGTTTGGTCACTCGCACTCTTTTATAGACATGTTATATACTGTACTTTGAAATAAATTATTTAATTTACATTTAACTGTCTGCTTCATAGATTTTCTGATTTCTTTGCCCTCTCTTGAGTTAGCTGATGTCTTTAAAATCCTTTTGAGGAACAGTGGGAGAGGGATAAACGAGTTAGCAAAACTTCAGATTTTTTTTTAAATAATTTGTCGAGTCATTAGATTTCTAAAAGAGTCACATTAATTCCAGGTATCAAAGCAATCTAAAATCTGGGCTATTAGGAGTGCTACTTGTTAAACTCTTGATTTGGGAATTAATTTTAGAATGATCCTTGCAAACAGAGCTATCTTAGCTGATTTAATTAGAGGATAATATGTCATCATTGAGAACAAGAGTTCATTTGAGTTGACTGATACACTTTTTTACATAAAACTCACCTCTTATAACTGTACCACATGGTAATTGCTGGTGAGTAGAAATGTAGGCTGATATCAAAAGTGATTTAAAATATACAGCATTATGTCTTTAAAGTATTATAGTATAAACATAGTGTCATTATTTATGTAAGAGCGTGACTAATATTCTCTTACAATTATGGGTAAGTTGTATGAACACTTACAAAATACAAAATTATTGAGTCCTTTTAAACCAAATGACCTATGATTTAGTCACTAGATTTATATAGAAATATGAGTTTAGGATAGAAATTGTAGCAAGGGAATTGCTGATAAAATAGTTTATTAGCTTAATCTTATATTTTAGGCCTACCAAAATAACATATTTAAGATTTTTTTTCTCCCTTAATTCACATCTCTCAAAAGACTTCTAACAAGCCTAGTCGTGGTGACAGTTTAAACAGAATACAAAATATTTTTTTAAACTTGATGCTTATATCTTTTTGCAGACTAAATTCTGCCCTATTAAATTCTTTAGCTGGCACATAATTCTACTTTAAGTAGATTCATAGACTTTTTCAGTATTATTCAGTTTTAAGTTATTTACATGATATTGTTTGAAAGTATAATTATCTCCCTGGGTTGCCATATTTGTAAATAAAAGCTTTCATAGCAATAAGTCTTGGGGAAAGGTTTAAAAAATTCTAATAATCCTGAATGGAAGTATTTAAGAGTTTTTAATAACCTTGGATGAAAAATATTTTTTAAACAAATGCACCAAAGAAAAATAGAAATTTGATTCCATGTTTAGACATTATCCAGGTTCCTTTATCCAGGTTACTGATTTATTTCTATAACTCATTCTCTATTTCTTTTAGGTTTTTTTTTTATTCATTCAATAAATATTTCTTATATACCTTCTATGAGTAATTTACTTTGCTAGGTGCTGTGTATAGGGCCTCAGTGGATTTTAATCCTAGCAGGGAAGTAGAAATTAAGGGCATCATTCATGGTGAATGGCTGAGATTGAGGCAAGCATGAGGAATGTGACTCCATGAAAGCATTTAATAGGCACATCAGATCTAATCACAGCATCTGGGACTACTTCCTTGAGGAAGAGCAATGGGCCATGGGCTCTGGAGCATGAGTACATAGTTAGTACCTGTATGGTTAGAAGACCCTGGAAGCGTGAGAGGACTTGTAGAACCTGGGCAAACAGCGGTGAATGGAAAGCCCTGTGGGACTACGGGAGGGCCAGTGGGCCAGGGTAATACACTGTCCAAAGATGACCCATGCGTGTTGGCCCAATGCAGTTTACCTTTTCTCCGCAAGTACGGACCCTTAGCTCGAAAACTTGTGGGTGCAGAACTCAAGCTTTTACATATCCAGTTGTTTTAAACATAGCCCAAAGAAGATAGACTTTTAACCATTTAGAGCCCTTATTTTTTGTGTACCCTGCAAAACTGCATAAGGGCTGCTAGTCATTTATAGGATGAATCTGGGACCTAAAAAACTCCCAAGTTGCTGTGCTCTCCACCCTGTGGCTGAGCAACATTACCTAAGTACTTAATTCCCCTCCCCGCTCCTGGGGGTTCCCTTCTGGTCCTGGCTCCTCCTTTATGTCTTCCAGGCCTCCAGCTGTGAGGGACTTCCCCTCCCACGTGGCCTGTCCAGAGCCACCCAAATAAAGCTCTCCAGAGCCACCCAAATAAAGCTCTCTGTGTCCTGCTGCTACCTCCCTTCTGGGTTCTATCTCTCGCCTTAATCAGCCCTGAAATCCCTGGAGCTCCCTGCAGTGACCTTGGCCTTCAGCCTATAGCGGTGAGACACTATTGAGGAAATGTTCCAATCAGGCTTGGACTTGATTTGAAATGTTACTTTGGTGGCTCTGTGGAGAATGGATTGCAGGGGAGCACAAGCAGATACAGGAACAGGGGGAGATGTTAGCTTGAACTCGAGTGGTGACTGGAAATGGAAGAAAGTAGAAAGCAAGACATATTTAGGAGCTAAGTGAAATAAGTCAGACCGAGAAAGACCAATACCAAATACTGTAGGATGTCGCTTACCAGCAGCATCTAAAAACCAAAATGAACAAAACAGAACCCAGATTCACAGATGCAGAAGACAGATTGGTAGTTGCCACAGGGGAGGGGGGGGTGGGTGGATAGAGGGGATCAAGCAGTACAAACATACATTATTATTAAGTAAGTCCTGGGGATGTAATATAAGTAAGTCATGGGGAATATAGTCAAGGTTATGTTAACTTGGTATGGTGATGGATGGTAACTAGACTTACTGAGCTGATGATTTTGTATACATGTATACGAAATGTATACATATGTATACAATGTATACAAAGGTCAGATCACTGTGTTGTGCACCTGACACAAATATAATATTGTAGGTCAGTTATACTTCAACTTAAAAAAGAAATATTTAGGAAGTAAAATTGATACAATCAACAGACCACAAGTCAGTCAAAAGTGAATCACTGAACATCTACCACGTAATGGACAGTGACTATGAACCGGCGTCTGTGTATGTGAAAGGGAGCGAGAGATTCAGGGAGACAAACAAGCATGCCAGAAACATTCGTTGAGTTTACAAGGCCATGTAAATAAATCTGACTTTGTTTATATGTGCTTTTTTTTTAAGATTTTATTTATTTATTTATTTTTATTAGAGAAAGAGAGAGAGTGAGAGAGAGCATGAGAAGGGAGAGGGTCAGAGTGAGAAGCAGACTCCCTGTGAAGCTGGGAGCCCGATGCAGGACTCGATCCCGGGTCTCCAGGATCATGACCTGAGCCAAAGGCAGTCGCTCAACCAACTGAGCCACCCAGGCGCCCTATGTGCTTTTTAGTGGAGACGAAACTCAATATCATAAAACCAGCATGGCATTGTTAAGAGTATCAATGTGGCTGAGAGAAAGGGATTTCCTAGATGGGATACGGTGAGGTTAACTCTCAGAAAGAAAAGACCCAAATGTATGTAATCAGCTGTGCCATTTTTGAAACTTAAGTCAAAGTTTTTTGTCCTATGGCAGCATAAAAAAAAAAAATCTTAAAATTTTTACCAAGATGAAGAATTAATTAAATTGTTACTTCACTCCCTCATATTTAAACAATGCTATGTCCATGGCTTAAGTACCAAATACATTACTGGTTGTAATGATAGGAATCACAAAAAGAAGAGACTTACTTTGACCTTGCTGAAAGGAAGAGGTAAAATTTAATTGGGACGGTATTATTCAGGGTTCTCTAATGAAAGCAAAGCAATAGGATATATATAGATATAGGTATATATATATATTATATATATATTTATTATAGGAATTGGCTCTGAAGGTTATGGAAGCTGAGAAGCCCTATGATCTGCCATATGCAAACTGGAGACCCAGGAAAGTAGACACTGAAGTAGACACTGAAAGTAGACAGTGAGACCTGGTATAGGTCTCAGAGTCCAAGGCTGGAGAACCAGGAGCTCTCATGTCCCAATGCAGGAAAGATAGATGTTCAAGCTAAAGAAGAGAGAGAGAGAATTTGTTTTTCCTCCTTCTTTTTTCTTCTAGTTGGGCCTGGATGGATTGGACGATGTTAGATGGATTGGATGATGTTCCTTTACACTGGTCACTCCTGCTACTAAATCAAATGCTAATCTCTTCCAGAAACATCCTCAGGGACACACCTACAGATTATGTTTTACCAGCTATCTGGGTATCCCTTAGGCAGGTCAAATTGACATATAAAATTAACCGTCAGGGGGACATCGACTGACAGGTAGCATTTGACTAACAGCCATGAAAGAAGAAGGCATTTGGGGTGGGGTTAAATTTGTAAGGAAAGTAGTACATGTGGAGGATACTACGGAAAGGGATCAATTAAGAATTTGTGGGACATAATATTGAACAAATAGGGCGGGGTTGTATTTTTGATGGACCTTGAAAACCCTTGGCTTTATGTGGCAGGAAGTAGGTCATCATCCTAGGTTCTTGGCAGTCAAGTGACAAGATGAAAGCATTGTTTTAGATGGGTCAAGCACTGGAATCAAGATGGAATAGAGAGGAGATCATTATAGGCCCAGGGGGAGGGAAGGGGGATAGCCAGGGGACTGATTTAGATACTAAAGCACAAGATGCCAATGGCCAATATGGGGTTAAGTGGAGAGAAGAGGGGTGAATGAGGTCATCAGAGAAGAAACAACATTAAACAGAAACATTAAAAAGAAAAACTTAAAAAAAACCTTTACTCCTGCTACTTAAAAGTTACAATAAAAAGGGTTTCAGGAAGACAAGCCATTGAAACTCTTGCCTGAAATCATCTGTGTCTTTTAAGATACTTCTGGCAGCTGGTCACATAAAATCCTGAATCGGGTGGGAAAGCCATCGTTTTACCTAAGATCCAACCCAGAACAGCTTTATGACTGAGAAAGTGGGATTTTCACATGATCATCAGGGTTCCCAGATTCTCTCCATCTTTTGTTATCTCTGCTGTCCTCATTCTACCAGAGAGCTCCATTATGGAAGCAAGGCAGCTGCTGGAGTAACAAGAGTCAGAGCCTCATTATGACGCCCAGAGGCGCACAGTGGGGCTCTTTCTAACTATGTGTGTCTCCTTGATGAGACAGACTGTCAGAAGTCTGTCTTACCCACTGTGTCTTACCCACTGTCTTACCCACTCTCTCATTCCAGAATTGCTTTCTGTACCCATGCCCGGAAGGGAAAGGAAAAGGGCCATACACTAGGCAGGTTACTTCCTCAGAGAGGGGCTGATGTCTACCTTCCTTCAATATATGGCCACTGCAATGCTTGGTAATCTTCATAAGAATCCCCAGGAATTGAAGGGTAATGGAGAAATTGAGAGTAACTGCTCAGATTGTCTGAATTAATGAGGTGCTTGGCGATCGGGCTCATTAAGTCCAGTGTTTCTCTGGACTTAATGGCCAGAGGTGAGCTGACACATGTTTACCAGTTGGCTTTCAGAAGGGTAGGGTGCAGGGAAACCTGATAGTAGCATTTGCCAATTTCTGTGGTTTAGAAATGTTCCCACCACAACAGATTTCAAACTACTAATAACAGTTTAACAACCAGCTTATAAAATTCCTGAAAATTTACTTGCTGGCTCTTTTGCATTGGAAAGAGCTAGGGCTATCCGGGAGTCATGTGAGATACTAAAATACAATACTTATACTTGGGTTCCATCTTTAAATATTCTGATTTAATTGGTCCGAGACAGGGCACTCTTTTTCCTGTCCTCCTCTCTCCCTTCTTCCCTTCCTTTCTTTTTCAGTTTTCCCAAATATTTCTGATGTGCATCCAGGGCATGGAACCAGTTAGCTAAAGCTAACTTCATGAACTTGATCCTGCATCAGAATTACAGGAGGGTTTGTTAAACACCAACGCCTGGGCCACACCCACAAAGGTTCTGATTTAGTCCTTCCTGGGTGGGGTCTGTAATTTGCATTTTTTTTTTTCTTTTTTACAAGTTCCCAGGTTATGCTGATGCTGTGGGTCCAGGCACTGTCTCTTGAGTCTCAGGGGGCCAGACTCTGGGTGCATTTACTGTGGTTTTAAATACAGTTTTTTTGTCAGGGTAGACAGTCAGATTTGGGCAATGATTTCTGTTATTTCTCATCTTGGTCTTAGGTAAGAATCCTAACTGAGAAAGTGCCTCTATTTCAAATTGCACCCTCTTCCTCCCCCTCCCCCATCACCTCTGTAGTCTTTCAAATGCTTACTTTGACCACTAGGGGGACTAAGGGAAAGAGAGTGATTGGAGCAGTTCAATCCACAAGTACCTCCGTGTGGAACAAAGGGGACCCAATTCAGCTACAAGCACACAGCTTCCTGAGTAGGAGAAACTTCAGCATGGCTCTAAAGGGAACTGGGAAATGTCTTCCGTTTCTTTTACTATAGGATCCCTGTTATTTTCTGTTAATATGAAAAGCTTTCTTTGGGTATATGACTCCTTTTGGGGGCGTTCCTGTTTAGAACATTTCTGGCGAAGAGAAATTTCATCTCCCCTCTCCCCCTTTGAGCTGTTTTTCCTCCAGGAGCCTCCCAAAAGCAGATCTAGCCATTTTTTTCCCTGACCTCTAGACTCTTATGCAAAGAGACTGCATTTAGAGCTGGTCAGTTTTCATTTTATACACATTTAATTAAAGATGTAGCATAATACATTCAGGGCATGCACACCTGTGTTCTGTAGGCTTGATCGGCTACTGTGTTTGCTCCTTATTACAGTTCTTGGACTTCTTGAGAAATTGGCTTCCTGTCTTTGTGCCCCCAGGACAGTGGAGATTAGCAAGGGTCACTGCTCCTCACCTGAATTTCGGGGAACCAGAGGTGTTTCCTCTTAAGGTTGCAGTGAGGTTGAGGCAAATATTTTCTTTGCAAAGAAAGCACTTCGAGGTCTTCTTTTTAAAAAGATGAATAATTTTCAATTTGTATTTTCTTAATGGGTCAGCACAGCTCAAAGTCAGGAGCCCTTTTGAAATGAACTTGAAAAAAGCCACTGTGCTTTTAGATATTACAGATATTTTTAAGATGATAGGCATAAACTTCTTCCTGAAAAAGTTAGAAAATACTTTACTATACTTTAAATATACTCTAGTTGTTTGCTTATCCTATTTCCTTCTAAATCCCAATGATTGGGAGTTTTTAAAACTTAAAGAAGGGTAAAATGTGAAATGGCTGACATCTTTTTTCTTTTTTTACAGCAAGAGGTTTAACAAATATTTTTGAAGAGTTTTGCTCTTCATATACTGGGAACTCGATTTGGAAAATAAGAATTTGTAATTCTTACATATTAATAATTTAGAAATATAGGATTCCTGGACATTCCTACTTGATCTATTACAACTTCTCCGCCAGCTATATATTTACTTTGAACTTAGGGTAACACAGTTTACTGTTACATTTACATTATCAAGTGCTAATGTGTGAAAGGCTTCTATTGTACTTTTACGACTCATTTGATTATGTGGTATCTTATTTAATATTCTTTCATAGACTTGAGGATATTTAGACATCAGGAGGTCAAGTACTATGTTAAAAGCTTAGGCTGGTCTTTTTATATGTCTGCAATAAAGAATATATTCATTTCACTTATATTACCACATGGCTCTCATAAAAGGTCAGTTTCAACTGAATATAAAATAGGTTACAAATGGCAAATCTTATGTCATGAACAACAAAATTATTATGGATAATCCCTTTCAATTTCTACTTTCTCCTCTTAAAAAAAAAGCAACTTTAGGATTTCTTAAAATCAGAGATCCCTATGATGTGTTTTGTACAGTAGACATAAGAATTACATAAATCCATTTTTTTTTTTTACTTTAGTCAAGGAAATATGTATAGAATAATCACACCAAAACTCCAGTTGAAACAGCAGCAAGTCAGGTGCATCAAAGATTTGCAACAAAAACCCATAGAATTATACTTTTTCATTTGTTGTTATATTAATTTAACAAATTACTTTTGAATCGATTTCTCAGCCTCGATTATTGATGTAAAGATAAGTAATATTATGGGAATTTCCATGCATAAATGTAAGCTGATTGCTATGATTTAAAAGTGGCAGTTTATTCTTATCTAGACTATGCTCAGGAAATTATAGAAAGGATTTTTGGTTTAACAGAGGGTTGAGTATATATAAAAATGTAGGTTGTAATGATCTTAATTCCAGGTGGTAACTAAGGTTGCATTTTATAACTGGCATGGCAAATTCCTGTAGCCGAAAACCTGTAATGCACTTCAAAGTGAATTTTAACCTTTCTAGCCAGGAGTTTGTAAAGTAAAACTCTTGATAAACCACGGTTTTACCTCCGAAATATTTATTTTCAAAAGTTATGACCTCGTATTTGAAAAAAAGTCTATAAACGCTCTATGTTCTGAAAGGCTGGGAAATAGTATTATTCGGAAAAAATGAGCCTCGCTCCCAACTACTATAATCAGGAAAAAGAGAAAGATGGAATACAAATCAGCCAGGGCAGGCTTTTCTCCATTGCGCGTTTCCTAAAGCAATCTTTATTCAAGGTGACGGGTCCGATTTTAACGGAATTAAGCATCAGAGAGAATCAGGGTCCTAAGAGATGAGCCTGAAGGTTCCCGGAAGTCCCGTGCTGCTCCTTCCCTCTCTCCCAGGCATGGCCAGGGAGCCGCTGTGCTGTCCGGGGACATCTGGAAGGTTCCAGGGATGCCCAGAAGGAGGCTCTGCTGGGTAGCGCCAGCCCGGAGGTGTGCCACCTTAAAACCACATTTCAGCCCGGTTACCGTGGAATTGATTTTCACGGCTCATGACAGAAGCTGTTTTCAGCCCTTGAAAAGGAAGTAGCTGGGGCTGATACTCCTAACACAAACAGCAAATTGCTCCGTGGCTTTCATAGCCTTCGAGGTCTGTTACCTTAAGGTTCTAATGGCCTTTTAACAGTGTTTCCAGCTGAGCAGCAGATGTAAAGGATACCGAACATTGAAAGCAGGGTTCTTTTTTTTTTCCTCCCCGTAAGAATCATTTTTTACAGATATTGCACTAACACCATATCCTAGGACCTATTCGATGGCATGTTAGATTTCAAAAACTGAACCAAACCTCAGATAAAGTATTGTCAGCGCGGCACTGGGCTGTGTGTCCCGTGTTCCCAACGCCCATCAGGCACTGAGATCCTATCACCAGGAGTAGGGGCCCATTTGGTAATAGCTCCTCAGGGAAAAAAATAAGGAATGGAACCCCACGAAGCCTCTAAAACTCTTACAGTTACATTAAGTCATTTCATTTTTATCCTAAACCTTGCGCTGTGTTTTTGAAAACAGTGCGTTTAGCTTTACGAATTCTATCCGGGCTACCTTTGGCTTCCCTTTCTATTGAGTGCTGGTTTTGTCCTTCTGTTGGTCAGGGCCCGAGATGTTTCCTGGATGGGGAGTTATGCCCTCCCTGCACAGTGAACTTGGAGGCCTTTAAGCTTTGGTCTGTAGAAGAAGGTTAGTATTTCAGTCTTGTGGACTTTTAGGGAAAAAGGTCAAACGTAACTGAAGAACACTTGTCGAATTGGACATTTTTCCATTTTAAAATATGAGAGACATAGTACACCTTTTGATTTCACTAAGGTCCAAGCAGCGCTTGGTATTTCAACTTTCCAGTGGTAACTACACAAGGTAAGAGAAAAAGGGTCATGCCAGTGAGCCATCCCTCCCTCCAGGAACTGGCCTGTTTTACAAGCTTCTGGAGGGATATTTAGGAAGTATGTGAGCTGCTACCGTTTTCTTCCCCCAAAGTGGAAAATATAACTACGTTGAAAGTCTGATCTGAACAGGCGACGCGGACAGACATGCGGTTTCTTTCTTTGTTTTCTTCCTCTTCGTCCTCCTGTTCCCTCTCTTCGGTTGAGCAGAGGCTGGCTTTGGCTCCTGGCTCTATTACTGGGACTTTGCGAACCTGTTTGTGCCTCTATTCTTTTGTCTGTGAACAGGGATAATAGTAGTCCCTACCAGTCATCATTGTGTTGTATTAAATGAATAAACTATTATAAAGCTCTTAGAACAGTGGCTGGCTTACGATGAAGACTGTACACAACTTTGAAGCCAATCAATCTCTTGATGAGGGTGGGGAGTAACAAGGGGAGAATGGGGAAGAGTGAGTTTCCTGGGGCTCCTCCAGGCTCCCGGGCTTAGCTTACCGACTCTGCCAATGTCTAGGGATGTACTTTTTGATCTGCTCTTGTGTAACTTGGGAAGGAACTGATAGGCTCCTTTCCTGGAGTACTCACCCTGACCGTGGTCTTTTTGGCCCTGTAGGTCTCACGAATCAGTGGGTTGTTCTTCACCTGGCCTATGGTCTCCCTGTAGCTTTTGATCATTGACTGTGGTAGGAGCATAATAAGCCTTCTGGTCTACAACTCAACTGTATTCTGAGACCACCCAGGAGCACTCTGAGACCACTGGGCCAGACTTGCATTGCCTTAGGTGGGGGTAGCCCTCCCTCTGAACATCTTTGCCTTCGAGTTTAAGGTCATTGTCAAAAGCCCACTGGGCAATCTTTTTACAGATTCCTAAACAGATTTTGGGAACCCCTTTGGCTTTCTTATATTGATGGGATGCTCAGAGATGAGCAACTGGGAAATGTGGAGAATCTCCCTGTACCTCCCTCCTTCATTCAGACCGTTGGGGGCAGGGGTGGGTTTGCCATCTTTTGTCTTCCTGACTGGACCTCAAACCCTTCATGCAGGTTTGGAGACTCGTCTCTTAAAGAGGTCAGGTAACAGACACCCATGGCCTTGGAGGGTGAAGTCTGTAAGAAGACAATAAATTAAGGGGCAAACAAAACTGAATCAGTGAAAGATTTGCAGAGTATTATCCTCATTACATACACAGTGTGGAGAGTTCTGAAGAGTCTCTCAAATGTCAAGTGAACTGGGAATAACATAGATTCTTTGTTTACGTGGGAATTTTTGGGCTTTCTGGCAAATGGTTTCATATAGGAGCAAGAGGACCTAATTCCTTGTTTTGTGCTTACTAGTTGGTTATTTTGAGGTTCTCTTTACCCCTTGAACCTCAGTTTTCTCCTATATCTAAAAGGGCCTGGATCATGATATTGTTCTCTGTGAGGTTTAAATGGCATAAGACGTGTGAACAGCCTGACAGAAGTCTCCAGTAAATGTTAGCTCTCCTTTTTCCAATTCCCTCCTGACACATGTATCGTGATGAGAAGTCTTCCTATTTCTTATTCAGGAGAGGTGGGAAACCTAGTAGGCTGTAATCCCCACTGTAAGACTTAGTCATTTTTAATTTCCTTTTATGATAAGCTTCTAAGAGAGAAGCTCTAATAGAACGTTAAAAGGTGATCTTGAAATGCTGTTAAATGTCACATATAAATCTTTTAAAAACATTCTCTTTCTTTTCTTTTTGGTCTTCTTGGAACTGACTGTGAAACTTCCCTTTCATGCTGTTCTCACAGGTCCCCGTTGTGCCTCCTGTCCTCAGAATGGTGTATCTGATGCGGGCTTTGATTATTTCGCTTTGCTTAAGGCAGGGGTTCTCAGACTTGAGTGTACATCAGGATTACCCAGAAGGCTCGTTCAAATGTGAGCTGCCGGGTCCCCTTCTGGGAGTTTCTGAATTGGTAGATCTGAGATGGGGCCAGTGACCAGGGGATGCTGACGCGAAAGGCATCTAGGCCACACCTTTGAGAACCACTGGATTCCAGTTGTAGCCCTCAACTATCAAAAGTCTATTTAGTTCTCCATTGACCTGAGACTAAATACCCGCCATCTTGGTTTGACATTCAAGAACTGAAACTGTCTTACTAACTTAGTTCCAGGAGCCCTTCTAGAAATTTCTGTCTCATAAAACCTTTTTCACTCAACTTATTCTTCTTTCTGTGTCTCGTTTCATTTGCTAATACTCATGACAATGCTTGCTCTGTCTTTCCCAATTTTCTCTACCAACTAAAATGCAATTTAGCTCAAATTACTCTTCATGGATTTGTCCTACGTTACCCAGTCCCTATTTTCTCCTTCTTGCCTTGCTTGTGTAGTGTTTGTCTCTTCATTTGGTAATTAACCAAATTTTGCCTTCTCCTGACTCTGAAACTGTTATCTTGTGTCCTTTAAAATGAGCCACTTAACTTCTGTTTCCCAAATTTGCCTGTGTGATATGTGGTAGCTGAGGGCATTTAAATATATATTTGTACTTTCCAGAGCTCAGTATTTGAGCATAGTAGGTATTGAATAAATAAATAACTGACTACTCCTTGGTGGAAATATAAAAAGACTTTTTTTGTGTGTTTGTTTGTTTGGCCAGGCTTTACTTAAAGACAACTTTAAGTAAGATCAAAATTAAATGGTATAATATAAAGACACCCTTAA
This sequence comes from Nasua narica, assembly GCA_028533885.1. NCBI lineage: Eukaryota > Metazoa > Chordata > Mammalia > Carnivora > Procyonidae > Nasua > Nasua narica. Next base: position 14,437,367 of record CM052810.1, on the reverse strand, counting down.
ATTTTCTTTGGAAGAGTGCGGCTTATAAGTTATATTAGCTAAAGTCAGTGGAAATCAATTTGTGGAAGTATAGACCAGAGTTTATTGTGTGGAACATGCATTTTGTTGCTTTCACTTTATTTTAAAGCATATCATTTCTCTCAATGAGGCACCTACTGTATATAGCTATATGTCTATCAAAATGTTTTTTCAAAATGTGGCATATTTTAGCTATCACTGACAGCAATTTTCAAATGCCTGAAAAGATTAGAGAAGCTAAATGTAAAGAGTACTATAAATTGCAGTGACATTTCCTGGGAGATAAAGAAATTGATAGAGAGGAAAGTTAGTTTAAAAAGTCAGGCCTAGGGATAAAGCAATCAAATTGTACCACCTTTGGAATGATCTATTTACGATGGAGGCTTTGAATAATAAATTGTGCCACCGGAAAGCTCATAGGAACCACTTGTAATTTTCTGAATTCCATTTTAAGCTGTTACCTACCTAGGCTGTCTTACTTATTATATCAGTTCGGGTCAGTGAAAATTTATTTTTAATTAGTTGGCTGAAGAACAGCACCCACAATTTCCCTGCCCTTGAGGCACACATAGAGTTGTGAAGACAGATACATAGATAATTAGTTTCTATATGATGTGGGGAGTGATGTGACAAAGGCTCTGTGGGCCTAGAAGAAAGCAGGTAGAGGTTGAGAGCAGGTAGAGGTAATCCACTGGAGGGCCAGGGGGAGAGGCAGTGAGGGCTCTCAATCGGGGAGCAGGAAGTGCCTTTTCTCGACACTACAATAATCTATTTCTTATATAGGATTACTTGTTCTTCCATATAAGTGGATGAACTCTAATTATATAGTAAATAGAGTTAACTATTTCTAGCATGAATTAGAAGATCATGCCCTATGAACTGTCTTAAGAAATGGGTGACTCTGGTTTTGCAAAATGTTATCAGTTAATCTTTGTTTAAGCAAATAGAACATGCATCTGTCCTTGGAAAATTGTATATAAATTCCCAAGCATGATATTTAACTCTGCATTATTTTAGCTCCCATGTTTTAATGAAATTTCCAGAGAAACATTAGGAAAATAGGTACGTTAATCACACAATAATCCCTGCTAAAGGTACAATTTTAAATCGTGACAATCCTACTTTTTCATACACAAACATTCCTTTGCAGACATTAGCATATGATTGTGTTGTATATTTTGAAAAGTCATAGACGTCATAGCGACCTATTAGAGTAGCTATGTGTAAATTAGCAAACAAATATTTTGATGGTCAAAGATGACATTTGCCAGAGACGGCTAAAAAGAACAATTTGTGCTGTGAATCCCTTTTACTGACTTTCTTATACAGATGGTGCAAGATGCAGTTCTAGCTGGAGGAAAGATGGAACCAAGTTAGGTTTTCTTATATATTTGTGCATTGCAGTGATTTGACTAGGTTTATTTTTTAGTTTATTTTCTATCAGGCTTGAAACTGTGAACATTTAAACTCCTGTGCTGTTGCAGTTTGCATGTGAAGATGTTTTAAGCAAGTTCTGACATGATAAAAAAAAGAGAGAGAGAGGATGCCCAGATGATAACAAGCAGAAAAAGTCCTCCTTTACATAAAAGCCTCCATTCTCATTTGTAAAGCAAAATGTTCTCTCTTAAAAGTGTAACAGCTGAAAAAAAAAAAAAAACCAGGAAGACAGAACACACTCATCTAAGTTGTAAAATACGGTTTGGGAGCTTGACAGGGATTTTGCTGTTCCTGAGAAAAAAATCAAAATCTAATTAAAATGAAGGTATTTAAAAGCATAGTCCTATGTATGGGGCCGGTGATCGGCCAGGATGCGGCCACTGGGCTATTCTGCAGGACCCCAGGAGGGCCACCTTGCACTTGGGCCACACTACCCTGTGTGTGCTTCTGGTCGGATGTATTAGCAAGCACCTGTCTCTTCCCAATGTAACAGTGGCTGAAATAAGAGAATTCCAGAAATAGTTTTAACACAAAAGCAATTTTGGTTTTCATAAAGTTGATCTGTTCTACTGAATATTTCTTTCTAAAAACAAGATTGAAAGGTTATTTCTTTTTTCTTTCCCTCCCCACATGGAATTGAAGCTCTGAACTTGTGTGTTTCTTTAGGTGTTAAACATATTGATCTTTAGGGATACATTGATCTTTTCCTAATCGTTGTAGCATTGAGGGGGCTGTTTGTTTTCTGAAGAGTGTGCCTGATCTCTGAATGAAAGGTGTAACCGTCTGTCAGGGACCTTGAACGGTGAGTCTTGGGACTTCGTTTCTCAGACAGAGCACCAATTTCCTAACCTGGAAAATAGAAGCCTCTATACCTAATGTATAGTTTTGAGGTTGAGGAGTATGGTGTGTGTGAGTTTGTGTGTGAGACAGAGAGAGAGAGAGAGACAGAGAGAGAGAGAGAGAGAGGGAAAGAGAGAATTCATTATTAATCACAATAAATAATAAAGTTTTGTTAAGGACTAATAGTAAGCCTAATTAGCTAAAGTGTTAACTTCAGCTGTGACAGACAAATTTAGTTTTCTTTCTCTAAAGGAAGTTTCTCTATTTCATTTGGAAAAATGGGATAGACACTAATGATGCTACAATTTAAAGATGCTTTTCTGCAGACAAGAGAGGTCATTTTTTTTTTTCTTAAGAAGGAATGCATTTAGAAGGAGTAATTCCTCCCTTCTCTGATCTCTTGCAGTTTTTATTTAAACATTTTGGTGCAGTAGTCACTTTCTAACTTTTTTACAAATATAAAAAACATTTGATATATTGGATTATTTATCTGACATATTTGACTAGTCTCCTGTAAGTCTATAAGATCCTAGAAATTTGGGGCCAGGTCTACTTTATCCTTGCATAGCCCTTAGCTCCTGGCACACAAGAACATATATTGAAGGTACCAAATTATGACAATGGCTTAGGCTTTCATTTGGTTCCTAGAAAACAACCTCTTGTGTAGCCGTTGACCAAGTCATGTATGTTTTCTGTTATGAAAGGCATTCTGTATACTACTACTCATGTGCTAACTTTCAGTCATTATTTTGTTACTTTTCATTTCTATAGATTTTTCTTTTTTTTTCTTTTTTTAAAATATTTTATTTATTTATTTGACAGGGAAAGATCACAAGTAAACAGAGAGGCAGGCAGAGAGGGGGAAGCAGGCTCCCTGCCGAGCAGAGAGCCTGATGTGGGGCTCGATCCCAGAACCCTGAAATCATGACCTGAGCTGAAGGCAGAGTCTTAACCCACTGAGCCACCCAGGCGCCCCTCTACAGATTTTTCTTGAGCACAAATGAGATCAGAGTACCTGGCCCTCAATGAGTTTATATTCTAGGAGGGAACACAGTACATGGTGTCATGTAAGGTATTTCCTGTGGAGACCAATGTTGAGATATTCTCTACTATGCAAGTTAGTGACCTAGACATAACATTTTTATTTATAGACCTGGCCCCGCTGAACATTTTACATTGTTGTTCCAACCCTAATTTTTGGGGAGAGAAAGAGAGACCATTTTTGCATTTTACTTGTCCTTTTGCTTCTGAAAAAAAAATCAATATTGTAGAGCCATAATTTTACAGTGGGTAAAATAGTCTTATTCACTGATATTTTTGAAAGGATAAAGTAGGTAATCTCTCTGTTCTCTTGCTATAACAAAAATATCAAATGATTGACCTTTCCATGTAGTTGAAGATGGCCTTTTAATCAAATGAAATGGAATCAAGATAAAGCATTGGGATTATTAAAAATGGGCTTTATGTTATACCACTGAGTATATATAATAGCATATAACATTTGTTGAGCTCTCCCTATATTCCATGTACTATTTTAAACTCTTTACTTGTAAGATGTCATGTAATCCTTACGCATCTTTTTGTCATAGGTAGTGTCATTCACATTTTACAGTTGGGAAAACTGAGACAGAGGAAGTGCAATTAACTTGTCTAAGGATACAGACTGGTTAAGCAGATGAGCCAGGAAGATTCCAGAGGTCACGGACTTTACTACCATCTATGTGAATCATATGGTTTTCTTTCTCACATATGCGAAATAGCTGTTTCTAGAATTAAACTAATTTACTCGAGTTAATAAAAAGTTAATGCAACTTTTTATTCAATTCTTTCCAAATATTAGGCCTCACTTAATGTTTCATTGTTTGAGAAGGTAAGAAGTAGCAAACATGACTCCACCCTTCAGATTTTCTAGAATCTTTCAGTAAGAAAAAGTGATAACTTGTTGCTTAAAAGTATATACTTTGAAATCATAACATATATAATTTGGTATTGTTCCATTATATTATTCTAGGTGTTTGATATCAGAACCCCCTTACTAACTTTGGAGAGGTCTTCCTTTTGAGTCTAATCGGAGGCAGAGCTTGCCTCTATTATACGAACTGAAGATACCAGGTGCTTGCTTTCCCAGACTCCTCTGTGGCAGGGCCGGGGTCACACGACCTAGGATGCATTGGTGAGATTTGCCTGCCCTGTTCTTGCAATAGGAGCTTGTCACAGAAAGAAGCAGGGACAGTGGAGAATTTATTCCGGGGAAAATCAAAGAAAAGATTTAAAATTCACTTTATTATAGATTTGCCCAAACTAGCTTTTGAGTCCTTCACACCGTTTCTTATGGTGCTTATGGGGTCATGAAGCCAGTGTTGGATAATCCACAGGCAGACCAGGACTATGTTTTGGTCACTTTTGAATTGGGGCATCAAAAAGTAGTTTTGGAAAAGTAATAATTCAAGCACTGTAGTAGTCATCATGATAAAAGTCAGAATTTGTGTTTCTTTTCACTTTCTTTGTAGTTCAATATTGATTTAACTTTGAGTTATATATTATCATGGTGGGTGGGTAGGTGGGGACACATCATTTCCTTTTTCATGTTCAAGGTCAGACATCTCTCCCTAGTCCTTTTGAAATGCAAAGCAAACTCCTTCACTAATAGAAATTTTTCCAGAAGGACAGTAAAGCCTCTTACACCTTGCAGATCTAAAGACCAAGATGTATTACCAAGTCTTCTGTTTCCCTTTTGAAGCTTATTGATTATGAAGCATGTATTGTCCTTTCTGGAAAGCCAATCCCAAGAGGTGTGGGCAGTTAGGGAGAAGGGAATTTGAGGAGCAAGAAGGAGGGAAAAGCAAGGGTGATTGCAGGATGCCTCTTTATGACAGAAAACACTGAGGTATTCAAAGCATATATTCCAATTCAGAGAACTGCCTATCTTGTAGGTTTTCCCAGGCTTCCCATTTCCTAAGAATTAGATTTCTTAGCAATTAATTTCGAAGAGTGATAGAGCGTCCGGGATGGTTTGACGAGGCCGGTGCTTTGTATTCGTAATTTTTTCTATAGAATGATTGTGAAACAGCTGTTTAGATGCATTGACTATGAATATGGCTTTTTAAAACATTCTAAGGTATAAGAAGGATCCAGTATATAAATGCCACTTCTCGTTAAATACATTTTGTAATTTCTTTGGGGGGGGGGTGGAAGAGCTTCCTTGTTTCTAGGGAAATTGAGTATAAACGCACCACTCCACGATTCTCTGAGGAATGTGGTTCCTATTTGAAGATTTTAAGCCCCTTCAGGGCGCGGTTTATGCAATTTCCCTTGTTTCCTCACGTACTTTGCCCAAGGTTGGACACACGGATAAGCCGCTTAAATGGAGGATTTAACTGACTATCCATTCATTTTTGAGGTGCCAACCTGGGGTTTAGTGGAAAATATTGAGGATAGGCAAGTATTGAAATGGAAAAGAAGATTAATAAGATGAAGTAACTTTGATATTTCTGGCTTCATTCATGTTTATCTTCTTTTTCTCTATCTATCTATCTATCTATGTATCTTCTATCTACACAACACCACACACATATTGTGTAGACTATATATCTTTTAATGCGGAGTTGTGAGAGTGCTCAGGTGGGGAGTCAGGATACACAAATCCTGACATTAGACTATAACATATTATATGTTATAGTTTATTATGACTCCTTGTAATTATTTCTTGGCTTCTAGATCTTTCTTCCAGTTAAAAATAACCCTTACCTTTCTCAGGCCCAGATTATAGAGCTTTGTCGTGACAGTGACTGTGGGGTAACTGGCTTCAGATGTTAGCTCGGCAGAGGAAAGGAGGGAGGGTTCCAGAAGAAGAATGAGTGGGAGAGAGCAATTTAAAAGATGGGTGGAAATGTAGATGCTCTCATGGTGGGTTATATTTAAAGCTACTTGTGAAAAGCAATGTGATGGGGACTTGAAGTCCTTTAAAACTTGAACGATTGACATACCATGACACATCCTTCCAGATGTTTTTAGTTTCCAAAAATTGGTGTGTTGGTGCTACAGAAATATTTAATGACACAAAAGGGTTGGCCTCTTCAGAGGCAACTGTTCTTACAGGCACTTGTGATCCTTCTGTTGATGTTTTATATATGCACAAATATTTATAGATGTTATATGTATTTACTCAAATGGTAACACACTGTATACATTTTTTATTCTGATAATTTTGCTGCCTAACAACTATCTGGAAACTTGTCTCATTTCAGCACCTAAGATCTCAGCCCTTCTGCCTCCCCATCACCAAGGCTGTATTTTATTCTACTGAACAGCTTTACCATACCTTATTTACCCAGTGGCCTATTCACGGACATCTAGGTTGTTTCATTGTTGCTATTATGAACTGTATTGTCATGGATATTGTGACATGAACCCCTTTTCATGTAAGTGGGACTTATCTCTAAAAGAGATTCCTGGAAGTGGAATTTCTGGGGAAAAGTCCCAGGCATCAAATGTTTTGTTTTGATTGACATGGCTACATTTCTCTGCACAGTAAAGGTCCGGATTATTCTTCTAGCAGCAGCAGGGAGCACTCAGAGTTCCGATGTTACACAATCCCAGAGGATGCTATTCACGTGATAGTACATATGGACGGAGTTGTGCTTTTCCTGCAGTATTCCTGGCCCTGCTCGATGCCAGCTCATTGCTCTTATGTAATGGGGGCCCTTGGTTCAAGGTTATGGGCTATTCAGCTTCAGGTGGAGTGGATGGGTCGATGAACTTTTGGGGATTTGCTTCCGGTGACTTTTCTCTTTAGGATTCTGCACCATTGCAGAGGAAAGTTGTGATGATGAAAATAGGCCTATTAAATATGTGGGGTTGATGGCACACTGGAAGTGAAATGCTTTATCTCCCTTTATTTGGAATGGATTATGGGAGTCTCTATCCAGGTGAGCCCGGTACCCATCACCAACATGCATTCATATAAAGTTCATGCAGGATGATGAGCAGATCAGAGTATGAAATTTCTTAGAGGTCTGCTGTCTGAATTTTTAAATCTGGCTTGCTTAATTTTAGACATCAAACATATGGCCATAGTTAATTATATGCTTCAAGGCGATGCATTTCAGAATGGTTGATGTTATTCTATAAGGGACCTTTCTGAAGCAGAGATAATAAGTTGTGTGGCTAGAAAAATAGGAGGTGTATGTAAAGTGCAATTCTGACCTTTTGAAAGAACTGCCATAAACTTTGGAGAAATTGATTTGTCATGAACTCTGTTTATGTTTACTTTTGTGTGTCTGATATGTAACACCATATCTGCATGTATGTGGGTATGTGTCTGTATATAGACCTCTGAAATGTACTCACAGTGGTGCGGCTGGAGCCAGCTCATCCTGGGCCATTGGGCCAAATGTTCCATTTTCAGGCATTTGGTAATTCACACTAGTAGCTCCAGATCAGCCATGGTGGGAGTATTTAGACCACAGAAATTGGAAAACACTAAAAATCAGGACATCATTTCCTAGAAAGCTCATTGTTAAACACTTAGCAGCCCACCTCCGTACATGTGTATGTATAATCAATACACTCTGTCCAAAAATGAAGAAACCTTCAGAACTAGTAAAAATCCATTTGTTTGTGGGTGCCTAGGTAGCTCAATCGGTTAAGCGTCCTACTCTTGGTTTTGGCTCAGGTCATGATCACAGGGTCGTGAGATCAAGCCCCGAAACTGACCGGAGATCAGCGTGGAGGCTGCTTGAGATTCTCTCTCTCCCTCTGCCCCTCCTGCTTGTGCTCTCTCTTGCTCAAATATACAGATAAATCTTTAAGGAAAAAAAGTCCATTTGTTTGCAATGTCTGATTTCTAATAAGAAGGGAAAAAGTAGAACTTAGTTCTGTGGTACTTTTCTCATCAAAGCCTTACTAATACTTTAAAGATTAATTTTCCTTTTTTTTTTTTTAAAGAACAAATACTGTATGTATGTACCATTATAGTTTCCTTTTAATTTGTGTATAATTTCTGGTTATTTTTGAATAGTTTCATATCAAAAGAATCTTTTGCAAGTAATACATGATAGACATACCAACAGCATGGATTCATAGAGGAAGGTCTTGACCCTAAAGAGCCAATAATGTGGCCTAATTTTGATCCTAGGGGTCAGGAAAACTAGAAGTGCTGCAATGGAATTAAGCACACACTCTAAAGTAAGAAGGATGGGTAGAGTTCTTAGTACTCATCAAGCTCATTTATAAGAAAGAAAAATGGGAATTAATGCTATTAGGATTCATATGACTTAGTATTTGAATTGTCAGATTCAGCGTAGCCTGGGTTGAAATGTGTCGAGTGTGAATATAGGCAATGCTAATAACTTGATCAGAGTTTAAGGAGAGTAAATGCCAGAGTTAAGGCACTGCTGGTAAATATCACTTATGGAAGGCAGAAGGAACAGACAGTTGTATATAGCCTTGTGGCGCTTGCCATTCTATAAGTAGTAAAATGTGAGTTATTATTCTGTCCTCTGTCATGTGTCACTCAAGAGACACAGAGATAAAGACTTAGAAATCTTGCCTAGAAATGAACTGACACCCTCATGGTTTCTGGATGTGAAAGAGATTCTGAATTGACGATGACACTGTTTTTAGTTAATGACTTACTGATCTATGAAAAAAATAACTTGTAAAACCTAAATTGAGCAGAGTAATGATAATTTACTAATAACGAAAGCCAGCTGTGCTAGTTTCTTTTAATAGCAATATTGCAGTATTAAAATGTTGAGGTTTATATGTTGGGCCTCTGGGAATGCAGAGATGATTCATTTCTTAGGGGACTGACGACTTCAAATTTGTGATAGGCTATTTCATTCCAGTTTTAAGAATGAAAAATTGTAGGCATGTGGTTCTCTCTGAAATGGAGATTGAAGATTGCATTAATATGAGCTCTTCCAAGAAGAGAGAGAGGTCATTGCAGCTTCTACCTCGATCGTTCATTTATTTGTAATGTTCAGTAGACTTTTTCAGCAGAAGTTCTTTAAAAGTTTTATTATTTAAGTGATTTCTACAGACGACGTGGAGCTCAAACTCACAACCCCCAAATCAAGCATCTGGTGCCCCTCCACGGAATTTTATATGATAAGACTTCAATTCCTCATAAAGTAATTCATGCCAGTTTTCCTCTTCTATCCTTTCATTCATTTTTTTTAAAGATTTATTTATTTGAGAGAGAGAATGAGAGAGTAAGCATGAGTGGGGGGAGGGGCAGAAGGAGAGAGAAACTCAAGCTGACTCCCTGCTGAGCACAGAGGCTGAGTTGGGCTTGATCTCAAGAACTTGAGATCATGACCTGAGCCTAAACCCAGAGTTGGATGCTCAACTGACTGAGCCACCCAGGTGCCCTTCTATCCTTTTATTATTTCAGTTGTTTTGAAAAATCTCTTTACATATTTGAAGATTCATATGAAGTTAAGCTACTCTTTCGTTTTCCCAGCTAGAACCTCTGATTCCTATACTGCTGACTTTGCTCTTTTATTTCTAAATAATCTAATAAAAATGAAAGCACTCTGTGAATTGTGAAGAACGACATGCAGGTACAGTATTATTTTCAATCACTATACATTTTTTTCAAAGTCTAATTTTAGAATTTGAAGATTGAAACATTTTGAATGGTCTTTGGAATTTGGAGAAAGCCGATGTCATTTAAATATTAACCATTGTTGATCGCCAAACGTGACCTGCCCAAATTAACAGATTATTAGATTAACAGATTATTAGACTATATCCCTAAATTTTCATCAGCTTGTAGGCACAAAGGTTTTTACCTATGTTTAGGGATGGGATAGAGTTTTTATGTACAACATACATAAACATACTTAGATTAGTAGACATGTCGACCTTGGGGAAGAATGTGTTTATAGCTCTATCTGAAGAGATATGTGTTGTTAAGCATGTTTTTGTACTTGTGGATAAGACTGGCTGGAATACTGTTTTACTTTATTCACTCAGTTTTTGTAACCTTAGTAACCAGCCCCTTAATTTAGATTGTATCCATTTTGACTTAAAAATAAATGATCTATATTTGCCTAGTTTTCTCAGGGCTCATTTTTAGCATTTTATGTATCACAAAAGGTGTTTTAAAGTGGGTAATGTGCATTTCTGTAGAGAAAGAGCATCATGAGAACATTGTTGGGACAATATATGTGTACATTGTTGCATATTCTTAGAGAATCCGTTGACGGTCGGTCTGTAGTTCATGGAAGATGAACTCTCCGATGCCATTTGCTCATGGCTGATTCTTCCCATATATCTTTGGTTTGTTGAGCTAGATCAGAAGCTCTGCCAAGCTCATATGCACAATCTGCAAAGTAGAGTCTTGGATAATCTCCCTTTAGAATATTAAAGTCTCAGTATCAGGGTGTTCAGTCAATGAGGAAACCTACAGGATGCCGGAAATTATTTGAGTTGCCTGAGGATGTAGTAATGAACAGGCAGGCAGAATTCTTGCCTGCAAGGAGGTGTGCAGTGGGAATGGGGTGGGTGAGTACAGCATTTCTGAGGATATAAAGGCCAGTTCTGAGTGAGGGAGCCAGGTAAATATTTTGTCAGTCTCCAGGTCAGTACCACTTGATGCCTTCATGTCCATCTTATTTAGAAGCACATGAATACGAAGTTGCTTGGTGAGATTGGTTAACCGAATCTAGGGCGGGTATTTTCAAAATGCTAATCCTTTGCTTTAAGCACTATAGTGTCTTCCTCGGCTTCTAGAAAGAAGACATAATTGCTTATCATGGCCCACAGGGTCCTCAATGTCTGGTACGCTTTACTCCCTGCACACTGACAAGAAGTCAGGCTCCCTCCAGGACCCGCCTTCTCTTCAGTGCCTGCCCCCCATTCAACAAATGACCCCCTGCCCCTGCATCCTTTAGATTTTAGCTAAGCCTTGTGTCCTTGGGAAGCCTACCTTGAACTCTTTGCCAAGGTCAGAGCCTCTTTCTTCCAACTTGTAATGTCTTTCTGGAGAATGCTGTTAAGAGTTGTCATTGATCAAACTTAGTTGAAACAAATAAGATAATGATTGTTAAATTTATAAAACATATACGGTAACTTAATTCTTTATCAATTGAAAGAGAGAAATAGTGGGTTGAGGACAGGTTTGGAATTTCCTATTTTTCTCTAGAGAGAAGATGTTTTTTGTTAGCAATATTTGATGAGGGATTGTGTACTTGATGAGTAATTGGAGGCATGTCACAAATTTGGAAATAATTTCATACATATTGACTTAGGATTCTATCAGTGAAAAGACAATAACATTAAATTTTGATTTAAGACAGACATATTATGCCTATGCTTTTAGATATGTGTATCCACATGACATTTATTTCTCATTCTATCAGTTGAAAATTTGAGTATTGATTTCTACTTTTGTATTAGTGTAATGAATATGGATTATCACAAAAATGTCCCACTGACATTTTACCATCCTAGAGTACCTTCTAAATAAAGAAGTAAATTAAGGCTGCGTAATTCCATTGTCATGTGTTTCTCATTTTAATTTTCCTTCCCGTGCTGCCTTGTTTCTTGTCTTTTTCTCTATTCACTGTCTTTTTCAATTAATTAATAAGTAGTACACAAATACAGGTCCACTGTAGAGACGTATGTGGTGTACCCATTCTGACACCACAGATATGACTAAGTGTTAAGAGTCCCCACAGCCACTGTGACCTCATGCCTGTTTCCGTGAATTGATGTTTCCCACCAGAGGCTTTGTGTTTACACCTGCATACACACGTACACACATGGGCACATGCACTATTATCTGTATATTTTTATAGAAATGTAGATAATATTTATATTGTATCCAGAAATTAGGTAGTATGCACTGTAAAAGCAATGTGCTTTTTTTTAAACCTTGCTTAAAAGGAATTAAAAGATAAGTTTACCTCTGTACACCCGGAATGTTTTTCCCTCCTCTTCTCTGTAAGTTGCTTTGCAAATCCAGAATACTTTCAAATTTTACTTAAAGTTCTCATTGAAGCCCTTCCAGAATCCCTTATCTAGAACCCCCTCTGCCTTTATCAGCTCTGTTTATTTTGTATCTTTCTCATAGCATTTTCACATTGGCATCCTTTTATATTTATCTATGTGTTTGTTGCCCTCAAAAGGAAGTAAAATCCCAGTGGACATTCCCCTTAGTGTCTTATATAAATTTAAAGGTTTTAAACACTAACACTGCCTTTCATTTGCTTTCATCGTTTGATACCAAAGGAGGAACAGTATAGAGAAAGCAGACGGAGATTAATGTGACAAACGGAGATTAAAGCTGATTGTAGATCTGCATTCTGATCTTACGTTGAAAGGGCTTGCTGCCAAGACCCAGCAGAATTTAACAGACTTGCACCAGTAGTTAATGGCACATCTGGACAATTGGAGGCCTCTGCCATTTTTCCTCTGGGCAAGAAGCAGAACAGAAAGCAAATTCATCCGGGAGGAAAGTAAGCGTTTGTACTGCAAGCCCAACTCTTTCTCCGTCATTCATTAGTTAAGAGTTCCTTCCTCCCTAGGTAGACATCCTTAGGGGGGGCACAAGACGCTTGGTGTGTTATTCCAAAGAACTGTCTCTAAAGGAACCTATCGTGTTTGGGGAAGAAAGTGGTACTCATCTGTAGACTTTGAATCTTTCTGTATTATCTCCCATTTTATTCAGTTTTTACCTTAATTGAGCTCCTTAAAGTTGATTTAATGAGATCAAAGCTATTTGTCTCCCTGTCTCACCTGCTGTCCTTAACACCGTGAAAGTATTGCCTGAGAACTTGGAAAAATAACTCTTTCTGAAATAGCTAGGGCTTAAGGTAAAAGTATTCAGAAATCTTTAATTTAAAAATTACAATCTAGGTAATCCTTTTTTTTTTAAAGATTTTTATTTATTTATTAGAGAGCGAGAGACTGAGAATGAGAGGGGAGAAGGTCAGAGGGAGAAGCAGACTTCCCGCAGAGCCGGGAGTCCGATATGGGACTCGATCCTGGGACTCCGGGATCATGACCTGAGCCGAAGGCAGTTGCTCAACCAACTGAGCCACCCAGGCGCCCCAATCTAGGTAATCCTTAAAGCAATTGATGAATTGGAGGCTTACTTAATGCGTGTCCAGTAGAGCTTCAGAGTACAGATGGGCCGGACTGAGAGTAGTTTGGCTAATGATTTTTCGACTTTAGATGCTGTGAAAGTGATACGCATTCAGTAGACTGAAACTGTATTTGAAATGTCGAGTTTTGCTGTTTTCCTGGGCTGGTGATAGGCGGTAGATCCTCTCTTGCTTGTGACGTGGGCATTGGCAGCCAGCCACAGCTGCTGGTAGTCACGCCATCACGAGGGGAAATGACTGAGACACTGACAGCCACTCTGTACCCACACGGCCATTCTGGTTTTCACTTTCAGTACTGTATTCAGTACTGTATTCAATACACTGCACAAGAGAGTCAGTTCTTTATTATAATACAGGCTTGTGTTTATTACAACACAATTTTGCAGTGTTCTGGCATGGGTAAGGTAGGCTAGGCTAATGTTCAGTAGTTTAGGTGCCCTAAATGCACTTTCAAATTACGGTATTTTCAGTTTATGATGAGTTTACCGGGATGTAACCCCATCATGGCGAGGAATATCTGTACACATGAATTCTTACACAAAGATCTGAAAATAAATGGCTGGAAATAGACCAACGTAAGTGAGCAATATACCTGTGGTTAGAATTTTTTAAGAAGACCAAATGAATGATTTAATATTTACTGTAGTCACTTTTTTCTTGAGCTTCAGCAGAGCTGTGGATCTTATTGTTAATATAGAAGTTAATTTTGCTTAGACAATCATATCCTTCGGGAAGAAATATGAATGGGAGATCCCTGCCATTTGGGTATTCAGAGTGATATTTTATTGTTAAAATGGGAACTAGTTTCATACTGGTAGACAAGCAACTAATTTTCCTTACCCCAACTGTAAAAGTTTAGTGACCGTGGCTTTTCAGAATAAAAAACCAGGTCTTGCTGACTACCAGGGAAGACTAGTAATTAACTCTTTTAGTTACATGCACTAAAAGTAACTAATAAACAACAACATATTTCCTCTTAAGTTTTACATATTCTGGAATCAAGTTTATTTTGTGCCAGTGGGATTAGAGTTATTTATTTGACTATCAAGATAATTTTTTTTACTGATGTTAATGAAACAATTATTTTAAATAAGCCATGTTTTTATACCTGCTAATAACTCCTCAGATAATAATGAAGTATATCGGATAATATAAGCCCAGGCCACTTTGGGGTATTTTCTTTTCGAATTTGGAAATGTGACTAGTTCGATAATGTAATAATTGTAGTTAAGCTGTAATTTTAATGACAGCTTTCAGAACATTTAAGTTGCCTTTAAATGATACATTTGCCAAATGAATAAGATAAAACAAAAGTGAAAACTGAATGGGAATTTAATCATGATATATAAATTTCTATTACTTTTGAAATTGCCTTTTTTTTTTGAAATTGCCTTTTAAACATTTGAACAAAAGTCACTTCATTTACAAAAATCAGCTAGTGGGACTACACCAAAATAAAAAGCTTTTTGCCCAGCCAAGCAATCCATCAATAAAACAAAAAGTCAACATAATGGGAGGTGATATTTGCAAATGATATGTCTGATAAGGAGTTAATATCGAAAATATATAAAGAACTTATGCAATGCAACACTAAAAAACAAACAACCTAGTTAAAAAATGGGCAGAGATCCTGAATATACATTTTTCCAAAGGAGACATACAGATGGCCAGTGGACACATTGAAAGATACTCAGCATCACTAATCATGAGAAATGCAAAACAAAACCATAACAAGTATCACCTTACACCTGTCAGAATGGTTACAATTAAAAAGATAAGAAATAACGAGATTGAGAAAAAATAGCACTCATGCACCATTGATGGGAATTGAAATTGTACAGCCACTGTGGAAAACAGTACGGTGTTTACTAAAAAAATTAAAAATAGAAATACCGTATGATCCGCTAGTTTCACTACTAGGTATTCATACAAGGAAAATGAAAGCACTAATATGAAAAGACATATGTACCCCTATATTTATTGCAGCATTATTTACAATAGCCAAGATATGAAGCAACCCAAACGTCCATCCATACATGAAAGAGATAAAGGAGAAATGGTGCACAGACACAGATACATCAGTGGAATATTGCAGAGTCACAAAAAGGATGATATCTTGCCATTTCTGACAATATAGATGGACCTAGACTGTATTATACTAAGTGATATAAGTCACACTGCGAAAGACAAATACATGGCAGGTGACAGGGGATAAAAAAAATTAAAAAAGTCACTTCATTTTAGAAAGAATCTGTAGAACAATGAGTTTGAATGATTTTGCGCAGTGAAATTTGAGAGGATATTGGAGAATGAGGTTATTCGCTGTGTATTGTAGATCTTAGGAAGTGTTTGAGTGACGTGATTAGAATGGAGTCATAGTGTTTGTAGGTTTTTCAACATGCAGATTGTTGAAATACAACGTTCGAGGGTTGCGAAGATTCTTAAATAATTCATGTTAGGTGTCAGAGTGGAGCTTCAGCAGTGTATTCTAGTCTTATTTGGATATAATGTCTGTGAGTGATTCAGTAAATAAGGTTACAAATATTCATCTGTTTTATCACTGGCAACAGCTGAGACTCTCTGGATAGACAGTGGACCACAGAATCCAGAGCTTGGATGTCTGTGCGTACTCACTGACTGTTCTTACTTTACTTCCGTGTTAGATAGCAGTAATTCAGAAACATTTGTGTTAACCAGCTGCAGAAACAGAATTGTGCTTTCGTGTATTAGAATTGGAAAAGCTGGTGCCTGGTTCGCCATAAAAATGACAGGTTACCGGCTTTATTCTTGTTAGAACACTTAGCGCCAAGGAAAGACAGGCAAAATGCTTCTCAACACATCTGTGCCTGAAATACAACTTCTAAAGCCAAGTGTGAATGAACCATACTCTAAAAAGGCAAATTGTTTCCTGAGGTCTAGGAAAAATCCTTTAGTTATCTTGGAAATTGAGGGATAAATTTTCCGAATTATTTTTTTTTCCAAAAATGTAGTCTGAATTATATCCAGGTATACAGGATTGCACTTTTAAGAGAGATATTAAAAAAAAAGTTGAACACATAATCCATTAGTAGTATTTCCGATGTAACAACAGTCTCAGAATCTTTTGCTGCTAAGCTGAGAGAATTCATTTGCCTAAAAGTTAAAAAAGTATTTTACCTGTCAAAATTTCAGTTTGTCCTAGAAATTTTATGTACTTTGGTATTGTGGGTTTCTGTACATAATAGTCCTTTTAAGATCAACAACCGACGGCTTCTTTTTTCAAGGGAATGGTAAAACTGTCTTCACGCAGTTTCTGTATAAGAAATGTAAAATGTTAAAAGGTAGTCTTAAAAATTATTCACCTAGACATAAATTCATTCATTCAACCATTATCTACTAAGCATTGAAATATGTCAGTCCCTAAGGTATTCATTTTGGTGAACAAAGCCGCATAAACAAATGAATAATGTGTCATTGTTTTGGGGAATGTAGTAGATTCATTCTGGAAATTATATAAAGACTATGTTGGTCCCTTTTCGTATCAATATGAAGATAATAGTTTTAGTATCAAACTGTTGAATGTTATGCTATAATGAATGGATTCCAAAGGAGGACCACTTTCTTTGCTGCATGGGGATTTTATTCTAAATATTTACAGTATCCATGTTCATTTATTTAACTGTATATGTTGAGTGCTTACTAGGTACCAGGCATTTTGCTAGGAGTCTGAAATGAAATATGATATTCCTAGGGAGGAGGAAACTATTTTCATCTGAAAAAAAAACTATTACAAATAAAACCTGACTTCAGATATTTCAACTTAGTTTATTGGCCGTTTTTTCCTTCTAAGTCAGCTATGACTTCGTACCATAAATACGAGTTTTAATGCATAAAATGTCTGCAATAAATACAAAAAAATATATCCACTGTTTTTGAAATTTTCTGCATAAACTTTAATAGAAATGAATGTTAGTCATGTGCCAAGTCTAATTTTGATGTAATAATTTTCTGTTTTCAGAGTACTTTAACCTACTAATATTGTATCACCAATTAGCGCCTTACATAATACTTTTTAAAAGACTCAGAGGAAAATGGTGTGTAGGGAATTAGTAAGGATTTGGGGTTAGACACTGGGGAAATTGAATCACAAGATTATATATTCACGCACTTGGATTGTCTATTCAAGCCTTCTGAATTTAAGCACTTAATCAGGCAAAATATTGAGGCATATTACACGTCCCGCTTCCGAACTGAAAGCCTCTTCTGATTATAGGCTAACCTGGCTGCCTACCCTGACATGTTGCAAACAGATGCAGTAAGATGTTGAAACTCTTTTCATCTCATGGGGGAAAGACTGTTTGAAAGTTCTTAATGGTTATTTTTCTAAAAATGGTTCGTTTAAGACCTTAATTGGGGACATGAAATGGCTTCTTCTGTCGTTGAGCCTGGTTCATGCATATTTGCATCATGTACAGAAGGATCCTTTTGTTTTAAACATTACACAATTTTACGAGGCATGGAAATGAGAGGAGAGTCATTCTTTAGAACACTGCATTTGACTGGAGAGCAAAGGGGAAATCCGTGGCCCGCGAGCACAAGACCTGGGGGAGTGAGCACAGGATTCGATTGGTGTGTTAGTTTGCTAAGGGCTGCCATAGCAGAAGACCATGGACTGGGGGTGTAAGTAACAGAGATGCATTTTCTCACCCTTCTGGAGGCTGGAAGTCTAAGACTAAGGTCCATGCAGGCTTGGTGTCCTCTGGGGCCTCTCTGCTCAGCGTGCAGATGGCCGCCTTCTCCCTGTGTCCTCACATGACCTTCCCTTTGAGCTCCTGCATCCTTCCTATCTCTCTGTACATCCAAATTTTCTCTTATAAGGATACAGGTCAGATTTGATTAGGACCCACCCTCCCAGTCTTATTGTAACTTAATCACCACTCTAAAAGCCTTATCGACAAATACAGTCATATTCTAAGCTACTGGGAGTTAGGGTTTCAACATAGAAGTTTTAGGTAGGGGGATATAATTCAGCTCATAACAGCTAGAAAAATGAAGTACTTTGATTTATTCCTCCCTCCCTGCCTCTCTCCCTCCCTCCTTCCTTCCAAGGTGGAAATACTTACCTTTAGCCAAGCAGGAGTCCAGGATGGTCTTGCCACTCTAGCTGAAGGAAGGTGAGAAAGTCCTCAAGATTGTCCTTGTTAGGACGCCTGGGTGACCTAGTGGGTTAAGCATCTGCCTTCGGCTCAGGTCATGGTCCCAGAGTCTTGGGATCGAGGTCCACATCAGGCTCCTTGCTCACCGTGGAGTTTGCTTCTCTCTCTGCCTGCTGTTCCCCCCTGCTGGTGCACATTCTCTCTTTCTCTGACAAATAAATAAAAGTAAAAAAATCTTAAAAAAAAAAAAATAAAGACTTCCTCTGTCCCCAGACTGAACTCTGTGCTTAAGCTTTTATGTTGTGGGTTATGCAGTAGCTGGTGTCTTTTTTGCCTTTGTAGTAGATCTTGTGGTAAAAAGTCCGAGGTTAGTCAGGGACATACAGCCTTAAAATGTCTGAAACTTTGGTCTTTTTACCAACAAGTTTATTGATCTCCTCACTCAGATCTTGAACTCAGCTAGAGAGAGAGGGAGGGAGGAAGAGAGAGGGAAGGAAGAAGGGAGGGAGGGAGAGTGTGTTTGGTGTGGTGTCTATATGCAGGCACATATGTTGGGGGGTGGTTGCATGGAGGGCGGCGATGGTTATGGGGTTATAGGATGAGATTCCCCTAGAATGGTTGGAAGAAGTGCACTCTGGCCAGAAACGCCTGGATCTCAGGGCTTCTCTGAAGAGGATCATCTATAGAGTGGGAGTGGGCAGCTCCTGGAACTGAGGCCTGGAAATTGCTCGTGAGGCCACTATAGCATGACTTGCTACCAGCCCTGTGCCTTCTATTTGGAGTACGTGGGATGTGGGATGAGAGGCCTGGTGAAAGCCTCACTCTCTGGGCAGGGATTCCGCCATGATGTATACGGCCCACTGTCCACTCTGGGACTTCTTAGATAGACGGTTCTTCTTTTCTTTCCAGCTTACCTGTTTCTCTGCTAGCCTCCTAGGCAGCTTGCAAAGAGGAATTTCCGTTTTATGTCCCTTTTATATGCTGCCTCATACAAATACTGCCCTCCATTTCAACTTTTTTTTAAGGCAATAAAGATGATAATCAATGCTTCCAAAATACTCATAAACCAGAAATGGAGTCGTTACAGGGTTCTGTGGCTGGACAGAAGAGTAACCTAGGCAGCGACATTTTCCCTCAAAAATCTCTCCCCTTGAAATCTCTGGTAGCCCTATACCAACTCCTAAGTACATAATTTTTTTTTTTTTTTTGGTTGTTAAGTATTAGCTTACTTATGTTACTCTGTAAAGGTTGCATCATCATTTTACTCTTAGTGAAGGAATTCACAAATCAATGAGCGCAGTGAAAAGAAATCCTGGTTTTTACCGCTGGTTTTGCAAGTAATGGCCTGATGACTGTTAGCAAGTCGCTTTATCTCCCTCTGTCTCAGCATCTCATCTACAAAATGATGAAGATAATATCTGCCAACCTAATTAAGAGTTGTAAGGATCAAGTGAAATAATGTCAAGGAAAGTGCTTTATAAACTGTCAGGCACTATACAAATAGAAATGATGAATGCCGGTAGAGAAATGTGAGATTATATTGGAGGCATTAAAAGCTTATAATAAATGCTTTTGCTTCTTAAAAATCTTGTCTGTTCAGACGAAACCAGAGTGTCTTTTTGATACGTCAGTTCCTCCAACTTCAGTCTGAGCTTGGACTTGAAATGTTCAGAGATTCTTAGAACTTAAATAAGTTTTAGCTGCACTGTGGAAGCATATATTGACAAAGACTGTGGTTAATTTTTTTAACCAATTTATTGGCCATCTTTCACCTTTTTTGAAAGAATAATTGTTCAACTGTGCATAAGTTTTTGGGTAAATATCTTTCCAATGTACTATAAGCTTCCTAAGGGCAGGAATCATATCTCTTTTGTTTCCTGAGTAGTTAGTGGGTTCAGTGCTTCCACAACTCAACAGAAGCTTGTAGAGTAAATGATCAGAGAATGTTTCTTTTATTTATATTAAGGATTTTCATGTCTGATTTTGTAACGTAAAATTAGCTCCTTGATGCTGTGCCCTTCAATTTTTAATCACACTCTTTATTTTGAAAATAAGTTTATATTATGTTCCTGATGATTTAAATATTTTCCTTCAATACTGACATTCTGGGATAGAGCATATTGATATTATAATAACGTTTGCTATAGTTATGAAGTGCTGCCACAATTTAGTTTCACTGGGTGAGTTCATGGAAATATATTTTTAAAATTTTTGTTTTATTTTTAATTGTGGTTAGTATCACAAACCATTAAATTTACCATCTTAAACATTCTTGAGCATACACTTCAGTCCTGTTAGGTGTATTGACATTGTGCAACAGATCTCTAGACCTTTCTATCTTGCAAAACTCAAATTCTATGCTTATTAAACACTGGTTTCCCTTCCTTTCTACATTGTTTCTGTGATTTTTGACTATTTTAGATACCTTATAGACAAATATTTTTAAAAGTCTGCTATTGATACATTAGTGTTTATTTCTACTTTTTTTATGTCTATCAAAGTCACATAGGACATCTGGATCATGTAATGCTAGGTGATGTTTTCATTCTCCTTTATATATGACAAAACCATTAAATTGTATTAATTTTCTTTAATAAGCACCAGAGATTTTATCCTCCTAAGGGTAAACAATAAAATAATGAGAGAGTGAATAAGACCTTTTCTATAATATGTAAAGCTATAGGTGCTTTTCTAAAAACTGCATATTATTAAAGACTCATTTTGATTTGAAAACTCTTTTCTTTTAAAACAATCGTTTTATTTTGTTAGTCACCATGGAGTACATCATTAGTTTTTGATGTTATGTTCCAAGATTCGTTGTTTACATATAACACCCAGTGCTCCATGCAATCGGTGCCCTCCTTAATACCCACCACCAGGCTCACCCATTCCCCACTCCCCTCCCCTCCAAAACCCTGTTTGTTTCCTGAAGTCTATGGTCTCTCATGGTTCATCTTCCCCTCTGATTTCCTCCCCTTCATTTTTCCTTTCCTTCTCCTAATGTCCTCCATGCTATTCCTTGTGTTCCACAAATAAGTGAAACCATATGATAATTGACTCTCTGTTTGACTTATTTCACTCAGCATAATCCCCTCCAGTTCCATCCATGTCAATGCAAATGTTGGGTCTTCATCCTTTCTGATGGCTGAGTAATATCTCATTGTGTATATGGACCACATCTTCTTTATCCTTTCATCTGTTGAAGGGCATTTCAGCTTCTTCCATAGTTTGGCTATTGGGGACATTGCTGCTATGAACATTGGGGTGTGTGTGGCCCTTATTTTCACTACATCTGTATCTTTGGGGTAAATACCCAGTAGTGCAATTGCTGGGTCATAGGGTATCTCTATTTTTAACTTACTGAGGAACCTCCACACTGTTTTCTAAAGTGGTTGCTCCAACTTGCATTCCTGCCAACGGTGTAAGAGGGTTCCCCTTTTTCCTCATCCTCTCCAACATTTATTGTTTCTTGCCTTATCAATTTTTGCCATTCTAACTCATGTAAGGTGGTATCTCAGTGTGGTTTTGATTTGAATTTAACAGACACACAAAAGCTCTTTTCTAAGCTAGTTGAGACCTTGCTTTCACTCTTGCAGGCAGAATGGTCTAGCTAGATCAGTAGTTCTCAAACCTGTTTTGGAATCACCTGCAGACCTTCTTGCAGGTTGCTGGTCTACCCCTGCCTTCCCAAGAGGTGCTAATTCATTAGGTTTGGGGAGAAACCTGGGGATTTTCATTTTTAACAAGTTCCAGTGCGATGCTGAACTGTGGGTTCAGGGATCACACTTTGCGAACTTTTGGTCTGGTGCAGCAGTTTCCAACATAATCTATCAAGGAGTAAAAGGTGGTTTATAGAGACTTGCTCTCTTTGTTTGCAAATGCTATACTCTAATCACCCCCTCATGGTTCATAGTGACTATCAGCATATGAAAGACTCCTTGAGATCCTGCCTTAAGATAGCCTCTTCAACGTCACTTCCAATATTTCCTAAATTTACTTGATCGCAAAAATGGCTTTCATTATCTTTTGAGGGACAGTCCTGTTCTATTGTGCGTAATTTGAAAAGTCCTCTTTGGGATAAAGAATTAGGAAGGTGTAAGGTTTTCAGTGTCATGGCTGAAAGTACAGGGTCGTAAAATTGATGGTGAGGCAGGGGCAATGGTGGCTTCTCTCTCTTCCTTAACTGTAAAATCAATGTGGTGTAATTCCATCTCCTTGTGGGGTGGAATATAAAGGACCTAAAGTACTTGGAGTTTCTTCAGAGAACTTTTCATTCTAGTGTTTGTTTTGAGGTTGGCAACGGAAAAGTTCTATCATGGTGTCTTAAATGGATTGTTTGGTTTTTTAGTTACGATTTATGTAAGTTTCACAACAATAAGCGCACAAATTGGCTAAATATGAAAATATTGTGGCAAACGCCTAGCCAGAAGCAAGCACTGAAGGGTGTGATAATACCTGCTTGAGTCCAGAGTGCAGCAGGTGGCTTCCTTTAGAGAGTAGTTCCAAGTCGTGGTTGAAAGCAGCCATAGGTATCCTGGGGGGGGGGTTCACCTGAATGCATTTTTGCACTCTGTGTCGGAGGTGAGATTTCTGCACATGGTTGTCATCCTCCAGAGCCCCACGTGGAAGGATCAGAACAGAATGTTCTCTCTAGAAAGCTACAAGGAAGTGTCCTACCTCCTGTTCCTGATGCCAAGAACAGGTATACACCTAAGTGAATTCCCAGAGCAAACTTAGCTTTACAGACATGCCTTCTTTGTGTGCGTATGCTTATCTCCTCCTTTCTACAGATTTTTTTCACCCACAGCACTTTTTTTTTTTTTTTAATCAAGGGCCAAATAATGGATTTGGCCAACAGGGCTCTGAGTTTCTACAAAGACATAAAATAAGCAAAATGAAGAAACTTGACACCTAACATTTCATGTGGTTTATCTTCCTTCCCTTTACTTTTTTTTTTTTTTTTTTGGAGTTTTTACGTTGGACATAGATATATTGCTTTTGAATATGACGTCCATGTCTATGGACGTGGTAAACACAAAATAAACATGTACCGACGTGTGGTGTTTTCATATTGTGATGGATGCTTAACATGGCGTGCAGCCCTGTCAGGACTTCAAAACCAGGTGGGCCCTCTGAGGAAATGCGAAGGGTACTTTACAAATGTGGCTGAGCAAATTCTCTAAGGCAGATGTTATTACCTTCAATTCAAAATGTGAGGCTTGGGGCACCTGGGTGGCTCAGCGGGTTAAAGTCTTTGCCTTCGGCTCAGGTCATGATCCCAGGGTCCTTGGATCGAGCCCCTCGGCAGAGAGCCTGCTTCCCCCTCTCCCTCCTTCTGACTCTCTGCTTACTTGTGATCTTTGTCAAATAAATAAAATCGTGAAAAAAAGATGTGAGGCTACCCTGAAATACTGCATATTTGGTCCAAAGTGACGCAGCCTCGAAGGGGGTGAGAACAGTATTTGAACCGAAGACTTGGCCTCCATAATCCACCCCGTGACATGGCCTCTCGCTTTGTGGAAAGGACAGAATACCAAGGCCTAGAATATGCTTATTCATAGACCAGACTGAAGTTTTGAAAGCAGAATAGTGCTTCCCCATAATTGAAAGGGATTATTAGAATGTGTAAGAAATAAGCCAAAATAATTTGTTGTAATACTTCAGTGTTAAATATTAAAGTACTAACTACTGAGGTTCGTTTGTCAAAAAAGCACTTTAAGTGAAAAAAAAACTATAATATGCAGCTAGTTTGAAACCACTGATTTAGAAAAATTTGATACTCAGTACATAGACCACAAAAACGAAACAAAACAAAACACCTTGAGTTGTATTTATTTCTTGACGCCAATGCCGTTAGGATATCCCTAACTTTCATGAGGACTTGCCAAAGGTTTGCCAGAAGTTCATGCTATTAGGAATTGACTGTGTTCATGTGTTCACAATGGGAGTCTAATTTTTCATTTTACTAAGGGCATCTTATAGTTAAAGCCATTTTTAGCCCCTAGTACATTGTTTATACATGAACTTTGAAGTGTTAGCTGATGGTAGAACTAGTGTTTGAAAAATGAGGACTTATCAAATGATAGATTATGTTTCCAACAATGAAATAAGAGCTTATTTCCAAGGTAAATTTCAGATACTTTAAAAGGAAGCAGCCTTAATCTTTCAGAACAAATGATAAGCAATCTGCTAACTCTTGGTGAGTGATGTGATTGATTTTCTAAGTGGTTAGGTCAGTAAATTCATCCACTCTACTATCTCTTGTTCATATAGTTACATAGTTTCAATTCTTTCCTTTGAGAGTATTCCTTGATTACTGTTCTCTTCTACCTACCACAAAAAAGGGGAAGGATCAGATACCAGTTTTGGGGGGCCCCCAAATGGTTTCTCCGTCACCACCCTTCAAGGTGGCTCCTGTTGGCTGGTCCAAATACGCATTGTAATTACTCCAGGAACTGTACTGGGTGATGTCATGGGGGTTCTGCCCTTGTAACCAAAAGAGCAGGTGCGTCTGTGTCCCTAGTCCTAACCTTGTTCTGTCCCATGCCTTCTCACACTGCATGACTTGTGTTCTATGCCCTCCCTCAGATTTCTACTTCTGTTTGAAAGTGCAACCAGACAATGGTTTTCATCTGGTGATTCTTCATGTGGCCTCGAACGGGTAACCACGGTGTGGGCTTTAAAGAGTCTGTGGTTTCTCATGGTCAGTGCCTGGGATGGAAAGGTGGGAAGATGAGGAATTTAGGGCCCATATAGTCTCTCATTTTGTTTTAAAGATTTTATTTATTTTACAGAGACAGCGAGAGAGAGAGAGAGAGAGAGAGCGCGCGCGAGAGCCAACGTGCACATGGGGGGAGGGGCCGGGGGCGGAGGGAGAGAGAGACTCTTAAGCAGACTCTGTGCTAAGCACAGAGCCAGAATTGGAACTCAATCCCAGGACCCTGAGATCATGGCGTGAACAGAAACCAAGAGTCAGATGCTTAACTGACTGGGGCACTCAGGTGTCCTTAGGCTCTCATTTTTATACTTTTATGTGTTACTAATGTAGCCACCTGAGTGAGATAGAATTAATAATGTGATAGCGTTTACTACAAAGTTGTTTTTGGCATTGAGCCTTTACTAGGAACTTTTAATAGAAAGTGAACATTTACTATGTTATTTAGTGGCTTCAATGGACAATAAAACGAAAAAACATTTTTATATTGGTTTTCATAGGACAGCCCTAATTCTGAATTTTCTTTGAGGAAGTTATTGAAAGAAACAAAAATACTCAGAATAGAGCCATCCCTTTCCCATGAGCTGAGGAGACAAACCCATGAACTTTTTACAAAAATAGTCCTCTGCATGAGGAAGAGTTCTTAACTCAAGGTAATCTGTCGGCATCATTTGGAGAAATCTTTCAAACTAAACATACTCATCTTCCATTTCCAGATTCTGATATCCTTCTGTGATTGTCAAAATATGTGGAGAAGAGAGCCAGTATGTGTTGTGTGAAAAACCCTCTGGTGGTTCTGTTCTCTCCCCCTCCTCATCTCAGCTGACCTAACCAATCCATTTGAGTGAAAAAAGAGTTTCCCATCAGTTTTCTCTCAGGACTCTCTTCTTGAATGTAAGGGGAACAGACCAACTAGGGAGATTAATTTTGGCTAAACAGAAGGAATATTTTAAATTATTTTTTATTTTATATTTTAAGGGGGGAGAGAGAGAGAGAAAACACTCCTAGTGTGGAGCCTGACATGGGGCTCGATCTCACAACCCTGAGATCATGACCTGAGCTGAAATCAAGAGTCAGATGCTTCACCAACTGAGCCACCCAGGCACCGTAGGAATAGTTTTTATTTTGAAGTTACAACATAGTTTAAAGAGTTATTTACCCAGTTAGAAAACTCTCTTGCTACCAGCTCCATTTCTCCTTCCGTGGAGATAATCACTTTAAATTTTTTTAGATAATTTTTTTGGGTACTTAACTTTTAAATTTTAGACATTTTGAATTGATTGCCTACTATGGTGGAGAAGGATTTAGTACTATGTATGTTTTCCAATCTTATTTATCACTAATCAGCTCCAAACTAGGAATAATTTTATTTTATTTTATTGCTTGATAGAAAAATACTAGACAGAGGGGAAGATGAGATTTTGAGGTTGAAGGAGACCAAATATTAGGAAAGATCATACTGGATGGCACCAATTTTCTCTAGAAAATAAAGAATGGATTAATCTCCCAGAATTGAGTTGCTCTCAGCTACTATCGGTAATTGTAAATAATTAGAAAGTTAGGTAAGTCTGAGCTTTGATGTGGACCGATGGAGAATGATCAGCTGATATGAACTGTTATGAGAAGTGGTCTCCACCCACTACACTGGGTTTGTGGAGAATGGTGGAATTTTAAATTTCATTATTTGCAAAGAACAAAAGAAAACAGTAAAAAGCTGGAAAGGAGAGGTAGACAGCCCTAGTTGAATATGAGAAATGACATGTGTGGTCTTTGTTCAGTTACTTGTGCTAATGAAATAGAGGTCTATATGGTGGGTGAGTAGAAACTGCAGGTAATACAAACTTTAAAACGTTAAAACCTTTACATATGCCTTTATTTATGTGGATAAATATGGATGTTGTTATTCACTTCCTGATATTTTTCTTTGATTTGGTGAATATTTAACAATATTCCTAAAACCCAGAAACAAATCGGAGGAAGTACATAGCTCAGCAAATAGGTTGCAGAAAGCCTACCCACAATTGCAGATTCCTTTTGAAGTAGCCACAAAGTAGCTAATCTAAGAAATGGATGATCAGTCATTGACAACTGTACCCTAGTATTCCTATTCTCTGAGGGCAACACTGTTTTGCATCGAATGTTGTTAGTTTTCTAGCTTTGTTTGTACATTTGTAATAATGAAGTCGAGCTTCTTGCAGATGGTAAATTAAAACTTATAGTTTCACGCTTTTTTTAAGCAACTGAGTCTGATTTTATGTTTAAAAGGGTGTACTTGTGCAGCAGAAGAAAATAGCAGGGCCACTGAGTTGAAGTCCCAGAAGTGAGTCCCTCAGGGCATAGCTGCAGTGCAGTTAGCAGTAATTTTAATTGGACACCCAAACTAAGCCAACCTCAAATCATGTGTATGTCTTACAAATAGGGTTTATTATGTCTTTTAAGTCCTTTTAGAGGCTTATGAAGATTTATACCCGTAGTTAGCTGCTTTGTCTGAGCTACAGAGAATATTTAATAGTTTTTATCAGGATTAATGAGCAGCAATGTCTCAACAAATGAAATTCTTTAGTATGTACATTTTAGTCATTTGACATTCTCTTTCTTCACTTGCATTCATGTTAGTAATAGGAGACACTTTTTGATATGTGCCCTCATAGTTCATGTATTTTTCAGATTTCCGTGAAACCATTGTATAATGCATTTGTGTAATTAACACTTTTCTAACCTCAAATTTGTCCAAGAATCATCTAGTAAATACATCAATCTTAGAACTAGTGTAACATACAACATTATAAAGATATTTACTCCATTTCAGTCAAGGAATACTGAGCACCTACTACGTGCCAATTGCTGGACATAAAATACTGAACAAATCTGCGCCCCGAGGAGTTTATGGATTAGAGAAATAAAATAAAAATGAAATTAATGAACGAGCCTAAATTGCAACAGCGTTGCCCCAGAGAAGCAGAAGATAGTGTGGGGGGGGCGGTTCTTCATCAGGGGGTATTATGGTTTGGAAAGTGAGGAGAGGCCTCAGGGAGTAATGTCTGAGCTGAGCTGAAGGTTCAGGTACAATTTGACTAAGTAAAGATGGGGGAGGAGAGAACTTTCCAGTCACAGGGAACAGCTTGCAGAAGTTCTGAGTCAAAGTGAGTAGTGGCCTCTTTAAGGAAACGAATGGAAGCCATGGGGATTGGAGCACCAAGAGGGTCACAGTGAGAGTCAAGGCCATTTAGCTCTGGTGAGCTGTGTGAAAGATTTTGGACTTTATCCTTGGAGTAAGATGTGTTTATTGTAAGGAAATTTGACACTATTGCAATCTACAGAGAGGAAAATTAAGATCACTGATGATTCTATTAATCCATAGCCTCTTCATTTTAATTTTTTGATCTTTTTTAAATTGAACTTTTATTTATCAATGATACCTCGGTTAATGATATCATTTAAAATGCTGCTTAAAAACTTAGCAAAGCTCATGATGGATCTTTCGAGGTCACGTCAAAAACTGTGAAAATTACTGGGGACAAAATTGTTGCCCTTAAGGACATTTTTTTTTTTTAATTGTTGAAGGATAGACATTCCTTCTTATTTAGTGATCGTCAGTATAATTCAGTCTACCTAAATTCAACCTGTATGAGAAATATAGATGAATATGTTTCGGAGACAACAGGTGTATTTTGAAAGTACCAGAAGTCGGCAGCCTGGGAAGAGAAACGTGTGCATGGAAGACAGACTAGGGAGGTGTTTCCAGAATTCTGCCATGCCTGCAGTTAGATATGACCCTAAAGAGAAGGAACGAAGGGCTTTGTGGAATCTGTGATTTCACAGAGAGGCAGTCCCAACATAATCTGAGGAAGAATAAAACCCAGAGTGTATTGAGACCTCGAAGCCCTGTTTTTCAGAGGCTCTTCATGACTCACGGCATCTCGTGCAAATAATTGCCCCCCCCCTAAATTAGAGAAGGCTGTATCCATCCATGATTTAAATCCCCTATATAGTGTGTGTGTCTTGGTAATTCTTATACTATTAAACTTTTTTTTTTTTTTTTTTTTTTTTGCATTCTGTGCCGCATATTAGAGTGGTCCAACTGTTGACCCACTGTAGGGAAGGAACATGGATAAGCTCAGGAATTCTTACACCCTGAGGGAATAGTGTAAGGAGAAGGCTTTCCTCCTTCGCCTTCTGCACACTTGGGTAGTAGCGCCGAAAGCCAGATTTCTCTTTCCTCCTTCCTTCCCACCCTTCTCTCTTTCTTCTTTCCCTCCTTCCTTTCTGATGCTGCTAGTGTTTAGTGTTATACTCACTTGATTTCCTAATGAGAGATCAAGTCATGACTTGGTAATAATGCATAGATAATTAAAAGTCATCCTGAGAACGTAAGAGAAATCCTTAAGGCTGGGACACCTGGCGGGCTCAGTCTGTTAAGCATCTGCCTTCAGCTCAGGTCCTGATCCCGGGGTCCTAGGATCCAACTCTTTGCTCAGCCAAAGCCTGCTTCTCTTTCTGCCTGCTGCTCCCTCTGCTTGTGCTAGCGCTCTTGCTCTCTGACAAATAAATAAAAGCTTGAAAAAAAAAAAAGGAAATCCTTAAGGCTATTTTGGCCCAAAGTGAGCCAATGACAGAGAAGGCAAAGGCAGAGCTGGTTCCTGGTGAGGCTGACCCTCCCACGAAGCTTCCTCCCACCTAGTGGTTGGGCGCAACTCTCCCAGCTCTGCTTATTTTTAACAAAGCCAGTGTGTGGGGCGAACGCTTGTGATTCATCTGTTACTGAGCCTGCCTTCTTTTCATCTTGAAGGACATTATCATCACTTCAACGTATTCAAAAGATATGGGAGAGATGTGGAATTGAGTAATAATTAGGAATGTGGCACATGTTGCATTTATAAAACATATCGAACTATCTTTCAAATATTAGGAGGTGTAATCAAGCCTGCAACACATTTTGCTAATGATATTTCCTGTAACTCTTACCCACATGTATTGCAAGGGAAATGATATCCATATGTTCCATTCATTTGCACGGTTCATTAAAGGGCACATTTGAAGGACTATTTGTAATCCTTTAAAAAGTTTCTTCTTCCTGAAAAATAATTTAATTTTAAGGAAAAAGGGTTTTCTTTAGTTTTCTTACAATTTGAATTTTATACAAATGCTCCTGTGGGAAAAACAATCTGTGATGACAAATGAATGTCATCATCAAGATTTGCTCTTAAGCAATCTCTTGATTTTATTGCATTTTATTGAACTGTCATTAAGTTTCATCAATTTCGATTTTACGTAAAATTTACAAAAATGCCCCTCTTCATAAACTGTATGTGCAAATTAGAGGAAGCTGTTTGCTTTCTGAGGTTTTCATATTGCAATACTCTGAAACTACAAAGTAGGACTTCTAAATTTGAAATAATTACAAAGGATAATTAGCAGAAACATATCCAAAATAAGACAGTCACTACCATTTGGGCTTGATCATACCAAAAAATGTCGAACAGGAAAAACACTTTGGAAATCTGTGTGCTTTCTCTTAATTTCAAATGTGGATATTTTTAAGCCTGAAGTAATGTGATCAAATAAAGTATCAGCAGTTTTCTGTATCAACTGTAATTTAACACATCTGTCCAGAAGAGTAGTGAATAATGAATTACACTAATCAATCCAGATAAAAGAGATTTAATTAACATTAACATCGCCTCTAAATCTTTAAAAACTTTCTTTTCTGTTTTGTTAATCAGTGGTTCTAATCTAGGGATTCTGTGAAGATGATGAAAGAACATTTTTAAGATAGATTTATTAAAAGCATTTGAGATATTTCATTTGTGGATGACATGAGATATTTCTCTGATTTTCCTAAAAAGGTGCTTTATAAAGTTAAAAAAGGCTGGGCAGTATTAACACTATAGTATTGCATTTACTTTAAAACTACTCTTTAATGAAAATATCTGGGTATCACACAGTTGTTTTTCGTGGAAGAAAGATGCTTGGCTCAATTTTAATCAGTATGTCCATGAGAATTTGACAGTGTCTGTGGGACCAGTGCTTGGTCTCCAGTTTTCAGTAGAGCAGTTTGCAGGCGTGGAAGATCGGCCCCAAATACTCAGCCTCCCAAGGCGATCGTTGTTGCTGCAGGTGATTTCCACAAAGCGGTTCAGCCATCTGATGAGCAGATGTGAATCCTCCCATAACCCTGTGTAAGGCCGTCCGCGACCTCAGGCCAGCTTCACTCATTGAATAAGCACCAGAGGAGTTATGATGAGGACACTGAGGTGAGAACCCGAACGGGGC
The DNA here is from genome assembly GCA_028533885.1 of Nasua narica. Lineage (NCBI taxonomy): Eukaryota > Metazoa > Chordata > Mammalia > Carnivora > Procyonidae > Nasua > Nasua narica. The sequence goes on along the minus strand of CM052810.1, from coordinate 14,405,835 downwards.
CTTTTGACTATTTAGAATTCCTCCTTTGAGGCCAAAATGGGAAACAAAGAGGAGACCAAGGTCAAGAGTGATCATCTCCATAGATTGCGATGTTATGATATCGACTTTGCTAATTGGATTCTTAGTACCATGTTGAAACCCTAGTGTAGCGAGTACCACTGGCTTTATTGATGCTTCAGGGCACGGTGTCTTTAATGCAGAACAGCAGAGATGAAGAATGAACCCCACTCTGGGTGTCAGAATGCCTGGGCCCTCCTCCCTCCTCAGGCATTCCGTGTGCCTTAGATTCGGTATTCTCAGTTGTGAAATGCAGACGTAATACCTGCCTTGAGATTCAAACACTGTTTCAAGGTATGAGAATATACTGAAAGCTACTATGAAAATAATAAGAATGATGTCATTAAACTGACGACTTAAAATAATCTGTACACTGAGGGGGCAACTGAAGGGTGAAACAGGTATGTTTAAAAGTACTATTGGGTCTGAAAAAAAAAAATTCCAAAATAAAGTTAAATTCATTAAAAAAAAAAATACTATCAGGAAAGGCAATGATCCCTCTCCCCCCTTTTTAAAAATAAAAATGCTGTGCCAAACAATCTATGTGTAGCACGTACGTATTGGTATGCCCTGAATTACTAACATAACTGTATCCATATCCTCATATCCACTTATAAACAAAGATCTATGTGTATGGTATGGAAGAATGTATTCTGTGTTGATAAAATTCAGCTCTTCAATTTAGATGATCAAATCCTACAAATGGAGTCCAGGCAGATTGTATTTGGTATTTTTGAGCCATTTCAAATTTATGTGAATTCCAACCTATCTAAAAGGATTTGTTTATGTGTACATCTTCCATTGCTTTCAGGATCAAAAGGTGAGCAGCACAGTCTGAAAATAAATATTGAAGTTTCTTTTACGTTTTCTGAATCCATTGCTCCTGTTGGCTATGGAAGGCTGTTATTTCATGGGAAAAATCGCCCCTCATTTGGAAGATATTGTTTTGTGTCACTTGGCCTCACAAAGTAAAGAGACATTTTCTATTAGTGGTATCATCCCTTGAACATGTACTTAGCAAGAAACTGAATATGGTAGAAATTCTTTAGTTGGAACATGGGATTGCTCATTTTTGTTTCATAGTGTTTGGTCTGGGCTCTAAATGAAGCAGGGAAGTTAATGTAACGAGACTCTTGGTAATCATGCAGAACGATTTGCTGACTTGATAAGGTCCAGGTGCTAATTTGTCAAGTCATTTAAATGCTCACCCCAATAAAGAGAGTTTCTATGCGACTTATTTTAAACCGTGAAAACAAAAATGCAGGCAATGGCTGCTGGCTTGGCATCAAATAAAAATAACACAAATGAACAAGGGAATAGGGAAATGACTGTGTACCCTGAGCTCATACATTAAGAACTATTTGCATGATCTTTTCAGGGTTTCAGTAATAATATACGCTATGCAACCATTAACCAGTATATTCCTATTTTTCTTTTTAACAACGAGGGGAGAAAGGAGACAATAAAAATGAGTAAATAGATTCATTTTATAGTAATCAAACAGTTTGATTGAAATCTCAGTGATATTATCTCTGTAGTTACTCAAGAAATTGTATAGGAATAATGATCTTTGATGTGTCTGATTTCCAAGCATCACAGATTGGTGGAACCCTCTTCCCCTCCCCATCACTGGAAGTATCATCACCCAGTCTGACTAAATGCATTTCACACCAGATTTCTGTGCATAGACAGACTACCCACTGCTGTGAAAATTTGTATAACTTTGGTGAGTCATTTGTTCCAACCTTTGACAGAAATAAAACTTCTGGGAACCACACTGATCTCATAACTTTATCCCCATACAGGATATGGTCTTAGCTTTATAACTTAGCTATGAAGAATCAGCTTACTTAGGTAAATAAAATGTCTTTAAGAAAATATGTGAAAGCTTGCATAAAAGTCTTTATTTTTAAAAAGTGTACTTAGTATTATGGTCAGAGACTAATTAATGTCTCACTATGGTAATTTTAGAATTCTTTGTGCATATATTTTGTTACCTAAAATACTAATTGTGGCTGACCACTTGGGTAAAGAAGCCAATCAAAGCATTGTCCGTTGAGAAAATCAACTGGGAATCGCTATTTAAAATTAGACACATGCTGGGGGATATGAATGCTGACATAGTATTGTGTTGATTTATTGAAGCCCGTTAGGTCAACATTTTGGAACACAGATTTGTAAACTCTTACCGTCAAGAGGTTGGTGATTTCTGACCGGTCCATTTCTTCGTTGCTAGAAATGTTTTGTTTGCCTTGGAAATCTGACCTGGGAGGTTATTTGTGCCTTACTTCTGGCAATATGAGCCGAGTGAGATCCCATCAACTGTTCCTAAAGACTGCTAGTGTCTCTTGATCTCAACCTTGCTTTCTATATTTAACTATGATTAGATCATGGCTGTTTTGTCTGGCTTTAGCCCTAGAACCATATGTACTCTTACTCAATGGGTTTCTGAACAAAATGTGATAAGCCAAAACTGGGGACTTCACAATTTTTCATCTACAGTTCAACCCTTTTGCTATATACTTTTGATTCTTAGAACCTTACAACAATTTACTTTATTATTATAGTGTAAGTGTCTTTTTTTTCTCCAGCCAGTAGTCTTTATCATTAGGAAACAGCAAGTTATACTACCCACTGCCGAACATTTAAATCCCACTTGCATTTTATCAGGTCTGTCCACCTGCCATTTCATCTTTGGAATATTAATCCCTATAGCAATAAATATTAAGGATGAACTAATTTTCCATGACTGGCCAGTCAAGTTAACATGAGTATGAACAAGCACTTCAGCATATGCTGGAGACGAACAACATCCTGTGGGGTAGTATTTCCCACCCAGAGATATTTCATCTTGAAAAGACATCATTTGTTTCAGTTTATCTCTTACCCAACATATGTTAGTTCCAAAAGCATCGATAATGGAAACAAAAGACAATTGTAAAAATGTTCCATGTACTACAAAAATTTAAAAGTTAAAATGCTGCAAATACTAAATATTGTAGTATACTTTTGTCAGTTCAGTTTTGGAATTCTAATTCTTCACTGATGATTGAGAATATTGCATGGTGATCGGGAAACTGCAAACCAATTTCACCATCGATAAGGCATTTTGTTGCAAGGTTGCCAAGAGCTAACAAAAAGCTTTATTATATTTGAGAATGTTGTTGTTTGTTTGTTTTGTGAGAAGGATGAAAATTGAGGTTCGCATACCATTAACGTGCAGAAAATTATGTGATACCTTCAAGCAGATGTATAACTTCTACCTCATGTGAATACTTCTAGAAAGATGGATAATTTCATGCCCTACTGAAGTGGCAACTCATCTTCTATGGAAAGACTTATCCAGAGAAAGATTCTTTTTGAGAGTTGAGGGAAATTCCAGCATTTTAAGAAAAGGAGTAGCTTTTTTTTTTTTTTTTTTTTTTGGTTGGTGGGTCCCCATGGTGGGCCTCACAACCCTGAGATCAAGACCTGAGCTGAGATCAAGAGTCAGATGCTTAACTGACTGAGCCACCCAGGGACCCCAGAAAAAGCATTTTTAAAAGAGATGAAAAGATGTAGCTCAGTAATATCTCAGAGTATGTAAAACAATCCCAACAATGAATTTTTTACAATAATATTATGTTCTCATAAATATGCTCATAAATATTCAAAGAATGTATTTCCAAGACATGATAGGTGTTGCCTGTGTCTATACTTATGTCAAGCAGAATAAATATATATGGAATAAATCATTAGTAATTTATACAGAGTGTCTTGATGTGTCTGTGATGGAAGTGAATCCCTCCCTTGCTTTTTGCAGTTAATTTGCCCTAAATGATTAAAATGCACAGTTACTTTAAATGTGTAATTACCATGATTCTTTCCATTTAGTGAAATACTTAGATGATGTTTCTACCCATATTTATCCAGTGTTCAAATATACAGTATTTAAAATTTTTTTAGAAATTTCTGTAATTTACCATGCACCAGAAGATGTTCTAGCAAATAATGTGTTAATAAAGGTTTATTCCTTCCTTGACTAACATGGCTGGCTAAAGACACCTGGTCCTTGGCCTCTGTGTTTAGTTATCGTCCCCGTAGAAGTTCTTGTTTTGAGTAGCTATGGTGTCACAGTGTTAGAAAACACTTAGAAATAAGAAACAATAAAAGGTTAGATCTTCTTACCTAACTTGGGAAAAATAACTATAGTATTTGGGAAAACTTTGGCAGTTCTGTTAAATCAGAATCCAGAGAAAAATCTATATGAGATTTTTTTTCCCCAGAAATTAACATCAATCTTTCTGAGTTAGAACTGTTAACTTGAAGCATCACTGTATTTATAAGGGTTGTTCAGTAACTCTTTGAAAGGTTGTTCAGACCCTGATGAGTTGAGTTGCTGAGTTTGAGTAGAATTGAACTTGGTATTGTTGAAAGTGATCTAAGATTACTTGAGTAATGAACATTTTCTAGTATTCATTTTTCTAGTAGCTAACCTTTCCAGTCACATTCTACCCAACACCCTGCGTCCCACACACAGTGGTTTATATAATAGGGGGGCCATGAGACTGATTAAACCAGACGATGCACGCTCAACAGCACACCCTTATTACCCCTCATTTGCTTTCCTTTTTTGTCCCTGTCTCTTCTAATGAGTTACATATGTAATTAGTACACATAGTTCTGGTAATGTATTCAGTCATGGCTTAGGAAGTGAGGTTTTCAGCTCCATTTCCCTCTGGACATCTGACCTAGGAGCACAGAGGAGACAAAAAAGATTGTAACCTTTTTAGAGAGTTTCGTTTGACCCTTGGCACTCTATTCTTACTTCAATTACCATCCACTGTAATGATCCGTTTTATGTCTGGCTTAACTCTAAACCTTGAGTTCCTTGAGAGTAAGAACTTTTGTCATACTCCTGTTTTATGTATTCTGAGCCCCTAATTAAGGATCTAAGTGTGTGCTCAATAAATGGGTATTTGCTAGGAAAATTAAAAAAAAAAGAAATGATGAATCGTTTTCTTTTAATCAGTCACATTTTCCACAGCTATTATTTTTAATTGAGGTTCAATTTATCTATAGCAAAATTCTTGAATATCATATAACTGGTTTGATGAGCTTTGACGGATGTGAACATTTGTGTCATTTACCCAGGCATTCGATAAGTGAAGAAGAAAATTTCTATTCCAAATACATACTCAGGTATTTGGTTATTTGACATATGAAACTCTTGGGTAGAATCAATTATTATTTCATATTATTACTTTATAATGACTCCAAATTCTCTGACTCCTTTCTGAACTACCCCCTACTAGAAATAAAACCTCCCTCCCCCTCAGGAAAAAGTTGATTTGGTGTGTATAAGGTAGTTTGTGCTTTTCCTTCTCATATTATGCCACCATATTCCGTGCGTGGCACCTGGCGCATGAGTGCCAGGAGACGTGCCCACCCTCAGGTGGCCTCGAGTCTCGAGTCTCGTGGGGAGTTGAGACAGAGGTGTGAAAGCCTCCTGTCAGGGTTCTGCATTTTGTCCTTTACACTCTCCAGGAGCTCTCATCTCATGTAATTTATGGATAGTCACCAAGTCTCTGTTTTAGGCTCAGACCCCTCTTGATGCTTTAGTCTTCTGTATCTGACCACCTACTGACTATTCCACTTGGGTATATCTTAATCACCGTAAACATAGCCTGAGAACTCATTATTCTCCATTTCCTCTCAACTTGTTTCCCTGCAAAGCCCCTGACACCCCTGGTAATAAATGGCTTCTAGTTCCTTTTCTGTTTTAGTTAATCGCATTGCCTTTTACCGAGTTGTCTAAATTAGAAACTTGGGAATCCTATTTGACTTCTCCCTCATTTTCTACACATAATTGATGAGGTAGGCTAGTAAATACTACCTTTCTAATTCCTCTAAAACCCATCGTTTACCTTCTAATGCCATGGTCACTGTCTTTGTTGAAGTCTTCACCTTCTCCCCTTTGGATTATGGCACCAGGCTTATAAGGAGTCTTCCTGCCTTAATTTATCTTCTGTTAATGTAGAGTCCTACATAGTTGCCCGTGATCTCTTGTCATCATCTATGCCTTGACTGTATTTAACTTGTAGTTCCTCACCCAGGCCTTTTTCTTTCTTCCCTCTGTTCATTATACATGGTCTCTTTCCGCTTGGGACCCTACAGATTGGACATGACAAGAGGCTTCCATAGCTATACATCTCTTAAGGGACTGCCTTTCCCATAGTCCCCCCTGAAGTGGGTGGCACAGCTCTGCTTTTCATAGCCCCAACCCCTTCTCCTCTATCTCCAGGAACAACTAATTGGACAAAGTGTGGCATTTGAACCCTGAGGAGCCAGTATAGAGGCATGAAATGATGAACTGGGCCAATCAGCTTCCTTATATCTTAAAACTTTTAACTGAGAGATCCTGTCCTGAAAGAACCATGTCTTAGGGTGCATCGAGACCAAATGAATACCTTAGTACTGGTACCATATTGGTACCAATACCATATATGAGGTAGAATTGGATCCTTCCCAAGTCCTGGCAAGCCAAGGTTACAAGGAGGTACAAACATGAAGGAGAAGTTGTAAGGTAGACAAAAGGTAGGCAGAATAGAGGGTCAAAAATCTAGTTGTCAGTGAGGAGAAACACTTGGAGACATTTGAACAGAAGCTGACTCATGTGTGTGTCAGAGTGTAAGGCTCCTGTGACATAATTTCATTGTGCTATTTACTTTCCTTATGGTTCAGTTATTGTGTTTTTTGTTTGTTTCTTTATTTTTGGGTTCCTTGGTATGAGTGTCTTTACTTCACCTCCCTATCTTAAAATTATTTCAATGGGACTGTTTTTTACAGCTATATGATCCTAAGTAAAATGATTTCCCCTATCCTACTTCCTTGACCTCCGCTAAAATGGTATTTCCTCCAGGAATTCCTTATTGTACCACAAAATATGGATTTGGTTGCACCAACTGTTTGCTATCATAGCACTTTATCTTTACCTATTAAGTTATAATAAGTTAAAATTTAGTTTTTATGGTCTTCTGTTCAGTTAGGTCACAACTTGAGACAAGGGAGTCTATCACTGAAATGAATTGTATAAATGAAGTAATTATATAAAACATAAGAGGGGTGGTGGTGGATGGAGCCTTTAAAGTAGTGAAAGTTGAGCTAAGTCTTGCCAAGGGCAGTCTCTGTATCTTACAATAATATGGCTGCCACTACTTTTGGCTTGACAAAATAAAAAGTATTAAATGCTGGAGGCACCTGACCTAACCCTCCCTTTTAAAAAATAAAGCATTTGGAGATAAGAGAAAGAGGTAAAGTGACTTTCCAGAGGGAACACATCTCAATAGATAGTAAGGTTGCCAGACCAAAAATCAAAGTCTCTTCCCATAATGCTGACATGGGCACTCATCAGAAAGGACAAACCTGCACACAGAATGATCTCATATTCGAGTAAAAGAACTTTCGAGAAACAAACAGCAGTGACAGCCTTTCCCCATCCCCCAGACCTTACGTATGCCCAGAGGTATTATAAATATTTTAAGTAATAAATTCCAGTAAGAACTCAGTCCCTTGGCCTAGCATTTAGGGATTTCCGGATTGTGCTTCAGGTGACCTTCCCAGTCGTTTCTCCTAGATCTGCGCACGTGCTAGAGGACTCCTTGGCCCACTCTCAGGCACGTGTCTAGTGATTTGGCTTCCCTTCCTTTTTATCATCAACTTCCTATTGCCTGGCGCAGACTTCCTCTGTCTCTGGGAGTCTGGATGAGGAGTCTGTCAAGAACTTCCTCTGATTCTTTTAAATATTTATAATCATCTCCTTGGCACCAAAATCACTCTTTTCTTGTAGGTTTGTTTTCCACTAATGGGAATTAGTTACCCGATGCGTCCTATTAGAGTGACCTCTTACACTTCTGTTATTTCATCTATGAGATTGTGCACTCATGGTGGGAGATATTGCATCCAACCATTTCGATTACTGTGTCTGAATCTGAGTAAATATTTATTGAATAAATGATCTCATAGGATCGTTCATTTCCTTCAACATCTTGCTTAGACCCCTCTCCATAAAAGTCAGGGGCTCCCTAATCATGAACACTTCCCTTTTATATCAGAAATATCTTTGAGTATTTACCACTTAGAGAAATATCTGAAGAGGAGAATTAAATGATTGTGACTTTTGACAGAATGATGAAAAATAATTTTAACTACAAAATTAAATCAATAAAACCCGTTTCAGTACAAGCTGCTGTTTTTTTTTTATGTTTGTGGGTAATGCAGAGCGATGTGAGATATAAACTCAATCCTCATAGAGGCTTAGTGCTTAGTGGAGGAACTGATAGAAATAAAGTCAGAGAACATGAACATTTGGAAGGAACAGTGATCACAAAAATGACTTCCGTGAGTTCTATATGAATTTTGTTGAATGTGTGAGCTCTTTTGGTCCTTGTGTCATTGTGGTTAAGAATTGGGCTCTGGTGCCAGCAGTCAAGGTTAGAATCCCAGAACTGCCACTCCCATCTGCCTGGCTTGATTATTCTATTAAGATGGGAAAACGGGTGAAGCCCTGAGCCCAGAGCCTGGTACAGAATGGGCACTCGCTACCCTTTCTCAGCTATTAATTTTAGATTGCAAATCCATGCAGCTATTTTAAGGGTATGATATGCCAATGTCACTTGTAGAAAATTCAGAAAACTTACCTTCATTTCTGGCGCAATTACTTTTTTTAAAGTTATAAATTCTGTGTGATTAGTAGTATCAACGAGAAAGAGATCAAGTACTGTTCTTCAGGGTCTAAATTAATCATATGAGTCGTTATTCTCTAAGCAGATATTGCGTCATACATGTCCAATAGCCTCTTAAAGTATTCAAAATTAATAAAGCAGTGAAGACATTAATCAGGGATGGTATCTAGCTGATTTGCATAAACTAATTAACGTCAACAGTTACACCAAGCCGCTGCATGGCAGCACCTGGGAAAACCGTCACTCCCAGTGAAATAAGGTAGTGAGTTTGCAGAGTGGAGACGGATTCTATCTCCAAATCCACACCAAGGTCACCATTTACATAAGACGAGGGCCAACAGGGAGCCAAATCACCAGAATGCATAGCTCTAGAGAAGGGGCACATCCAGGAAAATGTGGTGAGTGCAATGCCAGTTAGTGCCAGTCTTGATGACTTTTTTGACTGTTTGTGTTTGGTGATGCACTGAGATTCTGATTTAGCACTGTATTTCTGAAAATAAGTATTGATAGTTAGTTATTTATTTAGTTTATTTATTTAGTCCTGTTTTATTCTTTGTAAATTCAGCAAGTTCTTTTTCTGAATGGAGGTATAAAAATAGGAGTGAGGGCAGTAGGGGAGAGAATATAGAGACCAATTCTTATCGGTAAATTTATATCTAATTGAACCTTTATCCATATAAAGACTAATTCTGTTCAATCGGCAGATATTACCTTAACCTCAGCTTTTCTAAGTCATTCATTTCTTCGCTCAACAGACGTTATGGGGAGCCTGGTAGCTTACCGTTACTGTCTTTGGTAGTGGGAATGCAAAGCTGAGGATATCTGATGTTGAAGTTTCCAGAGTCTGAAACTTGGTGCTTTATGCAAACACTTAATTAGACTGTTTATGCCCTAAAATGGTGACACATGGAAATGTACTAATGATACTTGCTGAAGGGATCTTGAGGAGGTTTCACAGAGAAAGCTTAGTTTAGAATGACTGGTATATATATGCTAGACTAACAGAGGCTAGAAGAAAGAATTCTGGAATGGGAATACCATGTAAGTTACTCTTCATAGTTGCTAGAGTTACTATCTTTATCATTTGCTATGCTGAGCTTGGTGTCCTTGTTGATATTAATTTATGCAGCTTGCATTGGTGCGGGGTGAAGAAGGGCAAGAGGAAATATGGAAGGGAGGATATTGTTTCTTTCATAGCTTTGAATAAGATGTGTCCCCTGGCAGGTGTTTGAACATGGACTCATTTAACTTGTTCCTATTAACTTCAGGGGCCATGTGCCTCTTTAGAGCTTGTGGATAACTGGGGGAGTGTTTTAATTACAGTCTCTCCTTCCTAGCACAAATGCAGCCTTAGGGAAAGAAAGATCCTGAGACATGATGGCCAGTGGATATCCTTTGTTGACCAGTTGGTATATGGTTCCTTTAGCCAGACCCAACACTCACTAGGACTTCTGTCATGTCTATAAATGGCAGACTTTCTTGGAGCATCACATTAATATTAGCCCTGGCAGACTGTTCATTTAGCAAAGTGACCAGAAATTTCTAGGGTAAGGAATAAGATTATATTAGCAATTTCAACAATCTTGCAAAGCTTTCTCTTATGAACTTAGTTTAGTCATGTAAAAATTAAATATAATTTATTCAAACTTTGGGAAAAGAGATCAAAATTAGGTCACTGTAGATTTTCCTCTGTGAATATAGAAAGTGTTAAGCAAAGTGTTATGAAGGCCTGTTTATAAATGGGAATGGGATGTGGGAATGCTGTGGGAACACTTTCTTTTCTAGCTAATGGGATGTTACTATTTTAAAAATTACATTCTGAAATGTGTGGGATCTGGTATGTTTCCTGCCTCAGATAATGTATATTAATTGACTTCAGTCTTTTTGATTGTAAAAATCTTTTATTTGTACTGGTAAATGATGAAAAAGCGTATGGTCCATCTATTTCTAGAATACTATTCAAATGGTCTCATTACCCTTTGGCCCTATTTTCCTTCCCCAATGGACTTCCATATGGATTGAAAGACATTTCTCAATCTTTGGAGTATTCTTTAAGAATAGCATTTTGTATTCACTGAGTATGAAGTAATGAAGTAATGAAGTAATTTAGATGGTGAAATGTTGACATTATTTGTGTAAGTTGTCAAAAGAATAACTTGACTCTTGTGGGGTGGAATGTCAAAGAAGAGTTGTATGTCTCTCATAGGATTAGAGAGGTCTTTAGTAAACTAGGAAATTCCCCTGATTGAATGGAATTTCTGGGGTTGAACTTGTCTACTATTAAAATCTACTCTGTGAATTGAATACGTATAGCAGAAGTTGAATACAGGTATTTTTTTTCAATATTTTTAAAAATTATGTTAGTCACCATATTGTACATCATTAGTTTTTGAGGTAGTGTTCCCTGATTCATTGTTTGCATATAACACCCAGTGCTCCATGCAATACATGCCCTCCTTAATACCTATCACCAGGCTCACCCAGCTCCCATCCCCTCCCCTCTAAAACCCTTAGTTTGATTGCCGGAGTCCATAGTCTTTCATGGTTCGTCGCCCCCTCTGATTCCCGCCCTTCATTTCCCCTTCCTTCCCTAGTGTCTCCATGCTATTCCTTATGTTCCTCAAATAAGTGAAACCATATGATAATTATCTTTCTCTGTTTGACTTATTTCATGTAGCATAATGCCCTCCAGTTCCATCCATGTCAATGCAAATGTTGGCTCTTCATCCTTTCTGATGGCTGAGTAATATTCCATTGTATATATGAACCACATCTTCTTTGTCCATTTGTCTGTTGAAGGGCATCTTGGCTCTGTTCAATACATTAACAATGTAACTGTAGAAAGAGAAGTCAGGGAATCGATTCCATTTTACAATTGTACCAAAAACTGTAATATACCTTGGAATAAGCCTAACAAAAAAGGTAGAGGATCTATACTCTAGAAACTACAGAACACTTATGAAGGAAATTGAAGAAGACGCAGAAAGATGGAAAAACTTTCCATGCTTATGGATCGGAAGAATAAACATTGTTAAAATGTATTTGCTGCCCAGAGCAATCTATGCTTTCAGTGCCACCCTGATCAAAATACCAATGGCATTTTCAAAGCGCTGGAACAAACAATCCTAAAATTTGTATGGAACCGGAAAAGACCCTGAATTGCCAAGGAAATGTTGAAAAAGAAAAACAAAGCTGGGGGCATCACATTGCCTGATTTCAAACTTTACTACAAAGCTGTGATTACCAAGACAGCATGGTACTGGCACAAAAACAGACACATAGACCAGTGGAACAGAATAGAGAGCCCAGAGATGGACCCTCAACTCTATGGTCAACTAATCTTCGACAAAGCAGGAAAAAATATCCAATTGGAAAAAAGATAGTCTCTTCAATAAATGGTGCTGGTAAAATTGGACAGCTAGACACAGAAGAATGCAACTCAACCATTCTCTTAAACCATACACAAAGATAAAATCTAAATGAATGAAAGACCTCAATGTGAGACAGGAATCCCATCAAAATCCTAGAGGAGAACATAGGCAGTAACCTTTGGACATCAGCCAGAGCAACTTCTTTCAAAACATGGTTCCAAAGGCAAGGGAAACAAAAGTGAAAATGAATTTTTGGGACTTCACCAAGATAAAAAAAAATTCTGCACACAAAGGAAATAGTCAACAAAACAAAGAGACAACCCACAGAATGGGAGAAGATATTTGCAAATGGCACTACTGATGAAGGGCTGATATCCAAGATGTTTAAAGAATTTCTTATACTCAACACCCAAAAAATAAGTAAGTCAAAAAAATGGGCAGAAGACATGAACAGACACTTCTCCAAAAGAAGACATATAAATGGCTAACAGACACATGAAAAAACGTTCAACATCATTAGCCATCAGGAAAATTCAAATCAAAACGACATTGAAATACACCTTACACCAGTTAGAATGACAAAAATTGACAAGACAAGAAACAACAAAAGTTGGCAAGAACATGGAGAAAGGGGAACCCTCTTACTCTGCTGGTGGGAACGCAACTTGGTGCAGCCACTTTGGAAAACAGTGTGGAGTTTCCTCAAAAAGTTAAAAATAGAGCTACTCTATGACCCAGCAATTGCACAACTGGGTATTTACCCCAAAGATACAGATGTAGTGAAAAGAAGGGCCATATGCACCCCAATGTTCATAGTAGCAATGGCCACAAGACAGGTATTTTTTGTACCAACCAGATACTATTCCTCCTAAGGTAGTCAGGACAAAGAATTTGGTGAAGGAAGGGCAGAATGCTGTATGGGAAAATGACGTCACACAGATTTTGGCTCAAAGTCTGATTATTCTGTTTGCGAGCTTGTGAACTGGGACAACTTAGTCTGCTTGAACCTAGTTTTTGTTTTTGTTTTTTTTAACAATACCTATCTCATGAGATTGTTGGGAAAATTACATAAGTTAATACAGATAAAGTATTTAGGTATTAGTATTTAACAGACACAGTAAGTGTGTATTATTATTATTAATAGTGTTATCTATAAATATATATTCTCATGAGTTTTTGAGCATATCAAACATAAATACCCAACTGATGCCCGTAGCTTTCAGCATAAAGCCCTGGTGCTGACAGTAGTTGGGTTGATGAAGAGTATGGATCAAGTTTGCAAGGAATTAGAGTGAAATGTTAAGGTTAGTAGATGATACAACAGGGAGGAGGAAAGAGTTCTTAAATAGAACGGGTAAATTTCATATAATTTTAGAAATTCTGAGATAATATAATAATGGAACTGCAGTGCAGAGTTGGGAGGATGCTAACCCTAATTCTTAGGTGAAAGAAAAACATTTGAGCAGGCATTAGGGGCAGTGTCTATAGAATTTTCAATTAAGGTAAACGATGGATTTTACATAAAAAAGGGATTTGAAAATGTCGATGATATGATTTTTAATACCATTGAAAAGGATTCTAAAATGCACCATGAAAGGGAAGGTGTTTGTTGGGACTCGTTCAGAGGAGAGGAAGCCCTGCCATTAGAAAAACGCAATCGTGGGGCTTACATCTCGGGTGTGACCAAGCGTCATGGAGCTGTGAGGCGTAGTCATGACAACCTGTGCAAGGTTCTCCGATGATTCCTGCTGGCTTGCCTGTTGGTAGATGGCAGGCAATAGCCTCACCTGTAGGTATTCTTCCTGGCTTTCACAGGGCCCGACTGGCATATTCTCTAGAAAATTTCTCTAGTACCTTCCCTACATGAGGGAAAGAGGCTTTGCCTCTTTTCGCCCTTCTCTGATTCAAGAAGTCCTGGCTCCATATTTAAACTTCTCCACGCATTTGAGTTCCCTTTAGTTTTGATCATGCTTTGCAGAATATAACAACTGTTAAAGAGAAATTATTATTGCACTTGTTAAAACAGCAAGACAGATTTTATTAGAGCTACTTCAGTATGGGAGAGAAACTTAATTATAGTACTGAGCTCAACTCCACATACAGCAAAGAGAGATAGTGATTTATTGCCAATGGGCAGAATGAGGGGGTCCGTGGATGGAAAATTACTAAGAGGAACTTGGTTAGATATCAAGGATGGGTAGGTGATTCTTGCTAAATTGGGCCCAGCAGCCAAGGACAAGGTACAATCTAGAAGAGGGCTCAAACTAGACCAGTTTTGCCAAAGAAGGTGTTCTTGTCACTTTAGAGAGGCTCTGCCCTTACTATTTTGGCACCTTATGTTTGTAGTGGCTAAGAACTTCTCATCTCACCTCTTCATTCTACCCTCCAGCCTTCATTCCTAATCTTTGGGCCCTTGAAACCCACAACAGGGTTAGTCTTCCACTCCTTATTTGAGATCATGGGGTTGGGGTAGGTGATGGGCACAGGATTTAGATTATTTACATTCCAGTTACAGCAGCAGTTCTTAACAGTGGCTATCCATGAGAAACAACTGGGGGACCTTAAAACAGCTAGCTAGCAAAAACCAAAGCCAAACCAAAACAAAACCCAAAACTCTACCTAGGCCAATTAAGTCTGAGTCTCTGGCGTAGGTCTAGGCTTCAGTATTTTTGGTCAAACTTTTCTGGTGATTCTGATGGGCATCCTGTGTTGAAAACCAAAGACACATAAGGCTTTCTGGCCGGCATCTGATGGGGTTCTCAGCTTACTGTCATTTGGGAACCACAACTCACGATTATTGTTAGGACGGTCTAGACAAGAAACTGTCACTCTCTCCAACCAACTATGATGCTCTGCCCAGTAGTCCTTTATTCCTTCTGGGCTTGAAGACCCTCCTCTGCAAAGTGTGCCTTTGTTTGCAAACCTGTGGGTGACTATAGCATTAATCACCTAAACTTTTAGGTGAGGGAGCAGAAAATAAAATCCTTACCGTATATGTTATAGGTCAGGTGAACTCATCAATAGTATACCATTTAACCTAACCTTTCCAACAATCTTGTGAGATAGGCATTATTATAACTCGATTTTTTCAAAGTGATAAGTGAGGGGGATGAAACCCTCTCTCTGTGATGTTCAAAGCCATGTCACTTCCGTCCTTGAAAGAGCCACAGAGACACTACTGAAGATAGAGAGCATTCTGCCTCTTCTTCTTTCTTGAATGTTATTTCATCCTAAATGACTGTTTTTTTTTTTTTACATATGTCTTTTCTCTTGTTCTAATCACGTAGTCTTACACGAGGACCCACAGATGTGTTATGGATGACTTAACAACTCTATTCTTCTAAACTTTTCAGATTGCATTTCATATAGAAAAGCGCTCCAGATTTGATTTTAGTTTTCTCATATTTCCCAAATGACTTTATCAAGCAATCTACTTTCCAGATTTGTTTTTATTTTTTCTCATATTTTTCTAAATGTGCTTATCAAGCAATCAAATTTCTGTATTCCATATGCACTGAACTATATTAGAAAGTAAAATATTAAAACCAAAGAGCAGAAAGTACAGATTACCAAAAGATTAAGGTAGTCATAAATGTGCTTTTTTCCTATGTAAATGAATGGAAAGTTAGTATATTAAGTTCAGGCTCTGTTTAGAATATATTAACAAATGGGGTTCAGAATATGCTGTGCATAGTACATAACTTAAAGTAATCATGTAGCTGAGTATCAGACAGTCACATTTCAATATATAGTTATTGAGAGTCTTTTGTTAAAGAGTTCAGAGCTGAAATATCAAACAAAATAGTTATTGTTTTATGGGAGAAAGTTAAAATGTGGATCCTACTGGTCATGAGTTCGGCATGTGATGAAGACTGAGGACAGAAGTTTAAGTGCTGAATTTCAAAGCTTTTGCTGTTTCCTAGACATTTTCTTAGCAAATTCTGATGGTTAGGAGTGAGACAATTCTAGTTATTAGCCAACATGTAATTAAAATAGAACCAACTTGTTTTCCTCACTGTTGAGTTAGATCTTGAATATAAGCAGAAAAATCTTTTATTTAATTGCTTGATGGATCTGATTACCTGTCTTCTTGGAAAGGATTTCTGAGAGGAAGATAGAATATAGAACTCTAAATTTAAGAGGAAAAGTAAATAGATTTAATAACTTAGCATTGGAAATAAAGTTGTTAGATATTCCATATAACTGATTGATCTAAGGTTTCACTTCAAATAAATCCTGTCTCCTAGAGAGTTATGTGAAACTATCTGATATTATAAAAGAATTTAATTTACTTAAGATTCAAGGGAAGCTAAATTCAGTGAATCATGAGATTAAAAGGAATCTTGTCAAGCCATTTAGTCTATCCATCGTTTTTGAAGTTATACATTAAAAACATACTGTAAGTTTGAGAAGCTATTCTTTCTGATTGTATTGGACTAGGTTCTCTTTATATATTGCCCAGTATATATTTGTTTTTCTTTTTTAAATATGTATGTCCCCTACCAAACTTTAAGTTCTAGTAGGGTAGGGGGCATGTCTGTCTTTGTAGCTCCAGTGCTTACAATGGTACTTAGAAGAGCAATAAATGAAACTTAAAAGATCAATGATGCTTAGAAGCTCAATAAATCATTTTTAATTTTTATTTTTATTTGTCTTAAAATATTGCCAGTGAAAGACTTATCCTAGCTTCCCTTGGTAACCAGTGGTAGAATTTTGCTTATACTTAATCTAACCATTCCTTCTGAATTGCAGGAAAAGAAAAATTTGACAGATACATATTTTTAACAAGATACAGCTATAGCAGTAGTAGAAATATAACTCATGGTATGGGTAGAAATATAGCCACGTGCTTGCCAAATAACTTAAATCTTGCCTGCCAAAAGTGGTCATGTATTCTCATCATTATCTCACAATTATACATTAATATATCATAATTTGGCTTTTCAATTAATTCAGATTTTATGATGAATCAAGTAGGAAGTGGGATGAAATTTATCTTTGTTTAGTAATCTTAACCACATAGGAAGTTCAATCAGTTATTTTTTTTAAAGTGCAAGGGGAGAAGTTAACATATTTAGAGTATTTTAAAAATAGTAATTACAATAAATTTGCTAATTATAAATCATTTATACCTGTGCAAGATGAGGACACAGGTGAGGTGTGAAGGGCTCTTTCCCTTAGCTGCCTCACTCGAACTCAGAATGGGTTTGTGTATATTATTGAGGATGGTTTTAAAAAATCGTTATACAAATTATATAGACCAAACTTTCCTCCTCATCAATTATTGTTAAGAGTCATGAGGCTTGAGTAAGAAAAATTTTATATAATTCTCATTTTAACTGAGAAATGTTATTGTTAGGCAAAAAGTTGCTCGAGGGCTTAAGTTATGCCTTATATCCACAGTGACTGAGAAGTAATTGCTCATATAGTAAATCCTCTGATGTTGGTAGAAGTTGTTGAACCAAATTTAAATAAATAAATTTTTAGCTATATATAAATTAATTTCTGAAACTTGGGTACAGATAAATAAGACTTGACTCCATTTATAATCTTAGTAAATTTATAATCTTGATGTTTCTTTATGGTATTTGGCTGAGAAATATAAGGAGGGTGAATTACAATACTCTGTTCTAGAAGCATTTCTGCTGGGAACACTTGATGATCACCGAGCAGTTATCTTCCAAAGCATCCCCCCATGAGAGATTGCTGATTCGTTCGTCTGTTCATTCATTCATTCATTCATTCATCTGGTGTTTGACTTAATGAGCATTTATTAATTAGGTACTACTGTGAGCAAAGTGCAATACTGGCACAATGGGTGGATTCAGGTATTTTCCTCCTTTCAAAGAGGCCTTAATTTCTCTTCAGAAGTCTATGCGGTTCATAGGTACATTATATACAAATAATTCTTATTTACAACATAAACACTGTGCTTTTTGAAAAAAATTCTAAAGGGTTTGAATGTTATAAATTGTAACTTTTAAAAAAATCATAGAGCCAATATTTTAATATGTAAATATCTCTGTTTTCCATAAAGAATGACTTTAAGAACAGCCATTTCACTGTTAGATTTGCAATATAAACATAAGGGTAATTCATGACATTGCTATTTTTTTGGGTGGTATGAATATACCCCTTCATGCTTGTTTTCATTTTTGGATGACTGATTTTAATAAGATTACATATATCAAATCACTTTGAAACCACTCTGTTAACATAATGTATTATAGTATGCAATATGATATATTTATATATGTATTTTTCTAAATTAATGAAGCCTTTAATTTAATAATATGACTTATATTTTAAACTATAATTGGTATAGGCAATTTGAAATACATATACTTTAGTATAAACATAGTCATATAGAAAATATATGACTTGGGAGAAATATACAGGAATGTAGTAAGCTATAATTATTTTCATGGTGCCATAATTTTGGGTTTTTAATTTTTAAAATAAATACAGGAGAAAAAAGTCCTTCATGGTTAGGCGGTTGTGTGGCGATTTTATTTATTTAGTAATACTACTCTTCTTGGTGATTCTTACTTAGACATAAATTCCCATGTAGATATTGTGAATGCAGGTCCAACGCTGCCTGGGACAGCCCTGATTTATACTTGTTGCGCCATATTCATTAAAAACATCCAGCTGCAATGTCATAGTGACCTGGTTTGGATGATGAATGATATGGTCACTGGAGTCATAGAGTGTATTGTGAGAAGGGTTGTTTGGGAACTAGCTGGGAAAGTTGACACCACCACCTTAGATTCCTAGGAAGACTGACTTGACCAGTTACCATGGTGAATAAACATTTTGCACAGTCTTACGGAATCCATGATGTCCAAATCCCCACTCCTGTCTTCCTTGTTGAACAGTCATCCAGCCTCTGCTTGGATAGCATCTGTGACTACCTCAAAAGTACACCTTCCTTCTGCTTCTGAACCGGGCCCTCAAATGCTCAGGAGAGAGGCGCAGCTGCAGAACCATACAAAAAAATGCTGCAGCTAATTGTTTTTCCAGTCAAGGAGCTCCTCCAGGCTTCATCTTCTCCCTATTCCATTCCTCATTACTTCCCCTACGCTTTGGGTTTTGAACTTCCCTTTATTATTGAGAAGTCTGCAGGTGAAGGTCCATATGAATGGGGCAGGTGTATTAGAGTTCTCCAGACAAACAGAAAACAAAAAGAAAAAAATCTATACGAAGATGGCTTTGTTATAGGAATTGGCTCATGTGGTTATGGGGACCGAGAAGTCCCACAATGGGCCATCTGCAAGCTGGAGACCCAGTGGTGCAGTTTCATTCAAATCCAAGGGTCTGAAGGTTCGAGAGTGGGGAGCCCTGATGTCTGAGGACGGGGGAAAATGGATGTCTCAACTCAAGAAGTGAAATGGGGAAGTTGCTTTTCCTCTGCTTTTTTGTCTACTTGGGCTCTCGGCAGATTGGATGATGCCCTTCTATGTTGGAAGAGAGGAAACCTCTGTACTCATATGCTAATTTCCTCCAGAAGCATCCTTTCAGACACACCCAGAAACAATATTTTACTGGCTGTTTGGGTATCCCTTAGCCTACCTAGTCAAGGGCTAGCTAATATTAACCATCACAGAGAGCAAAAATAAGATCCCCCATAGGGCCGCTTGGGAAACATGACAGTCATATCTGTGTCACAGTAGCTGGATGGGGGCCACTGGTTTGTAGTGAGTGGGGACTGGAGTGGCTTGGTCCCCTGCAATGCATAGGTCGTCTCTTATTCCGCATGCCTTTCAAATGTTCTTGAAGACATTCCTGCAAATGAAAAACCTGTGTATAATTTTCCAAGTTTGGAAACTATTATTCATTAAAAAAATATTTTCCTGTGGTTTTATTATGCACTGAATTTTTCAGAAATGCAGCTATCATGTAAATTGAAAAAAAAAAAAAGACTCTGCTTTGTTGTGTTCCATATTTTACCAGATATTATTTACTGTTGTAAACACTCATGGTACTGATGGGCGTAGCTGCTTTTGGTACTTGAATAACTGATATGACATGTTATGTCTGTCCTCTTGTGATTTTCATGGCCTTTCTTGTGAAGTGTGGTGTAAGCATGTAGATAAGCATTTCCATTAGTACATACGTACTATTATTTAATACAACTTTTAAAAGTTGAAAGGTCCTTTCATATTAAATAGTTAGTACATTTTACTGATTAAGAAAAATATACATGTGAGATGGGTTCTATTGTCTGTGAATTTCATTTCTGATATAAAAAGGGATTGAGTTTCAGGGAGTTAAGTGCTACTCAATCACCCCTGCCTTAGGAATCCAGTCGCTGCCTTTACCGTGGCTCTTAAACCTAGGCCTCCGACACCCAGCAAGAAAGGGCAGCACCAGCTGGCCCTCACTGTGTCTACAAAGGAAATTTCGACAACCTCTCTAGCTCTGGAAAGCTCCGCTTTTCAGGTAATTCTTTTGCAGGGAATGAGATGTGGCTGGCTGCCTCTTTTTCCCATGTATTTGTCATTTTTCCTATGGAGACATGCAGAAGAAACCAAGATTTGTTTTCATGTGATCGCTCTTTATATATCTTAATACATTTAGCATCCGTTTCCTCTCCTAATCCTTCTGTGAATGCTTTGAAGGCCCTGCATGCCTCAGTCATAGAGTGAGGTTATTCCTGTTCGGACACAGGACATTATCCGACACAGGACTACTTCCATTATGACAAGCAAAGACAACACCACTTGTTTCTTTATTTGTTCTGGTCATACAGTAGTAATGTTGGCAGATATTGCAACTGAAAGCAGCCAAGGCCTACAAAGTCTATTGTAATGACTGTGGTTAAGCTATACTCCCTTCAAATCTGTCTGGTTAATTTTGTTATTCCTAGAACATCCATCTTAGCAACCCGTAGAGATAGTCCCCTTGCAAACAAATAATGACATAGATAGAGGGAGATGTAGCCTCCGGCTCCCATGTTGCATGCCAGTTGGCCTGTCCTCTAACCTGGATTGTTAGCAAGGTGGTGATAGAAGTTGTGACAGAATCCAAGTTGGATCCAAACTCATGGTTCAGGAACAGTCTGAGATTGTGGCCTTACAATGTTCTCAGCTGGATGTCTGTAAACTGTTGAAGGTTCCAATTTCCTTGGGCAGGAAGGTCTTTGGGGTAGGCAGGTAGAAGAGTGGTTTTTAGCGTTTGAGGTTTAGGAGTGAAAAAGAAAGAGAAGTCAAGTAGAAAATGGGTACCCTTTCATAGAAGTCTCGAAGAAAGTTATGCAGAATACTTGTCGATAGTATGTGAGTTATAAATAATTCATTCAGAAAGTTACTTTGGCTTTGAAGGAGATACCTAAGCACCCTAATTGTGTCATCATTTCACATCTGTCTTATGTGAAATTGGCAGTACTTCCAAAAGCATTCCCAAACCAAATAGCTTTCTTTTTTTCTTCTCTGGTTGCAGAGTCTCTTGAAAACAGTCACTTTTAATCTCTGGGAGATTTCAGTGCTTTTCTTTTGTTGAAATGCATTTTTTTACACATTTTTTTTTCATTTTTCAGCATATATCATTATTTGTTTCTATCTAAGTGTCAGTAGATCCCAAGGACAGGGTCCGATCACGTCCCTGCTTATATGATGTGTGGCCAAGGGCTCTTATTTCCATGTCTGTTTCCTTTGGCACTGTGAGTTGCGTATACATACCTTTTACTTCCTATTTTGAGGTTTTTTTTGTGTTTTTTTTTAAGATTTTTTATTTATTTGAGAGAGAGAGCATGGGGCAAGGGACAGAGGGGGAGCATCTCCAGTAGACTCCATGCTGAGCATGAAGCTTGATGCGAGGCTGGATCTTGGGACCCTGAGATCATGACCTGAGCCAAAACCAAGAACTGGACGCTCAAACGACTGATGCACCCATGCGCTCTCCCTCCATTTTGAGTTTTTAACTAAGCAAGAAAGACCAAAACTTACATTTTGTTTTACTGTTGTTATTATCTTATATTCCTATAGCTTATTACTTATAATTCTATAGCTTATTAATCTGTCCTATTTTTTCTTTTTTACAAAGATGATATAGTTTCATACAGCCTAGCGATTACTGGAAAGAGCTTGCAGTGTTCTTCCATCATTAGATAACAATTCAATTTCCTTTCCGCCTTTGCTAACATGCTTTACGTTCTCAAGTCAATTTCCCTATGCTGAGCCTCTTATGAAGGAGGTGTTCACTGTGAATAGCATGGTCAATTAAATGAAGGATAATTTATTTAGTTGAGTACTTTGAAATCTTTAGCTCACTTACAATACTTCAGGAACTCAACAGTTGTTCCACATGCTGCTGTATGACTTTGCCTTCTTGGAAACCCAATGAGCCCAAGAAGATTTGCCCCACCAGTGGCTGATTTGATTTTAACGATATCCTATTTGGCTCTACAAACTGTGCTGAAGCCATCTTTGCCATGCAGTTAATAATGTAATTTAGTTGTTGATGGCATTCTGTGATAATGAAAGAGATATTAGAGATATAACCATTTTCATATTTAATAGAGAAGCAATGTGTTCTAGGTAATGAAGTTAGGACTCTAACTTGCCATTGTCAGCACATGTTAACTCTGGCTTTAGAGATCCTTCTTTAGATCGAAGTAAGTATAATTCTGTAATTTCCCTATACTCATTATGTTAGATGTTTGCCATTGTATTTTTGAGATAGTAGCTTCTAGGATCGTTTGTTAGACACAGCCCAAGAGTAAAAACAACCCAAATCCAAACAACAAACAAAAACTAAGAACCAATAAAACCTTTGAGGCTTGAAACTGTAGAAATGAAGTAGTGTTTCTTTTCCCTGGATAAGTAAACCAATCCATTATTTGAATGTCGAACAGCTAGCCGCAGTTGTACACTTTCTTTTGAAATAAGATGGGAATGTTTTTCATCAATTTCTCAACATTTGGTTGGAATATGAGAGATCATGGTTAAGTGTGACCATAACAGAAAGCACTTGAGCTGACCAGCAGTGTGGCTTTTCAGCGCTTGTGTTCTCTTTGTAAAACATGCTCTTACTGAATAATTACTCCATGTTAATGCATTTCAGTGTGGGAATAGGAGTTTTTAATCTGCTCCAGTGTAACCCATGTAAATAGTATCTTGTGTATGTTCTTTCTTTTCTGTTCATACCTGTATTAGAATTATATTCTCTAGGAATTACATAAATGAGGGGATTATACGTACACTGTTCTCCAAATGGGTTTTCTCACAAACATTATACAATGGGGATTCTTCTGTATTGGCACATACTTCATTCTCTCTAATGGAAGCCTAGCATTACTTTCTAGGTATGACTTCTATGGTCATCTTCAGATTGCCCTTGATTATTTTTCCAGTCATGAGTTTGATGCATTTAGAGCAATCAGAACCATTCTCTGAGTTGTCAAGAGAATGCTATTCTGGCTCTAAAATGTCTTTCTTGTGGTGAGTTCTGGTGTCATCAGAGATGAGCAATGAAAGTTGGTAGATAAGCTGAATTGCATAGAAGAGTGATTTCCCTCTCTCTCTCTCTTTTTTGCTTAATTTTTCACCCAATGATTTATTTTATTCTTTGAAAAAACACATTGTAAAGAGTCAAATAAACAGGTGATATGTGCTTTGGAACCTAGCCATTGTAGGTGAGACCAGTCTGGAAAACAAATCCAGAACCCAAGTGATCATATCAGCTAAGCACAGGAACCCACCGTCTTACAGTAAAAACATAGATTTTAGCAATTCCTGAGTAGGAAGGGTGAAACATGGTGGAGTTGAGGATTAAGAACACAGGGTCTGGGGTACAAACTTGCTATCTTAGAGTTCCCACATGGCATTCTTATGCTTTTCATGCCCCACTGCATACGTGGGAGCATTTAATCAAGCCTATCTATTTTGTCTTTGGTTTGAGAGAATTAGACCACGGGCATGACTGTACCAGATTGTGCAGGATGGTGGAGTTCAGTACAGCAATTTGGACCTGATTAGATGGGACACAAGGAAGGGTGTGTATACGTGTACTGAGAAATGAGGAGGCTGGAAATGATGCAATGCAGTAAATCATGCCATGTAAGGAGATTGTAAAGCCAAAGGATTATGTGGCCAAATTGTTGTTTTGGGTAACTCAGATCTGAGGTTGATGAGAACGTAGACTCACATGCAGTGGCAGTAGCAAGAGGGAAGGGAGAGGTTGCAAAAATTAGAAGTAAAAGTTGAAAACCAGCATACTGTCAGTGTATAGGATGATTAAGGTACTTTTGTTCGCTTGGTTATTTTTAGGGGTCGTGAGAGGGAGGGGCTTCTTTATCAAATATTTATGTTCTTTTTTTTTTGTAAAGTTGTTTGATTTCCAAATCTTAAAATATTATGTACGCTTAAAACAATAATTTTAGTTTTTGCTTGTTTAAAAAACAGCTATGTAGCTTGTTATCAATGTAATTCTGGTCAGAAATTTTCTGGACTGTTGTTTTTTTCTTGACATCATCAAAAATGAGTGTGGTGGGGAGGGCCTGGGGTAGCTCAATGAGTTAAAGCCTCTGCCTTCAGTTCAGGTCATGATCTCAGGGTCCTGGGATCGAGCCTCGCATCAGGCTCTCTGCTCAGCAGGGAGCCTGCTTCCCCCTCTCTCTGCCTGCCTCTCTGCCTACTTGTGATCTCTGTCAAATAAATAAATAAAATCTTTAAAAAAAAATGAGTGTGGTGGTATTATGAATTGTCATAACTTCAATTTAGTCCCTTTTCCAAGGAAATGTTAAAATGTATTCCTGGAAGAGGACAAGTACATAAAATGTTTTTAATCATCTCAGTGCAATTGTGTTTATTATTTATTTTGCTTTTAAAATTAGTAAATTATTGGCTATTGAAAATTAAAATCACCACCGATTAACAGATAAGGCTGTATATACTAAATCATTTAATTAGTGGTTATATTTTCTCAGAAACATTTGACATGTAAATTATTCATTTTTTGGAAATTTAGGCTAATTTTGTAATGTGTAATAACCATTACATATTAATATTCTTTACAGAATACAACTTTTTTTTTACCAGAAGTATACCTAAGATAGGCAGCTAGGAATTATAAAAATGCATTTTCTTTTATAATATTTAATTAGAATATTTATTTGAGGAAGTATTTGTCCTTCATTTATTTTTGCCATTTATATAATCAATCATTACCAACTGATGTTTGAGGGATTTGAGAGTCTCTCTCTCCTCTTTCTCTGTGTTTACCACTTTCGTTGCAGATACTTTGTGGATGACGTGTTAGTGAGATATTCACACAAATTGCTTTTGCCTCATCTTCTACCTGATGTGTTTACACATTAGAAAAAAAGAGAAATTAATAACATTCATAGTGTCCTGTTCCTTATTCCCAACCAAAGCAATTCCAATGATGTCTTTTCACAAGGACATCCATTTTTAAATACTTGAGACCATCAAATTTTTAAACATAGGCTTGGAATGTTGAATATACTTGGTTTGCCCTCTTTCTGCATCTACAGCGCATTGCAACCCCTGCTACTATACCGAAATTCATTATCAGAATCCTTTTTAAATGCTCCAGGCTGTAATCCCCAATTAAAATTATTAGAGTGGGAAACTTTTTTTATTCACGCCCTAGACCATTACCAAGGAAAAGGCTTTAGGTAAGTCCATTATCCGAATATAGAAATAAAATCAGCATTCATGCCTGGGTTGCCTAATGTATGGGCTCCTGTCATTATCCATTCATGGTGTACCTTTCATAGACCAAGCCTATGATCTAATATATCCCTGATCTCAAAGGGCTCATGATCAAGTTTTGCAAGAGGACATATAAACAAATTACAGTGTGGGGCATGAGTGCTGTGAGGGTAAAGACATGCCCTAGAGCACAGAGGGAAAAAACCAGCTTGACTCTACCCATATGTAAACTTTGGTCTTCATTGAAAAATAGCAACATTTAAATGGAAGATTTCTTTAGCAATCGCTAAATAATAATTACAAGAACGATCTATTTACCCCTTATTAAAGCTTGGCACCTACAAATATTTAATTGTTGAACATCGCTTTAAGATTGGCATTCTACGGGCGCCTGGGTAGCTCAGTTGATTGAGCAACTGCCTTCGGCTCAGGTCATGATCCTGGAGTCCGGGGATCGAGTCCCACATTGGGCTCCCAGCTCCATAGGGAGTCCGCTTCTCACTCTGACCTTCTCCCCTCTCATGCTCTCTCTCACTCTCTCTCTTTCCTAATAAAGAAATAAATAAAATCTTAAAAAAAAAAGAGATTGGCATTCTACTAAAATGTTTTACCTTGTTAAGCCAGAGTTATGAGCCTTTTCCCCAAAATCAGTAAATCAAAATCTTGTTCGTGATGAGCAACTCATGGCTTCAGTATTTGTTTAATTGCTCAGCATATACTTTAACGTGCTTTACTATTCTGAGAAGGTGCCATACCTTATTTTCATTTTTAATTTCTACAACGTATGCACTAAGTGCTTAAGCTCTCATTACCTGATCTACATTTGAGGAGTTGGCTATGTTAGTAGTTTGAGCCATTCTCATTAGCAAGGCAATTTTGACAGCATTTCCAAGTATGTAGACCTGTATTATAAATGTTAGGGGAGGTTTAGAAATGTAATGGGAGAGGTGGTCCCTGTTCTTACCCTGCCTGTTATTAAAAATTGGCTGAGTTTTAACATATTCATGGGATGGTTTATATGTGGTCCTGCTTTTAGAAATCAGATTCAGGTTTTAACAGTCCTCTTATTAGCATTTTTTCCATTAAAACCAGAAATCACACATACTAAGTCATTTAACACTGCCTAAGCATCCATAATAATTAAAAATATTTGGTAAACTCATTGAATATTTTGATGTTTTTCTGAACAGAAAAAAATGACTTAGTCTTTATAAGGAGCTTTGATTAGCTGCGGACCTCTCATGCTTCTCAAGGTTGCTGTATGTTACTCAAGGTTGCCTTAACTTTTTTGATTACTAGGCCATCCTTTGAACTCCCAGTATGTTTGTAGTCAATGTAAAGCTCACACAGTTTCTTGTTTGGTCATCCCACACCCTGTGTTTTTATGAGAGTCGTGCTTTTTCTGTTTTGTTTTGTTTTTCTTTTGTTTTTAGAGTGGGATTTATGAAAGCTTTTAATTTGAAGGAAGACGAATCTCTGCAGAATCAGCGCTAGTTGTCTATGGCCCATATTTTATTTTTTATTGATTTTAATAGGAAACTGACTGGATCATGGTGAATTCTCAAACGGTTTTATTAAAATTACCAGTGGAGAGTAAAATGCATGGAATAGGCTCAAACCTTCTTTGAAATCCAACATCAAATATTTCTTCTTGTTATAAAGTCAGTCTTTTCATTTTTGGACTTTTCTCTGGCTGTTATTGTGCTATGATAAACCCATCTGCTGTTTCAGCACACGATAAGGGATTTCTTTATTCCAGTGTGGAGGATGCAGGAGGAATGATAGATGGCAAGGGAAGCCACTTACTCGTAATGCTTTTTGTCAAGTCATATCCTCTTGTTCCATCATACATGCCTTTCCTCCAGTGAGTTCAGCTATTATTATGTGGTACTGTCATTCTATAAGGAAAGACTAGCTGGGAAATTTGTGATGGATGCCAAGGAGATTGAACAGCAGTCTCTATTTTGTACATGATTGATAGTTTTGGTCTCTTGAATTGTAGAAAGTGGACACATGGATAAGAGTGACCATTTCAGGCGTCCTTCCCTTCCCCATAACTAAGGAAATTTTAAGACTCATTCTAGATAGTTAAATTTTTCATAAATATGTGCCAGGTTTTGTTTGTTGGCTTTTGTTGCTTGATGCTGATGGACTACCTCCTGCAAAGAAAAATAGAAAATTCTTATCCTAAATCAAGCAAGTGAATGAAAAGTAAGTCTTTGTGATTCTTTTCAGTAATAAAATTCAGATAATTGATTATATTTGGAGTAGCATATTTTCTGACAGAAAAAAGATCTTGAGATTACAGTTAAACATGGACACTTGAGTAAATGTATTTGCCTATGCTCCCTCCTGAAAACCTCACTGAAATCAAAGGGACACAAAGGATAGAAACACACAGGAACAAAGAGAATTTGCAGGCTGATAAGGGAATGGAAATGTTGTGAATTTCTGGGTTATACAAATTGGAAGGAGGGATTACTAGAGCAGAGAGAGTTGAATACTTAGTGCTTACAGAGGGAGACACCAATAAGCAGGAAGCTTGGAAAAGACAGGAATTATCAATAGTAGATCCTGCAGAAGGTGGGAATGAAATATGGGGCAGAAACAGGGAGTTTTGTAAAAGTCTGAACAAGATATACTATAGCTTTCCAAGTCCCCTTCCCTTATATAAGCAGACAACTGATTAGCAGAGTGCCCTTACTTCATCAGAGATGTGATTTATTCCATATTTACACTGAGCTAGGGTGATTCTAAAGTAGGAACACCATGCACGGCTAAAGGTAGAGACTTCATGATTAACAGTGAGAGCCCTACCTGTCTCCTACCATGTATCTTTGAGATCATTAGTACATAGGCCTGTAACTCTTGAACAGGAGATTAGTGAAAGCTTATTTTCTGAAGAAACTGGCTCTATAGAAAAGATCTCCAGATCTTTGATATTTAAAGGATCAAGGCCCTGGTTGCTCACCTTGCAGTAAAATCCATTTGTTGATAAGCTGCATAGGATTCCCAGGCATTAATTTATTTTCTCACTCTTAAATATAGCCAATGATCACCATGCCCTTGGAGTACCCTACAAAAAGAAATAAATTGTCTATAGCAAGAAGCAAGAACTACCAAAAAGGAGTTTGGAGAAACTAAATTAATAGTTAAGGAGCAGAAAAGATGACTCAACAAAAAAATGAAAGTAACTCAGAGAAATAAGAAAAGACATTGCATCTATGGGAAAGAATGTAATGCTATTACAATCAAAACAATTGAAGAAATAAGAGAGACCTCGTGAAATTTTAAAAATAATATTAATCAACATAAGTGTCTATTAATGAAATGTCCTAGAAAATATAACAAGCAGACCACATACTATTCAACTGATAGTGTTTTTATTAAAAATACAGCGTAAATGAAAGAAAAAAAGACATTTTCAAAGTAATAAAACAAAATTGTCCCAGAACTGAGGGATACAAGCTTCTACATTCAATTCATAATGAAATTATTGAAAAAGAGCCAAGAATATCATTATGAAATTTTACAACTCTAGGCATGATGACCAGATCCTGAAGGTCTTTAAGTGAGAAAAACAAATCCTTTGTTGTCTACAAAGGATTAAGACCAAGTGACACTGGATGCTCCTGTAGCAATATGGAAACTAGAAGTAATGAAGGAAAATCACAGGACAATAGCTAGTTGACAGGTCTGGAATCAACCAACCCATATTGGAGCAGGAGAATTGAGGGCTTTGGGATATGGATTACCTGAAAACTTTGATCATAGGAAAATCTGTATTTTAAGTTGTTTTAACGTTGGAGAGTTTAGGAAGAATCTAAGCAAAGGGAAAAAGAGAGGCAACAATTAAATCTAGGAAAAATATAAAGTTTTACAAAAAAGGATATGTCACAATACACTATTTGACTCATAAGAGAAAATATATGTACTCATCATAGTGTAAATATTGCCCAATACCTTAACAAAAATGGTTATATATATGTGTTCCAGAAAAATTGATTCTTAAGAAGTGTGCCTTCCTTTGCTCTCACTGAAGAATAAATTGCTTTAGTTTTTTTTTTTTAAAGATTTTATTTATTTATTTGAGAGAGAGAGAGCATGAGAGGGGAGAAGGCCAGAGGGAGAAGCAGACTCCCCGTGGAGCCGGGAGCCAGATGTGGGACTGATCCCGGGACTCCGGGATCATGACCTGAGCTGAAGGCAGTCTCCCAACCAACTGAGCCACCCAGGCGCCCAATTGTTTTAGTTTTTTAACTACTTTTTTTTTTGTTTTTTAACTATGTTTTATTTTTATTTTTTTTAAGATTTTATTTATTTTAGAGAAAGTGTGTGTGTGGGGGGGCATGGTCAGAGGGAGAGAAAGAATCCCCAGCAGCCTTGATGCTGAACATGGAACCCCATGCAGGGCTTGATCTAAGACCAAGAGATCATGACCTGAACCAAAATCAAGAGTTAGACATTTAACCAACTGAGCCACCCAGGTGCCCCTATTTTAACTACGTTTTAAAGTCATTCCTTTAAATATATTAACTTTTTAAATTTAGCTGTCTATTAAAAAAGTCACTCGTCAAAGGAAAGGAATTTAATTCACAAGAGAACAGCAAATAATATTAGTAAGCTGCTGGGAGTCGGGTTATTTTGACAACAACAAATTATTTTGTTGCTGCAGATATTTCAGAATTTTAAATAGTATTAAATATATGGACTAAAAGATATAGTTTAAATGAGAATATTTTACCTTTCACAAATAATAACCATATTGGAAAAATATTTCTAGAAGGACATACATATACCTGAACCTGATGATACGTGATGGTTTAGGAAAAAAAAAAAACACTGGATTCACTTTGGGCAATGCCACAGTTGCTTCTTTGTTTTTTCAAGTGTTTTTTGATAGAGCAGTTCATTGAGGAGTAGTTTATGAAATAGGAAAGCCAAATTCCAAAACCTTCTTTCATATTCAACTACTGTTACCTTACCAATAAGAATTATTCTCCATCACCAAATCTTTATAGCATGGGAGGGAGTGATTTCTAGAACAGGTGAAGCTTTGTATCTCTCATTGCTAGTTAAGTTAATTTTATTTTAACAATAGCAATTTAAAAAATTGCTATGGTTTTGATTTTTTTCTCTAATCAGCACCATGCTGGTTATAAGCAAAAAGGTTCATTTATACATTTTTTTCTGCAGTGTGCTTGATTGTTAATTTCCAGGTCAGTATCCAGCCTATCAAAGTTTCATGGGGTGATAATTTATGCTCATAATGGACAGTCTATTTAAAACTATGATGAGGTCACCCCAGCTAAAGCAACTGAAATCCTGAATCCCACTCTCTCACTCAGAATGACATCACTTTAGTTTGCTAGTTTCCCATCTTTACTGATGGGTGTTTCATTCAAATAAAACTTCAAACTTCTCACAGTCTAATTTATTACTAGCAGTTCACATTTTATTAATTGTGTGTCTCATACCTTGAGGCAAATCACGTGGCCTCCCTCCCTCTTTTCCTCCCTCCCTCTTTTCTTTTTTTCTTTCCATCCTTCCTTTCTTCCTTTCTTTCTTACTACTATCCCAGAAGTAAAGCAATGATTTCATTTTCCCAGGTAATGCTTTCCTCTATAATTTTTTGAACTGAGGGCTCCAATTTATATTGTATTGTATACAGTACAGATTATAAGTTTAACTGAGTACTCCGCTTTTTGATTCTATTGTCAAATTAACTATTTTTCATACTGCAGGTTAGCACACTTTTCAGCATTAAGCCAGTAATAGAATCAGAAATTTTTATTTTTATTTATTTTTTAAAGATTTTATATATTTGAAAGAGATCACAAGTAGTCAGAGGCAGGCAGAGAGAAGGGGTAGCAGGCTCCCCGCTGGGCAGAGAGCATGATGTGGGGCTCAATCCCAGGACCCTGGGATCATGACCTGAGCTGAAGGCAGAGGCTTTAACCCACTGAGCCACCCAGGCACCCCAAATCAGAGATTTTTAGAGTTGAAATGGACTCTAGAAAGTACTTATTCTAAATCCATCCAAAAAGAATATTTTCCTTAAAACAGGGACATTTTCATCTCCTCCTAGAAAATAGTGCCAAATGCACTCCTCTAATAAATAGAAGAAATTGCCTCAATAAAGCACTGCCCCAAGTGCTCCGTGTCTATGAGCAACTTAAATAAACAAATCCAAGTTGTTTCTGATCTTGTATCTGGAATTGTCAGCTCATTTCAATTTCTAGTGTGAGGCCAGTATTAACAACTAACTGGGTGGGCTTCTGGTGGGGTAAAGAGCAGTTCTTCTCAAACTCTGGGTGGGGGAAGGATCAGTCCTCCATCTTTCCTCCTCCTCCTCTTGCCCCTCTTCCTCCTTCTTCCAATCCATTGCAGACTGATTCTTTCATAAAATATGTTAAAATTATTTTCCAAAATTTAATTAAAAAATAAAACGAGTTCATTATTATTAAATTCAATAGATAGGAAAATGTCAACTTGTTACTAAAATTTCTAACTATTACTGTTGATACTTCTGCGTATCTCATTAGGGTCTGGCAGTTCAGTCTGAGTAGCACTGCTGTGCTCTATGAAGCTTGATATTGTGTGATAAGCTTCCATTTTCTTTGCACTGGAATTGGCTACTTCTTAAATATTGGTCCAGCAGTTTGAAGGATTGCTCCATATTTTATATATGTTTTTGTGACTATTACATATTTTTATGCTACTTTTATATCAGTTTTTATATGTTAAGTTCATTTTGTAATATACATTTCATAGTAGCCAACTCATCAATAGTTGCCTTATTAATATTTCTGTTATGACTGTTATAAGCTTAAGAGATGTATGATAACATCATTGAAGGCATATCATATGTGGACAAATTTATTATATAATGATAAAATATGTGATATGGTATATGTGAAATTATATATATATATATATATATATATATAAACATATATGTAATAATAACTTCTCAGCATGTATCTTACCAAGGACCTTTCATTAGAATGGTCTGGGCTGCCATTTTCCCATCCTCTTTTCCTTTCTCCTTTGCCATCCTTCCTCCAACTTATTGTTTTATGAGCCTTTGCATCGTGCTGCCATGAGTTTGCATGCCTCAGTTGCCAGTTTTCACCTGTCCTCCAAGTCCAAGTCCCATTTTGCGTCCAGCTTGTGGTTCACTGGGGTTGATCTCAGGTCCCAGAAAGTTTCAAATCTTGACTTTAAGTCAGAACACTTTGGGGGTGGCTGGGTGGCTTAGTCTGTTAAGCACCTGACTCTTGGTTTTGGCTCAGGTCATGATCTCAGAGTCGTGAGATCCATCCCATCAGGCTCTGTGCTCACTGGGGAGTCTGCTTGAGTTTCTCTCTCACCCTCTCCCTCTTCTCCCCCCCTCCACCCTGTTCTCTCTCTCATTGTCTCTCAAATAAGTGAATATATCTTTAAAAAAGTCAGAACATTTAGGGCTTCGAAAGTTGTGGATCTTCAACTTGTGGCTCTTAATACTATTTTACCTACATTAGAGGTTTGGTTATTTAGTGTGAGGCACCATGCTAAGTATTTGAGAAAAAAGATGGGGAAGACATGAATATGGTACCCAAGCAAGGGCTTTAGAGTTTAGTAGGAGATAGACATGAAGATAACTTGTTAACAGAAGCCGTGGTAGAAGTCTTTAACTCTGGGGATACGTTAAGAAAGCCTTTGCTAAAGTGCTAGAGTTGGACTGAGTTAAGGTGAGTTGGTGATATGGGGTGTACATGCCCCATGTGGGGGCTTGGATGTGTAATGCATTCTAGGGTCCAGAGATGTGAAAATGGTATGGGATTTGGGTTTGGGAACTACTTAAGCATCCCCAATTTATTCAGCTTGAGTGAATTCAATAAATTGAATATCTATTTTATGCTTATTTTTGAGACCCCAGTCCAAAAGTAGTATTTACTCTTAAGATTCAGCTGAAGCCTGCGTGGAACCTATCTCTTTGCAGTGTTTACCTGGAGAAAAATATTGCAAAGATTCATGCACAGCAAATGGGCCATTAGAATTTTGTAGACCTGTGTCTGTATTTTGAAAGACTTTAGGACGATCTTTGGAGAAATGAAAAAATGCCAATGCTTACGAACACACTAGATACTGAAAAAGTGTCTTCAGCCTTAGTTTATTTGGATTTGTATATTAAGACTTTTTAGTCAGTTAGCTGATGCAGAAATACACCCCTTGGTACAATTAGGAGGAAGTTTTCCTATTGGGTGTTCGATTTTCATATCTCATGATTGTTTGTGAAAATGTATTGGTGTGTATTTTAAATTTTCATGATTAATTTTGTTATTTCCAAGCCCTAATACAGCTTTTCAGAAGTGCAAACCCAATACATTGCTTTATACTTACAGGCAATAAGGATTCACTTTACTCCAGCTTGCTTTGAGGAGTTGAGAAGGCAGATGGGTACGGGGAGTGGCTCATACATCAGTACTGGTGAAACATGAGATGTGGTTGGGGCAGGTGAGTGGGACAGGGAGAAGTTAGGCGGGAGGAACAGGCAGTGGCCATCTACGGGCACTGAACTTCACTTTTTCCTCTGTGGGAGAGCACAGTTTTCAAGCTAAAGTTATCGAGAGTGTGAGTGGAAGAGGGTCGTCTGATTTGTGTTTTGGAAATATCAGTGTCGTAGTGGGATGTAGGATGCATTCATTTCCTTTGGATGAAACACAAATACTGATTGTGATTAACAAATCAGTATTTGTGTTTCCTGAAAGCCAAACTCCTGTACTGACAGGAAGAGATCAGAGCCCAAGAGACTCATGAAGAGACTCTAGTAGTGTGGATAAGGGACGCAGGGACATATCTATATGGTTACTAGTTTTCTTCATTCAATAGATATTCATTAAGTTCCGAGTAGTTACTAGGTGCCAGGACGTAATGGAGCACAGGACATCTGAGACAGCCTCCAGTCTCTGCTTAGGTGGCTAATGGGCCAGATGCACTCAGCACTGTAGGAATTGTGTGGCAGAGGTGGGAGAGTGGTTGGGAAGAGCATTGTGGGAGTGAGTTGAAGAATGGTTTCTCAGCACTTGTAGATGGCATTCAGTGTTGGGAAGACTGAGGGCAAGTGCTTGAGTTGGGAGACTTTGGGGTTGGGAGGTCTAGGCCAGTGCTGTTTAGATCTTAATGTATGTTGGAGCCACCAGGATCTTCTAATATGCAAATTTTGCTGCAGTAGGTCTGGGTAGACCCTGGGATTCCTCAGCCTTAACAAGCTCCCGTCCATGGAACAGTAGTTGGAGCTACAGGAGAGTAGTTGAAAGCTGGTTAAAAATAGTTAAAAAATTGAAAACGAGATAGAGAACCCCTTCCTCTGGGAGAATATCCATATTATTTCTCTTTGTCTCTCTCTCTCTCTGAGCACATGTGCGTGCATGTACATACACACACACACACACATTCATACACACACACTTCAAGCTATAGAAGAATCTTATAAACAAACTATTTGGGAGTGGAACCATTTACAGATTGGGGAATGCCTGCAGATGTGTACGTATGCCTTCATTTACAATGAAGTCGCTTTTCCAGAAAGTCCGTAATCTCCAGGTCATCTGGAAAATATTTCTTTATGTCAAACATGGACAGAACATATTTTGTTGACTTTACTTGTGGTTGTCAAAGGGGAATAATGAACTCATATTCACAGATAACCATTTCCAAACCACACTTTATTTTTAAGTGTTGACTTTTCAACTCTAATCCATAAAATCTGAGACGTGGTAAAAAAAAGAGAGAGAGAGAAAACAAAATGTCCAGCTAACATTTTTAAGGAATGTGTTTCTATGAGGGAAATACTGTGTCGTGTTTGTGGCCTCAGGGGAAGAAGATAGCAAGTGTTGTTTGTGGAATAAATATATATAATTGCATGTCATCGTCTGAGCCTGCACTAAAAAGCAGTAGATGTTACTGGTTTTTCGCTTTTTGGCTGTCTCACAAGGCAAAACAGTTAAGAAGAAATCCTCAGCTTTTTATTCTTTTACATTTAATATAAAAATAAGGGTGAGACTATAGAACTGGGCTTTTCTGCAATGCGGGGCATTACTGGGAGGTTGGATTCCTTTTAATAGCTTTTGATGTGTTGAAATCCAATCAGTATTTATGTAGTTAAGTAGTCACTTGACTTTATCTTTTCATAAGCATTACTTACTCTTGCAGGGACGGGTGAATGTTCTCTCTGCTCTGAGCATTGCCTATATAAATTATTAGGAGAAATGGAGTAAATATCACCCTCCTTTTAATAGGGGTATTTCTCTAATTGGGACCCGTTTGTTTACTGTAGCTGCTGGGATGGCGTGATTGGGGGGACACTGAAGAAACTCTAGGAGTAAGACTTTCTACTTCTTGGTTGGATTTGTAGTTTTACTTTTGTAGTTTTATTTCCTTTTACACTTGTTCATTGACTCTGCTCTCATTGAACAGGGAAAAAA
Organism: Nasua narica; assembly: GCA_028533885.1. Lineage (NCBI taxonomy): Eukaryota > Metazoa > Chordata > Mammalia > Carnivora > Procyonidae > Nasua > Nasua narica. The sequence continues at coordinate 14,369,539 of CM052810.1, read as the reverse complement.
AATCAGTTGCATAGAGGAAGATAGAGACGTTTCAGTCTCATTAATAGGACCAAAACCTCATTAGGGAGATGACTGTTGCATAATATAAGGTGCGTAATGTCAGAAGACCTGAATTAAAATTCTGGCTCCGTTTCTTGCCAGTTTAGAAACCGTCTCAGAGCCTTGGACTCCCCAGCATGGAAATCTGTGCAGGAAAAATGTATTTATAATGTGTGCCATGAGGATATATTCGTCAGTCTCTGCTTAGGTGATCTGTGGAATGATCTATGGGAAATCACGAGAAGTGATGCAGAGCTTTGAGGAAATGTATAAATATAAAAAATAACCTCTGATTAATGACCATTTTGAACATAAAATATCTTTTCTTATATATTCACATTTCCAATTCTCCCAAACTATTACGTCTTTCTTTCTCCAGCCTGATTTCAGTAACAGTCTCAGTAAATTTTAACATTTTGCACTTTTTTTTTCCCCACAAGACATCTTTATTTTTTGTTTGGGTCCATATTAAAAATAATTTAACAAAGTTATATAACGACATAAAGCAAACTCCTAGGTGCACTTACATGCATAAAGCTTATAGCCACTCTTATTCTATACTTTCAGGTACTAAAAAAACTCTACCTTGTTTTTCTACTAAGATTAAAATGTGTGTGTGTGTGTGTGTGTGTTATATTCCATATATGAAAAACAAATAGAATCTACCAAGATTATTTTGTTTGTTTCTGTTCTTTTAAAAAAAAATGTTGCTCAGTGTGAAATAAATATAAAAATTTGGAATTATCTCTATCACCAGCTAGAATTTAGGAAATATGAGTGTACAATATGTTTAGCTGTCATATGTTTATTAAGTGCTGAATTAGTATTGTAGAAGACTGTGTAATATTAGAAAAATTAGGGATTTCTCCTCAAAAGATCACTGCATATTTCAAGGCTTTCTCTCGACAGCATTGAAATACCTGGAAGTAGATTTTACATTCAGTGCTAGTCATGAGAACTCAGGGCTGCAGAATCTGTTTGTATGTAAGGCAAAGACCAGGGTAAATTTGCATATGTTTTTAAATATTAGAGGAAATCTTTACAAGATTTATCTTGTGTAAAATCACCTATAAAATTTCCTCCCGTGGTAATCTAGATTAAACTTTGTACCCTGAGACATATGAACTAAAAATAGTTACTGGGGAGTTTGTTTATTTTCCTTCATACATTGGCCCCAGGGAAACTCAGAAACTCAGATTCACTATGTTTTGTGGTCAACCTAATTGCCCACAGAGAAAAATTTTTTAATTTCTCTTCCGATTCTGATCCTGAGTATAAACAAGATAATTTATGGCATGTAGGCAATGTTTTGATACTTGAATAATAAAGTAAAAGCCAGTTCACTCGTCATTATTAGTAGGACTATAAATTGTAGAGTGGATTAAATGCTCGTAATTATGTAAAATGGTTAGTTTTTTCTTTGCAATTCAATTAAAACCAGGGTCGGCTACTTGGTAAACACCATCTCCCTACTTGTTCTGTTGATCAGCTACAATATAAAGTTGAGTTGCATAAATTAGTTTGATTGCTAATCGGGATTTATGTTATCTCCTAAAGTTCCTAAGATTGGAGTTTATCAGTGGATCTTCTCTGTTTCAGTAGTTATTGGTGAAAAATGACTTATTAAAAAAAACAAAAACTCAAAACCCAAATTCAACTGAGTAAATTTTAAAGATCTTATTGGCTTGATGCCATGATTCATGAACTCGGCAGCATCTTATCTAACGGATAGAAGGAAAGTCTGAAGAGCTATACAGAATGAAAGACTTTTAATGGGAAGAAGTAGGTGGTACAGAGAAGTTATTAGCAAAGAGTGGGTTGTTTCAGCAAGGTCACCTTCCTTTGGGAGATGACAGGGGTTCATCAGATTACCTCATTATGGCTGGCCAGGTAATTCCAGATTGACTGGTTTAAGATTCCATTCCTGGGAAGGTTCACACTGGAAATATTGAATCTTGCTTTGGTTATGTGGTCTTAGCCCAAGTGACTGCATTTTGGGATCTGTTGTCAGCCTGTTTAACAGGTCTTGCAGGGAAGAAAGGTGTATTTTGATATTCTTAGGGCTTCCTTATTGTTATCTTACAGGCTTTTTCTGCTGAGTAGTTACCAGAAAAGGCAAATGGTTAAATGAAAATGAGTTCCTCGAGAGTGTTTAGTGTCCATCAAACACCATCAGTCTGCCATCCTTTTTCCTGGTTACTTAAGCCCAACAGATGAAGGAATGAACAAATAAAACCTTAGTTACAAAGGTTTTTTAGCATTAAATCGATGTAATAATGAAATTATAAATAAATCCATCGTGTGGTTTATTAAAAGATTTATTTATTTATTTTAGAGAGAGAGAAAGAGAGAGAGTGCAGAGGGGGTGGGGAGGGACAGAGTGAAAGGGAATCTGTTTTAAGCAGACTGTGGGGCTTGATCTCATGACCCTGAGATCACAACCTGAGCGGAAACCAAGAATCTGAAGCTTAATTGACTGTGCCACCCAGGCACTGCCCCTCCCCCTTTCTTTTGAGAGAGAGTGCTTGTGTACTTGTGCTTTAGGGGAGGTGGGGAGGGCTAGAGGGAGAGGGAGAGAATCTTAAGCAGATGCTATGCTCCTCACTGAGATTATATCCTGAGCCAAAATCAAGAGTTGGAGGCTTAACCACTGAGCCACCCAGGTGCTCCAATAAAACCATTGTTCAGGAAAATTCCAGAAAGCATAGGTCATATTTTATTAAAATCAAAATTAGATACTTCACAGGTAGAAGTTTTATGAGTGAGGGAAGTTGTACTCTTAATTATCTTACTGCACTAATTAAGGCCAACATTAGCATAAGTTAACGTAAGTGTGAAGGAAGACAAAGGCTCCCCTTGTGTTTTAACATGGAAGCTTTTTGCATTTGGAGTGAGGTAGTTCATTGTGCAAGAATGTCTCACATATTATGGGATGTGGAGTATCTGAAGTTCCCACCTACTAGATGCCAATTGACCCCACCTTTCATCATGATAATCAAAACTGCCTTCATTGATTTCCAGATGTTTCCAGCGGAGCTGCTAATTCATGCACTGAAAGTCACTGCTTTATCATAAAGACTTAATTGCTCTCACTGAAGTGATCCCCTATCATTTCTCACTTGGGTATTCCTGTTCTTTTCTCTTGACCTTGGCATCATTGCCTCCTCACACCTAGTTCTAGGACTTGCTCTACTGACCAAAGATTTTCTTGCATCTTTCATTTTTCTTTCTCTACTGTCTTCTTTCTTTCTACATACAGACATAATCTTGTATGTCTAATATGTAAATCCAGACAAAACTAACATTCAGACAAAACTTTGCATCCTGAAATTGTATCTTCTTATGCTTCTGTCACTCTTTTAGGTTGTACACTTTTGGAATTAGCCGGATTTTCATAGGCCTCACAATAATATATAAAGGAGAAATTATTCTTTTTGTTCAATGGACAAATGAATGTAGTAGTAATAACTCTGATCACATGCTCATTGTATTTTCAGAAAGTCTTGGGAATAAATATTTGGAGATTGGATTTTTGGCTTTGTTTCAATCTTATTTGTTATTCTGTAGTGTGTTATGCTTATTAATGATGAGTAGTATACTGTGAAGTTGTCTCCTTCCCTCCCTCCCTCCCTCTCTTCCTTTTTTCTCTCTTTCTCTTTCTAAAAATACTTTTGTATTGTTTTCAGATCCCAATTAGCCTAAGTTTAATTTTATATATATATCTATATCTATATCTATATATAATATGTGTTTCATTCTGTTTGGAAATTTTACTTATTGTGTAAATGAAAATTATCCATTCTCAATAGCATCTCGCAAATTGAAAATTTCTTCTTTCTATTGTATTTTTAAATGTGAATAAAAAAATGGTGCTCTTGGGGCACCCAGGTCGCTCAGTGGGTTAAAGCCTCTGCCTTCAGCTCAGGTCATGGTCTCAGGGTCCTGGGATCGAGCCCTGCATTGGGCTCTCTGCTCAGCGGGGAGCCTGCTTCCTCCTCTCTCTCTGTCTGACTATCTGTGTACTTGTGTGCTCTCTCTCTCTGTGTCAAATAAATAAATAAAATCTTAAAAAAAAAATGGTGGTGCTCTTCATCTCTCTTAAGAAGCTTGGTAGAAGATGATTCATCATCAAATTGAGAAAAGTTTGTTATGGATATAAATTTCCATGAGAAATATCAGTTGATTTTTATCACCTTTTGGAGCAAATATATTTGTTTTTGTCTTCTAATATATGCATATAGATATCTAGAGAATTTATTTGAATAATGAACACTTTTGTATTATGGAAGACATTTTAAACCATCTTTTTTTTTCCTCCTGGAAGCATTGCTTTTTCCTCATTTTTTTGTCTTTCATTATTTAAATTTCATGAAGCAATGGAGCTGTAGTCATATTATTTACTCTTCATTGTGCTGCGTCCAAATATGCTCCTCCCCAACTAGCCATTTTTTAGTAATTTCTTCATCTACCACAACCTTACATACTTGGATAACCACTTCTTTAAAAAATTGTTTATTGTAAAATATATCATATAGATATATCATTTGTTGGGCATGTATAGTTTACATAGTAATAAGAAGGCAAACACTGTAAGCTCACCACCTGTTGGTTAAGATAAAATCATTATCAGAACTTTATAAGTCCGGTGACCCCTCCATAATTACTTCTCCTTTCACTGCTCTATGGAGGTTAATGTAATACTGAATTCTGTAAATCTCTCTTATGCTTTTTTTTATAGCTTTAATACCTATGTATATATCTGGAAAAAGTATTCTGTCTTGCCTGCTTTTGAACTTTAGAGTATAATGATATTTAAGGATTTCTTTTAAGATTTTTTTATTCCATGTTTCAAGATTCATCATTTCTGATACTTGGATTTAGTTTGCTCATTTTTCTCGGCTCTAGAGTATCCCATTGAGTGGATACACCACTACTTATTTATCTAATGTACTATAGATTGACCTTAGGGTTATGAACCTCACACACTTGATATTATAAACATTGCTTCTATGGACATTCTTTTTTTTTTTTTTAAAGATTTATTGATTTGAATGAGAGAGAAAATACATTTGTGCAAGTGAGTTGGGGGAGGGGGAGAACCTGAAGCAGCTTCCCCCTGAGCACAGAGCTGACCAGGGGCTCAATCCCATGACCCTGAGATCATGACCTGAGCCAAAACCAAGACACTTAACCGACTGAGCCATCCAGGTGCCTCTCTATAGACATTCTTATATGTGTCTCCTGGTTGACACATGCAGGAGTTCTTTTTCAAGTTTATATGTGGATTAAAATTGCTGGATTTTTTCCCCAGGTGGTCGTACCAGTTTGCACACCACCAAATTATTTGGTAAGTGGTTGTACCAATTTGAACACCACCTAGTTGTAGATGCCATAGTTTTAAATTTTTGCCAAAATTTGCATGTGAAGTGTGTGGGGGTTATTTGTATTTACTCGTCTACAAAACTCTTGTTCATGTATTTAAACATTTTTCTCTTTGATTATTATCTTTTTGGACAGATTCCTAGCAATTTTTGGTATATTCTGGTTATGTCTTTTGTTGGTGTTTTAGGCTATAAATATCTCAGTTTGTGGCTTTTCCTTTTATCTTTTTATTTTTGACAAACAGGATATCCTTCATATTCATCAGACTGTTCCTTTTATAATTAATTTTTTGTGTATTGATTAAGAAATTTTTCACTATCATAAGATTATAAAGATATTCCATTGCAACTTTTATGTTGTTCATAAAGTCAAATCCATTTTATTTATTTCTATATGTTTAATATGGAAATAATTATATTTCTATATTATATTATAATATATATTAATTATAATATCTGTATTATAACTACTAATCTTCACTTATTGACTAATCCATCTAGCCCTCACCTATCTGCAATGCCTACTCTGTCATAAATAGAATTTTCTTGTAGTGCATGTTTATTTCTGGGCTTTGTTCTGTTTATCTGAGGGCGTAGCAAAAGCACATTATTTTAATTTATAGTTCTAACATAAAAATCTTTGTGTTCTGTTCACCTTTTTTTTCTGGAGTGTTGTTTTTCATGGCCCTTTACTCTTCCACATACATTATAGAATCAGCTAATCAGAATCCAGTGAAATCTCTGCTGAGATTAGGTTGGAATTATATTGAATCCATGTATCTCTCTCGGGAGAACTGACAACTTTCTGATATTGAATTTTATTATCTAACAATATGTATAACTAACCATTGATTCAGGTTTTTTAAAAATATCTTTCAATAAATTTTTATTAATTTATTTAAGAAAGATTTGCAAAACAATCCCAACTTTTTAAATCAGTTATGCTTCTTGGGGCGACTGGGTGGCTCAGTGGGTTAAGGCCTCTGCCTTCGGCTCAGGTCATGATCTCAGGGTCCTGGGATTGAGCCCCGCATCGAGCTCTCTGTTCAGCGGGGAGCCTGCTTCTCCTTTTCTCTCTGCCTGCCTCTCTGCCTACTTGTGATCTCTCTCTCTCTGTCAAATAAATAAATAAAATATTTTTAAAAAATCAGTTATGCTTCTCATTATATTTTCAAATATTCATGTTGAAAAAGTGTATATTTTATTTTAATGTTATTTAACCCCCCAAAAGTTAAATATAGTGACCAAAAGTAAATGGACAGCTGGTTACATAGCCTTTTCTCCCCCCACCTCTCAGGGCAAATATTTCTTCCAATCACTGAGCCATCTTGGGAATCACTCATCAAGTCTATGGTTATCTGGATTCTACCTGCCAATAGCATTTAATAATTATTATGACTATCAATTAATTATAATTAATAATTACTATAATTATTAATGAACTATAATTAATAATTACATTTAATGAAGGTGTTTCTCCAGATACTAATAATTAGTTGTATATTAAATGATCTTTCTAAAATGTATGTCATAAGCAGTACAAATTCCACATCATATTATACAATAGAATAAATAGCTAATACAATATTTCCTACTTGGCTGATGCTAATTCTACAGTATTCTCTGGTTCATTATCACAATAATATCCCTGACATTGTTGAGATATCTTCAACTTTACCAAGTTCTTTCAACTTCAGCATTTCTTCTGGATTGCCCATCAATGTTATCAAGGTAGAACATGTGTTATTATCTTTATTTTGAAGAGGACGGAAGTGAAATTTGGAAAGATGAAGTAATTGGACAAGATTACATAAATGGTGTCTAGTAGAAATGAGCCTCAGTCTCAGGTTCTGACCTCCGAGACTGTGTTCCTGCTTCTATATGGCAGGGTGGTGTGTTAGATATCCTGGGACCATAGGCCAAGTAGGCCCTCCAAACAAGTTTGTAATTGTTATTCAGTTTATCCAATGTGAAAACCACAGTTGGTGTTTGCCAGCTGTCATCCTTGGGAGGCTTCTTGCCTCTGTCTATCATTGTACTGAGCCCAATTTGTACCTGCTTGCCTACCTGGTCCTTGTGGGCGTCTAAGTTTGTGATCTCTGCCCTAGAATAAGCCTGGTATTCCCTGTTGTGTGTTTGAATTTTTTCTTCCTTGTACTTGTTACCATCTTGTATTTGTTCTGATTACTTTTCACCAGACAGATCTTATAGACCGCTTTGCGATTCTATTATGGAAAGATAGGTAAATTATCATTCTCGTAAGAACAGGCACAGAACACGGAATACAGTGCCTTGCACTCAGTGTGTGCTTACTAAATATTAAGTGATGATGGAAAAGATTTAAGTCTTCCTCTAAATAATAAGATTTTGTAGTTATCTATCAAAATCTAATTTTCTTGAAGTCACTTCATCTCATTGTGAGAGAACTTGGCTCAGTTCAACAGATAAAATGTTACTGGCTCATAAAATAGAACTTGCTCTGTGTTTGGTACTGTGTGGAATTTTGTCAGGAAAGGCTGGGATTATGTTGCTACTATTGGCAGGATAGTTATAGAAAACCTGTGCATTGGGAAGATCTTTGCACGAGATACGGTTGACATGCCACATTTTTATACTGATGCCACTTTTCTTCCAAGAGCAGATGTTTCTCTTTGTCCTCTCCTCATAGGACTCTTCCTACAGTCTTTACCAGAACATTTGTCCCTCCAGATTTGGATGTCTTCCAGTAGTTGAGAGCTTTACTTAGCACCCAAAATTAATTGAGCTGCAATTAAGAGGAGTAATTATTGATGAAAATGATGCCCCGGTCGCTCCCGAAAGGTAGGCTGCTTTAATCCATACCTGCCTTCAGGGTTGCCTTTTGAATTCTAAACAATGGGATTCAATGTAATCCTTCCTCTGTTTGTAGGAAGCTCTGTTTTATTTGGATTTTATAAAGGGAGCTCTGTTAGGTAAAACTGCTGTACAAGTGCTTTTTGATGTAAGTCCGTGTATTAATCAAAACAGCTGTGTGGGTTACGAGGTGGACTCTAACACCAGGTGGCAATAAAATGTCTTCCTCATTATAGTCAATACTGAGGAATTGCAAAGACCTCCTGTACATGATGGCCTTTCTCGATGGGCGTCCTCACTTGGTGGTAGGGAAAATGAGTATATGGGCTGTATGCCACTGTTTTCAGCACCACCCCGAGCTTAATAGTGCTGTCTTTCATTGCCTGTAACAGGTTGCACTCTGATAAATCCTGTCGGAGCCCCTTCAACGCAAAGATCTTCTGCTGGATTTAACATGGTAACTTTTAATTTAGTGATGCCAAAGCACACATCCGCCGTTGTTTGTTCAACACCCTGTGTGCTCTCTGGAGCCGTCCCGTCAGCTACAAAGCAAAGTTGCTGTCCCATTCCCATGACCACTAATGGCAGCATTCTTCATTTAATAGCTGTGGAGGTATGCTGACTCTTAACAATTCATTTTCTCCCAGGAGTAAACTACCTGCTGTTAAGTCATTGCGTTTGTTTACTTTGATTTTCAGTGTATCGTATTAGATATGAATTTATCATAGGTACTATGGTTCAAGCTAAAAATGATAATTCTTTTTGTTTTTTAAGCTTTTATTTATTTGAGAGAGAGAGAATGAACTGGTGGGGGGGGGGGGAGAGGGAGAAGCGGACTCCCTGCTGAGCAGGGAGCCCAGTGTGGGGCTTGATTCCAGGACACAGAGATCATGACCAGAGCTGAATGCAGATGCTTAACTGAATGAGCCACCCCCATGCCCCTAAAAATGATAATTCTATGAAAATTTTTAAATATGTGGCTCAGGGTTCAAGTATATAGAACTACTTAATACTAATTTACCAGTGGGGGACCCTGGGTGGCCCAGTCGGTTAAGCATCTGCCTTCGGCTCAGGTCATGATCCTGGGGTCCTGGGATTGAGCCTTATTAGGTCATGCTCCCTGATCAGCGGGGAGTCTGCTTTCTTCTCTCTGTCTGCTCCTCTCCCCAGCTGGTTCTCTCTCTCTCTCTCAGATAAATGAATAAAGTATTTTGAAAATACTAGTTTACCAGTACCATGAATGAAACACATGTATTGTGCTTATTCTGTCCCAGCTACTGTTCTGAGTACTTAACTTGTTATGTATTTATTTAATCTTCACAAGAAACCTCTTTATTCAGTGTCATTGTCTTCACTTTGCAGAATAGGAAAAACTAGGTATGAGGGATTAAACAATCTCAGGCCATAGAGAAGATATAGTAGAACTTTTGGTGAAGTTTTTGCACTTCCATATCCACTGAAATGAAATACACACTTGACATTGAAAGGGAGCACACATACTGAATATCCACTGGTCTGATGGAGATGATTTTTTTTTTTTCTTTAACAGTGAACCAAGAGAACAGATTTCTTCTGTTACCCGTAGTTTAGGATTATAGAGTTTAGATTACCCTCTGGTCATGATTTCAAAGGCTGAAAATGGAGAACAGAGCAGAAAGGGTGGACATTTCTGGATTCCATTTTCCTTCTCTTTCTCATGGATCTTTCTTCTTCCAAACGCTACTGCAGTCTGCAACCTCAGATGGTGTTAAATTCACAATAGAATTAGATTTCAGCTGCTACCCTTAATAACCCTTAATAACTGTGGGGCATCCCTTTGCAAAGGACTCACTAAAGATTCTTTTTGTTTTTGCTAATGTAAACGCTGATGTTTGATAATACTATGAGGAAACTACTGATTTGAAGACTTGGGATTCATGTTTCTTTTCCTTTTTTATTCTATAAGTATAAATCAGCAAGTAACAAAATGAGTGATTCCACCCGTGGAGTTATTATCCCCAGTGAGTTGAATATGGCCATTATAATTCACCAGTAGCTGCTGACTGAATGGATCTAGAGGAAGAATGAAAAGGTGGATTTTAAAGATGAATATACAACAGTCATAATTTTCTCAATAAGATATATTTGAAATGGGGATCCATGACAGGAAGCCAGACTAGGAAATCAGGAAGTTTGGATTTTGCTCTCCCTCATAATTAGTTTCCCAACTTCCTTTTGTGATTAGTGCCTTTGCCAAAGCTTCTTACGTGTGTCTCTGGCATGTTTCCGGTAGACCTTTTGAGTTGCACTTTGGTTTTCAGGCAGTAATTTCTGCCCTAGCTGAATTTTAGAATATGAAGGTCATTCATCTATATCCTGGAAGAATGATTCACGTATTTATATTCTAGAAAGTAGGCTGAAAAGAAAAATTTGCTACTTTATTAATTAGAGCCCTTTCACATTTTGTATTCTCAAGCTTAATCATTTGCTTGTTTGAACTAAAGTCATCTTCCTTAATCACCATCATTAGCGGCTGTCCATGAATGATTATCTCTCTGAATTTTATAAGCATGTTAGAATTTAATGCATTTTACATTCCCCATTAGGGATTAGACATCATTCCATATTTTACTGTATCAATATATTCTTTTTAAAGCATGAGATTAACTATAGCAATGTTCACCTGGGTGGTAGAGGGGAAGCCTCCTCTCCTCATTGAGTGGAAGGAGCAATTAGGTAACTAGGGGATCTAGTCTTGGTACCATTTTATAGTTTAAGCTACCCAGGGCGTTTCAAAAAATTTACTTGTTCAAAGATGAGAACCACCACTCAAGTGTTGAACTTTCCCAGGGATGAACAGTTCATTGACTGTCTTTGGGAAATAGCCCGTTACATTCGAATGTCATGTAGAAATTCTTCTTTTTTCAGTAGAAGCATTCAGTGGTTCCTAATTTTGATCTTTAAGATGACACAAAGCAGATCTATTCCTTCTCTACCTGATGGTCTTCCACATAGCTGAAGCTGCTCAATATTCCTATGATGTTTCTCCTGCACGTTGGGTCATGCCAACATTTCCCATATTCCTTATTTTGGAAATCTCCCATGATCGTGGTTCTCCCTCATCCCTTGTGCATGTGAAGATGGACCCTGCGTTCTAGAAAGAAGCACCATCATCATGCACACATATAGCACTTTTTTCTGGCTCTTTGTGTGTGTTTATGTGTTGTCTCGTTTCATCCTAATGGTGAAATTGGCAGACACAGGCCTCTCTCTTCTTTTATACTCATTTTTGTCTGAATAGACCCAAGGATCTAGGCAGGCAAGATCTGGCGCTGGTGTTAATTGAATCCTGACTCCATTCCTAATGCTTTGTATACTGTAGTGACTCCTAAATAATTGTGGAGTGAATGAGCCCCACTCCTCACCCTGGAATTGGCACAGGGAGGTGGGGTAAGTTTCAGAGCCTGGGAGAGTGGTCAGTTTTGCACAGGGCTTTACAAAGAACTTTGCAAGTTGTTTGTATTGTTTGTGCGTTTTAGGGTCTTCTAGTTTTTCCTGGGCTTAAAATGATTATTAGATTTGTTCTGCACACTCAAAGCAATAACGTTTTAGTCCAATACAGGCTCATATAGAAAGAAAAAAAAAAACAAATAAAACCTCTATTCTTTTCTAAATTTATGAACTTAGGAGTTTAAAAATCTGCTTTTGAAGGGAGTATTAATCCAAAAGAAGAAATGGAGTAAAATGTCTGTTGGAAAATTAAAATTAGATTCTTCAGTGAAAATGTTTATTGGGTAAATGCGATATGTGGTTTAGTTAATAACAATCCGTTCAAAAGCAGATATTTATTTAAGTGTCATGTGTTGAGCAATTTTTAAGGCTCTTGAGATGTAATATCATGGGCAAAGTCCCTACTTTCATACATCTTATATTTTACTTGAGGAAGACCGGCAACTAACGATTAAACCAATAAGACAGATAAGGTAATTTTTGATAAGAAGTAAAAGAAATCTAGAGAGCAATGCACTCAAGAACAACACTGAGGAGGTGTCCTGGTTGAGTAGAGACCTGAGGGACGAGAGGGAGGCCACTCTGCCAAGTGCTCATCATTTCCACGGAGGAAAGGAATGCAAAGATCCTGATGTGGGCGAGAGCTCGGTGCCCTAAAGGAATCGCAAGTAGAAGAATGGCGGCTTGAGTATTGGGATGAGGTGGGATGTGTAGAGTCCAACTTACAAGGTCCTTATGGGCCATGGTGAGAAATCTGAGAGATTTGAAAGTTGATTCGTCAAAGTGGTCGGACTGTGAATTCTCGGGATGCAGCAGAAGTTGGGGGACCCATGGGAGAGGGCTACAAGTAAACCAGCAGAGACACGATGAGGCTCTGGTGGGCGGAGACCAGGGGTCATGGAGAGAAGTGGGTGCATCTGAGACAGGTGTTGGATGATACTGGTCATTACAGGTCATACTGTAGGGTTGGACATGGGACGGTGTGGGAGTAGGGGAGGAAAAAGCATGGCACTTTTATCTATAATGGCAGGATGTTAAGGAAGAACCCCAGGAAACCCTGTGGCTGAAGTTACCAGCGTTATTATTTTATACAAATGGATATGGGGTTCATGAAGTGAGGTTCCCACTTTGAGGCACAATGGTGCAGGCAGGTGGAAGTATGTGCCGAACATTTTTTTCTTTTAAGATTTTATTTATTCATTTGAGAGAGAGAGATTGAGCACAAGTAGGGGGAGAAGCAGAGGGAGAGGGAGAAGCAGGCTCCCTATTGAGTAGGGAGCGCAGTGCAGGATTCAATCCCAGCACCCTGGGGTCATGACCTGAGCTGAAGGCAGAGGCTTAACTGACCTAGCCCCCCAGGTGCCCTCCGCCGAACGTCTTAACGAAGTCTTTTCACTTTCCTATCCTAAATCTTAGTAGCCTGCTCCTATAGCTGTGTGGAAGAATAATGTAGAATAATGTAGTCAGTCAGTGATACACTTTGGAGTCTTTTTTTTTTTTTTCTTTCCCAGGTCTCCCTACCTTAACCTACTCCGTTAAGAATATAAACATATCTGCTATTTGTTGTTCCTTAGTTCCCCGTGAAATAATGACAAGTCTTCTCCACCCCTGGCCAGCGTTGAACCTGCACATGTGTAAATTTGCTTAGCTTTCCAAAACAGTGCAAGGTTTTTCAAAGATAAGACAGTTCATTTACAGAACTCGGAATAATTTGGCTGGCAGACTCTAGGAGATACAGCGTGTGGATCAAGTTTAACACATTCCTGTAAAGATTTTATTTATTTATTTATTAGGAAAGAGAGAGTGAGAGAGAGCATGAGAAGGGAGAAGGTCAGAGTGAGAAGCGGATTCCCCATGGAGCTGGGAGCCCGATGTGGGACTCGATCTCAGGACTCCGGGATCATGACCTGAGCCAAAGGCAGTCGCTCAACCAACTGCGCCACCCAGGCGCCCTAACACGTTCCTTTAGATCGGCTGACTCCCTTGCGTTTCCTGTGCTTGCAGAAGGTCCCATCCCTTCAGTTCCTGGCCAGAGACCATCGTGCCTGCGAGCATTGCCATTTCTTCTTGCAGACACCCCGTGCTTCATAATTGGTTTAGGGTGCCCCAGACACTCACCAGGAACACTGTTAATTAGTACCAACGGAAGTGGCAATTATTCTCAAACTAGGATACCTGCCTATTACTAATGTACTCAGGTGACCGCGAGAGCCAACACACTTCTTTCCTGCACTTTCCCCCTTTTGCATCATGGCGTTTTTAAAACTCAGAGATGCCTTCTCCATCGTCCTCAACCCACTGAGCCCAGCTCCCAGATCCTCAGAAGGACTTCCCAGGACCTCCCATAGAATAATCATCCCTTAATCTTCAGAAAGATCTCTTTGTGCCAGTTGAACTAAAGCATTTGGCATTTCCTCCACAAACCCTTTGTTTCCACACTTTGCATCTTTGCTCCTTAAGTTCTTTCTGTTTGAAAGCGCTTTTTCACCCCCTTTAATCCCTGCCTGTCACAAATTATACTCATTTCAGATGCCTGCCTAATGCTCCATCCTTTGATCTCCCAATAATTTGTTTGTTCCTCTCTTTTGATATTTTACCTCTTATCTCTCGTCCTAGTTCAACATCTTAAGGGTTTTATTGCCCCTTCCCTGCATACGCTTCACATTTTTATGTTAGTGCCAGTAGAGTGCCTTGCACGGAGGATGTTGCCAATTAGGATTCGAAGACTTCAGTTGAATTTGTAGTATCTAACTATGGTCTAACAATAAGCGATAAGACCCGAAATCATCTCAAGGCAAAGTTCCGACTAGCTCCCACTCCCCTCCCTGGAAGGGATCAGGCTGCCACCAAGGCCATTCTAACCTTTAATCTTTGTTGTTCTTTTATGTTCAGCGTGGCCTCTTTGTTTTCTGAGTGCAAAATAAATGCAAAGAAGGAATGGCCTGCTGGGTGGGCCAGCTCCAGGAGATGCTGGTCCTCCTCGTATCTGCCCGCAGGGCTGCCCTTGGAGGGCCTGATGGACTTGTTACATCCCGGGACAGGCTTTCTCCTGGAGGATATTGTTTCCCTTTGAATTCTCCAAAACCTGTCAGGTGTTTTCTTCCTTATCTCCCTGAGGACAGCCAGTTAATCTAAGATTAGCCTGACAGCCCCTATTTTCCAGGTCTCTGGTTTCATCAATAAAGTAGGTTACATCTTTTTTGAGCTCCATTACCTCCTCCATAACCTTGCTCTCTTGATCCATATTGTGGTTTATTCCTTATACAGCCCGCCCCATCCATTTTTGGCTGTGTTCCCACTTCCTATCCCCACTCTTGAATGGGACCATTTAATTCAGTAATTGCGGGGACTATAAAAGCCTGACAATCCCTGAGCCTTTTGTGTGGTGTTTTCACCTCATTGCTCTTCTGGTCACCACGCTGACTTTGAGCTGAATAAGCTGAGTGACCAACAGCATCCCTCGGAATTAGTAATGAATTGCTACCTTTACTTTCCAAGAGTTAATGATTAACGGATTTCTTTCATTTATCCTATAAGACGATCTTCTAGGAATTTGGGAAGAGTTGTAAAGACCCTGACTTCTTTGATACCAGAGGCAGTATCTTTCAAGTGGAGCCTACACGCCCTTGTGGGGAATGTGTGATATCCCATTATATTTATTTTGCTATCATGCCTTTTTATTCCTATTTTTATTCCTTATTTTTAAATATGCATGCTATATTAGCATCGCAGGACATGAACCTAATTTCTACAAAGGCATCTCTTGATGTTACCTGCTCAAGATGATTTCCCTGATGGGGAGGTATGATCCAAATGTTTGGGACCCTTGGCTTTCAGAGCCACTTCAACTTCCAGCTCCTTGCCTTCCCCCCTCGGCTAGTTGCATGTCCTTGGATCGGCTTAATTAGTCCCTTTGGGTCTTACTGTCCTCACCTCCCAATTGAAAACAAAACCATTGCATAGGTTGCTGAGAGGTTTCGGTGGGGTAATGCATGTGAAGAGGTTAGCAAGCGCTGGGAGCAGAGTGCGCACTGGTGACTATGGTCATGTGTAGTTTTGATTGATGTTATTGTTGTTGATGTGTGCTGCCCGTCTGTGATATTGCCCCACTCTTCTAGCATTTCACCCCTGTCATAGTAGCAGAGGAACTGAGCCTACTCTCCATGTCAAATAGTAGTAAAAAAGAGCACCTCATACCGAACACTTTAAAAAATGTGAATGAATGAATGAATAAAAATTAGAATTTTAAAAACTACACGCACATACTTTCCTCCCTTCACATTAATAATATAAATAGGTTTTGTAATATATTTGCATAACTTCTGTAAGACGGGGAGCAGAGTAATTTCACTAAAGCTGTAAAAAACACTGAATCCCTAATATGTGCTGTAGGGTCGCTTTGTTGGTACCATTAGCTTCTGATGGCTTTTCTTTGGTATTTTAGAAATTAAACTCTTTCAGATAAAGTTGATCACAAGCCTGCCTTTTATTGAACGTTGCCACAGCAGGTATGGTTTTGAAAAGTGACGCTTTGGCACAAGATGCCTAAAAGAATAACAAGCTTACTATGCACTTATCTGGTATGTTTGCTGAGATCTGAGGCTGTAAGAGAATTCTTCAGTGAGGTAAAGAAAAGTTCACCCTAGTTTGCAAGACTGGTTCATGTGGAATTTATAAGAATGGACTGACCAGCATGCCCTTTTAAAATTCCTTGGTTAATCTCTTTATTGAAAGCTGCTGGGCTAGTTGATTAAGAAGGCCTTATGGGATGACTGCTTTTAGTGTCCTACAAATGAAGCCGAATTGTTGCTTAGTAAATCACCAGAGATCAAAGTGCTTTGCGGTCACAGTACAGCCATTATTATTATTATTTTTTATTGTTTCATTTTAGAATGAAGGTGAAGGGTTGAAGAAGGAAACACGCAGAATTTGACATCGATGATGTTTATTTACTTTCCTGCACTTCTTTATGCATCTAATATGAGCAATTGGGTGAGGAGTGCAACAAAACATAAATGGGTTAATGTAAAGCTCAATTGATTAAGAATTGGTTCCTATGTATAATTGCCTGGGTCCTTCCAAACCATGAAGAAATCAGTAGGCATGTAGAAAAGACCTTGGGTGCTTCCCAGGGAAGCTGAAAAAGTATCTCTGTTGGCTTGTACATGGTGTGAAAGCCTCACTTCTGTAGTCCTCTCAGCATGAAATGTACACGAGACCGTTCAGTGTTTCCCTGCTATCGGATCTGAGGGTTACTAAGGGCTGATACTTGTGCTTCTTATGCTTCCTTAAAGGGTACATACAGCATGTAATTTGTTCCTCTTGATTGCTCAGTGCCTAAAGCAGTATACAAATACGTTTGGAGGGATTAAGTGATTATGTGAGCATGTATGTTTTGTTGACTGGAGTGACCCTGAGGAAAGAAGTGAGAAAAAGGACTAAAAGAGTAGACTGAAAATGGAAATTGAATCTACCATAAGAATCCCATATGGGTCTCAGTTCCATGGTGTGATTTTACTTCTGAAAAGTTTGGGCATTTATATTGCACTTTGTTTCCGTATAGCGTGTAGCATTAAAGAAGTATATTTAGTGGCATAATAAATGCAGGTTTGGAAAGGACTCATGTTTGCCCTGTGTATTTTCATACCTTCTCGGACCGCTCTAAAAAAAAACCATTTATCTCTCTATCTACCTATCACTTTTTATTTTATTATTTTATTTTATTTTATTTTAAATTCCAGTATTGTTAACGTAGTGTTATATTAGTTTCACGGGTATAATATAGTGATTTATCACTTTGGTATACCACCCAGTGCTCATCACAAGTGCCCTCCTTAATCCGCATCACCTATTTAACCCATCCCCCCCTCCCACCATCTCCTCTCTGGTAACCATCAGTTTGTTCTCTATAGCTAAGAGTCTCTTTTGTGGTTTGTCTCTCTCTCTCTCTCTCCCTTTTCCTTAATTGTTTGTTTTGTTTCTTAAATTCCACATATGAGTGAAATCAGATGATACACAAAGGGTATGTGTATCCCTTTGAATTAGTGGTTTTTTTTTTTTATTTTTTGGGTACAAAACCCATTTTATACTACTCATTTCATATCCAGTAAGTAATGACCTATTTCAGATACTAAAATCAACAAATATTTACTGAATGTTCCATTCAAGGTTACAGTGAAAATCAGTGTTAAACTTAGAAACTGAATCCCAAAGTCTGGGTCCCATTCTAATGCTTTAGCTAGAAAGCTACAGCTTGCCTCATGGAACGGGAATAAGACCATTACTGATCATCGATTCTGGCAAGACTGGCCAGTACCATTGTTCTATTCTGTACCCTTGTTATTATCGTCACCATTGTTAACACCTTCAATTTATCCATTTCGTTGGCTCGTCATAGATTCATGGTAGATTAAAGCTAACTTAATATCCTAATTTTTCCACTGGTGATAAATACAGTGACTGAAAAGTGCTAAAATGGCATAGTTAGCAAATGTGACCGACCTGGTGATGCTCTTTTTGAACAGAAGAGGATTTATGGAAGCATCAAATACAAAAGAGAAGAGTCCACATCAAGTTTTTTATGAAAATATGTGTGAACAAAGTGAATTCTTTACTACCCAACTAATTTAGGAAATGGCCATATATTGCATTAGACAAAATAACTGACCTACGTTTAGACTAACTAATGCTGACACAACTGGACCCGGAAGAAATAATTTCATTGTGCTCAACCATCTTCTGGTTCCGTGGTGACATATTGTTTAAGTTTAGTGGTCTTCCTGATATTTCAAGATACTGCAGATGCATTGGCAAAGACTTTCTAATATGAAGGGGTCCCCAGTGTAGAGTCTGGTGCTCCTCTATACCAGTACCCATCTGAATATAAGTGCTAGGCATTAGAGGTTTCCTTCCTCCTCCTCCTCCTTCTCTTTCTTCTCCTCCTTCTTCTTCTCTTTCTTCTCCTTCTCCTTCTCTTTTTCTTTAAAGGAGGCATTTGCACTCTATTCTGCAGCCTGGAACCTTGGATCTTCATTCTTCAGTTCTGTGATCCTAACTCAAGCCCCCTGTTACACTTCAGGCTCACTCGAGACAGAGATGATGAGATGAAAGTTGTAAATGCTTTGAGTGACTGAGGGTTGCCGGGAACTTCCCTGGGAGAACAGTGGAGCAGCCTTCTCAGTCCTTTTATGAAGCGTGAGCCATACTGAGCTCCCATTCAAAACAAGCAAGGTCCCAGCAAGAAACTAGTGTGGGGAGAGTGGAAGGCTCCTCTCTGCAGAATGCATGGTGCCCTCACCCAGGAGAGTTCTGAGATGCTCCATGGTAGTAAAACCTTTTGATGGGTCCCGCCTAGTCTTTGCACAACGTTTTTTGGCCATAGAACTGCTTTTTTTCTTTCATTATATTTTACTTAATATACTATGATTTAGAGACCTGTCTTCTGTGAATGATCCAAAAAAGAAATTGGATAATGGGCCAGAGACAGTGAGCCAAGAGTTCCAGTGGTGTGTCCTTGAGGTCGTATGTACCGATTGACCACTGTGGGCAGTCTGTACTTTGTTTTTCTAGTGGCAAATAGATATCAAATCTCAACATTGTCAGGGACAGACCATTATAAACTAAAGAAAGTGAAGTTTTACAAAGAAAAAAAACTCTCCTGAATGTTTTGTTCAAGTAATTGGTGATTTTTTGCAATTGATGAAAGCCCATTATAATTAAGTATTAGTTATAGGCTTCATTTTCAACACCTTACTTTTTATTTATCCTTTCTGGTCCTCCTGGCATCTTACTTGCTTTATAGATTTATTTGTAAAGATCTTGTTCACAGATGTAGAGTATGAGGTTAACTGTGACCCAATCTCTGACTTAAGTGTCAGGCACTCCAAATTAGTAGCATTCATATGATTGGATACATTTTGCCCCATGGAACCCAGAAACACTTTCAGAAACAGAAACTGCTCCTTCCATTAGTGATCAAAACATTTTAGAAAATATTTTGTCTTTTAGCAATAGTTCTGATAGACTACAGAAAATATAAAGTTAACCAGATCTTGGTTGGAGAAAGCATTCTGTCATAGTAACTCTATTTTCCTCCAGCAGTAAAGAGAGCACATACAAATTTAATGAATAGAAGTTGGAATCACATTTCCTCTTAGTTTGGTCTTTTATTCTCTCCCTTAGGCTTAATATAAATGAGTAGAGTCACAAGCACTCAGGTTTTTTTTTTTTTTTCCCTCTGTAGAGAACATATAGGTCACTAATGTCACTGTTTTGTGTCTGAAATAACACGCAGCTTGAATATGCTTCTGGGGAGTAAGCGTCACACATTAGCCTCAATTTTGCAGTGACAGTTTTTGGTGGGATAATGTGCGGAGAGGTGACGTTACATTTGCTCAATATGTTATATTCTTGGCACCAACGTAAGTTGGCTCTTTATTAGTTCAGAAGAGAAATGAACAAGGTCCTATTTGACATGTATTGATAATTGCTCTCCACTTAGGAGCTGATTTAACCAGTTCTTTGAATCTTCTGCCAAAATTTAGGGAGTGTGTTGTTGATCTACTTTGTGGTCCTCCAGAACATATTAGGATTTTTCTCCCCTGAAGTCACTGAATTGTGCCGTTGACAAATAAGATATGAAGGAGATTTTCAAGAATCCAACCTGTTTTAAATACTAATTAGTTTCAGAAAAATTGGTTTTGCTTTGTGCACAAACTCTAAAGAGCCTTACTCATTAAATGGATTGGTTCTTTCTCTGTAGGCTAGGTGAAATGTTGACTATAAAAATGTGTAATACCCTAGAAAAAAGCATCTAAGATTATTTTAATATAAATTCTGTGTGTGACTAATTTGCCAGACAGACTATTCGTATTAACCCATCTGATCTGGAGATATTCCAAAGTTTAAAACTTCCAAGGGAACATGTTTAGAAAGTTTCAGTTAAATATTTTGCTGTATACCAATCTTCAGAGAAGACTTACATTAGTACTAAAAGGTGCTTCTTCACTTTATACATAATACAGAATATTCAGTATTTTAAACAATACAATACAGAATTTCTGTATTTATACAATACAAAAAAATCAGTATTTCAAATTGACTGACTTTTCTTTGTCTCTCAAATTAGTATTAATGGTCTTCATATTAGACGCCAGTTTTAATTTTTCCTCCTTTATACTAGTATGTTGCAAATTTTTTGTGCCAAAGATGACTTGAACTCAATATAATTAAATATCTCTATATAAATGAAAATATATACATGCATATTTATAAAAATAAACACAAAATATAAAATTCAATGCAAAATAAATATTAGTGAACCAAATTCAATAGCTACTAGGTAAGTATATACTTAATGTCAAATATTGGGTTAAATGCTGATATAAAAATACTAATTAGTACTCTATTGAAATTTCGTAGGTGAGAGTCTTTTAGTTTTTCTCTAACGTTAACAACAACCTTATGAAATAGTGTTTTTCTAATTGACCATTATACAGATGAGGAAATAAGCCGAATTCAGTGAATTAGAACATAGGAGTATGGCATACTTGATTATTTTTTATTTTAAAAGAAAATAAACCCTCTAATGTCTTTAACCCTAGGTTGCAATTTAATATTTTTGGTTAAAGTTTCTAACACACACTCTTTATTGCACATAGTGATTTTCTTGGATATAAAATTGCAGAAGACTGACCTACAATGCTTTGGAGCTTTCAAAGTGGTTCTGGATCTTCAGGGCCCAAAATTTCATCTCAGTGCATTCCTCTATACTAATTGTAATCTATAGTAATCATACCTGCATTGTAGAGTATTTCGTATGAAGACCCTAAGAACCTCAGGTAGGGTGAAGTTGTGTTTATATGTTTGGGCTTTAAGCCTTATAAGAAAGACTAAAAGAAATAGTAAGAAGACATTAACCCACCTTCATGGCCTTTTCTGTGACAGTGACTTTGAATGAACCCATTAGGTGAGAAGCGCCCCCTTGATATGTGAGTTGTGTTTCACATATTCTCTTTATTGCTTTTCAGATGAAAACACCAAATCACACACATACATTCACTTACAGGCACACATTCACAGAAGCAGAACTAGATAGCATGCAAATGAAGTCTGGAATGTAGCTGAATCCTAGAGATTTGGATCAGGAACTTCTTTGTTATAAAGTAAAAGATGTCAATAATAAACAATTTGCCTTAATGAAATATTTGGTAGAAGCAGAATTGGAGATAGAAAATAGACATTTCCTATAATTGAACAATATCATTATACCTCAAAAAAAAAAATCAAATGAAACAATGTTGAGCTAGTCTGAAAAATAACAAGTGGCATTCCCAACAGGCAGAATGTCAATTCTGTTCATGATAGTGGTTGCAGTTAAACAAACTAATGTTATTAGTCTCGGTAATTAATATCTCAGATGTTTTGCTATAAAATAAAAATATAAAGTGATTCATATAAATAATGATTATAAGACAATATTTTGAAACATTTGCTATCTTATAAAGATGATTACTATAAAAAAGTGACTGTTTTAAAATGACATTCTTAGACATGTTTTAGTAGTTAAAAGTAGTCGTTATCTACATTTCCCTTTCTGTCACGAACACATTGTATACATTATGATGAAAATAATTTCCCATTTCATACTTCTCAATTATTTGACTAAAAGATTATTCATTTTAAAGTAATGCTGTAGAATTATAGATTCATCAGATTTTTCAGATAAAGAAACTGACATTCACAGTATTCCAAGGATTAGGTTAGTTGTCCATGACCACTTTGTAGGTTTCCCAACCTCAGGAAATACCAGGCCACATTGTTATCTCTTTGTCAACCAGTTACCGAGTGTGCCTCAAATAATTATTGTGAATACTTTCGATTTACACTTGCCAAATTCCTTTTTAAGAACATTAAATATATGTGTGTGTGTGTGTATATACTATATACATATATATGCATATATATACATATGCATGTAGAGAGTATGTTCTCTATTTTCTCTCTCTATCTTTATCTATCTATCTATCTATCTATCTATCTATATACTTTCATGCCAAGGTTAAGACTAGGTAGACTTAATATACAATTTTTTTCTATACTACTTCGTAACACTTTAAAAACACAAGTCTCTGAGGCAACTACAGTTGATAGTGATAGATACTCATTTGAGGTACCAAACTTATACTTGCATGTTCATAGCAGTAAAATTCATAATAGCAAAAGGGAGGAAACAGCCCAAAAGACCAGTAGTGGATGAACGGATAAACCAACCATAGTATATCTATTCAGTGGAATATTATTTGGCCATAAAAAATGAAGTACTGATATACTAAAATATAAAATGTAAATTGATAAACCTTGAAAACACTGTGCTAAGTGAGAGTAGCCAGATGCAAAAGGTTATATATTAGTCCATTCATTTGAAAGCTCTAGAATAAGTAAATCCATTGAGACAGAAAGCAGATGGCTCATGGCCAGGAGTTGGGGGAGGAGGGCAATGAGAAGTAATTGTTTAATGAGTGTGTGATTCTTTTTTTGAGGTGTTCAAAAAATATTCAAAAAATATTTTGAAACTAGATAGAGTGGTTCTTGCACACTATCATGAGCATGCTAATTGCCACTTAATCATTCACTTTAAAATGGTTAATTTCATGATATATGAATTTCACCTAAAATTATTTTTAAAAAGAATGGGTGAATCAGTGTTCTAATAAAATCGTATGTACAAAGCGCTTATTGTTTTTGAAATTGAGCATTACGCATTTCAAGAATTAATGCATCATTGGGGATTACGTAAGGTTATTGAGATTATAGTAATTTACTACTTCTTAAACGAAGTATCTAACATTTCAAACAATTGAGATATTAGTTAGCTTAGTGAATTCTGGCAAATTACATTTTATAAACTTTTTAGTCTGGATTGAATTTGTTGAATTTGAAGCCTCCACGGGAAGTTTCACAATTAGCACACATTATCTGCATATGTTTGTTTGCTCTTGCACATAGTAACGCTTGGCTGGTTGAGCCAAGTTCTTTACATGCATTATCCAATTTGTTCCTGAAAACAGCTTTATGAAGTAGTGCTATGTTACCTATTTAATAGTTGAGGAAGCCAAGGTTTGTATTGACTGAACTGGGATGGTTCCCGAAGCTTGTTCTGTAACTACTAAACCAGCTTTTTTTTTTTCTCTAATGAGATACATACCACAAAAATGAGTTAGTCTCAGTGGACTCACAACCCCTAACTCCGGCCCCAACAGAGAAGCAGAGTGAAAAATTAATTATTTCTTTAGGGGGAAAAAGTGTTACTGAATTTGCAAAGAGTCCTGCTGAAATTCATTTTCAGTGGCATATTCTAGAGTGTGTTAAAGTCTCGTTATATAATTAAACATTAAATATACAAGGGAGATTGACAAAAATGATTGACTATAGTATTTGCCTGTGAATCTCTTTTTAAATTAATCAGTTTACATCATACTTAAAAGTATATTTGTTTATTCAATAAATACTTATAGAGCTCCTAACACACTAAATAACATGAAGTTTCTGTCTTCAATGAGATGTCATATCTGAGAAGATACACGATAGATAAATATTTATTAGGCTATTCGTTTGTAATGAGTGTTACAGAGACAACAAGGTATAACAAGTAAGATCTGGAAAATGTGTGTGTGTATACCTGTGTGCAACATGCCCAGCTTTATATAGGATGGTCAGGGTGGAGCTCATTGGGAGAAGATTGGCCAGAGACACGAAGAAAGTAACTGAACAGTTCATGTGGGTGTCTGGGGAGAGAACATTCCAGGCACAGGGAACATCATATTCACATGACCTGAAGAATGATTGTGCTTGGCATTTTTGAAAATCAGCAAAGGACTAGTTTGTTTGGATTAAAATGAGGGAAAGAATAGTGAAGGAAGTGAATTCATGGAAGTAAGCAGGTGACAGATTTTGCAGAGCCTTAAAGACCTGATAAGGCTTTTAGATATTATTACAAGCTATATAGCAAGCCTTCAGAGCGCTTGGGTGGGGAAGGGCATTCTTAACCAGATTTACATCATAAATACAGTTGCTCTGACTATTTTCCCATGAGTAGACGAGGGGTTCAAGGGTGGAGATGGAGTAAAGAAGGCAATTAGGAGACTCTTGCAGTCCTTGCTCCTTATCCTGAGTATGGTCTCTGCACCAGCAGCATCAGCATCTCCTGGGACCTTTGTAGAAATGCAGACTCTCAAGCCCCACCCCAGGCCTACTGCAACACCCCTAGGTTTATATGAACTTTTAAGTTTGAGAACTGATTAGATGTGAAAGGGGGTTGGCTTGGGATAGGGGAATCTAGACAAGGATGTTAGCAAATGATGGGATATGAGATTCCTTTCTTTCTTTCTTTCTTTCTTTCTTTCGCCACAAGTGGGATGGGTAGAGGGAGAGGGAGAATCAAGCAGACTCCACACTGAGTGTGGAGCCTGATCTTGGGGTTGATCTCATGACCCTGAGATCATGACCTGAACTGAAACCAAGAGTCGGATGCTTAAGTGACTGTACCACGCACCTCACAACTTTATTTTTGGATATAATTTTTAATCATAATCTGTTGAGGTATTGTATATAGATGTGAAATAGAACAATGAATGGGGTCTTTTACAGCAAAAGAAAAAAAAAAAACAACAACAACAGAGATTTCTTGAAGGCTCTGGAAATCTAGAATCTGGGTTATGGTGCCTTTAGCCCTGCAAAGGAGGAGTCTGGAGATAGGGGCTAGAACTATAAATTTGGAAGTCATTAGCATACAATGGTCTGTGAAACCATGGGACTAGATGAGATCACCCAGACAGTGAACAACTAGAGAAGAGTGAGGCCAAGGACTCGGGTCTGAAACACCCTAACACTGGAAGAGGAAGAACATCCAAACCTCAGGAAGGGGACGCACATCCAAAAAGGACAACTAATAGTGAAGTTGTAGGGTAAACCTCTCATGAAATGATTGGTTTGCACATTCGTTTCCCCCATTATACTCCACGCTCTTCAAAACAATGTCACAACAGCACTTGGCATTCCGAAGGTGTTCAAAAATAAGCCTCTGGATAAATGAAGAACAATCGCTTGTTTTAGGTTAGTGTATTACTTGGCATTTTTAGGACTTCTAGATTTATGTGATTCTGCAGCATGTCAGGCTCTGGGTCATCTGTTTTTTTGCACATGATTACTCACTTAAGTGCTATAGGTAACTTGGGTGGAAATCTTGGCTATTATGTTTAATGTCCCCTGCCATTTTCACTCCTTTAGAATTCCCTCTCCCCTGTTTGGATGTAAATATTCACAATCCTCCCTTTTTCTTGCAGTGCCTCTCATCCATCTCTGACAAAATCCATATATGTCTTTACAAAGAAAGAATATTTTATCAAATAATAGCTTTTAGTCACAAAGGTGTGTTTCTTGATAGATAATCTGAAGAGAAATGAATGGAACTCTTGGTGTTTTCCAAGGAACTGATTTGGTAAATCAGATTTAGTGTATTGTGATCTCTTTTTCTAAGAACCAGACAAGAACTGAGAAGCACAGCTCATAAGTCAAACCCCAGGCCTTTATTCGAAGCGTGTTTGCTTTGACCATCACTTTACTTCCCCGAGATTTAAGTTTAAGGTTCCGGGTCTGACACATTTGGTCACAGGGGTAATGGTAAGTAGAAATATAGGATGATATATGGATTTGTAACTGAACAGCCCAAGGGAGAACTGGGACTCTCAGCTTTTGTTTACCACTATCATCCTAATGTAATTTAAGAGGCAGGTTATCATCAGAAGTCCTGTTGTTGGTGGGATGTAAAGTAGAAAAAATCCCAACATGTGTTCTGTGTTATATAAGTCAGTTTCGTTTAGAATAAAGTGTTTGAAGACATTCAGTTTGTGAAGAGGGCTTTATTGACATTTCTCTGTCCAGCTATCAGTGTGTATGTGTGTGTGTGTGTGTGTGTGTGTGTGTGTGTAGAAAGTCTGTGAAGAGCGAGAGGATCTGAGCGGGCGGCTAGAAGAGGCATGTGGGAACTTTCGGGAAACGCAGAAATCCCAAGACCAGCTTAACCCCTTTCTGTTCTTATCAATTAGAAAAGGTTAATGAAAATGAAAACAGTTATATTCAACAAACTCAGAAACTAACTCTGGATGAGCTCTTTTGTTCACAAGGTTGTGATGCCACAGGAGCTAGGAAGGATTCATTCCTTACGTCACCTGAGCTTGGGCTGATTACAGCCCAAGGGCGAATGATCATCTTCAAAAATAAGCAGCCAGTATTCACCTCTTAATAAAAATTATCATTTCCACCCATTTTTCTCCTTTTCCTTTCTCTTCTCCTTCCTAATTTAAATTGACATAAGGAGATACTGTCCTCAAGAGCATTTCTAGCTGTTAAAAAGCCATTTTCGTCAGACACATGTGACTCTTGCTTGGGAGGGAAGGTATGTGAGACCCAACTAAGGCAATAGGGTAAGAACATCGGTGACAGAAGGCGAAATATGATGTGACATAAGCAAAGTGAAAGACTCAAAAGGAGGGCAGCCATATTAATTTGGGCAAATCTGAAAGGGATTTTCCTGGAAGAGGGAGACCTTAGATTGGACTTAAAGGGTAAATAGGATTTTGGAGTTAAAGAAGAGAATAAGAAAAGGTGGGCATTTAGGGGGCCACATCAGAGGAGCAAAAGAACTGACATTCAGACATCACAGATAGAAGAAATGTTTGGAATTTGGCCAGCCAGACAAGGATGTCACTGGAAGTCCTTCCCAGTGTAATGTTTCTAGACTCCAGAGGCACTGGATTGTTTCGGAGGACTTCGAGCACAGAAACGATGTAAGCAGAACTATGCTTTAAGAAGCAGCAGTTTAGGGAATGGAGTCTGGTGTTGAGAATTGCGAGCAGGGACACCATGATAGCAGCCCCGTCTGGAGGCAGTGAGGTCCCGGGGAAGGGTGGTCCTAGAGGGAAATAGAAAGGAACTGGGGATGATGTGAGTAATATTGGGGAGAGAAATGTTGGAGAGGAATGTTGGAGAAATATTGGGTAGTGTTTGGTTTAAGGGTCAGCCCAAGGGAAGGAATAGGAGGCAGGGGGGAATGCACACCAAGGACTGAGAGAATGGTGGTGTGAGGAAGAATGGGTTGAATGGGGAAGAGAATTAACCTCCTTTCGATTAGTGCTTGATGCACTTGCAGGAGTACATATTCTATAACCAGTTGCAAATATAAGCCTGGGCTTGGCAGAGAAACCAGCGATACAGAAAGAGATTTCATCTTTATTTCTTGCAAGATAACGAGTAAAGCTGCATGAAATAACATCATCCTTTTAGGTGAATTCACACAATTAATCTTCTAGCTCATTAAAAGAAACCTCAGAATCGAACTAAACAATACATTGCAAAATACAGCACACTTATTTTGTCTCCAGTAGAGCAAGAGTTCAAGATAATTTCCTTGAACAAGGTTTGTAGCAAGAACCCAGTTGAAAGGAACTTCAGTCTTTGTGCCTATAATAGCAGATTCTTCCATAAATGTGAGCCATGATCCGGTGAAGAAGGTTTTTTCCTTTTCGGGCATGACATATATTTGATTTCCAAGGGCAAGGTTTCTCATTTGATTGCCAACCTCCCTAATTAGGAGGCCTTGAAGATCATCGCCTCAAGGTTGTTCGAGCCGAAAAAGCATTCACAAGCACAAACATATTTTATGTCCAGTAAAAGTCGCTCTAGTTGACTGAATGCAGTTAGTTATCGTAGAGACTTACCTGTTAGCTCCAGGCAAATGCTGCCAGCAGCATTAGTATTCAAGACAAAAGACAGCCATCAGTGTAAATTCTTGTCTACTATGCAAGGTGTATCTTTTGATCTTTTCAGAAAGAGCTGGAAAATTGGATGGTATTTGCAGGAGCCTTTCAGCTGAGAAATGTCAATAACGTAATCGTGTTGAGACCAGTGCATGGAATTGACTTGTTGGGAGATGGATACAGATGCAAGGATGAAATGTGTATCTGATTATTATATAGAACTGAGTTTGTGCATGAGAGCCAGGTCACCAGGCTACATTAGGAAAAAGCACTAGGAGAATTGGATGAATCCTCTAGGTAAGATCTCTGAGTGGCAACTCCAAATCTGAAGTCTTTGGGAAACAGAAATAAAGGAGAAAGTCCTTTTCCTCCTGCTATTTGCATGTGCAGCATCTCCCCCAGCTTCCTCCACTGGGCGGATGTATCTGGTGGCTGTGAAATCGAGACTGGTCATTCCCTTTCCCTCAAACAGAGCGAATCACCTTCATCACCTTCATCGTGTGTGGAATTTCTGCAAGCCAAGCCAGCAAGAGTTTACAGGTTCTCTTGGGTGGTTTGATATGCCTTGGGTCGTGTCTGCCCTGTTTAAAAGCCAAATCCAAAATTAATAGCATTGGTAAATAAAATTATTCAATTTTATAATTGCTTCAATGTCTTTTTTGGCTTTCCCCTCTTTTTTTTTCTTATTTAGTTATTTGGAACGATAATGAATTTGTCTCTCATTACTTGCTATTGAATTATCTGTGCATAGAAAGGAGA
Source organism: Nasua narica (assembly GCA_028533885.1). Taxonomy (NCBI): domain Eukaryota; kingdom Metazoa; phylum Chordata; class Mammalia; order Carnivora; family Procyonidae; genus Nasua; species Nasua narica. The sequence goes on along the minus strand of CM052810.1, from coordinate 14,340,225 downwards.
TGAAAAAAATGGTTCATAGAATCCTAACAACATTATTTTGTTCGATGCTTGACTCTGTCTCCATCGAGAGAGAATGTTTTTGGCACCACAGTATTCTCTGGGCAAATGAATATTTTTATCTTAAAAATGTAAGACATTCTATAATTGAATGCCACAATTCTTTGGTTCACACGCAAATTTGAATTTATGTGTTGATGTGATCTGAGAATCTATCAAGTCTTACTCATGTGTATCTTAGAAGAACCAGACAGAGGCAGAGGCTAGTTGGAAGTGACCTGTGAGTGGCTTCCTCATGGGACACATGATGCTGGTAAACATTGTCATTCTCCAAAAGACCTCCACAATCCTCTTGATAATAGTGAACACATATCGAGCGATTACGGTGTGCCAGAAACTATTGTAAATGCTTCCTTACATTTTCTCATTTAATCCTTACAATACTATGTGGTAGTCAATAAGATCAACCCCTTTTTATGCATAAGGAAAGGTAGACAGAGGTGTTAAGAAGATCCCATAGTTTTTAATAGAGGCAGCTTGACTCTGAAGCCTGCCTGGAAGATTTCCTTTTGAAGCAATGGATAGAGATTTGAAACCAATTTATCGTGGAAGGAGATGCAGTATCATCCAACATCCATTTCTTGAGGTCCTAAAATTAATGGACCTGTTTTTTCCTCAAAAGAGGGAATACTTAGGAAGATGGGTTTCTTCTGTTGTAGTTTCCATGTCACTGGGGAAAATGATTTTGCTATTTATTCATTTTATGTCATGTGGCTCCAGCAAGGATATATATATCTATCTATATATATTTACATATATGGGTACCTGGGTGGCTCAGTTGCTTGAACAACTGCCTTTGGCTCAGGTCATGATTCTGGAGTCCTGGGATCAAGTCCCACATTGGGCTTCCTGCTCAGGACTTTTCCCCTCTCATGCTCACTCTCTCTCAAATAAATAAAATCTGTAAATATATATAAATAATATATAAATATATATTACATATAAATGAAATATTTTATATATAAATTATTTTAATATAACTTTATATATGCTATATATTTATATATATACGTATGTATATTTGTATGTGTAATAAGGATGTACAGGTACAAATATTCAATATAGAAAGTATGCCAGCTGCATTCATTATCTATTTATTTATTTATTTAGATGGGGCGGGGGGAGAGAGAGAGAGAGAGAGAGGGAGAGAGAGAGAGAATCTTAAGCAGGTTCCACAGCCAGCTTGGAGCCTGGTGCAGGGCTCAGTCTCAGAACCTTGAGATCATGACCTGACCCAGAATCAAAAGTCAGACACTTAACCGACTGAGCCACCCAGGCGTCCGAATACTAAATACATTTTGAAGAGCTTTTGAAACATGGGAAGGATTTCTGAGGCAATGGAGGCATGAATTCAAAAGTTGACTGCTAATGCGAATAAAAGTTTCAAGGTACATGGTAGGTCTGAGGCAGAGGTTATCCTGACAGTTGTTTACCTGGTGGAAGGTAAGTTATGTCTAGAGCATAGCAAACGTAGGACACGTGGGTCTTTCCATAGCGTGTGATTCTGATGCAGAGTAGATGCTGAACGTTTTGAACATTTGATTTCTTGATGTGTATGTTTTACTAGATTGGATAAATGATAGGTAATTGGGCAAGAAAATATATATTTTTAAAACTTTAAACATGTTTTTGAAAAGAAGCCATCAAAATGCAAGCTGTTCTCCCCTCGCCGTTCCTATATTACACAGAACTTTTATTGCTTATTCCGAGTCATAGGGAAGAGAGGAAGATTTTTCAAAGGAGAAATTTAACACTATCGTACAGAAAATTTCTTGCTCCTAGGGAGAGTCTGAAAAGGAGCATCATTCTAGATGCTACTGTCTTCAATTTAAAAACATGAGAGCAGGATAAAGGGTGTCTCCCATTGAGCAGAAGTAGAGCCCGGAAGGTTCACTGAAACCCCAGAGCGAAAACCATTCAGACAATCGGCATAGTGAAGCATGAGGTTGTGGTAGAGATTTGGAGACTGGAGTGGAACGTGGATGTGCTAGTCTGTGTAACTAAAGTGGAAGGCGAGAGGGACAGGGGTTAGGGACTGTTCCTAAAGGCATCGGCCCTCAGGACAGGTATTGAGAGCCCGAGAGTGGACTTGGAGTAGGTAACAAGAGCAGATCACAAAAAAGCAGGCACGAAGATTAACACAGAATGAGATATCAGTTTAGACAACAGTCAGTATGTTTCAAGGACATGAGTGCATATAAAATAATACATTGGATTTGTGAAATATGAGATTACTCTTGTGCAGGATGTGTGTGTGTGTGTGTGTGTGTGTAAAATTGAACTCCTACATTTAGATATTCGGGAAAGAAGAACTATTTGGGTTTTCTGTAATTGGTATTAATCTCCTCTAGAGCCCATGGTCTTGCCAGTGGAGACCGTGGTAGTGGGATGAATCTTGACTTTAGTAGGAGCGTCAATGTTGTATCACTGTTGTCCAAGGTAGCTTTTGATTTTGAAGCACTCTATATTGGATACATAGCTGGTAAATGCAAAGTTCAACTCCCTATCATACTTACTCCTCCCTTTCTTCCCTTCCCAAGATCTGTTGTATGGGGGAAGACTTGGGGGTCTCTCGGAAGGGATGTGGAGGTCCTTTGATTTTATTGACCTCTCTATAGGTTTGGTGCTCTGGTTCTGGGGTGTGAGTGCTGCATCCACTGTGAAATGTTTGGTCTGATTCTGTCCTCTGAAATCTTGCTTGCATTTTTTTCTTGAAATCGGCGACCCGAGTCTCTCCCTTGCTGACCACCTGTGGCTTGGTTCTACAGATCCTGGCTGTGACGTGTATCTATTCATTGGCTCAGGTGGCCTGTCCCTTAATCCTTGGTTGCAGTGCTCTTGATTTCACCTGAGTTCAGACCTACAGATACTCCTTTCTGCGTGCTTGACCTGAAACTTTCCTGTTGTGCGTGGACTGTAGGAGTCAGGAGTTTTCCCCATAGTTTCAAACGTGAGAAATCTTCAAAGGTAAATGGTTTCCAAGACATTAGGCCAAAGTGAGGAAGATTCTGGCAGGCTGATTCTCCTGCTTATGTCTCTAATTCTTTCCCACAAACTCCTGAGACCAAAGACTTTCTTTTCCTGATGTATAGGACTTGATCTGTGACATAAAAACTTTCTTAGGGAAATAGACATCATGCCCATCGATAGTCATAAGATGTAGACCAGATACTGACAGTCATTAATTATCCTTGGGTTGTGGGATATAGGAGGTTAAATACAGTCTTTTCTTCCCTTTCCCTTTAAAATGTTTCCTATACCTTCTACAGTGAACAACCACTACCTATATTCAGAACATGAACAATGGGACTTTAAAAATTCAAAAAAAAAAAATAGAACTAGCAAGAATCTTGATTTGGCTGCTTATGGAAGTGGCTCCTCTTCTACTCAGAGAAGTAAGATCACGCAGATACTAATATGCTGGGATGGATGGAACATACAGGAACTGCAGGACCAATCAGGCCGAAAACCCTGGGCATTAAAAGCCCAACTTCAGTAAGGGCCGGAGGAGTTTGCAAAGTCCCTGGGTTTGTGTTCTTTCAGAGACGTTGCCAGTCAAAGCTGACAACTACAACTAGGAGAATTCTAAGAGAAGACAACCATTCTGTTGCAGAATTGCAATCCATTGTTTATCTTCTACCTGTGGCTAGATGATTATACTGATTCTCAAGTCTCCATAAGGGTTGAATTTGTCTTTAAAGGTGAGTCTTGTTTTCATTGTAAGTAACATCCGTGACCTCTACTGTTGGGGTACTGTTGTGGTCAGGGGAATCATTAGCTGCATAATAACTCTGCCAGTTCCCTTTCCCAGGCCACTCTAAGTAAATAATCATGTGAAAACCCCTGTGCTTGTTGAGCAAGCTCATTGGACGCCCCCAGCCCCTCTATCCATCAGATCACCTCTGCTGAGCTTTTCCAGAGAGAAATTCTGGGGCTGCCACTGTTGAGCTAACATGTTTGGGTTCTTCCCAAACCACTCCTTTGCTTTTAAGTTTCCAAATAGTGAATCCATTTTTCTATGTACTTATAGTGTTGTTGCCCAGAAAGACATTAGCTGCGATTGACTCTCTCCGATCATTAAAGGCTGTGAACCCAATGCAGGGGAGAGCACAGGGGTGGAAGCAAGCATTTCCTGCTATATCAGAACCAAGTAACCTCAAGGGAAAGGTGCCAAAATATATTAAATATTGTCTTAGCGACTTTTATTTAAAAAAAAAAACAACTATTACATGAAAGAGTTCAGCCTGGAATACTGTTAGGCATGTAATAAATTGCAAATTTAGAAAGGATTTTCTAATGTTCTACCTTGCCTTACTAATCTTCAGGAAGCAACTGTGGTACATTTTGTTCTAAATAAATATTTCTCAAGGGAGTATTCAAGTGGCTATTAAAATTTTAAGCGCCCTGCATCTTTTTTAATAAATGCATGGCTTAGCAAGCACAAATGTGAGTTTCTAAGATTCCCTCGCCCCACTGACTTCTGCCTAATAGTGCATGTATTCATTTTTAGGCGAAAAGATAGGTCAGGACAGTTAGAAATCAAAGTTATACTGATGAGTGGCTGTTTCCTAAATGGTTGCAAAATTTATTAGCATCTCTACGAGACATTTCATAGATACTAAATGAAGTCAGTGGGTTTTTTTTTTTTTAAGTCAGTGGGTTTTGTGCCTTAGTAAATATCACTAATAAAATTGACGAATAGATAATTCTTGTTGAATGAAGAAAAAAATGATTTTTGGTTTAATCACTGTGTGCGGGAATTAGAGCTGAAAAGTAAAGTTCATGGAGAATTTATGTTGTACAACTACAGCAGCTAGTAAGAAAACCACCGTGATGCATGGTAAGTTAATAATTTTCAAAACACTAAGACAATTTTAATGTTTCCACTTTTCATGAAGGAAATATATTAATAAAACTGCTGTTCAGGGTTAATTATTGGCGCTACACATTGCAGTGGTATGGCATTTAGTAGCATTTTTCCCCCTTCTTTATTCCATTAGCCAAGTGATGGGATAGTAAATACAATGAATTAAGTGAATCTTGTTTGACATAAATGAACTACCTCTGAAATATAAAACAACTTTATATATCTCAGGCCTCGTAGTGGGGTAAGGCACACAAATGTGTGTGTGTGTCCCTATCTTTGTCTGTATATTGATACTGATCTTTTTTTTAAGATTTTATTTATTTATTTGACAGAGAGAGATCTCTCTCAAGTAGGCAGGCAGAGAGAGAGGGGGAAGCAGGCTCCCTGCTGAGCAGAGAGCCTGATGTGAGGCTCGATCCCAGGACCCTGAGATCATGACCTGAGCCAAAGACAGAGGCTTTAACCCACTGAGCTCCAATACTGATCTCATCTTTATGTGTTGTATGTCAGTATATAGAATACATAGAGATGACATATACGTATACTGATGTGTGCATACACTGTATATAGAGACGTCATGAAAAGCACCCCATGTTGAACTCAAGTTTCTGGCTTTTCTATTCAGCCATGAACCAGCACATGCAACTTCCTGTAACACTTCTTCATTAGGGCCTCCTACAGTTACCTGCATGTTCATGCCTCCAAGAGGGAACTTGTGATTTCTTTTCCACCCTCCCTGACACCCTTTCCAGACACATATCTTGATATAAGTGCTGGGGATTTTGTAATCTCTGTGACTGGTGAAAAAATTCTCTTGGATCATTCTTTTCCACGTCTGGTCATGTGTCAAGTTCTGTTGACCTGGTTTTGTAGATCCTCTGTCTGATCCTCAGTCCGTCATTTCCAGTCCTATTCTCACCGCTTCAGGGTTGGTAGTCAAGAATTTTGCCCATAAAAGCCAACAAGAATAATGCTTTATACACGTATAATGATTCAGAGAAGTGTCATATTTGTTAGTGCAAGTGCCCTCATCATGTACATGTGCTTTAATGAAGCATAGACCCCAAATTTTATTTTATTATTTTATTATTTTTTAAAGATTTATTTGAGAGAACGATTGAGAGCATGAATGGGGGGGGGGGCGCAGAGGGAAAGAATCTCAAGGAGACTCTCTTCCACTGAGTGTGGAGCCCCACGCAGACCCTGAGATCATGACCTGAGCCAAAATTAAGAGTTGAACACTTCAGTGACTGAGCCACCCAGATGCCCTGACCCTAAATTTTAGAGGAACTTTTAACCTAAATACCTTAGGAGAATAATTATTATGCCTCTGACTTAGCAGTGGGATAGTGATATTTGTTAACCCACAGATGACTATGAATGACAGCGCCCTCCATCTCTTCACTTAGCAGATTCCAACCAAAATTTCTTTCTGGGCCAAGCGGGTAATATCTCATGTGACATTACAGAGAACAAATGGCACTTCCCCTGATTCTTTCAATTTCAGAGAAAAATGGGATTCAATATATAATAAAAACTTACTATGTTGTGTAAAATATAAGTAGAAAAATACGGTGTATACTTTATTTTCTGTTCTCAGATTTTAGTTTTATGGCATTATTTTACAAGTGTTCTTTATCAGGGAACAAGAATAAAAACAATCTAAGTTGTAGAATGAGAGATATGCTATATATCTCTGGTCAAAATGGCAATCCGATTTGCCTGCAGCAGAGCACAGACTATGTGGTTGAGTGAATCCCTTTGTAATTGTGCTTCCTTTATATGCCTCACGTTTTCTTTGAATCATGATTTAGTGAGGGCATTGTATTTACAGAATTCTGTAAATCCTATCCTACGTGGAAAACCTCCAACAAATTTTAAATAAATCGAGAAATGTTTGAAACCAAGGAGAAGTGCTAGATAGCGCCTTTGGATATACATTGTAGTTTAGTGATAAAAAACAAAAAACAAAAAACAATCAGCTATTCCTGATGGAGCAGCATGTCATCAACAATGACATTTCTAAACCTGATGTTACTGATAGAGGTTTTATTAGTTAATTAAATGTGTGCAGATTACATGCACTGTTGCGGATAATGTAGAAGAGGACATGCATGCTTCATTGAAGCTCAATTTCCTTTTTAGAAATTATCACTGTATTAAATCACTTTACTTTCTAAAAAAACAAAAAAAAAAAAGAAGAAGAAGAAGAGGAAAGCCACCTGCATTTATTTCTCTAGTCTTTTTTTATTCAATATTTCATTCTAGTTTTCATTAAGGTTAGTTTGTTTACAGTTATTTTTGGTAAGTTTTGTAGTACTTTTTTGGGGGGAAATGTTAGGAGAAAGAGCTTTTCATTCAAATAGAACAGATTGCCAGTGATCTGTAATCTGTGTATTTGAGTGGGCTGGGAATACAGCAGGGACATTGACAAGTTTGAGCAGGGATTTATGTCATATTTATTCTTAAGCCAAATTTCATCTCCAACTTTTTTGCCCTTCCAATGACTTTTCCTCTGATTTATGGATTTCTTTTTACTAAAATCAAGTAAATCAAACATTTATCTAAACTTCTGGTCTGTTTTTAAATTCATACTATTTGTACCTCTTCCAATTTTTAATTCCTTCAATTATTCAGTTAGCAAATATTGACTGTCTCTAAGATACAGTGGACACTATTCTTGATGCTGGGAATGTCCTGGTGATTACAAAAGAAACAATATCCCAAACCCTGGGGAGCTTATCCATTTTTTTGTACTTTTCAACCTTAAAATTTTATCATCACCAAAAAACATTTCATTGCTTAGTTGAGGTTGTGGTAAGAAAATCAAAGTAAAAAAGAACTGGACATTCAGAATTCCTCTTGTAAGAGCTTAAGTTTTTTAAACTGCAATCAGAAAGAAATTCTGCTCTTCTTAAAGAATAGTAGTAATTGTGCAAGTTACCCTCATACTAGGGATTACATATCACAAAGAGAAGCAAGTGATACCCATGTAGGAATGCCCTGTTGCATTCCTGATATTGGTAATTTGTATCTAATCTAATGAAATTTCTTCTAAAATATTGTTCTTTGTTAATTTTGCTAAAGATTTGCTCATTTTTTTGGTCCTTCCGGAGATCCAGCTCAATCTCTCATTGATAGTTCTGTTGTATTTCTGTTTTCTATTTCATTGATTTCTGCTGTTGTCCTTATTGTTTCCATTCTTCTGTCCACTCTGGGTTTAAATCGCCTTATATTTATAAATTCTTGATGTGGGAATTTAGAGTATTGATTTGAGGTTTACCTTTTTTGTAATATGTCTTTTTAATGCTGTAAATTTTCCTTTCAGCACTGCTTTAGCTGTTTGTCACAAATTTTGCTATGTTCTATTTTGATTTTTATTCAGATTAATGCATTTAAAAAGGATTCCTTTGAAAGTACTTCTTTGACTCAAGAATTGTGTAGAGATGTGTTGCTTAGTTTTCAAGCAGTTAGAGACTTTTTCCTATTATCTTTCTATTATTGATATCTACTGTGATTCCATTGCAGTTGAAGAATACATTCTGTATGTTTTTAGTTCTTTTAATTTTTTTGAGGTTTGTTTTTTATTTTATGGTCCAGGATATGGGCCCTCTTGGTAAATGTTATGTGGGCACTTGAAAAGAAGTGTTTCATTAATTCATTTCCTTTGTTTAACAGTGTTTTGAGTTCTGTATCCTTGCTGAATTTCTGTCTAGTTGTTCTACTAACCGTTGAGAGACTGTTAGAGTCTCCAACTGCAACTGTCAATTTGTCTATTTTCCTTTTCTGTTCTGTTTTCATTTTACATACTTTGTAGGTCTGTTGTTTGGTGCATACACATTTAAGACAGCTATGTCTTATTGGTGAACTGACCCTTTCAAAATTATGTAGTCTTTCTCTGTATTTGGTAATTTTCTTTGCTCTAGACTCTACTTTATCTGACATTAAAATACATACTTATGCTTTCTTTTGATTAGTATTTCCATGGTATATGATATCTGGGGGTTTCAGATCTCATAATGGCCTCCACTGGCACTATACAGAGAGGGGTTGCCTCCTTACTGGTAGGTAGTAGTGAAGTGCTTACTCTTTACTGGGCTCCTCTGATGCCACTCCAAGGAGAAGGGGAGAAGGGCATTGTTACTAGCAGGTGGGGGAGAAGTACAGGTTCTTCATGTGTTCTCCACTGGTATTACAGATTAAGCCCTGATATATCCATAATTACATTAAATGTAAATGGTGTAAATATACTGATTAAAAAACAGAGATTGTTAGAATTAATTTCAAACCATAATTCAACTTAATGCTGTCTACAAGAAACTCACTAAAATAAAAAGATGGAAAGATATTTCATGTAAACATTAACCAAAGTTAATCAAGAGCATATATAATATGAAATAAATCCACGAAGAATATTTAGCAATCCTAAATGTACATGTTTCAAACAATGAATATTTTTTATGTTGTCATTTAAATTATGTTTTATTTTTCAAAAGGAGGAATAAAAATGGAGTTTTGCCATTGTAGTCTCTCATTTTTGTCGCAATACTATTGATAGCTTCAGCATGTAAGGTCATTAATATATAAAATACTAGTTGGTGATAAACATGTTTGGATATTCTAGTTTAAGCAGAATTAGAAACCTAAAAGTATGCTCATTGTTCACATTTGCTATTATTTTAATGACATTTGAAGCAACTATTTAAATGCTTTTGCCACTTGAGAAAACTGTCAGTACTATACAAGAAGGAATGAAAATACCAGAACTATAAAAAGAAATGTTCAAAAGCTTCAATCAACCTTTTTGTTAATATTCTTAGCTTTAAAATTATCATCATTAAATCCGTATCTACCAAGACAGTGTATTTCAAACAATCAGTTTTCTTCATGGCCTGCTATACCCAAGCTGACTGACAAGTGATTATGCAGATTGTGTCATTATTGTATTATTATTATTTTTTGAAATGCCAATAGATATTCCCTTTAAAGCAGCAAGGAACTACTTTTCAAATTCACTTAAATGACACACATTAATCTATCTTTCTCTGGCAGCCTTTCAGTCATACCGGTAGCTTTATGGATAGATGCCTTTCAATTCTAGAGGAGACAAGGAGACAATTATTCTAGACAGTTGTCATCACAATGCAATGAAAACTCTTTTTAAATTTTTAATTAAAGTCCCAGAATTGGCATGTCCTTTGGGTCTCTAGATAACATAACAATTTTGGACTATCTGAAAATGTTAAGAATTTGTGCAAACACAGAAGACTTCCAGTATAGAAATAGGTTTCAAGCGGAATATTCTGCCACTATTTATTCATTATATATGTCAAACATAAAACATTGCACTTTCAACTCAACATTTCCCTTTTATTCCTCCAATAAGGCAGGCTTCTAAAATAATCTTATAAGTTGAACTCATATTAGGTCACTAGAAACATTGATTAAAAATAGTTGTATTTCAGCAAGGAATATAATGCCAGATTTTGTCAGTTAAAAGCACAGAAGATCAAACATACTAAGGGGATTGATTGTTCAATCATTAGAAATTTAGATGTAGTAGAGTTCTAGGGTCAGTTAAATCATGTATGACTTCTTGAAAAAGCCAGGGTGTCTGCAATTGAGGATGAGGCTTGTGGATGACTGGAATAAACTTTGGATGGGCATCCACAAAGCCTGCCACATGCACCAGGCCAATTACCAAGGATTATGTTAAATGGATTTAAACAGCCAAATCTCGTTCATTTAGATTATGGACAGATGTTCAATGTAATAATGAAGGATAATCTTGGTTATTGTTTAATAAAGTAATTCATATGCAGGCGTTAATCAAGTTGTAATTCCTCCTTTAGAAACAAGATGCAGATGGATCAATATCTTGCACTCCTATGTTCATTTACAGAGATGGCATTTATTCCCATTGTATTGACTTGTTTAGGTGGGCAATCAAAATGGCCCTCCCTTTGATAAACTGAAAAGAGGGTTTGTGAAAATATGTAAGTTAGGTGAACACTAACATTATAATTTCTCACTTTTGTAATGTTGATAAAGCAGAGTCTGCATCTATATGGATGGTAATTACAGGTGTTTTATTCTTTATTTTATTATTATTTTTCAAATCTAGGTTGAAATTTAAAATAATTCTTGGCATTTTTATTACCTATTCCACAGGTAACATGGATCTAGTTGTGTTGGTAGAGAGTGTAATGACTAAGAATATATTTAGTTTGAGGAAGAAGCTTGGAGCTGCAGCTGGGGATGGAGTAGCCTTTGGATGGACCTCGTAGAGCCTGCCATCGATAGCAGGAAGATTATGAAGGATTATATTAAATGGATTTTATCATTCAAATCTAGTTAACTTACATTTGGTATAAACTATTTGTACAATAATAAGCAATAATATTGGTTCTTTTTATCAAACAATATAATTTAGATTATATAGAAACAAATTATTCCACAGAGTCTTACCAGTTATAAAGTATAGTAAGAGTGCATTGGAAAAATAACATTTTAAATTTGAGGGTTTCTTATAATTCAACCTCTCGATGAACCATTTCAGTTTGATTTCTTCATTCAGCTAATTGTAAGGTACTAGGAACTGAGTACACAAGATGCACAAGATAACTCTTTGCTTTCACAGAGCTTATATTTTATACAATGAGCAAATGAACACATAACAATATAATTGAATATATGGTAACAATAAGTCTGTGATGGAAACTGGGACACTAATGTGCAGAGCACACTAGTGGGACACTAACTGGGACACTAATAGGCAGAGCAAAATGGAAGGCAATGTTATCTCTTAGTAATAAGTCCATGAGGAAACCCAAGAGTTGATGGGGCACTTCTACGCATAGGCAAAAAGACCCTCAAGAACAGAGATGTGGCTAAGTCTAATGTCATTTAGAATTCATATTTATTCTTATCTCTATTAGACCTGAGCCTATAATAAAAGATCCTTATTCCCCTTAACTATATTCTCCAAGTAGCCAAGTTTAACTATGGGAATTGGGGCTACTTCAGTCTCACATTTGTAAAATACTCATTGGGTTACTTGTTAGCCTATTTCTGGCCTGATGGAAATAAAGATTTGCTTTGATACTAGCTTATCTGATGGATTTTGCTTTCATTAATTCATATATATGCCAAATGCCTACTGAACACATGAGACCTTATAGTAGACAAGTGATGGTTTGGATATAGGCGTTGGTGTTGAATAGGTAAGATACAATTTGTAAAGAAAAGATTTATAGTAACAAGGTAGCTAGTTTCAGGTGCCTTAAGAGAGGTAGAGATTCTGTTACTTTGATGGAGATGGCTTATCTACCATTTGTTTACTTGCTTTTGCTTTTATGTCATTCTCTTTGGGTCTCTAAGGCTCTATTAATATTTCAGTAGTATCAGTGAGAAGAAATGCATTGAACAGTTTTTCAACTGAATCTGCTTGCTTATTGATACCTAGACCCTAGGTTTCAGGAGACCTACATTCTGTCATTCACTCTTTCAACTTTAGGCAAACCATTCAACCTCTAAACCTCACTTAGCTACTAAGTGAGGATTATGGGGTAGACACTGTTTTAGACCCTTTCCAATGCAGGTTAGAGAGCATTCTATTATTTTAGCCATAGAATGAAACAGGCACAGAAGAATTTAAATGTAGACATTTGATTTTTTATTTTGCTCTCCCACGGCCTTTTTTTTTTTTAAATTTGAATTTAGCCTCTATCCTACAAAGCAACAATTTCTGTATGGTTATGGAGTCTATTAGAAAGACTTCATTTTGGTCAAAGCTTTAGAATAACAGTTGTATTATTCTTGAAGAAGATAGAAAGGTGTCTGGTTGTTCTCCTGTACTGAGAGGTAGTTGATAGACTGCTTATAATGAGAAAATCATTCTTGAAGGACACACTGAACAGTGGCTTGTATTCATATGTAATTCTATTGTGACCAGACAGATGGGTGACTATAAACAAAATATCTTTCTATTCCCTTCTGAGACATATACAGGGTCGTCCTTCCTTCAGAACTATCATGGAGCTATACGCAATTAGCTACAGAATGTTAGCCACCCTGCTGGATGCAACTCAGCATCTCTCTCTGTGGTATATAATAGTACGAAAGTGACATTAAACCCATCAAACAATGGTATTCAGGCAGCATGGCGTCACTCATACCCAGCTGTTTGTACTAGTGATTTTGTTTTTCACCAGAGGAGATTTTGGGGGGACTGTAATGAATGGACAGGCTCATGCTTACTTTTAATGAACCCCAAGTTAATGCTTCGGTCTTTTTCTGTCCATTTAAATGCAAAGGAGCACATTTCACATCATAATGAAATAAACACTAATACACAACCTCCTTTCTTCATTCTGAGGCTCTGCTTCCAGAATTAATAGCTTCCTAGTAGGGGATGTTTGACCTTATTGCTAGACTCTAAACAGGGATCTAATTCAGAGGCAGATTTACATCAGCTTATATTTTGATTTTTTAATTCCTCTGGCAACTGAAGAGCAAACAAAGAAAAAACAGTGAATGACTTAATGAAAATAAATCAGAATGACCCATGTGTTTAATGAGAGTATCTCTCTTCAAAACTCCATTTTGCTTAGATTAGTATGTCCTCCATCACGGTGAACTCTAAAGCTAACAATGTAGGTCAGATTAATAAAATAAATGCTAAAATAATGTCTGTAAGAATGAGCCATTCAAAAATATGATGATCTAAAAAAGTTTATATTAATCCATAGTTAATTCATGATTTATGATTTTTATCTCTGTTAAGTTAAAGCGGAGGCCAGTTTTTGTATTTATAAATATGTGACATTAAGTAAACATGCTCTTTGGCCTTTATTAAGTATCTTCTTTCTCCTTCTACTGAGTTCAGTAACAACCAAAAACTGTGCAAGTTCTGTTTAGCAGATAGGTATTCATCAGGTGGTTAAGTTACCTACTGCCTCCAATATTCCAATATTCCAAATAACAGAGATTTCAAGATGCACAGGATACACTTGTTTCCCTTAAGGATTTTATAATCTAGGGATCCAGGGCAGTAAATAGCATCATCAGGATCATCAGAACCACCTGGGGATCTTTTCGATCATTTGGGGTGATCATACCAGGAGGTTCTGATTCAGTGAGTCCCCATTAGAATTCTGAAATCAATCTTTTTCAGAATTTCCATAACGATTTCAATAAACATTCAAGTTTCAGAGCTTTTTTAAAAAATGTAAATATATTTGACATACAACATTGTGTTAATTTAAGGTGTATGTGTTAATTTCATCCATTTAAATATTTTAATATGATGCCATTGTAGCAACAATCAACAATCACCTCTCTCATACTTCACAATTATCATTATTTTGGTGGTTAGAGTAATGAATTGGGAATATCTGAAATAAATAAAATACTTTAGTCTGACAAAGACTTTCGAAAACATCTATTTCAACACCTTTGTTGTAATGGAAAGCCTAAGAATCACAGAACTGGTGGAAGACCCCAAACTAGAATTAGGAACCCTGATTAAGAATGTTCCTGGTGTTCAAACACAATTCCCAACTCTGTGGTAGTTGGGAAGTCGATGAGTAATAAGAGCATTCATGATTCTACCTCTCTTGGTGTCTGACCAGGGTGTTGTCTTTTGCAACAGAGGGTCTTTTCCTTGCCTTGGGGGTGGGAGTGACCCCAAGGATCAGGTCTTAAGTCATAGAAGAGGGGAGAGGAAGGGCAAGAGGGAGCTCAGATATGGCTTAGCTTAAACATTATTAATGTGGCCTTTGCTGCTATTTGGGAACTTGGAGTTAGTGTCACTGCCCCTCAATTATCCTGCCTCTTCTAGTCTCATCTTCCTTTATTTTAGAAGTAGGTTGAATAGAACTAAGAAAAAAGATATTCTGAAATTAAAATATTAAACAATTACTATCACAGTTTTCCTACCTGTCTTCTTCATCAGTTTAGTATAATTATGGTGATCACATGTTTCATGTTATTGTTGGTATGTTAAGCTTAAAATGAAGGTAAATTTAGGGATAATTGCCATCTTCCTGTGAATTCACAACTAGCCCGAGATATGTGTCATGTTCCAATGCCTTTGGTTTGTGATTTCATCTCTAATTGGTATGTATTTGAGGAGTACAGTAGAGTCCAATGATGATATTATAGTCATTGACAAGCAGTCTGTCTGTCTGTCAGTCAGCCCCTTTAACGGCGGCATGCTGCTCACTGAGAAATATCCATGGTATCCTGGCCTTCGTAAATTAAAAATAGCTCCTCTCTAATATGGTATCAGGCCTAATTAATTATTCATCAATTATTATTTTCTTGATTATTCTTCTGATATGGCTGTAAATGACACTAAAAGTCTAGACTCTATTTTTGGAATGTGTAAGAGCAAACAAAACAATGGCTTTAAGGGAGGTGAACCAGATACTCTCTTTGTGTGCAGTAATGTAAGGACAAGGCAAAGCCAAGAGTGGGAAAGATTATTCCATTAACACTGAGCACGGCTTAAAGAACATGTACTTTCCAAAATGCAGAAGGAGAATTTCTTTTTATCGCAGCTGTGCTTAAATATTAGATGGTGTATATGGTTAAACACTGGTATGTGGCTGTCTGAGTATATCTGGGTCTTCCTGTGCACTGTCCCCCACCCCACAAACATATACGAGGAGGAAAAAATGTGGGTCATCATAAATCCTCCAGTGTACTCCTGCCACTCTCTTACAATTGCAAGGAAGAATGGCTCCTTCTTATCCCCTGCCTTTCTCCATGGCAGCTTAAGAGGGCCCTTGGCCCAATGGCCATCCTGGCTATACAACATGCAAGGGTGCCGGTAGTGAGCAGGGGCGCCTGACAACTCTACCTGCTTCTCATGGCTCCTCTTTCATAACAGCTTTCTGGGCCTGGCCAATGGATTTTACAACTTCCCTGCCACTGACAGCAGAAGATGGATAAAATGGGAAGCAGCGATGACATAGGGCATTCCCTATTTGCAAACTCCCTAAGCAAAATATAGTGGAAGGATCCAGGGATCTTTCTTATTCATTCCTGAGAGTGAAAATGACAACAGTAAAAACAGTAAGTGCAAACACTTGTTTGTACATTATGGATACGTAATAAGCGGTAGGCTACCCCACAGTACAGCTGACTGTATCTCTGGTTATTTAAGGAGTAGATGATACATTTGGCGTTTTTTCTTGGAGGGGAGGGAGGAGGTTGGTGAGGAGAAGACAGTGTTTTCCTGGGCCTGTTTGCAGATATTGTCTATGCATGTGGAGAAGGGGCGAGAACAGAGACCTTCCATGGAACATTGGTCTCTGCCTTGCTTGTCGTTATTGTGAGCCCTAGGCCTATGGAAGTCACGGTGTCAAGATATTCTGGGCTGCATTCATTGCACTCATGCAATCCAACAACTTTTTAATTGTAATATTCACAGTATAAAGCATACAATCATAAAAAAAGTGAGTACACATTCAGCATTGGGTTTTTCTAGCTTCCTGGTGGAAGTTAAAAATTATATAATGAATATATAAATGGGTTAATTCTGCTCCAATACTGCCTTGATCAGTGAGGACAAATATCACAGTTATTGAGCTTCTGTCGAGCCCTTTGTTTTGCTTTGTTCATGCTTCACATGGTAGTCTTCTGTGCCATTAGGGTCTAGTAATATAGACAAGCTTTGGCAAAACAGGAGAACACTTGACAACTTTATAAATGTAGGTTAAACATCTTCATTTGCAGATACAACTGCTATGTAATTTTGGTTTGTATTTTATGGCCAGCAACTCCTCATATGAAAACTTATATTTGCTTTCATATTCTGTTTAAACTTTTTATTTCTCTCCTGCATCTTCTTCTTCTTCTTCTTCTCCTTCTTCTTCCCCCTCCTCCTTCTTCTTTTTCCTGCTCACTCTTTCCATGAGAACACTCTCAATAGAATGGAGGATATATATCTGTATAGGTGAAATACTGTTCAGGCTATGATCACTTTAGGCATTTCCAAACATTCCTATGTGCACAGCCGCTACTTTCAGCTTCGTTTTATAAATACATAGAAAACAAATAGCTGGATGTATGAACAATCATTAAAAATATGAACAATTTTGATTTAATATTTTCAGGAGGCTTTTAATTAATTTCTTTGCCTTGCTGTCTCTTCTCCACCTAAATAATTTCTGTTCAAAAATGTAGCCTACAAGTAGGCTTAATCCTTATCACTAACCTCGGGTTGTACAGATCTATATTTACAGGTACACACACACACACACACACACATCTCCCACAGACCATAGAACAGGTATGAGTGCAGAGACCACTGAGTATTTCCCAGTAGCTCTGAAGTGTGCAAAGACTCTCTGTTTAGGGTCGGGATGGGCTGTAGATACATCAAAGCTCCAAAGCAAATCTCCCATGACTTCCTAAGCCAAAATCTATATGAAAAGTTCAAGAGGTCAGGAGCGGAAACTTGTGATGACCCAAATCACAGAGGGAATGAACATGAAGCTCTATATCCTGGCCAAGGTGGATGAGAAAAGAATGTGGAAGTGTTTAGTGTCAGGAAAGGGGCAAGAAAGTAGGGAGGGTCCCGAGCTATACCCTAGACTGGACAACCCTTAGAGTTTACAACTCACTTTTATGAGCCCTACAGAGATTAATTTGTGGGAGGGTCAGCCTGGTGTAAAGGGTCAGGGGTGGAGAGTTCATTGGTCTGGTTTGAGAAAACAGTGGTAAAACAAAAAGGAATCCATCTACTTTAGATCTCCTTCTGTGAGCAGCACGGTCCTAGTAGCAGCTCTAGGATGAAATGCTGTGAAGCAAAAAGAGGTTCTTTTGTTAATACTGTAGCTCCTTGGCTTCTGTTTGACTTGATGTAAATCAGTTTCCACATATGTATCTCCTTGTTAAGAAACTGACTATGAATCCTCTGTTAGGTCCTCACCCCACACTCATATCCACAAGACAAGATAAATAAAACATCTATGCTATCTAAAATAAAATTTTGAATAAACTATTTCATCCGGAAACTCCCAAAATGAAGTCTATATTTCAAAAGGAGCACCTTTTGCTACAAAGGGAGCAACAAGGCAAAATTGAAAACTTAATCAAACAAATGTGTATTTTAATTCAAGTCAATTGGTTGCATTTTCATGTGGAATAACATTTTCAAAGACACATTTTTGAAATAGCCCTGTAAATTTAAACTCAGTATTCCTTTTCTGGTTTCCTTTTTATTTGCATTCAAAAATCATGGTCTTGCGTTGAACATTTTAAGGTATTTTAAAAGCCTGTAGCAGAATAACGAAGCCTTTGAAATAATATAGTAAACAAAATATAAATACCAAGACTCTAATAATTATTTCTCTAGGCAAAGGATTGAACATAATTGTATGGTTTTGAAATCGGAAATGGCCAGAGAAATTCTTCTGTAATTTGATGGCTTCCTACTGCCTACTTGATAAGCATGGCACTCCTTAGTATGAAATGCAGGCACCAGCTCCAGGCTAGTGTATTAACTTCATCCTCTGGCTCAGTTGTTTGCTCTTCTTTTTTTTCTTCTACAACATGGTGCCTCTGTTGTTCTTCCCCCAGCTGAGGCTAGTTTTTGTACTTCTCTAGCTGGAAACCCCCATTTGCCTTTTGCAGCCCAGTTTCAGTGTGTCTTCCTTGCAATGCATTTCTTAATTCCTCAGGTAGTTACTCTATATTTTGTGTCCTTTGTATATAATAATGTTTTACCACTGAGTATGTTTCCTTCTGTATTTTTATATGTTCACATGTCTGTCTCTCTAGTTGTGCTTCTTGCTCCTAGACCATATGTCCCCCTTTTATAATAAACATTTTGTAATGCCCTGTTATTATCTTAACATGGAATCCTTAGTTATGTGACTTACCTATCTTATTTTAAAATAGCAGTTTCTCCTCATCTGTGAAATATAGGGGAATAAAATAAAACTATTTTAGATTTTACTTATAAACTAAGATTTTCAATATCAAGTGCTTAAAAGTAATTTGACTACAAGGTAGAAATGGCCCCTGCAGATTTCCAAAATGCACCTTTGGGGACAGTATCTTCTCCACTAAGAAGCATTGAGATAGACGGTGATCTCCGTTATAGCCCATACTACATCTGTGTAATTTCCCACTTACCACACTACTTATACAGTAAGCTTGTCTATAACACTGGGCTGAGAATTACCTGAAAATGAGTAACTAATACATCATCTTACTGTTGTATCTCTAATGTATTGTATTCACTAGTTTCCACTGAGTGTGTCTTAAAATGTGTTATTAGTCTGTATCAGAAATCTATTAAGAACTTAAAAGAACTGGATCGGTAAAAATGAGTGACTGGTTTTTCTATATCAATAGGTACATTTAGATTTCTTACATATGTACGAATAACTATTTCAAAGGAAGCAGGAGTAAATGAAAAAAATCAAAATATACATGTTGAATTGTCATTATAGATAATCTTATATACCCTTGGAGTTTACAGAACCTAGATTCCAATTTTTCTGAGCCAGTTTCCTTAGTTCTCTAATATATGGGATAGGATACTCTCATAATGTTCTTGAATACCACAAAACCATGAAGAATATTCAAATGGTTTATCTTTTTAGTTCAGTTACTTTTTTAAATGCTGTATACCTCCAATTATTGAGCAGTGTGAAAATAAATTTGTATAGCTTTTATTAATCTCCTACATTGCCCATAGACCATGACAATTTGGTGTAGAATCTAACTGATGAAACAAAATGCTGCCAATAGTTCCTAAAAATAATGGGATTAAGTAATTAGAGAAGCCGCCAAGAATTTTGCTTTGGGTTATATAATAGTTGAACAGCTTAAATTCTTCCTGAAAAAAAAAAAAGTTTTATAAATATTCCTTTGCTCATCTCCTAGCGAGGGTAAGGTAATTTGGATGATACCTTTAAGTGGGAAATGTTGGCAAGGACTATTTACATGTTCTTTATGCTCTTGACATTCAAGAGAAAGAATCCTTCTTATTGCCTATGTTTATCAACTTAAGCTTAAAATTTGCTGATGAGAAAAATGGAAAAGAATTATAGGTAAGTTTTAAATCACAGAAATGATTTCAGCTAATTAAATTAGCAGCAAAAAATTGTGAGGAAAATCCATTGCAAGAGAGTTATAAAGATTGGTTTCATTAAATACTTACACATAAATTTTGTAGCTAAATACTGAAGGGCATTGAAGACCAGGGAATATTGGGGAAATGCAGCTAAGATAAATTCTGAATAAACTGATGTTTTGGGGGGCACTTAGAAATAAAGATTCCGATATAAGATTGTGTAGGGTCACACGAATGTTCCAGAATATATCCTGGGGAGATGTGTAAAGAGAAGCTTCCTCACTAAATTATTCTTCATGTTCTCAAAGATGTAGAGAGTAAGAAGTCAAATTCCTTTTGATGTCTAAGATTATCTTGTTGAAAACTTAAAAGGAACGTTGTGATTTGCCTCAGATGTAGCTACCCTTGAGGAGCATCAGTAGCCAGAGATGTTTTTAAAGGAAATAGACAGCCAGTTATTGTCTGTAATTGAAAATAGGGGAGTTAACTGTCATGGAATGGCAGTCAGGGAAATTGTTGGTGACATTAATGGTCTGTACTCCATGCCTCTAATTTTCTTCTTTTTGTCCTTGGCTTTTCTCCTCTTAATTTTTCTCCTTTCTTACTCATTGTAAGGTGAAGCAATTGTGTTACACTGACTCTATTAAATGTACTTCATGCAATATTGTTTCATGCATTCATTCATTCAGCAGATACTTATTGGTCACTGGCTCTATCTATGTTCATAGGCTTGTCTCCAGGTAGAGGATTGGTCTAGGTTAACTCCAGATAATCTCTTAAAGTCTCTTCACACACAAGGTGTCATTCTATTGAATTATGATCCAGATTTCATCATAAATGTCTCACTGGTAATTCTTGATTTGGAAGTGTGTCTTACAGGCTCGTCTTAAGATTTATGTTTATAAGATGTTAATGGTAAAATTAATGACTTCTTAGAGAAGAAGATAACTAGAAATCAGATTTTTATATCGACCTTAAATCATTTCACATTAAGAGGGAAATATATTGACAAAGAATGCTAGAATCATCTTTTGTACCTGAGATCATGGTTTATCCTATTCTTTAGTATTTGTGATGTCTTATTTTCTCTGCACGGTGGACACTGTCATCCTATTTACTCATAACTGATTGTGTCATTGCTCAAGGCAAAATCTTTATGTAGGGAGTTTAGGGTGGAGTTGTTTATGAAAAGGGCATTCTACACTTCCATAAAGGGAAGAATTTTAAGAAAGCATTGTCTAATAAGCTAAATTTTAAATTGTGGTTGTCAAGTCTTTAAAATAATTTTCAGAGGACCAGTATGGCTACTGGCTAATATATAGCTCACTGAAATAAAAATTGAGCATTGTTTTCATTGCCTGGGTCAGGATTGCTTATGGGTAATATCTTTCACTGAGACATGTAGAAGGTGGAAACTTGCCTTCTGTCTGGTAACATGTCATGAAATCATAGTGATGGAAGAGATCTTATATATTACTTTGCTCAGTTTTCTAATTTCATAGATGATGAAACAAAAGTATGATGGATTTCACTATCTTGCCCAATGTCATTCCACAGGATTAATTAAAGAGATGGCTTTCATAATTTTAATTCTGAGATTTTCTCACCACATCATCCTGTTTCATTCATTCTTTCATCCATTCACTCAGCCTACTGATACATACATTTTGGTGCTTACTATTTGCCAGTCATTGTGCCAAGAACTTAATCACTTAGAATTTGTTACCTTCTCAGATCTTCAGTGAAAGAATTTGAAATACTTCAATTTTATGGAAACAAAGACATACTGTGTAACTTGAATTTGTTTGAGTGAATATATGTTTTTCATCAATATGTGCATATTTTAAAATCTTGTTTAGTAAATCACATTAAAGGAAAAGATTCTACTTCCCAACGTTCGGACAAGATCAACTGGCAGTCTTCCAGTCAGTGTTTTGATTGATTCCTTCCTAATGCTGATGTTGATCAGCATTGTAATCTAACGTGACTTTAGGATGCACATCTGTCGGTGAACTGTAATAGACATTCAACTCTAATGCTTTTTAATTATCTTGGATCCTAGAAATACTATAATGGGCCATTATTTTTCATTCCTTATTGAATGTAGGAATTAATTATTGATTGAATATGAATGCTTCAAAATTC
Organism: Nasua narica; assembly: GCA_028533885.1. Lineage (NCBI taxonomy): Eukaryota > Metazoa > Chordata > Mammalia > Carnivora > Procyonidae > Nasua > Nasua narica. Next base: position 14,318,062 of record CM052810.1, on the reverse strand, counting down.
TTATTTCAAATTAGATCTCTATCACTTTTAACTTAAAAATTGACTTTAGCTTTTTTCCTACTGATTTAGTGTAATTTGTCATAATATTTTATGGGGATGTCTTCTATATTTGGATTACTGAATCTAGTACCACAAAATAATTTAATGTCTATTTATTATTATTTAGCCTGTGATTCTGTGAAAAAGTTGTTGGCGGTTATGTTGTCATAATTTATTAAATAGTACTAGAGAAAAGAAAATATCCAATTTATGAACCATTAGGTTTCTAAAGCTGCATTGCTAGTAAAATAACTTTATAAAGACATAAAAAATTCTGTGCATCTGTATGTCTTAAAATTATCATATCATCTTATAACTTTCATTAGAGGGAATATTGTTCATGTTTCTAGAAGCAAATTAAATTTCTGTGTCCTGAACTATTTCCAGAAGAAATGGGGGGCGCCTGGGTGGCTCGGTTGGTTGGGCGACTGCCTTCGGCTCGGGTCATGATCCCGGAGTCCCGAAATCGAGTCCCATATCAGGCTCCTGGCTCTGCGGGAAGTCTGCTTCTCCCTCTGACCTTCTCCCCTCCCATTCTCTCTCTCTCTCTCTTTCTCTCTCTCTCAAATAAATAAAATAAAATAAATTATGAAAAAAAAAAGAAGAAGAAATGGTAAATGAAGCTAAGCTGGTCTTTAGGATTATCCCATTTCCTTTTGGACACTTTGTATGTTTTCCTGACTTTTCTGAAACAGAACATTTCCTTTGATGCCCCATCCCTTACTTAGTGTCTCTCCACCCACAGCCTGCATACGCACACACTCTCTCTGTCTACGATTACTCTGACACTAAAGTTGGTATATTTCCAATGGTTCAGATCAATCCATAATTGCTGTCTGGAGTCCTGTGTTAAGAAAGATTAAAGATTTAAGATTACTGCTCGGATCAATGGGAAAGACCGGATGTCTGACATGTATGTGGGCTTTAGGATTGCTAAGAATTTTCCAGCATGTCCTATGACCATCTCATCAGTGTATTTACTATCTATTTAAGATCTTTTCAACTAACTGCTCTGAAAAAGAAATCTTTATTAATGTACTGAGAGAAGTTGGCTCCCAGTTTCTCATTCCTCTTCTAGTCACCATAGCTTGTGAATAGTTTAATAGTGACCTCGTGAAGACCATGTTACCTATGTGCTTTAGAAACCTGTTCTTGGTTAGTGCTGGGAAATTGGATTTTTCCCAATCATGCTAATTTGAGAAACATTTGCTTCTTGACCCTATAGAGTTGGAGTTTGGTATTATACAGACCAAGAATATATTTTTAATGTGATGCCCAAGTATACCTGGAATTTTCCAATATTTTTTCCCATGGGATTTAATGTTTATGTAGATTTATTTAATTATGCTGGATGTTTATGTTTTCATTCTTTCTGAATGCTCCAGCCTTATATCTTCTTTTTGGTTATTCTGGTATTGGTGCCTAAACAATATTTATCTTTAATCTACACAGTAGTTTGTCCTTATCCACGGTCTTATTTTCTATAGTTTCGCATACCCTTCATCAACCATGACCCAGAAGCACATGATCCTCCTCCTGATGTATCAGGAGGTAGCTGAATTCTCGGTCACAATGCCCATGTCATTCCCCTCACTTCATGTCATCATGTAGGCATTTTAACATCTCACTTCATCAAAAGAAGAGTGAGTACAGGATAAGATATTTTTGAGGTGGAGAGAGACTACATTCACATAACTTTCGTTACAGTATATTGTTATGATCTATTTCATTATGAGGTATTGTTGTTCATCTCTTACTGTGCCTAATTTATAAATTAAACTTTATCTTAGGTACAAATGTACAGGCGAAGGCTTACTGTATTTAGGGTTCAGTGCTATCTATGGTTTCAGGCCTCCACTGGGATTCTTGGAACATATCCCATCTACATAAGAGGAGGATTGCTTCAAAAACTAATACTAGCAGACAATTGCATATCTTGGTTTGGTATTTCCTTTCATTTATAAAAAGCGGAAAGGATACCACAGAAGTTACCGGTTGTCTTATGATATGTCTTAGATTCAGACATCATTAACTGAGAAAAACAAAGACAATATTGATAAAATTAATTTATATGAAAAGTGCTTTACAACTTGAAAATACTTGCTAGACTTATATTATTAAAATTTTTTTACAAGTGATATTTATTCAAATAGCTTTGAGATTTTTTTTTAAAAAACATTAGGTCTTGCCTTGGAGACTAAAATGAGTGGCCTATGTGAAGACACTTGTCCTGGTTCAACTTTGTTTCAGTCCAAGGTATGTGGGGATATTTCCTAGTAGTTATTTTGCTATTATGAATTTGAATCCAGAAACCTTTTCGTTTTTTTCCTTTTAAGGTTTTTTTTTTAAAGGCAAAACAAATTACTTCTGATTGGAGACTAGATCAATTACATGATCGGATAGATAGCTGCTTATGCAACAGAAATTATAAAGAATTCATAATTGAATTAACGGGTTAAAATTGGGATTATGAGGCACAGCTCAACAAAAGGATCTCTGTCTAGGCAAAAATGGGTGCCTACAAGGTTAACACAGTAGTAGAAAGAAAGAGTGGTAGAAAAATTATTTTTTAAAATATTTGGTTTGAGTAACTCTGCATATCAGGTTAGACTTAGTAAGAGTGTTACTGTTTTCATATTAAGTTATTGGAGCTCTAAGGAGTGAGGGAAGAAGATGTGTGAATATACACACCCATGAGCATTCAATGACACAACATAGCAAACAAGCCGAGTGTGTTGTTTCTGTGGATTGAGGTACTCTTCTGTGGTTTAGAGAGACTGTCTTTTTTTTTTTTACAGCATTTATTTATATAATTTGAATCATTCATTCATTCATAAAATATTTGCTGAGTGCTGGCCTTGGGCCAGGCACTGTTCTAGGCATTAGATATACCATGTTGAGGGAAATGGACATGATCCTTGCCTCCATGGAAGTCTATTCTAGTGGAGAAATCCAGAAAATAAACAAGTAACGCAAAGTAGTATATACATACATAAAGAAATCAAGAAAATTATTAAGGAGTACAGAGGATGCCGTGATAGATTAAAAAAAAAAAAATCACTGGTTGATGAAAGTGGGCCCAGAGATCATGAAGATGGAATTTGAAGACATGGAACCAGCCATGCAGAGAGCTGGGGTCCTGTAGGTCGCTGCAAGGTTATCATAGTCCAGGAGCCAGAGAGCTAGGCCATATGGCTGGAGGGTGGGGAGGGGAAGGATATGAAATGGGAGAGGTTGGCAGGGAACCATGTTGTGCAGGGTTTCCTAAGCCACAGCAAGGACCTTGGAGTGTGTATAAAAGTAAGGGAAGCCACTGGTAGGTTTTAAGCAAGGAGTGACTTGATCCATTTGGTCTGTTTTGAAAAGTTCCCTCTAGCTGCTGTGAAAAGAATGGTCAAAGGGTCATCCATAGAAGAAATGGAGTCAATGTTAAACAGTTGCTGATCTGAGCCACCAGGGGCCTGAACAGCAGGGGTGGCAGTGAAGGCAGGAAGACGGGAACACTGTACGGAATTCATTCCTTTTTAACTCTACGATCTCAAAAATACGGACAAATAAATGTTTCAGAATATGTTTTTCAGTTTATCCTGCCTATTGTGGTTCTTTTCCTTCTCAGACATCTAAAACTTAGTTTTGCATTTCTAATTAATGCTTTTTTTTTTCCCTACCCCGATTTTGGTTCAAAGAGAAATTCTTCTGTTATAGGTTACATAATAATAAGTGAAGTACAATTTTAGATTATAATTTATGTAGGTGCCGTTCTCGTGGGTTAAAGGGGTTGATTACGGGCAGTTCATATGGTTTCGTCTAACAGACTCAGAGTTTGTTCTCATTGAAACATTTGACTAATATAGATGAGGTCTGTAGCCAGGGAAATCGCCTCCTGTGCTATGGGTACGTAAATGAAGGGTTCAAATGATGTTGCTGTGATGAAAGATGCATTATGGCTGTTCCTGAGTCCTTAGGCACATAGAGCACCCTCACTGGACAGCCTGGGGGGAGAGGGGGGTGAAATGGCCCCTTTATTGGAAAAGCCCACTTTTCCTCTGTAGTCAGTCAAATGCTATTATCCTTTTATTACTCTGTAATTTTGAGGGCAAGTTCAGCGAATAACTGTAGAGGCTATTAAGAGCTGTCATGGAAAATTTATTTGTCTTGAAATGGAAGGTAGAAGCATTACTGCAGGAGCTGCATTGCTTCGATGTAGATATTTCTCCTCTTTGAGCTTTTTAAAACGATGTTTATTGTTTCCCACAACGAAATCCTAGACCTTTCTAATGCTCGCAGTTGTGATCCTGCCTTTTTCCTTTTGTCTGGAATAAAATTTATGGAGGAAGCTTGGCCTGTGAGAGCCAACCTTATTTTGTGTTAGTTTCATGTTAGTATCTACACTAATAGTATACAACTGGAGTCAATAGTAACTTACAGAAAACATGGTTATATTCACCCAGCTCCTTAAAGGGGAAAAGTTCCAGAAAGGGCCTCTACCATCCTCTCCTCTTTAGTTTTATCTTTGGCTTTTGAGATTGTGTTGGAGGCCATCACAATCATAGCAAGAACTGAATATTTCAGAAAAATCACTTTTATTTTCCTGTAGTAGCTGTAATGAATTACCTCAAACTTGATGTCTTAAAACAACAGAAATTTATTTTCTCACAGTTCCAGAGGCCAGAAGTCCAAAATCAAAGTGTTGGGCAGGCCCATTCCCTCCAAAGGCCCTAGGGGGAGTATCCTTTCTTAAGTCTTTCAGGTTATGGTGGCTCCTGGGACTTCCTGGCTCCTGTGCATCAGTTCACTCTCTGACCCTTCACCTGGTTTTCTTCCCTGAGTCTCTGTGTGTCTTTTTCTGTGTCTTATAAGGACATTTCTCATTACATGGAGGACCCATCCAAATCCAGCATGATCTCAATTTTATTTGCAATTTAATTCCATCTGCAAAGACCCTGTTTCCAAATAAGGGTACATCATGAGGTTCCACGTGGATATGAATTTAGGAGAAGACCCATGCAATACACTACAATCACTGACTCAGAGCACAAAGCCAAAACGCGGGAGTTAGTGGTTTTATGTTCTAATCTCAGTTTCTTCAACTTTTAAAGAAGCTACTTATTTTCAATGCTTTCCCTGCAATGGAGTTAAGAGATTAAGTCAGAGACTTGCCAGAAGATCAAATTACTAAGAATCTCTCTATATATTTAGTAAGGGGATAGACTTGAACAAGGAAGGATTTTCATCTAATTGTAAAATGTTATTAAAAATTTGCTCCACTGAATTCTTGCAGAGAGTTTGAAAGAAATATACTTCCATATATGGTTCTAATTTATGACTTTTTTTCATTTGACCGGGTTTGGAATAGTGCTTCTTGGATGTAGAATAGGTTCTAGCTTGGGGACTATTTGCTTGTCATGTGTTTATTTAAAGTTCTAGTTCCTTAGTTCTGTTTATATTATGAATATTCCTTCAGTTTGAGTGCTGATAATCATGGTCCCATGTAGCTCTTACTAAGGGACAGGAACTCCGCCAGATTCCCATTCTTTATCTAAAGCAATCCTGTATCACGACACCCCTTTGGGGTAGTTATTTTTTTTTTTAAGATTTATTTATTTGACAGAGAGACCACAAGTAGGCAGAGTAGCAGGCAGAGGGAGAGAGAGATGCAGGCTCCCCACCGAGCAGAGAGCCCGATGCGGGGCTCGATCCCAGGACCCTGAGATCATGACCTGAGCTGAAGGCAGCTGCTTAACCAACTGAGCCACCCAGGTGCCCCATGGAGTAGTTATTATTGTCCTTAGTTTATAAATGATGAAACTGAAGCTTAAGTGACTTGCCCAAGGATGTGAAAGCTGTCAGCAGAAGGACTGGTTTTCTAATCCGGCCTGTCTGGTTCCAGGTTATTAGCTTTTTACCACTGCCCAGTGCCTATCTTTAAGTCCGTCCATCCCAGATATAGGAGGGGGTGTATACATTCATCTGCTGTTAATCCCATATTACCTTGAACGTAGGTTCCTGAAACCTGAGTTGTCCTGCCGGGGCCTCAGTGTGTCCTCCCAGGGAGCTCTGTTAGGAAGAGGGTTCCAGGTCTGTCATCTGAGGGGAGTCGGGTGAGGGGAGGTCCACAGTGTTTCTCCAGACTCCTGGCTGGCAGCTTTGAGTACAAGCAGTAATAGTGAGGGACAGAGATTATTTGCCTTTGGGGCACACCTTTCCCCTTTCGATTAAGACTTTCTTCTGAAAGCTGCATATGTTTGGATGCAGACGTGGGTCAGCAAGCAGGGGGAAGAGACGGCATCCCACCAAGCTAGCGTTTGCTAGCTTGGAAAGTGGCCTGACACTCCTGTGATGCCTCCTCGGAGCTGTCTTCCCGACCACTGTGAGGAAGGAAGCCTTCTGCTCTCTCCCTGCCACTCCGGTCCTGCTGCTTCTACTGCATTTTCCACTACAGCACGAATACTTGATAGGTTTCATATATTTATTCATGCTTTCATTTCCTGCCAAGTACCAGAATGTAAACTTCATGATGGCAAGAGCTCTTTGTCTTCTTCACTTCTATATCCCCAGTGGGGTGGGAAGGGGCTGGGCACAAAGACTGGGTGAGCGAGGAGTGAAGAAATGAATGAACACGCCAGGTTGCCATAGTTAAACCAGTGATTTGCACCTACTTATTTTCTTCCTTTGCTGATTTTTAGGACATCCTAGGATTTCACTGAGCCCTAAACACTGATAAAATGTTGTGGCTATTAAGATATTTAGTGATCAGCAGTATTTTCGTGCGATGTGATGATGTGGGGTGACGGTTGTGATTACTTCTGGGTAGCATTCAACAAGAGAGCCGAAAAAAAATCTTACAGCTAAAGGAGTAAAAACATGGAGGGAGTAAATATGCAGGAAACAGCAATGATGGACATAAATATATACAGCTTTAAGGACTACATATACATAAAGTGTATATATATAGCATACATATTGCCTTCAGTGTATTTTAAATATGTATGTATGTATCCTTTAACTTCTTATTTTTACTAAAGGAAAATCAGCACAGAATAGTGTTATTTATTTATTAATAAACGTCTACTATCAGAAAATCCACTTGGGATTAATTGTTAAGTCCTCTAAGATACAACATACAGTCGGGATATTTATTTACATTCAACCATTGATTCTCACAAACTATGACTCTTTGCATGAGTTTACTGTTGGTAGATTTTAAGAGTTAGTGGGGATGTGTAATTCTAGTGGGAGGCTTAACACTATGGTAAGAGATTCAGGCATTTGTTTTCTCCCCCTGAGGCCTGAGTCACTCAGAAAGGGACACATGAAGTTTGAGGAGACATTGGGGGATGATGAACACAGGGGAGAAGGGAACTTATTTGGTTGAGGAGGAGAGAGAGGAGCCAAGAGATGGGAATTCTATTTTTTTCTTCTTCCCTTGACCAGAAGGCTTAGCTTTCCAAATTGCCTCACAGAACTGAGTGGAGATTATTGATAACCAGTTCTGGGAGCAGTAATGGCGAAGGAGGGTCAGAGCACTGGGGGTGGCTGGGGGAAGGGAGAGGAGACATTTACTTAGAGCTCAGCTCTGCATCTCTGCTGCTGGTGGATTTCTATTCTATTACCACTTTCTTCTTTTCAGTAATGAAACTTACAGAGACAATGAAAAAGGTAATAGAGCCATCAATATAGTATATTCTGGAGACCCAGCTGAGGTGCTAAAATAGCTTCTAAGGCTTACAAAACACACTGATATGGATCAAGTTCACTGCCTTTCAGCGCAGTGTGGACGGGAGTGGAAAAAGACTGGCAGAGTTTTCAAGAATAGCTTCAAGAGCTGTATATGGGCTTCACTCCTTTGCATAAAGGCAATTTCTTTCCATTTCTGAGGGTGTCAGCTAAACCGTTATTTATTAATTATTTTCTTCAGAATATTGATTCTTTGTTACCTTGTAATGGTATGTGTCTAAAAGATGTTCTTCAAAAATAGTCTTTTATCAGCTTACATGTGTACTGTTTTTGCACCTTTCTGTGAATATGGTGCCTTTTTTTTTTTAAATCTCAGCACGTTGTATCTTAGTTTTCTTTGTCCTTTCATCACACTTGCTGCATTCAGAATCACTCATATCACTACTATTTTGTTTACTGTTTTCATGTAAACTCTGGAAAGCCACTAGAACATCACACTTCTCTTGGTTTCCTCCTCGGGTTCGTTTTTGGATTCCTTAAATAAAAACTGTGTCTTCGTCTTCTTTTTTTTGGAGGGGGGGATCCCTTTTGTTATGGGCAGTGTGCCTGGTAACTTTTACCAACTTTCCTAGGTGTCGTATCACCAAGTTTATTGTAATAATATAGGCAAGGGGTGGTTCACTTTAGTCTGGTGCTGGTATCCTGGAAAGAAGCCACCACCAAAATGGGTGGTGGCAGAATTGGGAAATATAAAGAATATGGAATGTTACTGTGAGAGGGACCATCCCTTGCAACATTTCTAATCACTGTCTTGTAAGTCATGACTTTAGTATAAATTTAACTTGTCCTTTTTCAGGGACACAGTGGAGAGATTTTAAATGATACAATTACAGCCAGTGTCACTCCACATAAGTAATGTGTACCTGCGTCAGATCAATTGTGAGCCTTGATGACAAATGCCAACTACCTTTGGCCACCAGAGAAAGACAATATTTCTCAAGTGTGCCTTGGCTTTCCAAAAAAAAAAAAAAAAAAAAATCCATTACTGGATTTTACACTAATGTAAGAGTTGTTCAGAGGAAACATTACTTTGTACAGCACAGGTTTTTAAAATTCGATCTCCATTTCAGATACTCAGATAAACACACATGCATATGCATTTGTTTTTGTTAGAGAGAAAACATGTAGGGCTAATTTAATTTGCACCTCTTGCGGTCACTCTTTCTAAAATTTCAACTTCTGTTGTGATTCCGCCACCCTTTAGAGTGGGTTTTCATTTCTTGGGTTTCTTTTTCTTAGCTTTTAGGTTTAATGGCTTAGACTAAAAGGCACTTATCTTGCCACCGGCTAGCATGTTTCATTGGCTACATTTACTCCGGCAGATGAGTTATAACAGATTCTTTAATATATATATTTTTCCTTTTTCCTATAGAGGGACCCTCATAGTGTTTTGACAGTTCAAAAGGATGGGGGGTTATTGAGTGTCTAGTTTCTCAGCTGCTCAGCTGTATTTTTTGAGCTATACATCAGCAAAATTACCCAGCTCTCTTACACAAGGTGTTCTTTCGCCAGATGGTACTCTGCAGGAAACAACTTCGTAGTTTTCTTAAATCAGAATTTATAGTAAAATAGAATAACACTTAGGTATGGAAGACTTGGGTTTCTCTAGGAATCTTGGGAGTCTCCAATACCCTTCCTTTCTCTCTGTCTTCATTGCTTCCTATTCAATTAAGCTGATAACAAAATGTCTACACTGGGATTCAGTAACTGAAGGGCACGTTCTTAGCAATTTTCATCGTCCTGCGTGCCCTGAGACTGGATGGAAAGGTACAGGTCCAATTGCACCATTAGCCCGGCAACTGCAGCCAATCGTTACCAATGATTTTTGGTCTCCCTAATTGTTTTTTACTTTATTGAGCTTATTCAGAAATAATGAAACTCCATCCTTCCTTTTCTTAAAAGATATTCACACAAAGTGGAGTTGTTGTTTCTTCTATAAACTCATCAGCATTGCCTTAAGCAGTCCCCTTAACTATCGATTTGCCAGTCTAGCTAATAGATCTCCTAATTTGCAGAAATACCCCCGTGCAAGACTTCAGCAATTAGAAATCATGACAGGAAGTCCCAGGGGACTCCCAGGTTCTGCCCATACAGTTGGCTCAGCCTCAGCCGCCCTGGTGGAAGTGTTGGAGCTGGGTGACCTGGGAGAGAAGAAGAAAACACCAAGATAAACAGGTGGACAGTGCTTCTTCATTTTCCAGGTTCTGCAGCTGTTCTGAAAGAATATCTTCTGGCTTGGATTGGAAGTGGCGCATGTCAACCACCATGCTGAAATACTGTTTACAGAAAATATTTCCGTACTTCCTTTAAACCCACATCCACAAAACAGGGAAAGACTAGGTCAAGTTTCTTCAAGCCCTTTTGGGAAGATATGTGTGATTAACTGTTATATTCTTTCATGGCTTAAAGTCTAAACCCATATATTTTAAATGAAAGTTAACTGGTTTTCCTAATAACCAAAACTGCCTTGGCTTGGAGTTCTAATGGAGAAATTTCATGGAGATTAGAACCTAAGCTTCCATGCTGCCTTATCACTTATTACTGATTAAAACTTTGTTACAACTTTGTGACCCACTTGAGAATATTAACATTGCCAGAGTATTAAGTATTTTGGTTGCGCAACATGTGTTTTTGTCATCTTCTTGAGTGACCCGTTGGCTTGTGATTACATCCAAAGCTTGAAAATATACAGTCAAGATATTAAAAGCCTGATGCACACATAAGGATATCACCCTGTTTTCTCTCCCATTTTGCCCATTCCCAGGTTTCTTAAAGGTTCTCTCTCACTTAAAGATCTTCAATACTCTCCATTGTTCATAGCGAATGGCTTACAAGACTGCATGCTGTATTCCTGCCTATGGATATGCGTTCTCCCACTCCCTTTCTGATCTCTCCTGGTTCATCTATCATGCCTTTTTCATTTTGGTAATCACAGGTTTCCAACCCACATTCATGCTGTTGCTTATGTTCTGAATGAAACCTTTCTCCTAACTTTCCAGAATATTGGCATTATTCCTCCAACATCATCTTTTCAATCATTATTACCTCTATGAAGTTTTATTTCTACCTTCACTAGAAAATATTGATTTCTCTTTTGTACATGGACAGTAATTTAAACTTGTAATTCTTCTAGAACATCACACATGATGAACCACATGCGTCTACATGCGCGTCTTCCACAGTGGATCATGGGTTTTCATAGATAAGGGCCTATGTCTTACTGATTTTTGGTTTCCTTATATCTGGCTTTGTGTCTTGCATGGTAAGTATTCAATAAATAGTTTTGAAGAAACAGGACAAAAATATACCTTGGAGATTATCTAGTTAATGCCTTTATTATTTGATAAGTAAGAAAAAGTAGCATCACTCAAAGGATTTATTTAGTTATTATCACAATGTCATTATTAGTTCCTGATAGCTCCCCTTTTGCATTATTGATTTCCTGCTATTTGAACATAATAAAAACTAAAAAGTTAATGACAACTCTACTGTTTACATAGTGCTTTTTGGTTTCAACATACTTTTACCTTCTTCAGATTGGTTGAGATTCACAGGGCCAGAAATATTTCCCCCATTTTACAGTTATGGGATAAAAGGCTTAAGAGGTCCAACCAAGGTCATAGATGGAAAGGCAGACACTTCAATTAAAACCTGTTTTACTCTAACCCTTCATGGGACACTCAGCCATCACTGGAAATTGGACTATGACCCTGGTCTCGTTTCTCCATATGGTATTAAGCGATTTCAGATGTCTTGATGGAAAATCACAACTTTTACCTTTAACTGAAAGAAAAGAGTCATGTGTCAAACTATCCCTGGAGGAAAAAAATATCTGGAGGAATCTTTGATGATTTTTGAGGAGGAAGTTCAGCCTTTAGGTCCTGCTTTACATCCTGGGAGTAAAAATTGAGGTAGAAGTGAACTTGACCCTTTCCTCATTTCCGGAGCGTAACACAAAGTGATAAAGATCATCTGAAGTTTTTTGTTTGCTTTATTTTTATTTTTTTAGTTATTAAATATAATATATGTTTATTGTAAACATTTTAGAAAACTTAGAAAAATATAAAGAAAAAAGTTTAAAATGTCCATTGTTCATCACTAGGAATCCACTATGAATGTTAAACATTAATATCCACTGTTGACTCTGGAATTAGGTTGCGAGAGTTAAATCCTGGTTCGTGACTTAATAGTGTAAGGATAATGGGAAAGTTAACCTCAACTTTCTGGGTCTAAGTGTACTTATTTATAAAATAGGAGTAATAATATTGGTTATATCAGAAGGTTCTTGTGAGGATTACATGAATTTCTAGCATAAAGCACTTAAAATGGTACCTGATCACATAGTATGTACTCACTTAACTATTATTATACATTCAGTCATTTTATTTTTAAAAATCTGGAATATACACGGAAGTACAACTTTTTATCCCACATTTCTTTTTTTTTTAAGATTTTATTTATTTATTTGACAGAGAGAGAGAGAGATCACAATTAGGCAGAGAGGCAGGCAGAGGGAGAGCAGGAAGCAGGCTCCCTGCTGAGCAGAGAGCCAATGCTGGGCTCGATCCCAGGACAGGACACTGAGATCATGACCCTGAGCTGAAGGCAGAGGCTTTAACCACTGAGCCACTCAGGTGCCTCTTACCCATTTCTCTTTGTATATCATAAGCATTTTTTCCACATAAACATTCTCTTAAAATATGAATTTTTTGGTTGTATTATACCTTCATTTCTTCCTATCTTAATTGGTCTAACCAGTCCTTAAATGTTTCTAATCTTTGACTATCGTATTATACTTTGATATACAGTTATGTCACATATCTTTATGTATTGGCCTGACGATTTCCTTAGGATAGGATAGATTCCTAGGAGAATGATGGATCAAAATGTATAAGTTCTTTTAAGGATTTTGAGTTATCAGCCTTGTTTTCAAACAGTTTTATTTATATATAATTCACATACCATGCAGTTCACACAATTAAAGTTTACAATTCAGTGGCTTTTGGTTTATTGCATTTAAAAATGTGGTAAACGATAGATATTATAAAATTTATCATTTTTGTCACTTTGAAGTATACACTTCATTGGTATTAATTACGGTCACAGTGTTATGCAGCCATCACTGCTGTCGATTTCCAAAGATTTTTCATTACCTCAAACTGGAGTCATTACCCAGTTATTCCTATTCCCTTCTTCCCCGATCCTCTGGTAACCTCTCATGTATCTTATGTCTCTCTAAATTTGCTTGTCCCACTTACTTCATATAAATGGAATCACACAATATCTACCCTTGTGTGTCTGTCTTATTTCACGTATTATGATGCTGTTCAGATTTATCCATGTTGTAGCATGTATTAGAACTTTATTCCTTTTTTATGGCTGAATAACACTCCACTGTGTGTTTATACGGTATTTTGTTTATCCATTCATCTATCGATGGACATTTGGTTTCTTTCCACCTTTCAGCTATTGTGAATAATACTGCAGTGAACACTGGCATGCAGTTATCTGTTTCAGTCCCTGCTTTCAGTTCTTTTGAGTGTGTACCTGGGAGTAGAACCCCTCACTGGGTCATGTGGTAGCCCTATGGTTAGCTTTTTGAAGAACCACCAGACTGTTTTTTCCCTAGCAACTCCACCATTTTGCATTCCTACCGGCAATGTATGAAGGATTCAATTTTCTACACTAAGGTAAACATTTGTTATTTTCCTTTTTCTTTCTTTCTTTCTCTCTTTCTTTCTTTCTTTCTTTCTTTCCTTCTTTTTTCTTTTTTTTCTTTTTTCTTTTTTTTTGTTACAGCTATCTAGCATGCGTGAACTGGGATCTCATTGTGGTTTTCTTTACATCTCATTAATGATTAATGGTGTTGGACATCTTGTAAGAGCGTATTTACCATTTGGATATGTTCTCTGGGAAAATAATTAATCAATCCTATGTTCATTTTTAAAAACTGGATTGTTGATTTTGTTGTTGTTTAAGTTATTTACCTTTTAAGAAATTACTTTCTAAATTTGCGTTTGTAAATATTTACTATGGAAGAGCCATTTTAGGCTCCTGAGAATGTGGTTTGTAGTGGTACCTGGGTGGCTCGGTCAGTTAGGTGTCTGACTCTTCCTTTTGGCTCAGGTCATGAACTCCGGGGTCTTGAGATCTAACCCTGCATGAGGCCCGGAGATCAGCGTGGAGTCTTCTCATCCCTCTCCCTCCCCTTCCACTCCTCCCCCTGTTCTCTTTCTCTCTATCTCAAATAAATAAAGAAATACATAAAATCTTAAAAGAAAAAGAATTGGGGTGTGTAATCTCTTCTGATCGTGGAACCAAACTATCAGAGTCTTTCCTTAACAAAATGGGTATGACTTTCTGCCAGGCAAGGTGTTGGATTGTTAGACACACACACATATATGACTTTTATGGTTCAGCTTTTAAGGTGATCAAGCCTGGGGTGTCTGTTTTATTCTTATTGTTAGCTAGCTGTCCTTGTTAATTTTTTTTCCTGCTCAGAAGGTTGTTGTTGTTGTTGTTGTTTTTTAACCAAAAGACCTCCTCAGCCTGAAAGCATATCCTTTATCAAGTTTAACTACTGTATATAGTATTTTGACCCTGTACAGAATGTAAAATGTATATTCTTAGCACAAACTGATAGCATTCGCTAACACTGTAAGATGCTGCTAACGTATCTGAAAGGGATTATATGAAACCAAGGGAGAGTTTTAATACTTTGGATCAAGTGTTGATTCTGTCAATAGTAAATTTGTTCTGGGTTTCTTCCTGGCTTGCTCTGTTCCAATTCCCATTTCAGCACTTTGAAACTACATTGAGGCAATAGCTTTCCATACACCTTGAATCAGTCCCAAAACACACCAGAGCATAGAGCGATATTGAAATAATACAACCAGAGGGAAAGATAACATATTAATAGAACCACCCACAAGAAAGACTGAGTCCAGTGAAGCAAAAATACGTATGTTTCTTGGATTTTAAAAATCTCCTCTGCAGTTCTCCCCCATTAAGCTTGCTTGCAAGGTATTCCAGTTAAGGAGGCTAATTTGGATCAGTTCTGGACGGGACTGCACCCTAAGCAGGCACATCTACCTGGAATAAGGACTGGTGATTTGAGAAGTGGCGTGCTTCCTTTCATATTCTGCAGACTTCACTTGGTTTTTCAGAAGCTGACTAGCCGGAATCTTGGTTTTCTTTACGAGGGTCCTCTGGCCGTGCAAGGGAGGAGTATTGAGGACGAGGGTAGTTTTGTTGGCAGTTAAAGTGTCCAGAGTCTGATTCAGTCTGTGGGTCGACACCTGATGCCCGGAGCTAGAGTAGCAGGCCAGGTGAGGGCAGGTTTTGTGATCAAGCAGGGCAGTAGATCATGGGCTTGGCCTGCCTACAGGCGTGTGGGGTGTGCGCCATCTTTAATTAATGGTGGGTCACCCTGTTCTTACTGAGCTCTTACTGTAGGTGAATCCAGGCACTCTGCTAAATATTTGCCATGAATTATCTCAGTTAATTCTATCAATATCAAGAGGCTGGCAGTTACTATCTGCATTTTAGAGACATCGAGAATACCAGAATGACTAAACAGAGTTCCCAAGATCACTTATCGACTAGGTGGTAGGCTCAGTATTCTAAACTGAGTATGCCATCTCAGAGCAAAGCTGGGATGCTTGATTCTGTATGAACCAGTTCTCTCTGGAGAGAATGCTTTTGTCTGTTGCCCTATTGGTCGCCACTGGCCGCTGATGGGATTCCGTGTTGTTGATCATTTTGGGGCATTGTGGCTAATAATCACCTCAGGCAGGAAGGAGAAGTCTTTCTTCATTGGTTACCTTGGCCAATTCTCTCTTCTCATCCCCACCCCACCCCCAATCTCCCCCCACCCCCAGTACGCACTTAAAGGAGGAATTTCCTTCATATCTATCATGGTCTGCTGCCCTTCCTTTCCAACTCATGTACATGATTTTATTTTATTATTATATTTTTAAAGATTTTATTTATTTATTTGACAGAGAGAGAGAGAGAGATCACAAGTAGGCAGAGAGGCAGGCAGAGAGAGAGGGGGAAGCAGGCTCCCTGCTGAGCAGAGAGCCTGATGCGGGGCTTGATCCCAGGACCCTGAGATTATGACCTGAGCTGAAGGCAGAGGCTTTAACCCACTGAGCCTCCCAGGTGCCCCATCATGTGCATGATTTTGAATGCTCAGGAAGACTGTATTTGGGGATGCTTGCTTCCATTGAAAAACTTGGCAAAGTGCAAGACACTGGGAATGAGCCCCGCAAAGTGCATGTGCTGCTTTTCTTCACTACTCTTGTTGCGTTTTGTAATTTAACCCTTTCCATTTACTTTTGATGCCATCTTGCTTTCCTCTACACTGTGTGCAGAAACCACATCTGATTGGTTTCCCACCATATACCCACTACTTGACGTGGTGTCTCCCAAATGGCAAGTACTTACTAAATCCACATCAAGTGAACAAATCAATAAAGGAATGTGAATTCTCTCTGCGAGGTTGGAACACAGGAATCTAGGTCCACACAAAAATCATCATTAAGATTTCCTCCCTATACTGTAGATGCTGAGGGGAACAGCCAGGCTGAGGTGAAAAGAACAGTGTCCCTTTGACTCAAGGCTCTGCTTCCCTATGTTGTCGAGCATATTGACACAAGAAAGAGGCTTTCTGTCCCCACAGAGCCTATCCTGTGCAGCCATACACACTTGGGTTTTCTGTGAGTGTGTAGGCACTCCTCAAAGATGTGTCGGGTGCACAGTACACACTTGCTCAGCCTTCCCCGTCGGGGCTCCCTGGAGGCCTTTGTGGATGTATGGACCCCTCTCTCATAGAGAGCCCTAGGTGTATAGTCCACAAGCTTTTTGTTTTGTTTTTTGTTTTTGTTTTTTTAGTTTCAAAGGAGATAAATAAGTGGCTAGAACTCAGGAGTTTCAGGTGACTAGGATCCTGGCTAACTGTTTACAAGATACCACCGTAGTTTTATGAATAAAAATCTCAGTAGGTTGAAATAATCACATTGAACCAAGCCACATGAAAGCATGTTCTAATGAAACATTTCGGGACTGACTAGGGAAGGGTGGACCTGCAAACCTAAATTTGGTGTAAGAGAAGATGTCGTGGGCTCACTGCACTCTTTTTGGCGTTTTGTTCTGTTTAAGCTCACCTTTTCCAACCTGGACTGTGATTCCTTGCTACCTCTTCTCACCTTGGGGTTGAAGATGTTCACCTTGTGGGTTTGCCAGGTGGTGCTGACTTTAATTTGGCCACCTGATTTTCTGTAGCTTGTACTGAACCTGAGTCTTGAATCTCTATGGTAACAAATCCTGTCTTGGGAAACTGATCCTGAGTTCTGATTCTTCTATTTTCTTTTTTGATTAGCTGAAATGCTCCTGGTCTGTTCTTGGATACTGTCTGGTTTGCTGCAGCAGTTCAGATGAGAGTCTGAAGCCTTTCACTGGTTGCAGTGAATCCCTCCCTCCTTCCCTCCTTCCCTCCTTCCCTTCCTTCCTTCCTACTTTCCTTCCTTCCTTCCTTCCATGTTACTTCTTTCCTGTTTCTTTCTTCCTTCCTCTCTTTTCTCCTACCACTCAACACACTTTGTTCACTGAGTACCAACAAAGCTTGGTGTTAAGCACTTGCTAAAAATCTGTCTATCTATCTATCTATTGAGAGAAAAGACAGGATCTTATTTTTATAGCATTTTATAGGCAATCAAGGATACCGGGTGTTAAAGAAATAATCATAGAAATAATTGCAAATTATGGTAGTGGCCTGAGGTCAAAATAAAGTTTTCGGTGAAGGACAGTAACAAGGATTGATACTGATCTGAAAAGTTGAGGACTGAAGGATGGGTACCAGTTTGACATGGTTGGAATTATGTAAGAGGGTGAGGGAGGGGGAGGACTGTAAAGGCAGTTGGAGTGGGAAGACGTTGATTTCTGGTGGTAATTCAAAGAAGACCACCCCCATACATAACTGACCCTCCTCCCTGTTTTTTTTTTTAATAGTATTTTCAGCATAATAAATTGGAATTATTTCTTTTCTTTGTTGCCTTTTCTCATAGAATTTAAGCACTGTGAGGGCAGGGATATTTATCTATTTAGTGTTTGTGTGTTTTATATTTTCACTGCCCTATCTCTGGTACCTGGAATAGCACCCGACCCACAGTAGGTGCCCAATATTCTTCAAATCCAGTGGCACTAGACCACTGTGAGTGCAATGAGCGAGAGAGCAGGGCACATGGTAGTTGGAGAAGAGAGTGGAACCTGGGTTACATGGAGTTGTTTTAGGTCATGCTCTGGATTTAGAATTTTATCCAAAGTACAGTAGACAACATCTCGTGAAATGTGGAATGTGACCATCTTTTTTTTTTTTCTAATGGAGAATTGACACAGTTTCTTCTTATTAAGTCAATGTATGTAAGGTTGCACTAAAAATATATATATATATAATATAAATATAAATATAAATTATATATATAATATAAATATAAATATAAATTATATATATATATATATATATATGTATATAGCTTCAAACACTAGCATCTTCTGCTCTCTTAACACAGTGTATTTAGAAACCAGAAAAAGAGTGTTAGAAAGGTTTTACTGGGAATCTCAACCCATGCTAAAAAAGCTGTAGAGAAGTCATCTTCTGAGGAATATTTTTGCCACTTCTTCAGTGAATGGTAGTGTGTATGTTTAAGGAAGAGCATTCCATTATAAGCTTTTACCAAGCGTTGGCTAGTTTATTGTGTGTTTATATTTAAATGATTATGTATATCTAGTTATTTATTTATATACCTGCCCTTGGGTTAATACCCATTAACAAGAAACAAGTAATCATATAAAGTAGGCTTTGTCCTTATTCTCCACATGAATAAATTCACAGTAAGGTGGTAGGGAGGAAACTAGTATCTGAGTGTCTACGATGAATCTGAATCTGGCGCTTTACATATTTATCTTGTTTAGCCCTCGCAAAGCCCTTTGAGAAAAGGGAGCACGATGGATCCAAGATGGGTTAAGGAAGAGTTCCAGTGTCACAGGACAAGTTAAAAGAAGAGTCTAGATGATCTTTGCCATTAGTTTTTACAGCTCTTAGGGAATTTTCAACAACTTGCTGGGATAGCAGTGTTAGTAAGGAGTGCAAGTATGTAGGAAACCTGAGCCAATTGTGCTTTTTTTCACTCTAAGGTAGTACATCAGTTATTGCTTCTAATTAATTCTCCAAGTGCTGAGCCCACTTCATCAGAGTGTGGGCAACGCAGGCAAGAGAGCACTCAAAGTAGACCTCGGGTGTGCTGAACGCGCCAGTCCCAGATGCGTGGCATGACCTTTCATCCTCTCATTCTTACAGCATCATCTCTTACTCTGTATGTAAAAGGAGGGTTCTGGATGAGGTGTTGTCTGAGGTCCCTTTTATCATCAATATTTAATGACATTTAAAGTTAACTGCATTCGTGCTCGCTTCGGCAGCACATATACTAAAGTTAACTGCATTCAATGCACAAAATATACTGAGTCTGGGAAAAGTTGGAGAAACCGGAGTGGCCAGCTTGGTCAGAATTTAGGCTCGTGTTCTTAACACTACACTCTACTCCAGCCATCATGGGCCTTGATTTCTTCTTGGAAAGCTCTCCAAATCCAGAGGGCTTTCTTGTATACTTGTCAATGAACAGCCTTAAATGCATGTAAGATGAACCCTTCTCTTTCTGTTTGCTCCTCTTGATCTTTTACAGGGGTTCATGCTTCACACAAATTTTACTCCGTGAGAAGTAAATCTAAGCTTACTTATTGGACTTATTTTTCCAACATAATAAACATAAATCGAGAACTTGGTTATTTCCTACCCTGTCTTCCCCGGCCATTTGGTTGGGCTCTGGAAATTATGTACTTGCAAAGATACCTGTCTTTAAAAAAGGAATAATGTTGAGATAGTGTTTTTTAAAGGCAGTTGGAGCCCTTTATCAGCTTAATCATGCTAATGATTCTTTCTCTGTCTCTAAAGCCTGTTGTTTTATCAACTACATATTTAGGTAACTTAAGCTTTTGGGTTGAAAACAAATCTATGTTTAAAAAGTTTCCCTTTTTGTTCAATAGACTTTTATCTTAATATAGCTCTCTTATTGGAAATTTTGATACATAATAAGATGCTTTTTTCTCCAAAGAATCATCTAGATATTATAAAGTTGTCATATTTGGGAAGGGCGGCATTTTCTGGGAGATGGCTCAGATTTCTCCTATGAATTAACAGACAGGATTATTTCCTGGTAGTTCAAAGGACAACTTTCTGGCTTTTGAAGATCTCCATTTAGACTTCTCTGCCCCTTTATAGCAATTAAACTTTGTTTCATTTTTTAATATTATTAACCTCAACAGATATTAAAAAAAAAACATACACAATGAATACTTGAGTTCTAAGATTTGATATCTTTGGAGGATGAGTTGGAAGTGCAGTAGGTCTAGTAGGAAAAAGCAAACAATCCAAACTATGGTTACCAAGAAGAACCTATAAGTAAGGAAGTATGAAGGCATGGCATAGGCCACAGCAAATTCTGACTTAGGCTTGGACCATCAAAGTGGTGCCATTAGAAAAGGTGTTACTTCTTCCCATTTTTCTAATTCCCCACATTAGTAGAAGGTGTGCTATTCTGATTAATTTTACAAAATTAAATTACATTAGAAGAGGCTCATTTAAAATAGAAATAAGCATCTTATTACCTTTTGTGTAGAAAGGCAGATTTTTGGTAGACTGTTTGCTTGTTTAATTGGCTCCCTTAATTATATTTTTTAATCAGCCTTGTATTCTGTGGGGGATATATGTGATCACGATGATGATTAATCATTTTCAGGAAAAACTTCAAGAGGCACTGCAATCTTTCCTCAGATCATCTTCCTGATGGAGGTAATCAGATTCCTCTTCCCTATAAAACTTTTTAAAATATGACAACAGAACTGGGATCAGAATTTACTAGGTTGATGGGATTCAGTAATTGTGATTATTAATTAATTCATTAATTTTATTAACAACTATAACCTTTCTGATGATCTTGGTTTTTTTAAAAAATTTTTATCACATAGACGATATAAAGCCCATTCTGGTTAATCACCTCATTTATCAAATACTTAAAGAGGAGAAGAGCAAGACAAATACTAAATATGGGGAGTTCTTTAATGAAATATCAAAATTAATAAATAGAGAAGCCAATTGTACTTGAATTTCAGCGTGATTTTTTTTCTTCTATTAATAGAATTTGTTTTTGTTAGAGCCAAAAGAGTTCCCAGGACAACTGGCTTTTGAAATAAAGAAACAAATATGCTAAAAAAGAAAGGTATCCAAAGATGCATATCATTCTTTACGATGTCCTAGCCCATTCCTAACTTTGACTTGCTCTCACCTTGGGTTCTGTCTGTACTAATTCCAAGCCCCTGTTCTTCATAAATTCAGTGAGTGTCTTTATCTCCTGGCACACACCATTTTAGTTGGGGGAGCTCAGGCATTTCACTGGGGGAGCTAAGGTATTGAGTTGAGACACCATCAGGTGAACATAAGGTATAGGTATGGAATAGGGATCAGATCCAGCTATATTCTGGCAGTTGTTTTGAGGAAATTGCAGTATCAGAGTTTGCCACTAGCTTGCTATGCCGTTAGACAAATCATTTCACAACTGGGGCCACTGGTTCTTTTATCTTCATAATGCAGGGTTTGGACCAATATTTTCTATTTTTTCCCAATATTCTTTCTAAACAGAATAATCTCAATTTCTACTGTAATCCTTTTCTTTTTATCATCTTGTCCATAAACACTGGGATGGGCTCCTCTGAATGGAACTGAGAGGACCAATTTCATTCTGGCCTTGAGTCTTAACACTGAAAGACACCGTAATTTTGCTAGAACCCTTTTGCTTCATAGGTGGGTAAACTGATGACTGGCAGAGTTAAAGGAGATAGTGACCACCGTCAAAAAAATAGAGGCATGTTGTATAAGTTCTCTATTGCTATGAAACAAACTGTCCCTGAACTTAATGCCTCTTGAAACATCACAAATGGGGACACATGGGTGGCTTGGTCAGTTAAGCATTTGCCTTTGGCTCAGGTCATGGTCCCAAGGTTCTGGGATCGAGTCCTACATTGGGCTCCTTGCTCAGCTGGGAGCCTTCTTCTCTGCTTCTTCCTCTGTTTGGTGCTCCCCTTGCTTGTACTCTCTCTCTGACAAATAAATAAAATCAAAAAAGAAACATCACAAATGTATTATTTCCTGCAATGTCGTTGGGTTGGTTTTCTTTCTTTCCTTCCTGCTTGCTTGCTTGCTTGCTTTTCTTTCCTTCCTCCCTCCCTCCCGCCCGTTTCTTTCTTTCTTTCTTTCTTTCTTTCTTTCTTTCTTTCTTCCTTCCTTCCTTCCTTCCTTCCTTCCTTCCTTCCTTTCTTTCTTTCTTTCTTTCTTTCTTTCTTTCTTTCTTTCTTTCTTTTGAAAGTTTATTTATTTATTTAAGTAATGACTACACCTAACATGGGGCTCAAAGGATCAAGAGTCCCATGCTCTCCCCACTGAGCCAGTCAGGCACCGCTGGGCTGGTTTTCTTAAGAGCAGGTTCAGAACAGAGTTCTAAGAAGATGAACCCTGGGTTCTGCAGTTGCATGGTGTCACCTCTCTTATATCCTGCTGGTCAAAGTAAGCCCAAGGGCAGCCTAAATTCAAAGGTTGGGGAAATAAGAGTCTATCTCTTGATGGGTGGAGTGGCAAAGAATTTGTGGCCTTATTTAATCTATCACACATAGACTATTATTCCTTCCTCCAAAACCCATGCCCCATGATTGGTTAAGGCACTTTTTTGGCCAAGTCATTGTGCGGCCTTAAAATCCTTTTTAACACATTGCTCCAGATTGCCACCACAAATCAATCAGAACTGCCACAAGAAATGAAATTTATCTGCCATCTGGACTCTGCAGTGAGTTGTTGATGGAGCCCGAATGGAAAATTCAGAATTCCTGGCTCTCAGTCCAGGTTCTTTTCTTTCCCCATCACTGTTTCTCCTCCCTTCTGGTAAGTTCTTTAACATTTCTCAGGTTATGTTAGAAGAGTCACTTATTTCTATCACTAGAGTTTCTAAAAATAAACATCCTTGAGATTAGTAACAACATCATCATGTATTGTGTGTTTTCTTGGTAGATGATGACATAAACCATAAGTTTAATTGTTATCAATTTGGATATCCCCGTAACCAATGAAAACACTTGGATCAAGCCACATGATCACATTGGTATCAATAATGTAACACCGGAATATTATGGGGGTCTTGATGTGATGCAGTGAGGGTATAACATCTCCCATGTAGCATTCTCATGGAAGCTAATGATTAAGAGACAATCAGACAGGGGCGTCTGGGTGGCTCAGTCAGTTTAGTATCTGCCTTCACCTCGGGTCATGATCATGAGCCCAGGGTCCTGGGATCCAGCCCCATGTCAGGCTCCCTGTTCAGTGGGGAGTCTACTTCTCCCTCTCCCTCTCCCACTGCCCCTTGCCCTGCTTCTGCTCTCTCTCACACTCTCTCTCAACTAACTAAATAAATATTTGAAAAAAAAAAGACAATCAGACAAATACAGAACATAAGATATTTCACAAAAGAGCTCATCTGAAATCTTAAAACAATGTGAGTTTCATGAAAGACACACACACACAGATACACATACACATGTGACTAAAAAGACATTAACAAAATGCAGTTCATTATTTTAAACTGAACTTTGGACTTTAAAAGTTATAAAGTACCTTATTGGGACAATTGTGGACTACATATTAGGTGGTAGTATTGTATTAATGTTAAATATATATATTTTTAAGATTTTATTTATTTGATGGAGAGAGAGAGATCACAAGTAGGCAGAGAGAGAGGGGGAAGCAGGCTCCCCGCTGAGCAGAGAGCCCAATGCGGGGTTCAATCCCAGGACCCTGAGATCATGACCTGAGCCGAAGGCAGAGGCTTTAACCCACTGAGCTACCCACGTGTCCCAGTGTTAAATATTTTATATGTGATAAATACTCTGGCAGTTATGGAGGGGAATGTCTTTATTCCTAGAGAAAAATGAGATGTATTTAGAAAGAAAGAGTCAAGATATTTGCAACTTATTTTCAAATGGATCAGCAAAAAGTGAATATTATATATATATACATATATATACACACGTACGTGCAAGTCTATGTGTATATATATATACACACAAATACATGTATATTTTCATTTAACACTAGAAAGAAAAAGAGAAAGCAAATATTGTAAAAAATACTAATTAGCAAATCTAAGTGATAAGCTATACATCTTCATTACACTTTTGATTTTTTTGAAGGCTAGAGGCACCTGGGTGGCATAGTCATTCAAGTGACCTACTTTTGGTTTCAGCTCAGGTCATGATTTCATGGGTGAAATCATGGTGAGATCTAGCTCAGCATCAGACTCAGCGGGGAGTCTGCTAGGGTATACTCTCTCACTGTCCCTCCCCACACGCTCACCTCCAAGCTGGCTCTTTTACACACACTCTCTCTCCCTCTCAAATAAATAAATAAATCTCTAAGTTTTATGAAGATTAAAAAAATTTCAAATTAAAAAGTTGGGACAAAAGGTACCAACTTGTATTTTGTGGTTGAGACCATGCCTGACTTTGAGCTATTATGATAAAGTATCCAATGCTAGCAATGTGATTAATTTCTAAGGAATTCAACTGCAGAATGCTGCATTTCTAAAAAGGCACATTTTCTTTACTTATACAGACATACACAAGGAGAAAAATCTCAAGTACAGGCATTTGTTTGAATATGGTAATTGATAGAAAAATTGACCAAGTAGAAAACTGTAATGTGTCATAATAAAAGATGTTGAGATTTGCCTGTATGTTATGTGGGCATTATGGTTCACAGAATTATATATTATGCCAGAAGCCGTTGATGACAAGGGTTTCATCTCTTTCTGCTCAGATTCTGTGGATGACTTTGAGCAAGTCATTTTAACTTGTGTGGAGCTGGGTCCTCCTATAAGATGGGGAATCTGATTCTGGTTTACATCATAGGGCTTGTGTAAGGATTAAGCATCTTACTGCAAAGATTGGTAAACAGCTTTTCTCATCCAAATGTTCAGCCTTGGAAACACATAGAGGAGTGTCATGCTGAGGCGCTAAGGTAATGTTTATTGATTCTGCACTTGTTTAGAGATTGTCCTTATAGGATCCGGTGCAAGGTTTTATCCTTTATAAGTTACAATACCAAGAAAAATCTACTCGTATTTTGGCAAATCTGTTTTCCTGCACAACTCCTAATTTCCTTCTGAAACAAGATTGGATTTGGAGGAGATTTAGGTAGAAAAGGTACCTCTGACTTTGTCATCTGTGAAAGGATTATGTCAACTCTGTGTGCTCTCGAAGTGTAGGTGGTTGAGAGCATGTGAAATAATTAGCCGCCGTAACCTGTGTTTCATAACTTATAAAAAATCAGCTCTTTTGAGAGAAGTCTGAATTTTCTTTGGATGGAGAGTAGAAAAGGTGAGCCATGATCTTGGTGTAACAGGATTGGGAAGGCATTGGGCAGATGAAGGAGACCTGGGAAAAGTCTTGAATGTGCAGTCATTACATGCACAGACATATGCAGGAAAGCTCTTGGGTGCTGATACTAGGGAGATATAGTCATAGGATCAACCTTGATCAAACTGATCAACCTTGTTGGATACGTGCATTGAAGGCTCATTGTGGTAGGCAGCAAGGAGACACCAGTGGTTGCTGAATAGGGGATTGACGGGGGGGGTGATTACATTGGAAACTAAGTAATGCATGGTAGCATTATGTAGGAAAAGACCAGCAAAGACCTTTCCCTTTGGAATTTTGGATGGAGATGAGTGTTCAGCTCTGAATACAGGTTCTAGTCAAGTGGCATTAGGAGAGGGTGAGAGGAGTAATTTTCCATAGAATGGGGAAGTAATGAGGGCTGTGATTGATTAGTGATGTCTACAGAGGACAAAGCGGAACCCTAAAAGCACCTGTGTCATGTATTTGCCATTCCTTAACCTAGAGAGCAGTAAACCAAAAATTCCAACCTATGTGATGAGGAAAAGAACTGGGAACTGGTTTGGGAGAAGGTTGATGGTCTAGTTTCAGTCACACTTCAATTTGAAGATAGCACATTAAGTACATTTGGGGTCACTGTTGCCAGTTCTTGCCATTTGCTTTGATATACTTCCTAGAGAGAGAGGAGGTCAGAGTAGAAAGGTATAGGAGATAGAGCTCTTATGGAGGTCAAATGAATAAACAAAATGCTTTATTAAGCTGCCTATTTATACACACGTGTTTTCTTCTAATGATTACTCAGTTCGATGCACCCTAGTTCATTCAGGTGGCATTTTAGTATAAAGACCCCATGCAAGACTGTCCGCCAGAGGTCAGGTACACTTCTCCTCCCATGGACAAAGAATAAAATACAGGGTTCTTATTCAGCCTAAAGTAATCTTTTAGGAACCATAGGCAATAGTCATTGAATCTTAGTAGTTACAACAGGGAGGAAACAGTATTTAATTTCCAGATGATGCCATTGGAAGCTGTGCCTGGAATTGAGTCGTGGTTCCATCTTTAGCTTGTCAAATCACATTTCCTCCTTCTGGGGCTTGATTTCCATGGAGGAGAAAGGGAAGGTGTTGTCTGGATTGGGATGGTGAATGTGTACTGCCTCTTTCTATCCTGCATCCAGACCAAACAAGGCCCTCCTCACCTTTGCTCTTGGATAAGGGGTCACAGTCTTTTTGCACTTGGCACCTATCGGCATGTGACCTGATACCTTTTGTTGTCACTGGGATAGTGAATCACAAAAGACGAAAATAAATAACAAGAAGGGCTGTGGTGAACATTTGTTGAGCTTTTACTTTGTGTCAGGTTCCGTAGTAAGCACTTTGCTTGTAATGTGTTAATGGGAATATAAATGTAGGTGTTCTCGGTTAAGAGGGAGGGACAGTTAAGCAGGTGGAATTTCAGGCTCACACCAGTAGGGGTAGAATATTGATGTTAGTTGGGATAGTTTGAGAAAATGGTCAGAAGTGTAAAGTTAAGAAAAAACAAGATTCACTTTTCCATTTTCTTGAGCTAGCTTAGTGCCTGGCTTGGTCGAACATCACCGATTCGTGTTTTATTTGGAAATTAATGACTTGATGAAGGAACAATATTGTTTGGTAAGGATTGCCCTCAGTTCATGGATCCAACCTCTTTCTTTATTGTTGGATTGAACATCGGCTGAACTGTTAATAACTTTATTGCCAGTGTTTCAGTTGATTTTCTTCACCACGAGGTTTTAATTTCCAAAATAAGGCCCAACTGATTATTTATGCATTGTGTTCTTTTAATACACAACCGTTAACTACAGACTATATACCCTTTTTTCAACGGCTCTACAGAAAGATTTTGGAAAGCACTTCCATCAGTACTCATCATTACTAGAAAATAAAGCCTGCATTCATTATCATTCTTCCTTAGAGCTAAGGTTTTGGGTGTACATCAAGTCAAAGAGCAGCTGCCGAAACTATTGTAAGGTAGCGTGTGATCACAGGTCCTAATAGGAACATCAAGCCTGCATTAGGACTGCCTTGCCTTAAAGGATATGGGCCAGTTATTTAATAAATTATACATAGTTACACCTCTTAATGCTTGGTGAAGACAGTATTAGTGAATTCTTACAGTCAGGATACCAATTTATTATGACAAGTCGATTTTCCTTTGAGTTTCTAGGACTACTGTATAACAAATGGACCTACACAGTATATTAAGTTAATGGATTTTATTTTTCATCCAAAAGGAAAAAAAAAACCAAAAACCTTGTGGAGTGCTACCTTAGAACTCCAGCACATTCATTGAATTTCTGAGTCATAATACAGCTTCTAAAAAGCAATTATAACTTTCGTCTTAAACTTCTTTCAATGACAAATCTCTCTGGAGTGACTGTCACTGGATTCTTCCTTTAGAGAGCATCTCTTTTCTCAGGGGAAATGATACTCAGCAGCATCCAAAATAGTTCTAGGCAAAATTAAGCTATGGAAATTTTACCCGACCCAAATTTGCAGTGACTGCATCCATATATGTCAATGACATCCTCTGCCACTTAGACCTCACCAACAACAGGTGTTTCCTATATCACGTAAGCACATTGTGCCATCTTCTGCCCCATGGACCTCCATCCCCTAGGTTCTTCCCAGCTGGCTGGCTACCGTTTCTGGATTACTTGAACCGTAGCTGAGAGATGAATCTAGGTACTAATATGGTGCTACCTTTGCTGGGGTCTTCATCCAAAGACACCAAACCTGCTGGGATAAGGAGGTGCTGGACGTCTGTTCAGGACCTGCTTGCCTCATCACTGCCCACACTGTCAAGCCAATGTCCCACACAGTTTGGATGCAAGGATTAGTATGACAGAGTCTGTCCACATCCATTTATTTCCGGCACCCAAGGCAGACTTTTCGGCTGCACTGCATGTCAGTTTGATTATGTTAGTGGCTGGAGACATGGAGCAGAGAGTGAAAATTTTCAATTGCTGATTGAGAAGGACCCACTTAGTGCAGTCAGACAGAAGTGGGCAGATAAGAAGTTCCCAGGCAGCGGAGGCATGGCACATTTTGTGATTATTACTATTATTATTGTTGTTCTCTAATCAATGTGATTCCCAAGGCACATTCCTAGAAGTTCATTCTTTAATAGAGTTCTACAAGAGAAAATAAAATATCAGGACAGCTCTAGCTTGCTTCGGTAATAAAGATTTGTTGACAAAGCTTCTCTGCACCGGTGTAACTGAAAAGTCATTGCATTCTTTTCTTCATTATTTGGACGTGACCAATAAAACCCGCACCAGCCACTTTAATATCTGATACACTCCTTACATAGAGAAGAGGGATATAAATAATAAACAATTCTTCTTTTCGAAAGGGGATGGGTGACTAGTAGCAGCGTCATTGTATGTATAGTGCTCGAGTCATATCAATCAGCTACCTTCAGTGTCCAGTTGGAAGTTGCAAGGGTTATAACCCATCTTTTCAAAACAACATAATTTTTAGTTTTGTTTATAACTCTCAAAGGTGCCACTTAGGAAATATTTTCATAAAAATGCCAGATTGTGAATTTATTTATTTCTGGCTCATAAAGTACAGACAAATTTACCCCAAAAGAAATGTGTTTTTTTAAACGAAATCAAGGATGATATGTATAAATAAGCAAAACCCAGCAGGGAGGGTTGGCTGGTGGAGTCATGTGAGGTCCTATAATTATTTTTTATTGTGAGCGAATCTGAGTGCCACTTTTCACCTTCTCCCGTGTCCCTACAATGACTAAGAAACTGTGATGATTAGAAGGTAAATAAAAGGTCCTTTTATCAATTACGTATGGAAACCTGCTT
This sequence comes from Nasua narica, assembly GCA_028533885.1. Classification (NCBI taxonomy): domain Eukaryota; kingdom Metazoa; phylum Chordata; class Mammalia; order Carnivora; family Procyonidae; genus Nasua; species Nasua narica. The sequence goes on along the minus strand of CM052810.1, from coordinate 14,288,877 downwards.
TGATCCAGCTCAAACTTAGCTGGTTCTTTTATTTCCATCTTCACTCAAGCATGGAATTTACTTGTGTGGGGATTGGTGGTAGGTGTTAGGTTGTTCATAAGAGGCACAGAGAAGAAAATATGATTATCAGTAATGAAAGGAATCCACGTCTTATTGGTCTCAGTTTTTTAGCAGAAAAATTACTTACACAGGAAAGTGGTAGGTGATGGCTTTGTCTGGGCAGCACTGGGAAGAAAAATGGACAGATCGTCTCTCTATCCTTAAGGTGATCCAAACCGATGTTAAAACCTCAAATGTTTATTTCGCATTAGAAAGACAGACATAGTGAGTCCCTCACAGCAGTGATTGTTGCAGGACTTAATCAATATCTCTGCAACCGAGCCTATTCTAATTCTGTTTAAGTAAATGGCTAAATGGTGAGTAACTGTGGACCAAGCACGATACGTATTTGAGATGAGAATCAGCAGCAGTACCGGCTTATTGATCCTACTATGCTATTTCATAGCAACCCTACTGGATATATAAAATTAGGGCTGTCATAGAAATTACTGGACATTTATTTAACTTTCATCCTTTAGTTCTTTTACAAAATAGTGCTTTTTACATGGAGAGATAAGTGTAAAACTGGGGAATTAATGGATTTGAGGCTACTGTTCAGTAATGCAACCATATGATGTATTTTGGGGAAATACTGTGATTTTAATAGGATTTATGGATGAATTCAGGATATTTTTCACCTGTTTTTTCAAGAATGTTGATTTTAGGTAAATCGATGTGGGTGTTCTTTTGAAAATCTTCTCCATTCTAATTTTTTTCCCCTTAAATTCACTTCCTTGATTTTTTTTCAAAATAAACGTGGTTTAAAAATAATGAACAACCGTCTACTTGAATAATTCTATGCTTAAATGAAAGTGGAAAAAAAATTTCCCTTGACGTATTTTTTAAGCATCTTCATCCAAAAACTTTTATAATAAAAACCACATGAATTTGGGTTTCATTCTTTTGGAATTTGTTTCATTTCACTTAACTTTATTGCAACACACACAAAAATTTTGCTGGGAAAAATACTGATGTTGACAATTTCCCATCAAAAAGAATTCACCTCCCCTCTCCAGCACCCCTTCCCCCATCTAAATTTCAAGACAATCAAGGACCACATTCTTTGGCCTATGCTAGTTATAAACCTTTCCAACTTGAAATGAGGTGGACTGGACTGGTAACCTTTCAGTGGTTAGTTGGTTAGGTAACCACATCAATCAGGTACTTCTGCTCCTTTTTTCACTGTGTTTTCCTTATATAGGTTGTTCATAGTACTCTTAATTTCTGAAACCCTCTACTGCCAGATAGGATTCTTCAATCTCTGTGAATTCTACCCAGTTGTTCATACTAATGCAGAATTATTTTTGTCACTCTTCTATGTTTTTGAACCCTGCTCTATTGTGATTGGTCATTTTTTTTTTTGGTCATTTTTTTTTTAATTGCAAGTGTTTGCTCTCTTTCTGCAGCACTGCAAAATGTATAATTTCAGTGGTACAATGGTCTATTTCTCAGAACTTTGAGGATGAGGAGCATTACTTATCTTTATGTATTCAGGATTTAAAACAATGCTTGGCACATTGTGAGTGCTCAGGGCATGCTTCACCAACAAATAAATAGCGAAGAGGCTGGGATTGCCGGACATATTTTAGGAAGAGGCTTCTGGTGGGAATGTGGAGGATGCTGAGGGGAGACTGCAAACAAGGGTTTAAATAGGTGATTACCTTAAGGATAATGAAAGGTTGGCCCAAGCAGCAATAATAGGAAAGGAAAGGTGGAGATAAATGCGGAAACATTTATGCTGTAGACTTTTTCTTAAAACTCTTCTTGATGACTTCTTTAGGCACATTAAACTCATTCTCACTTTTTGGCCCAGGATAATGTATCTACATTGAATAACAAAGAGTGATGAAGATCAAAGGAGCAGAAAAGTTGGAGTAGAAAATTTAGATGGTTTAGCAGTTAAGAAAAACCTACACCAGTCTTTCCAATTGTGAGAAATAATCACGGTTAACATTTAGTCTGTTGACTTGGAGATTTTTTTTTTCTAAGAGCTGGGAGACAACCTAGTAGAGTGGTTGCCATCCTAAACTGTGAACTCTAAATTCAGATTCTGCCTCTTCCATCTGCGCTGTTATTTTCGGCCAAGTATGCTCCACTTTCCTCATGTGTACGGTAAGAATCATAATAATTGTATTCATTTCATGGGATTATTCTGAGGATCACAGAAGTTAATGCACTTAAAGAACTAAGTCCAGTTCCTGGCGCACAGGCAGTCTATAAATTTATATACTGTTCATACGGGCATGGTTCATATTCTAGACTTCTACCTTCTTCATAGGAGAAATAAGCATCTTCCCATAATTGTCTACAGCGTCTGTTTTAATGATTGCATAGCATTCGTTTGTATGACAAACCCTTTCATTTAATATTTTTATCATATTTTACTTTTAAAAATAAAGATATAATAATCATTGCATAATTAAATCTTTGTGCAAATCAAAGACTGTTTCTCTTTGATTAATTTCTAGAAGAGGAGTTACTAGATCAAATAATGTGAATATTTTTAAAGCTTTTGACATAAATGCCAGTTCACCTTCCAGGATACCACTCTTCCTGGCACTGAGTATTAATAGCTTCTTTTTTATCGGGTCCAGTTAAGTAGTTGAGAAAAAATATTCTTGTTTAAGTTCATATGCATTTTGAGTACTGAGTAAGATGAACACCATTAACAGTCTTTTAGATCTTTAGTATTTCTCTTTTTGTTAACTGCTTATCTGTATGTATCTTTCCCCAATTTTTATATTGATATGTGCATCTTTTTTGTATTGATAATGTGATAGAAACTTAATTATTGTTGATTAATTTGGGAAGGCAAGGGAGCTCAAAGAGTCCAAAATGACTGCATGAAGTATTTGATATATCCAGTTTCTGAACATGAAACTAACAACATTATACAACTTTTGACTTACAGAATAGCAGCTTTATGCGTTTTAACCTAATATTTTTTTAAAGATTTTATTTATTTGTTTCAAAGAGAGAGAGAGTGCAAGCTGGAGATGGGGGAGGGACAAGCAGACTCTGTGCTGAGCATGGAGCCCTACACAGGGCTGGATCTAAGACCCTGAGATCATGACCTGAGCTGAAATTAAGTGTCAGATGCTTAAACTTCTGAGCTACTCAGACATCCCCATGGTTTAACCTAATAGTTTAAGGTTGGGTGAAATTGTCATGAAATTTGGTAGATTCCCTCAAACTTATAACTTAATTTTGTCATTTGGCTTATGCAACTTTATTAAACTATTTTTAGTCATTTTTTTTTTTTTTGGCTTGAAAAATTGGTGTCATTGAGCACCTACTTCTAAATGACTGAGGTATTGTCTCATTGCAGTGACAAAGGATTTTGAATACAGTTCTAAAATACAACATATATATATGACCGAGTTGAATTTTTCAGTAACTTGTGAATGACATTGTCCGATACCTCACTGTGGATTGCAAACATTTCAATTGATGAAAGTGATGGAGCTCCACTTTCTAAATATTTTTATTTCCTAGTGCTTTTGAGTTTTCTTGGGACTTGAATAACATCACCTCATTTGATTCTGACAGTAACCTGGTGAGGGACACGGAACAGCCCCCCCTCTTATGATAAAAGTGAAGACTGAGGTTTGGCGAGGTTAAGTAATGCCCAGAGGTCAGACAGCTAATAAACTGCTGAAAAGGGCCTCGAACCCAAGTCTCTGACTTTGAATCTAGGGATTTTTTTCCTCCTATTCCTTGATCATTGAATCACTTGACCTGGAAATATGTGCCTTCACCTTTGTCAGAAAAATAAAGCCAGTGGGATTTGAATCCTAGCAAGAAGTAATAACGTAAAGCTCCCAAGTTCCATTGCTCTGTTTTTGTTGTGTCTGTCTTATTTTAGGAACATATGTTTCAGAATTTGCTGTGTAAAATGCCGGTTTCAATTTTACAATGGAAAGTGAAACACAATGGCGTGAGAAAATGTTTATTTTATTTAATATGTATGGCATTCACAAAGGCTTGTTTCACTTTCAGTTGATTTCACTGTTTGTTTGTTTGGTTTTTATTTTATTTTTTGTTTTTTTTTTAGCTACATAGCCTTGGGGTAATGTCAAGTTAGTCATAAAGAAGGGATTTTAATGAATACCCATGGAAGGTTCTCTCCTCCTCATTTATTTCTGGTGCCTTTCTTTCACTAACTAAATTCTATAGCTGGTCTCTGGAGCACAACGTGATACTGAATCAGTTTTCCATCACTAGCTTCAATTCTTTTTTGAGCTCTCATACCCAGAAACCCTCATGCAGAGGACCAATGCCCTTGTGGTAGAGTATATTTGTTCTGTGAGTTACTGTTCCAGTCTGTGTTTTCCTGTGCTGAAATATTTCCTTCATGAAATAACTTAAATGGAGTAGGAGGCAGGATTGGGGCAGAATCTCAGGATTTCATGAAAAATTTTTAGAATAATTGCAAGTTTAAACAGAATCAGAGAGAGAAAGTGTGGCAAACTGTGTGTGGGCCATTATGAATTTATAAAGCTCTTGTTCATGGGCAATGTTGTTAAATATATAACCAGTTAAGAAATAATGCTTGCAAGAACAGATTGGAACTAAGACAGATTTAAATTAAAGATCTATATATGTATGTAAATCTTCTATACTATTATTATATGCTCGGTTTTTTTGGCAAAAAAAACTTCCCTTCTTCTCTTTCAGAAACCTTGTGGAAGAGAACAGTTTTTCTGATGGCTATTTTTGTTGTTGTTGTTGTTTTCCACTACTCATTTTTACCTGCTGGTTTGTAGAGTCCTGATTAGCTTTGATATGTTATAAGAATAGATCTTTATTTGCCAGACCAATTCTATTAAACTTAGAAATGTAACTATTCAAAATATGCCTGATTTTCAGAGGATGTCCAGAATCTTCTGTGTTTTTTTTTTAATTAACAACACAGTAGAGTAAACATATTAAAAGTTTTAAAGATGGAAAGCCTTGCATGTTTTAGTAGACCTGATCCTAAAATAATTGTAGAGTGGTCCAAGAAGAAACGCTGGACCCTGGTTCTTACATAAAGGTGAAAATCTGAATAAAAATGAGGATATAAGAATATTATGCAGGTATATTCTTTGGGAGTCATTAGTTGGGAGCTAGGTCACCAAATTTAAAAGAATGGATTCAGTTCTTTTTCAATTTTTGCTTACTTTGTTTTATTTTTGACAGTGTAGCCATATTTTTAATTAATTATTTTTATTATCATGTTCAATTAGCCAGCATATAGTACATCATTAGTTTTTGATGTAGTGTTCAATGATTCATTAGTTGTGTTTAACACCCAGTGGTCATCACCACAGGGGCCCTTCTTAATACCCTTCACCTGGTTACCCCCCTTTCTTCTGTAACCCTCATTTGTTTCCTGGAGTCCAGAGACAAACCATGAGAGACTCTGGACTCCAGTTCTTTAAAAAAAAAAATTACTTATTTGAGAGAAAGAGAGCACATGTGAGGGACGGGAGGGGCAGAGGCAGAGGAAGAGGGAGAAGCAGACTCCCTGCTCAATCCCAGGACCCTGAGATCATGACCTGAGCAAAAGGCAGACACTTAACCAACTGAACCACCCAGGTGCCCCAAGAATGGATTCAGTTTCAATGACTTTGAGTTCATATCTTTGAGGGTTTTTTAAAAAATTTTTTTTAAAGATTTTATTTATTTATTTATTAGGAAAGAGAGAGAGTGAGAGAGAGCATGAGAAGGGAGAAGGTCAGAGTGAGACGCGGACTCCCCATGGAGCTGGGAGCCCGACATGGGACTCAATCCCGGGACTCCGGGATCATGACCTGAGCTGAAGGCAGTTGCTCAACCAACTGCGCCACCCAGGCGCCCCTTTAATTTTTATTTTAAGTAATCTCTACACCCAACCTGGGGTGCAAACTCACCACCCCGTGATCGAGGGTCCTATGGTTCACCTGAACCAGCCAGGTGCTCCTGTCTTTGGGCTTTTTATGACTCAGTTTCAGATATATGCAACTAATGAGTTGTTGAACACTACCTCAAAAATTAATGATGTACTATATGTTGGCTAATTGAACATAATAATAATAAAAAAAATCAGCCTTCCTATATCAAGAGCATTTATTGTTAAGACACTATGCTGCTGCTGAACAACATGAAAAAGTTGTATGTTTTGGAACCTCTGTCTTTGGCCACAGTTTTGAAATCTATTCCCATTTCCACTTTACCATTATGGAACGGAATGCTTGGAGTTTTTATCGAAGAGAGAACTTATGTGAAAAATGGTTAAACCTAATGAAAACATGCATTTTTACATTTGACTTTGAATTGATATTTAGTATGACATTGTCTTTGTGAGGATTGAATCTGTGTCTTTGATATAGTGAAACTTTCATTAGCAACAGTTCTGTGAGGCTCTTTTTTGAGGGTTTACCTGCCTTCTGGTAGTGAATTGTTCATTCATGACCACCAACCTGCTTTGATGACCATGTTCCTTTTGTTGTGTTTATGTGCCTTACTTGTTAAGAATAGTGGGTCTAAAGATGACACTGCTTTATGTTAAACATTTGGAATTACAATAAATGTAAATGTAAATGAAAAGGAAGCTCTGAAGCCCTTCTGCCTATTCCGGTGCATTATGTTGATAAAGAGAATTGTAGAACAGGTTATAAGAAGAAAAGGTTATTTTTTTTAATTAAAGGCAAAAAGAGGGATAAAGATAACTCAGAATCATTGAATAATATATAATAATACTTCCCCCGCACACCAGTAGCCCCCAATTGAGGAATACTACTTTTGCCCAAATTATTATTAGAAAGAAAATATTTATAATTATAGAATTGGAAAATAGCATTCTAGAAAGACTAATATTTAAGTAGCACTGACAATGCTGTCAAATTTAAACTGAGTTTTAATCCTAATAAATGAATAGAAGCTATTCTTCTGTACTAGTCAAATTTACTTTCTCTTTCTCTGATCTTTTATAAATATATATATTCAAATGAAAACCATAGTCCTAGTAGCTTATCTGATTCTGGTTTAGTTGAGGTAGTCAGGGAAAAACTTTTCCACAGGGTGCGTAAGACATCATGGGACCACCATGGGAAACAGGCATTCATGCCAAGACTGGGAGAATGGCTTTCAAAGCAGAAGATATGCCAAGTACAGAAGCCCTCACAGAGACTGAGCTTAGTATGGGGATGAGGAAGGGGGAAGAACTGTGGGTGTGAGATGAGATTGAGGCAGGAGTCAGATTTTGCTAGATTTTGAAGACTATGAAAAGGAGTTTAGATATTTAAATATAGAGGGAACCCATTGGAATTTTTGAAGTGGGAAATTGACATTTGATGTTCAGTTTAGAAGGATTATTCTTGTTTCTCTGTGGAGAATGGAATATGGGAGAAAAGAGGGAGCAAACTTTACAGTTATTTGAGCAAAAGATACTGGTTCAGTTATTTATTTATCCATTCAATTAAAGTCCCTTAAACTCCTACTGCATGCTGGGATACCATAGTAAGTCTTGGGCATACCAGAATTTTTAAGAGAGGTAAGGAATCTAATCCCACAAAACTATGACTGTAGTGAGAGGTAGAGGTAGTGTTAACTCCCATGAAGGCAATAAAATGAGGTAATGCAGTGGAAGAGGTATATTTATTCAAGTATGGTGTCATGATCATGGTAGAGCCTGGACAACTAGAAGCCAGGCATGAGAGAGTCTTGAGCAAGAACTTCCAACAGAGAAAACGCAGTGTGAAGGACCTAAGAGGGGTGCAAGTTTGGCATAAACAAACGAGTAAACACCATTGTTTCTCGAGGGACCTAGTGAGAGGGTATCACAGCCTTAGAGGAAGTCATCTGGGGCCTCATTACGTAGAATAAGTCATTTCTTAGAAGACTTTTGGACAAGTGGACATGGAGGCAGAAAATGAGGTAAAGATTGAAGAATTTATGATGTTGCGTCAACCATTTGTGTCTCTTTGGGGCAAGGACAGGATGTATGAAACTGGTTTGGAGCCCCATACTCCTCATGACATCATTCACTGTACAAAGCAATTAATCCATGAACATTATCGTTGTCTCTTTTCTATTAGCTTATTAAAATGAGGTTACTGGCTGTTAGCATCATTGCCATTGAGTTATGTTGAGAAACTATTAGTCATCATGATTGTTAGGAATTTGATTTCCTGCTCACTACTTTGCTAAATTCTAAAATGACTGACTGTTGCTTAGAGGCAAACAGAAACTTCCTTGTTCTATAAAGAACAAAATGAGCCACATACACTGGGAATATTTCTCCTACTGTTTGGAGCAGTATTGCTTTAAATGTCGTATAATACAACATTTTTGTACTCTGAAAATCCCTAATGCACGGATGTATTTGAAAGCAGCCCAGTGTCTAGTTTGCCCCAGTTCACATTCTCTCTAATGGGATCAGGTGGAAACCTTGAAAGAAGAATGATAAAAATGACTGTCCTGGCTCTTCTTTGAACATGGAGTTGTTCTGACCAGAAAGTGAGAATCAGTAGAGAAGAACGTTATTTTTCCTTAGCTTGAAGACCTGTGCCAGGACTGTTATTAAGGTGGATGTTAAGTGGGGTATGTGCCTTTTGCTTCAAAGGTACAGTGGATGATTGATTTCCTCAGCCCAACTAATAGAATATTTTTTTTCTACCAACCTTGGTGCAATTACATTATAGTTGCAATATTCAACCTTCCATTTTAATAGAATTTTGGAGTCTCTTTGTTATTAATAAAGTTAAATAGAATCAGGAATGAAAATCTCTGCAGAAATAGTCATCTTATCGCTCTTCAAGCAACGCCCTCAAACAACAACAACAACAAAATCTTCGCCCCGTTCCTGTTTCCCATTATTGCTTTGCCCAGAGTGAGCAGTAAATGCACATTTGTTGAATCCGATTGACACTTTTCCCCAGAGTTGTTCTGCTTCAAAGAAGATCAAGCTTTTTTCATCCATGGGAAAAAAAAATCCTGAGCAGCATCCTCAAAATATGAAATCAACCACAAAATTCATTACTTGAGATTTTTCTTTCAGAGAAATGATCATAATGACACACTGTGTTCACAAGCAAAATTTCCTGTCTTTAAGCTCTTAATGTATAGTTTGCCTTTAAAATTAAATTGCCTCCTTTTCTAAATCAAACACAGATTAAACAGATACATAATTACTTTCTGGATCGTTTCTTTGCCACTGCAGGGATGTGGCATATGTTTAAAATTGCGGTTATTATTGTTTTAATTTTAAGAGATAAAATAAGAAAATAGTCATTAAGATAAAAAAATCACCTGCTGCCTATTAAGGTAATATATGGTGTGTTTCCTTTCAGTCTTTTTTCTGTGTGTCATATTATTTGAACTTAATATAAGAAGTTTGAAGATGAGTGAATGGATACCAACATTTGCTCAGAACAAAGGTTCTGAGTTTGTCTGGCAGATTATTCATATTTAAGGTGATAATTAACTAGTGTTTAAACCTCTTGTAGAAAATAATGTTCCTGTTCTGAATTAACTGTCCAAAATATGGCCAAAATTCTTTAAAGAGTCCTCAAAGACATTCTCAGTAAGAAGCTGTCCGCCCTTAACTTGAAGGATCTAGTTAGTAACATGAGAGACAGAATATGCTCACACAAATTAAACGAAGGCCTCAAAAAGCACAGACTAGAGATTTAATTAGAGACTGTTTTCCATAGACATTTGTGCTAAAAAGGCAGTGTTGGTTGCCTGGGATGCTTTTTATCTTCCTGTCAGGAGTCAGTGCTGGGCCCTGGTGAGAAGCGCAGACATGGTGGTCAGATCCAACCAGCTCCCCATTTATTAGCCGAGTGGTGTGGGCCAAATTATTTAACCTCTTTAAGAGTCTTGAGTTTTTCATCTGTGAATCCACCAGTAGTAGTGTCTGCCTCGTGTGGTTCTGGTAAAGATTTGATGAGATAACTCATGCCTTGTAGGTTTCTGGGACATGAGACGATTAAGGACAATAGCCATCCGAGAGGACTGAGGCCTTTCCTGTCAGGCCAGGTAGATCTAACCACAACATTATGAATACACTGGAGAACACGTTATCAAAGCAGGACAGCAGATCCTTGGGCAAAGGCTAAAGAATATCGCAGGAGCTGTGTTTATACAAGTTACTCATCTCTGAAGAGTGAGTAATAAATTTTTTATTGCTTAAGATTGGAAAGATGACTCAGAAACACAAAATTTCAAGGAAACCAAAATTCCCTTCTGTTTGCATTCAGAAATTATGTAAAGTAAAAATGTTTTGGTTATTCCATGAAGGAGGAACTTCAATTTGAAGCAGTTAATGCTTTCAGTTGCTTTCAAATTTATATAAAAAAATGTTTTTAATTCGTTGCTAAGTTGCTGGAGTTGGAATTGATCCTGTCTCTGGGAATGATTTCTTCCTGTCCAGATGATTCTACCATCTCTACCACGTTACCACCAACAGACTTCTGATATTTCCTTGACTGATGGAGGTGTGGTCATTTTCTCTTTTGACCTTATAACATAATGAGAGCTGCTGGAGTGCCCTTTTAGTTAAATCAATAGAAAGTGCTTCAGTGTATA
>CM052810.1:14213459-14277724 GCA_028533885.1 Nasua narica | reverse complement strand
TCTTCACTTTGAGCCCAACGTATTGACACACAATTGTTAAGTTTCCTCGGCTGTCTCCCTATTGACTTTTATTGCTGTTTGGTGATACTGTTAGTACTAATGAAAATTACTATCACAGAAACTTTATGTAGTACTTCCTACAGTCTAGGCAATGGGAAAGTGCTCTACCTGGATATTTTGTTTGTTCTTAATAAATTTCATAGTATTGCACTATCATTTCATACCATAATATTTCATATGATCGCCATTTTATCAATAAATGAATTCAGACTTGGGGAGCCTTCAACTTGGCATGAAGCTGTGTTCATCTCTATACTAACAGCCCTAACAGCAATAGTCCCCTAAGGTACACTCAACAATTCGGCGAGGGAAAATAAATACGGGGATGGCTGTATCAGTCAGATCAAGTAGAAACATAGATCTTTTGTGCATCCCACCAATGTATATGTAGACACATGCATATGCAAATTTGTAGTCATTTTATTTTTCATTAAGTCTTTTGCAGTCAGTATTTCTTGAGAGGAAAACTTTTAGAGAGATGTAATGAATTTTTTTTTGCAAAATCATTGTACAATCCATGATAGCTTTACCTGTGCCCTACTGGAATTTGACTCCAAAATAGTGAACTAAATTAGCAAGCTGTAAATTCCCAACCATCCTAGTTTTGAGAAATTCGGAAAACTTTATTAAATTGAGACCCAGTATTTTTTCAAAGTGTCAAGATTTTATTTCCATTATTTTGATCAGGAGAAAAAGAATGTATTTAGCAATTAAACAGAAGTACAATTCGACTGAGGATTTATGTGTAATATAATAAGGTATTATTAATCACCCAGCCATCAAGACTTCCTATGGGAAAAAATGGGGCTTGCGTCTTTCATAGAAAGCAGATATTAAAGTATAGATGTATTAAAGAAAGAACGGTGGTGCCCGGGAGCATCAAACAGCAATCCGCCTCCTGCTGTTACAGTTTATCCGAAGAGCTCATGCATCGGCTTTTCTTTTCATCTCGCAGGGATGAAAATCTATATTCTCTCCACTGTAATATCATCTGTTGAAAATTTTACTGTCTGAAGATTAAAAACTTCTCCACTCTGGAGGTAGATTATTTATTTATTTATTTATTTATTTATTTATTTATTTATTTATTTATTTAATTTCCTGGCCTTGGAGACAAATTGAGGAAAACTATTAGTATGTAATGAGTATCACCCGGTGGTCCTTTTTTTTTTTTTTTTTTTTTAACCTACTACTGATATTCTTAAATATGTTCTGCATTAGGGCCTCTGAGACTCTTAGGGATATTAGATTATCTCTTAGGGCCTTTTTCTCTAGTTTTGTTCTGAGATTCCTGAGGAATCTCATGGGGAAGGGAATGTTGGCATGAACCCTTCCGTCCCCCAATACAATTTTATAGCATAGACTTCTGTGTAAAACTGGCTGGAATAAATACTCGAAATGTCAGACAAAAATCCACCATTTTGAAAATCACATGTCTAATCCCATTTCACTCATTTTACAGGTAAGAAAACTGAGGCTAACAAAGTCACACTTCTGAGTGCTAGCGGCACTAGCACTAGTCATGTCACAGGAAGGGGCCATTTGCACCTGGAGATTGTCTTCTCCCCCCAGCTCAGAATCCTTCAACCAAACCTGCCCACCTTCTGGACAGTGGCTCTGCTCTCACTAACGGCTGAATTGCCTGTCATCTCAGGCATTGCCATTACATAGATAAAAGTGGGGAACAGTATCTTGGCTAAATGACCTGAAATCCTTTATTCTGCCAGCAGGCAGGCTGAACGCCCCTCCTAAAGTTCACTTCAATACCTTTGATGGGCTGTAACACTCATGCATACTTCCGTAAACTTTGTTTCTCAGAGCCTCCTCAAAAGAAAGCTTTAGGAGACTTTTGTTTGTTTATTTATTTCATCAATTTCATCACCACCCCCAGGTTATCAACTTTGTTTGCACTCAGAGTGAAGTGAAAACTTGACGTTAGTACTTGGATTAGTAACGGAGACCTTGGTGAGGGATTGCGGGGGACTGTCCGGGAGGCTTTGTTAACTGATAGTCCAGTGACCGAGGTAAACATTTCAGCCTCTGATTATTTTTCTTAGCTCCTGATAATTGCTTCCATCCCTCCCTTGGCTCCCCATCTCTAGACACGCTGCCAGCCCATGGAGCTGTTGGGTTAACTAGGCAGCTGATTAAAATACTTGTTTGTTATTCGGGAGAACATCAGGATAGGAACCCCTAGGCTTCTGGAACGAGGGTCTCAATCTCTGTATTGGTCTCTGTTTTAAGGAACGGGACAAGCAATTACCTTGTAGTGAATTCTCAATATATTTCCTTTTTCTTCTGGTCTCCATTATATCGTTAAGTTTGTGATGGGCAAGGCGGTGCATCTCCAGTCTGTCCATACCAAGCAGGTGCCCCAACCCACACAAAAGGAATGACAAACAGGAACATGTGAGCTGGGGTTGTGTGTCCTCAGGAATTCCAGATTACCTATGGAAACCATTGCTGGAGAGTACACATTATCCTCAGGCTTCAGATTTGATCAGTATGTGAAAACTCCAGGGATGCTTTTTCTGCCGAACAATACTGGAGTGTTAGCTTGCTAATAAATATTCCTTACTCCAGTGTGCCTTGGGCGAAGGCTGCAGTCAAGAATGCTGTGACAGTTTTACTGTAGTACTTAATTGTAGCATGCAGAATTCCTTGGGGGAAGGAAAATGCTTGTGGTAGAAAAATAAGCGAAAAAAAAATTAAGGTAGAGTAAGATGATTGATCAAAGAGTAATTAATACTTTTCTTAGTCACATTCCATGTAAACGAAATGATGGATTTTTTTAAAAAGTCTTTGAGAATGTTTCTTCCTAACGCCAAGCAAGCAGAATGTGAAATATATAATTAGGAATGGAGAGTTAATTTTTATCTTTGCTATTATTATACTCTGTATCATTAGCATAATATTAATTTTGAAAGCGCAAATGGAAAGAAGTTAGGAAATTACTTAAGTGGAGAGAAGGCATCACTTTGACGTTTGTAGAATTAGCTCTGTGAACAGTGGCTGGAGAGAGAGAGGCTCCATTAGCAAGAAAGCAGTAGGCGGGAGGAGATGACATGGCAGATGGAGAGAGATAACACGAACTGAAAAACTTGTGGAGAACCCAACAGATCTGACTCTGAGGATAGGGCATAAATAGGAACATGGACCAGCAGTCATACTGAGCACAGAATTTGCTTGGCAGATTGTAGTGATAATAACACTCAACATTACTTTGACACCGTAAAAGTCATGCTTATTTGCTCTTGATGTCTCAAGAAATCCTACAAAATGTTCCTCTTAAGAAGTTTAGATATTTGTACAGTTTTATGTATATAGAAAAGAGCTCTGTCATCACCAAGCTATTCTGACCTTGAAGGAGGAAATAGTTTATTCTTTCATGGAATAATAGTATTGACAGGAAATAATTGCTCACTCTTCCACAAATTTAAAAAAGTCCACTGATAATTCTCAAACTGGTAATAATGGGCACTGATATTAGAAGGCTGACAGTGAAGGACATCTGGCTGCCTCAGTCAGGGGAGCATGTGACTCTTGATCGGAGGGTTGTGAGTTGAAGTCTCACATGTGGTGTAGACCATACCTAAAATATAAATAAGTAAGTAAGTAAGTAAGACTGGTAATGGAAGAATTCAGCCTATATGCTACTACCAGACTTTTGTGCTTGAAACTTCTCCATGAAGTGTTTTAGGAATAATATGATTTTTTTTTACTTTTTTTTCTTTTTTTTAAGATTTTATTTATTTGACAGAGAGAGAGAGACAGAGAGAGAGGGAACACAAGCAGGGGGAGGAGGAGAGGTAGAAGCAGGCTTCCTGCTGAGCAGGGAGCCCGATGTGGACCTCGATCCCAGGACCCTGGGATCATGACCTGAGCCAAAGGCAGAGGCTTAACGACTAAGCCACCCAGGCACCCCTCTTTTTTTCTTTTTAATGAGAAGAAGAACTATTTTCTTGTTTTAATATGCTGAGTCCAGGAAATTCTCTTGATGCTTTTTCAAAACAAGCAGTATTTTGACTTATCATGATCTTGGAGTATTAATATTTTTAATGCTAGACTCAACATATTTGTAATTACACTAACTACCATTTCTCAGGAAGCATTTGTGTTGACCATGGAATCAAGTCCTATGCTATACATGATTTATATCCTTAAGGAATTTGTCTATTTTCAGCCAGTGTGGGAGGAGAGGTTCATTATCAGAAAGGACACATTCACCTATAAAGCATAGGGGAAATAGAAAGTTTCCCCATATAATGTGTCCAGAAAGTCCTTTGCACTTTAAAACTTGAATAATCAAGATGATGGATATTTTTAAATTCTCTTACATGTAACAGGTAAAAGCAAATTAAGATAGAAGACATAGAGTTCTATGCGATATTTCATGCTATCAATCAGGAGAAGAAAATCCAGCTTAATCCAAAAAGCCAATTGCAATTTGTTTTTATTATATACACAACACACATTCTTAAAGTCTTAAAATCTTACATACTCTTTGTAAAAGCCATCCCTGTGGAATTATCTGAGAAGGATAAGTATATGCTTTGAATTTGGACATTAAGGATTTTGAATGAAGGACAAGACAAGTTTGGCATGAATAAAAAGATGATGAGTGTTAGCTTTGAAAATAATTCTGGGCAAAGTTTATTAAAGTATTTATCCCCCTATCTAATAAATAATAGGTTAGAACCATCAAGAGTTGATTTTCTTTCTGGAATTAAGATATTTGTAAACTTGGTTTTTCTTGGATGGATAATGCTAATGGTATTGTGATGATAAAAAAGTCTGGAGAAAAGAAAGTTAGGTATCATTTTTTCTATGGTCTTTTTTTTTTAAGATTTTTTTTTTTTTTTTTTTTGAGAGAGAGAGAGATCACAAGCAGGCAGAGAGGCAGGCAGAGAGAGAGGGGGAAGCAGGCTCCCTGCTGAGCAGAGAGCCCGATGTGGGGCTCGATCCCAGGACCCTGAGATCATGACCTGAGCCGAAGGCAGAGGCCTTAACCCACTGAGCCACCCAGGCGCCCCTTCTATGGTCTTTTTAATGGACCGTGGGAGTCTAGCGAAATTCACATTCTTGTACCTAAAATGCGCCCTTAGAAGTTTACCCAAAAAGCTGTACTCTTACGCATATCACTGTGTGCCACTATGAAATAGAAATACAGAATTCTTGAATCTTTAGATGGGATATATAATCAGACTGAGTCAGAAGGGGACACAAGACGTTTTCCCTAATTTAGTTCAACTAGTAATTACTGAGCACATCATGCCAAGCTTTAATAAAGACAAATTATGTGTAGTGAGTTACATATAAATACTGCCTTTAGAAAGTCCATATTCCACTCTTTGAACATGGGAAGGGGAGTGGCAGTGACTGAGAATTATTGATGGATCTATGCAGGGCTGTTATGTCTGGGCAAATCTTTGGGGGGAGCTGGAACGAAATTTAAGTGAAATGTATTGACAACATAGCAGATAGAGCATCGGGCCAGTAAGGGAAGGTGACGTTTGAGCCTGGCCATGAAGGACTGCAAACAGTGACCGAAGAATGAGAAAGAGCCATGGGCACACCAAAAAATGATGGGAAGTTTGGTGGGTTTGTGTCAAGTTGTATCAAAACGGAATATCTTCAAGGGCGCAGTCTTGTCGAAACATTTTAATGTGTGCTGCTAGGGAGTGAAACTCTAAGGAGTCGTTTCAAGTGAGATGGTGGTACTAAGACCCCAAATCATTCCCTTGCTAAAAGATGTATGAATTTACTCCCTAGTAGGAGTAAGCAGTAAAGAAAAGCAAAGCACAGCTTACCTATATCTTGTGAAGACAAAATGAGGTAGAAAATTAAAGATATTTATCTCCATTATTATCCTTTAATATTTCATAACTAATCTGCAACCCAAAGAGTGAGAAAGCGTTGCAATTCTGAAGGTGAGAAGAGCAAAGATAAAGAGAGCTTTAGTGAAGTTTTGGTTGGGGAGGGGAGAAAACACAAAAGAGCTCAAAGCTTATATTTAGAAATTGTTCTTTTTTTCACTTAAAATATAACTATGTTTGTTTTTACAAAAACCGCTCTACTGAGAGCTGTGAGAAACGTTTCTGTACTGAAATAAATCTAGGCTATCAGTAATCTGGCATTAAAATTCAGATAGTTTTTGAATAGTGAGTAGCTGATACATTCAAAATTGTGATGTACTCTGAAAAACGTCGTGATGCTGGAGTCTTCCAGTCTGTGAAATCTAGTCTGAAGAGATGCATAGGGATATTGGCACAAATTGCTGGTCCAGGCGGGGCCTGATGCAAAAGCCATGGGGAGCTGTTTAGCCAGTCTACCTTGGCGGCTGCCAGATCTGAAAAGGAATTCTATGGAGGTCACATCTGTTCCAGGAACCCCAGTGACAGAGCTGAAGTTATATGTCAGTAGGTGAGAAAAGAGGCAGTGGAAAAGATCAAAGCCTTTGGATCTCAACAAGTTTGGTTTTGGGGAAATCAGCCAATTGTTCTGAGTTCTAGAGCAATGACTTCTCTGAGTCTTATGGGATTGTTATAAAATCTTAAATCATAATAAACATGCCACACACTGTACTGGTGATTAAGGAAATGTGGAACTGTAAGTTTAGAGCAAATTTTGTTTCGTTGTAAACAAAATAGAGAAATGGACATACTCACAAAATAAGAGTGCTAAATAAAAAAGGGAGAGACAGACAGAAACAGAGATTTTCTAGGGGTTGCTGGGCTTTGGTGGGTTTTCCAGAGGGCAGGAGGATGGACGTAATGATAACAGTCTCCACCTTCTATCTTACCCACCTGTGGCAGAGAGGAGACATGGAACTGTACCAAAGAATATGGGATTTAGTACCGAACTAAGGGCAGGAATACCAAGAAAAGTGCCACCCAAACAGAGAGAAGGATCCAAACTGATAAAATGAGTTAACACTATGTAGATGATAGAATTTGAGTCAGTTTTCCAGAAGTGTCACCTTAGGCTGGTTACTATGCCTCAGTTCCCCCACTTATAAAATGGGAGAATATGTACTATACGAAGCTACAGGTCAAATGAAAGGAGTCCAAGACACATTCCTATAGTACTCTGCTAGATAATTGGCACACAGGGACTGCATTGGCTCTCAAAGTAGTGTTGAGGTGTCATGTCACTGTTGGCTTTGCCATTGTCCATATGTCTGTTTTTGTAGAGACTCATCTCACAACCATAAGGGCGCTGGCCAAATCTGGAGAAGCGGGCCAACAGTCCTACATTGTTTCTACCCACTTGTATCAGAGCACAGCCTAAAGTCTGACATCATACCTCCAGCCTCTCAATCTTCCCCAAAGGACGGTAGCCTTGGAGACTCAGGTGATAACACATTTAAAATAGTCCGGCATATTTTTGATGGAAGAGTTAGCAAGGTGATGGGTCTGTAACTGGGAGAGATAGAGCTTTGCTGTCTTAGGACAGAGAGGGTCTGTGAAGAGTACATCACACACTATTGAGTGCAGAAGGATCAGACAGCCCATTCAAGTTAAAGAGGGTGAACAACTAGCAAAAATAGAGTGTGGTCCCAGAGTGTTTGGGGAGCAGAGATCTGCATAGGATTCTTTAGTTTGACCCTATTTTATCTGCCTTGTTTTGGGAGTGAAAGTCGCTGACACATGATTTTCCTATGGTCTGAGTCTACAGACGATGTAGATAACGTAGTTTATCCCCAAGTCAGATTTCATTGATAAGTTTAGAGGCTAAAATCAGTGTGTCCCATAGGGATTTATTGAAACTAAATGGTGGTTTATACACCAGTGACAGTTGTAAGATTTGAATAAAATACTGGCTAGTGTCTTATAAATTTTGCTTCCTATGCCACTTCAGTAAGTTTCACCGAAGTTTTTTTGTTAGTTTGTTTTATTTTGTCAGGTTGGTAAGCTTTGTTTAACACTTCTAGCAGCTTTGTTAAATCAGATATCAGAAAGGTAAGTCTTATTTTTGTCCCAAATGGCAAGATGATTTCATTTTAGTTTATCCTAAACATTAATAAGAGAAAATAAACTTCTCCCTCAAGGCATCTGAAGCAGGGCTTTAAGAGATTTTTGATAACACAAGTTCACTCATAAAATCGGAAAACTGTACTGTCCACAGTAGTCTTCTTAATTTATTTACCTGGAAAACCCAGTTTTCCACGGGGTAAGATTTTCATGGAGGTAGGATTTGGGACAATTATAATGAAATAAAATAGAAAACCAAGACACATGCAAAGATCAAATATGGAAATTTATAGTTAACATGTTCTCAAAAAAACGCAGATTTCCTTCTTGGGTTGCAGACACCAGCAGGCTTTGTAGAAAGATGAACACAGAGTAATTAATGCCTCCGGGATCTCGATTTGTTGGCTCACTGCCCTTGGTGAGGGTAACAACACCTGCCCTTGGTGTTCCCAGAAATCTACCTTGTAGTCTGATGATCACACTCAAAGGATCCTTGACTATACATTCTGCCATGATTATATCGTGCTGTTTATGTAAATCTCCATGATCAAGACCAGTTGAAGAGATTTGCATGAGTAAAACATAGAGGCCCCCAGCTGACTATGTCAATTCCATATCAAAAATAGAGTGGAGTCCCTAACCCCCAACAATCATGGAAACATACTTGAAAGGCAGAACACTCTGGAATACATACGGAGGAAAAATGTCATTGTAAATAAGATATTGAGATCATCTGCCCATCAATTATCCACGGTAAGAGTGAAAAAGGCGGCTTTGGAATGTCTTTATAGCTCTATGGGCAATAAATTAGGCATTTTCTTTTTTTTAATTTTTAAAATTAATTTAATTTTTTAACATATAATGTATTATTTGTTTCAGGGGTACAGGCCTGTGATTCATCAGTCTTACACAATTCACAGCATTCACCATAGCACCTACCGTCCCCAGTGTCCATCACCTAGCCACCCTATTCCCCTCACCCCCCAGCAGCCCTCAGTTTGTTTCCTGAGAGTCTCTTACAGTTTGTCTCCCTCTCTGGTTTCGTCTTGTTTCATTTTCCCTCCCTTCCCCTGTGATCCTCTATCTTGTGTCTCAAATTCCTCCTATCAGTGAGATCAAATGATAATTGAAATCAGGCATTTTCTTGTGCAATGTAATACTCTTCCCAGACCACACTGAGTCCATTGTGTACCATCCCAGCACCATATACTATTAGGACTGAAATGCAAATTGATACATATTTAACTTTTTCAAAGGATGGTTAAATTCTATTTGACAAGTGATGCCAGGCATTACAATGTTAGTGGCAGTGAGAAAGGAAAAGTAAACGCTAGGTATAGTCTTTGAAGGTTCAACCTATAAATAGAGGTTCGAAAGATCTGACTGACGCACTTCTGCATGCCTGTCTAAACACAAACAAGTCTTTTTATTCTATGTATATATGGAGGGCTTCGTTTAGATACCGCATCCTGAACCGTTTACAACCATGAAAAAGTCCTCTGCCCTCCCCAAGCTTGCTACCTACCTATTAGAGATGATGGACACATTTACACATTAGTATTAACATGGCACAGGAGAGCGTATATGCCCAACAGAACTGCACAAAATGCACTGAAGAAGTTTAGAGTAGGGGGAGTAGCAGCTCAGGATTCAGACCTGCCATATATTTGTCTAAGGCTTCTGCATAGAAATTAGGTACCATCTCAGAGTATGCATGGGATTTGTTCCTCCTCTTCCCCAGTTCCTAGCTGTGTGCCCCTGGGGGATTTAATGAACCTCTTCACACAGAGTTCACCTCCTCATGTCCTTAGAGAGTGACCTCTCTGAGCGTCAGCGTCATTATCTGTAATATCATGATAACACTGCAGTATAACTCATAGGTTTATTGTAAGACTTTCATGAACAAATGTTTCAGTACAGGGCTGGGCAGAGGCAATCAATAACAGCCATGCTTTATTTCATGTATATATCAGTGCAGTATAGCAAGGGTTGACCAAGTCGATGTGTGAGTTATAAAACAAGTAAGCCGGGCATTGCTTTGATGGCCAGATGATCTCTAGGAACCTAATAGTCAAGGCCAAGGACTTTCATACAAAAAGCTTTCTCATAATCAGCGTCTGATTATCAGGGCCTTCACAGATGTTGTTTCTTTAACCACTTGAGTATTTTCATGCGTCCTAGAACATTCTGTCACAATCTGGGAAAGTACAGATCAGAGTTTTGTCACCTCCTTGGTTTCTACTGTCTGGTCACTTGTGCAGAGAAGCCTTGGTGGAGAAGCACATGGAAATGATGATTTTCATCTGTGAGTTTTATTGCCTTGTTAAAAAAATTTCTTCACGGTTATAGATAGTCAAAGTGCACATTTTTCTTGCAAGTAGAATTGAAACAAATAGGATAGGAATAGCAGAAACCCTTCATTCCTCAGGAAGTCTATGCTAAGTTCCCAGGCATCTGCTAGATATTCAGTAGGGTATAAAAAAAAAAAATCATCCACCTGGCCTAGGGCGGGAGGGCTTGCAGTTTGGCAGAGAGGCATTTTTAGGACACTGGTAGAGACAAGTTGTGATCACTGGAAATAGATATTGGCTCTGAGAAGAGGAAGCAGGAAGGGAAGAATAACACCAGAATGGTTAGCTGGGGACATGGTGGTTCTTTGCTGAATGAATTGATCTGGATTTCCAACAGGAAAGCCTGGACATTTGAGTAGGACGAACATAGTAGTAAAGACATGAATTCTGCCTGATTTTAGAGACAGGAAGGAAAGAGTCTTATTGGAGAGAAGGGAAAGATTAATGGAGGGCTTTGATATCCAGGCTGAAAAAAGTAATTTTAATCTGATCAGTGAAAAGGACCCACCAGAGGCTCCTAAACAGAAGAAAGAGATAATGAAAAGGAGTTTAGGAAGATTATTCTAACAACATTGTGCAGGTGGAATTGGAGTAAGAAAGACTCTAAGCAAGGAAGCCAGAAAAATTGCTATTGCAGCAATACTGGGTTACAGTGAGGAGGTCCCGAGCTAGCTGATGCTGGTAGAAATGGAAAAGACTGATTTAGGATTAGGAGATTTTGTGCATTTGGGAGATTACATGTGAAACTAGAGTAAGTGAATGTTCCCTGGAATGACAATCTCTTTATAAAGTTTTCCATCACCCTCCCTCTACCAACACCCCACCCCAGCAAATTCTGCAAGTAAATTCGAAAGCGGCATAAGTCTTATAGGAATACATTTGTTTATTCTTCACATGCCAAGAGCTGACATCAGTGTTTCAGTGTCTTACAGGATGGTATGTTACAGATATATCACACAGACTTCCTATTTCTGGGAGATGTATGACTCATGAAGACAGTCTTTAAGTTACCAAACAAAGTCTGACATTTTCTTTTTGGACATTTATTTGCTTACTAAGTATGTATGTTTCCTTACTGAAAACAGTCAGTAAAACCTACCCATTCTTTATCCTCTAACTATGCCTATGTAGAAATTAGATACTTATTTGAAATATTAGTGTTTCAGTTTTAGCTGTTAGTTCTATCACTTCTGTGCTTGTTTTTTTGAAGATTGCTTTAAGAGCTTTCTAGGAAATAATTGGAAACCTTTATATTAACAACTGTTTGTACATAGCTCAATGAATGATATTTAAACAGTGCCTGCTACTTAGGGAACCTAATTTCTATCCACAATCTTCTTACGGTTCAATTGTTTATTGTTAGATTACTCCCCCTTTTTCTTCTTTGCTTATACTATGTAAAACAGCCAGTACTACTTAGAATCAATTTTAAAAATGAGAAATTGTTTAAGGGATTTTATCAGATGTTCAAAAGCTTTAATGAGATGAATCATATTTCAGAATCATCTCTAGGGATCACTCATTGTAAGTATGGTCTTTCTGTCCGGACTCTGCTATCATTAGAGCTTTTTGAGAAGCTGATTGGCCAAATAAATGGTAGAAAATTTAGTACCTGAACAAGGAGTATGGCTAGATTCACAAGATTTATTAGGTAACGAACGTTCATTGATTTCATTTAGGCATATTTTGTTAATAAGCACCTACTCGGTGTAGACCCCAGTGCTTGTTGGTCATTGAGAGACAAAGAGGTGAGTAATTTCAATCTGTAGGGGATATACAGCCCTTCGGGAAATCCAGGCATGGATGACAACGTACTTAAAGGACATCAGACTTGGAGATAAAACATATTTTTAAGATGAGGATGACAGATTCCGGTGTTAAGATTGAAGGAGATCAAGGATATTCCGGGCTGAGGTGACTGACTACAGAAGTCCATGGTGTTTCTAGGGATTGGGGTATTGGGTTCAAGAGAGGAGGGCTGGTAGGATGAAAAGCTAGGGCTGTAGATTGGACCTGGAATGTGAATAGGCTTAATCTTGATATAAGGAATTTGAACTTGGTTCAGAAGACTTTAAGGAGCATCGATGATGTTTGATCAAGCCAACTACATTACAGTATTAATGCCATAAAGCACTGCTTTATGGAAATAGAAATCACTTACAATATCAATAACCACTGCATATGCTTGGAAAGTACTATGGGGTTTCATTTTTGTTTAGTGACTACGCATGCAAGAATATTTACTACATTACATTATTTTTTAGTTTTTTTAAAACTCCTTCAGATAATTACAAACATTTATTTGTGAAGACACTTATTATTTTCACATGTTAAAAGTTTTATCAAA
Source organism: Nasua narica (assembly GCA_028533885.1). NCBI lineage: Eukaryota > Metazoa > Chordata > Mammalia > Carnivora > Procyonidae > Nasua > Nasua narica. Next base: position 14,264,993 of record CM052810.1, on the reverse strand, counting down.
GATACTGTTTAAAGGAGCCACAACATAAAGTATCTAAGAAAAAGTCAAAATGCAATCCATTTCCTTTTTTTGTTGTGAACAGGTGTTGAGTAGGGAAGAATAAAGGGGAACTGTTCTGCTAATTTCTAAAGTTCATTTTATGAAGAGCATAGCAATTGAAAAACTGACCCACTGTTACAAACGCGGGCATGGCATGCCAACAACCCAAGCAGAACGATATATCTTTACAGCAATTCTTTTAAAATGTCTCTTCTTTAGGACAGAACTGCTCATAAAAGTTGAATCCAAAGCTTTGGATTTACATTTTGGTTCTGACAGCCAACATAATTATTTCCTTTTATATGTTCCCTACTTTATACATACGATATGCAGCAGATTACATACACATTTTATTATTTCCAAGTACCTCTACCATTTTTGGTAGTATAATAGCTTTCAGAAAAAATTATACATGTTTAGAATTTGATACTTTTATTTCACTCAGTACAGAACTTAGCATCTTTTAAAATGTGAGACAATAGGATGTTTAGTCTTTCATCCTCAAAATGTGTAATTTATTCATATAAACTCTATCAACTCTTTATATGACTGTCATTTGGTCTTCCCTACTAGAGTTGGAAGTAAACACTTCTGTTACAAGTAATAAGCCTACTTGTTACTTCAATTTATATTTCCTTATGGAATATAGTCAGAGTGTAGAGGGAATTCAAAAATGGGAAAAATACACCATACAGGTCTCTGGGTTAGTAAGAAATTTTTATGTATTATTTTTTTCCTTTAATTCTCAGCCTATATTCAGGTAGTAGTGAATATAATATCATTATCTTTACAGAGTACTTACCTGAGTGCATGTAACGTCATTTTCTATAATGGGAGGTTACAGATAAAGAGGATCTCCGAGCTCCTAATGCTGCCGTACTCAGGCCTGTTAAGTATCATTTCTCCATGTGATGTGCATGTTAAACAGAGGTTACAATTCTAGTTAGAATGTAATACTGGACACAGCTAAGTCTGTTTTGCTGTTTTCAGAGGGAGCCAAAAATTCAGATTAGTATTAAAGATGTTCCAACCTCTCCACTTCAGGAAGAATAGACGCTTTAAGTCTGTCCATTCCCTAGTGTTTCCTTCGCCTCTCAGCAGAGTGAATTCTGCCTGCTTCATATGTATTATAGCATTGCTCGTACTACCTTGCAATTAATTCTGTACATTTATTCCTCCCATTCTGGATTTTGAACTTGTTAATGGAGTCCTGTCCATCTTTCCTAGCACCTAGCGAATTTCCAGTGACCCAGTAGTCATTAAAATATTGCTTATTAGTTCAACAAATGAATGACGGAATGAAAGGTTACAAATAAATGAATGTTTCTGATTTTATCTGCTAAACTGATTTAAACTGAATTTGGATGGTTACACAGGGAATTCTCCAAGGAAACCTGTGTTCTTTCTTATTTCCATTGGTGGCAGAGCCAGAGGAAATATGCTTTCACAGGATAAGATGTCAAGGAGGAGGGAGAAGAATAGAGAGATTGTCAAACAGAATATGGATGCATAGTGTGTTTAGTAATCATGGTAAATTGATAGAAGAGAATCGAAAGGATTTAAAGGAATCTTCTTGGATTTGTGAGTAAGACAGACACCTGCTTGTTTGATTGTTAGAATTCAGTTGTATAAGTTATATTAGCACTTCCTAAGGCTAATGGTCAAATGTCCCCCACCTAAGATCACGATAAGCTGCCTGGGTGTCGTAGCTAGTTTGGAACGCGTCCTCCACAGCCTCTACCAGCTGTCTGCCTTCACTCCGAGATGCTCAAAGCTATTGTGAAAAGAACCCCAGATCGTGTCTCCTATTCCACACTTTGTCTGATTCCTTGGCCCGAAAACTCCACATGCCACTGGGCTCCTGGCACCTCTAAGGCTGTCTTTGTTAGACCATTTGAGTGTTCATTCAGAAATATTAAAGTCACAAATTATTTTGCAGTCACTGTGGGTAGGAAGGGATCAGTGGCTTTTAAAATCATCAATTAAACTAGAATAGGGTTTCACAGCAAAGCTGGATTTTTATGGTCCATTACAAACCATGCTTTGTATACATGAAGAAGCAGAGGTAGCCTGGCCACAGGAGGAGACAGAATATGATGGCTGCCATCCAGCTTCCCTGATTCCCCTCAAACGTTTTCTCCAGGACACCAAGCATTGCTCTCTCAGAGACTGATGAGGATGCATCTCTATTGAGGTAAAAATATGATTGAAAGATACATGGAATTTCCTCTAGCTATTTGATTCAGTGTGTATTTTTCCTTGAAAAATGTACACTTAACTAGGGACAGTTTTGATGATACACTGGCCCAGCTTTATTTTTTTACTTGTTGAAATTTACTTTTTTTTAATTGTCATGACATTTTCATTTTTTGTTTGACAAGCATTTGATTTTTAAGTGTGAAGAGAGGGATGCGCGCGCACGTGTGTGTGTGTGTTTTAAATTCCATGCTCATGAATGGAAATGTAAAACATTTTATGAATATTTTAATGGTGCTTGCTATATGTCAGGTTTTCTGTTGGAAACTTTGCATAGATTATCTCAGGTAATCCTCACAACAAATCTAGTGAGCTCTAGTCATTATTATTTTACAGAAAAGGAAGGAATCTTTGAGAGGCTAAGTAACTTGCCCTACAGCACAGGGTTAGCAAGAGTTAAGTGGGAGCCTGAATCTAGAATCCATGGATAGTAGCAAACAGCCTGGCTGTAGGATGCTTTGCCATTTGATGGGCCACCGAAACTTGACTCCGGCTGCCGTTAAGTAACCCATGACATTCACAAATTCTGATGCTTGGGAAAACAGTTATGGCATAGAGTTGGGGATTTCTGGCTTCTTTATAGAATTTCATTTTTTCCTCTTTTTTTTTTTTTTTTTAGCTGCAGCATTTATATTTTAGCTCTTCAGATTCAAAATAAAATAAGCTAAAACATGGCAAGCTTCTTATGACAAATTTAGGACATGATCGGTGAAAGTCATTGATAATTTTATTCATTGCAAGTATATGTATAGAAGTATTAAAAGTACAATGCCTTTTTCCAGACAGTGTAAAATTGTGGTTAAATTGATGAGCAGGTTGACTAGCAGATTAGATCATAGATGGATCTTCCTCTGTCTACTCTGTTCCTTCCGTCCAAGGTTCTATGATAATGAGACCCATCCCTGTCCTAGGTAGGGAGCACATTACTCCGATCGAGGCATTGTGAGTGGCCATATTCCCCAAATGAGCATTCATATCAAATATTCAAAACTCAAATTAAAACTATGTTGCAAAACACAATCTTCAATTTGAGAGACCCACATAAATTGTTATCATATAGTCTGAATTACTGGTGCTCGCTCTTTTAATTATATGAGTTTATGTCTTGATGACTTGGATGTTGCTTGTAGAATTCTCTGTACAATTTTCGTCAGGGTGCCTCGGAAGAATTCAGTTTCTGTTTGTAGTTTTTCATTGTTTCTGTGAACAGAGCTCTCATCATTATCAAACTAGGGTTTTTCAGAGCAGAGTTAAGTCTATTAGCCTTAGCATTAATGAACTAATCTAAAAATAGATCTAATCAGGCATTTGCATGCTTCCACTCATAAAGAATATCTATTCATTACTGAGAAAAAAATGGATATAGAGATTTTTTTTTCCTTTAACTTGGTATGCAAATCTGTACATGGAGCTGAGACTCCTCTTCTACGTTTTTTTCTATGCCTCTCTGAACTATCTAGTTATAATCAATTACCTTAGGGTGGACTTGAAGATTTAATTAATGACAAATTGATACTTATATGGATTTTGAGCCTCTTAGAACACACGGTATAGGTTAATGTACAATTGTAGAGGATATCATATTTTTCCATATAAAAGTCACCATGGTCAAAAGATCATTCAGAACTATTATTCAGATATCCAAGCAAGAATCTAAATAGGACAGTTGTCTCTCTAAATATTCACTGTCAGATAATACTGAATACTATAATCTAATCTAGAGACCTGCTCTGGGTCTTGATTTTACTCTGTCCTCTATATCTAAATAGAATATATATATATATATATATATATATATATATATATATATATATATATGAATGAAGCAATGTTTTTTGACAAAGTTCTTCTATTCAATCCAGTAATATATATTGTATATAAGATTGAAGGAAGAATCTCTTTGTCATGTTCCAGGAGAAATTCCTTACATTTAGACTCCAGATACTTAAAACAACAAGAATATCAAAATAAGACTTCTGTGCATACCTTGTCATTCATTAGTTAATCTACTCCTTCATTCAGTTATTGAGTTCCTCCTATATACATTAAAGTACAAAGATATATAATCCAGTTTTTATCTTTAAGTAGCTGAATACATAATACTAGGCAAAGCCACAAAGACATTGAATTCTTATGCTGAACATCCATAGCCTAGAACTGGGCCAGAATAGAACAGTATTTTGTGAAATCAGTAAATATTTGTGAAATGAGGAAATGAGACAATGTAAAATTATAAGGATGCCTGTGCAGGTTGTAATGGAAACACAGATGAATGGGTTCTCTAACCCATTATGGAAGGATATGAGATTAAGTACAAAGGAGAAGTAGGAAAAGGTGGAAGGTTACCACCATGCATTATGGGATGGGTGGGTGGGGAATTAGAGCAGTTTAGTAACTACTGGGACACGATATATGAAACAGAAACTGTCTAGAACAAAGGTTCAAGGCAAGCAGGTACCTTGTCATGGAGGTCCCAGTGGTCAGATGTTGATGTGAGTTTTATACTTTCCCCTGTGGAAGATTCTTTCTCCTGAAGGCTGTGAATGCCTATATCAACACTCCCATTAGGTAGGAAGAGTGAATTAAATTGGAATTAAATTAAATATGGAGACCACACAGAGTAGCATTTTCCACTGCTACACATTCCACAAGGAATGTCCCTTCCGTTCCCTTCTCTTCCCTGACTACTGGATTGTGTCCTGTGGATTCTCCTCTGCTCCCAACCATGATGCTCTCATAACCATTATTTATTTTATCTATCACTTGAGTTTTTTCTCACTTCCCATTAGTAGCTTTTCAGACTTAATGTTTGTTCTTTTTTAGCACAAGAGCTAAATATTTACTGTTGAGTAAGCCAGAGAAAATACCATAAAAAGTTAACAATTCCAGTGTGAACAATTCAAACAAGTCAAACTTTTGTTCCTTTCATTTTCTTAGCAACAGTCTGAATTTGTGGTATAATTTCATCAAATCTTTTCATTACGTGCGACCCCTCATCTGTGAGCCCAAAGTACTTTGTGTCAATCTGGAATTGGGCCATTCTTGTTTTATAAATAAGGAAAATTGATGTTATCCAACATGTGTAAACCTAGAAGAACTTGGTCTGGTACTTGTCGCTTCCAGAACCTTCCATTCTGAAGGAATACCATCTTCTCCTTGGCAGTTGTGGAGACTGGTAGAAGTGTTTCTTTCTAACGCTTCTGTGGTTTGGACAGAAGTGGTAGCCCCTTCCCCTCCTGCATTCTGTTTGGGAATGTGTACCTCTGTGGAGCATCTAGAAGCTGCTGGGAGTTATACCATTTCCCACTTTTTGGTAGCTCTGTTTGATTAAATAGGATGCAAGGTATGGATGGATGTTTAGGAAAAGAGTTAGTTTGTGACCTTGTAAGCCATGATAAGGAGTTTTCATTTTATTCCGAGAAATGTGCCATATTGCATTGGCATCTGTGGGAAAGTTCACAGGATCAGATTTGAGGTGGAAAAACAAAAAGGTCCAGATGCAAAGAAGAAAATATCCTGGAGTCAGGCAAGGACCAAAGTGTGCAGAGAGACCTGAAGGCTGCTACTGCAAACTAAGTGATGGGGGCCCAGACCAGCGCAGAGCACTGGAGATTGTTTTGTAAGTTATTTAAGAGGAAGAAATGGCAAAACTGAGTGATGGATTGGATGAGAACTTAAGAGCGAGAAAGGAATCAAAGCTAATGTCTAGTCAATGGACTGGGCATCAGGGTCTTGCAGTGGGATGGAACACATGTGGAGAGAGGTTGGTAGGAAAAAGAAGTGTATGTATCCTTCTGACTAATATTTTACATGATTCATAAAATATGCACATATATTGCATATGCATGATGAATTTCTAGAATTTTCTGAAGTTAAAAACTATTTTGCATCTCTCGGAAGCAAGAACGGCCCTGCTCTGTGTATAGCTTCTCATCTGGGTCCCTTTCTGCTTCAGGCATTAGATGCACGCAAGAGCAGCGATCATCAATCCCTGGCGTGTGGGCCAAATGTGGCTTGTTGCCTAGTTAGAAATGTCCCCCAAGTCAATAATGAGTTCTACGTTTTTAGACGGTTGGGGAAAAATTTTGAAAAAGACTATTTCGTGGTACGTGGAAATTATGGAAAATATAAATTGTAGTTTCCACACATGAGATTTTTCTGGAACACTACCACGCCCTTCTGGTTACCTATTATGGGTGAGTGCTTTGGTATTCCAACCACAGACTTCAGCAGTTGCAACAGGGCCCTTCAGATTTACAAAGCCTAAAGGTTTTACTTACTGGCCCTTTTCAAAAACATATGCCCATCCCTGGGCTAAATGATTGTTTTGCTCTCTAACTTGATGATCCTCAGTTAAAAAACCACGTCTTCAAAAAATGTCATGGCATTCTATCTGAGGGTCGTGTACTTCTGGCTGGGTTTTCAGATTTATGGCTGTGCCTGCCACCTGATGCATCAATGGAAAACTTATTAATGCATTTAATTAGTATTGACTATTTCCACTATTTATGTATCAGAGCCACATGAAGTGTATTTCAGAGGGGGTGTAGTTAATCCGGGAGCAAGAAAAAAAAATAGAGATGGCATCTTAGCTGGGTTTATCTTTACTCAAACATTAAAAAAAAATAATAGCAAATGCTTTCCGTGGGCATCTTCAAGTGTAATATGGTTAGCTATTGCAGCCGTATTTCATGTTACAGTAAACTGTATTAGAATGTGTCGGGTAGTGAGAGGATGCTGTGTGCTACATGGTAGCTGTTAGAGGTGAAATTGGTTTGCAGTCATGCTTCAGCCTATTTGCTTTTAGAAAAAAATAACTTTATCCAACCAACCATAGTAATAACTATTTTTCAAGTAGCATCGCAAACCGTTCTCAGGATTATAAGTAAAGCCTGATACCATGAGGCAGATTTTTCTACTGCATACAAAGTACTGCACTTGTATACACACTTGTTCCATTTGTTTAAAGAATGTAAGATATTAGAAAGCATATCAGATGGGGATTCTTTTCCTTAACATATTTCCTCAGCCAATTAATAGTGGGTGCTCTAAGAAGTGTTTGATTTCATAGTGCCTGAATCAGTGGACACCTGTTTAAAAACGCTGCCGCGTCTCTTTCAGAGCTTAAGAATCACTTTGTCATAGTTACGTGAGTGACATCATTCTAAGGCGTCGATGGACGTTGAGATTATTGACCATGACAACTGTCAGTGTCAAGTGAAAGTTTCAGAAACCCTTTAGAAGAATTTTTGTTTTGTTTTGTTTTTTGTTTTTTCTCTACTGAAGATCAGGTATAGGAGTCTTTGGCCAATTGTTTTGATCCTTTTAGTTTTACTATTTCATTTGTATTGAAACTCCAAAGAACATTAGAGTGACTAAGACATAGGTATATTTCTTTAAAAAGCACAGGCTTTAAAGTAGATATTGAGAACCGCTGCTGTAGATGAGCTACCTTTAGTTCCCCCTTCCAAAACCCCTGTTACTTATGCCACTTGTTAATTTCCCCATCCCTGAAATGTGCTAACCCTTCTCTAGTGTGGGGCATCTTTCTACGTATGAGTTGGTCTTGTATGCTTATATCATGTCCCCTCCTTGTGTAACATGGCTGTTTTGCTATATGAATCCTAGATGGCAAATTCTCTTGGCATGGGCTTAATAAAATTCATGAAGCCCTGTGTACACTATCCAAGACAACAGGTGGGGAATATTTCCTCTTTAGCCTCAGACATTGCTTGGTTCCTGAGTTAGTAAATACACTGCTGTCAGAGACCTACGTCATTCTCGCATTCTAAAATCTACACAGGCCTTTTTGCTCATCCTCTGCTCCCATGATTTGTGCCCTTGTCTTTGACCGTTGCTTGTATTCCAAGCTTTCTTTCCGATAGCCTTCCCAGATTTATGGCATGAGAGACAGTTGAAATTAGGATATTGAGTGAGACCTTCAGGAGTAAGGCATTAGAGTTTGTGGAGTACCCACCATTTGCTGGGCACTTTATATGTGTTAAAGTTAAAGCTCACTTAAATCTCAAATCACCTTCTAAGAAAAGGATGAGTTTTTTTCAAATGAGGAAAAAGAAATTCAGGGAGCTTGATTTATTGACCATTTAACCAATCTGGAGCCCTGACTTCAATTCCTGTGTGTCTGGCTTTTAAAACCTGTGATTCCCCTACCCCCCATGCTTCCTGTCACTTTCCTGGAGAGAGAGGATATATACAGAGAAGAATAGAAAGATAAGGAAGAAGCTGTGGAGAAATCTCTCTCTAGAAAGTGACCTCAAGGGGCCCCTGGGTGGCTCAGTGGGTTAAAGCCTCTGCCTTCGGCTCAGATCTTGGTCTTGGAGTCCTGGGATCGAGCCCCGCATTGGGCTCCCTGCTCAGCAGAGAGCCTGCTTCCCCCTCTCTCTCAGCCTGCCTCTCTACCTACTTGTGATCTCTCTCTCCCTCCTCTGTCAAATAAATAAATAAAATCTTAAAAAAAAAAAAAAAAAGAAAGTGACCTCAAAAACCGAGAGCCGGGAAAGGTAGCTAAAGAAGAGGTAAAAGGATAGCAAGAAAATGGTAGTCGTTATCTGAAAAACCATGGGCTGGGGGACTTCTCGGAGAAACTTGTCAGTGTGGTTGAGCCGGGTATGTGAGGTTTAACTTGGGAATGGACCCCGTTACTGGCCTGTCAGGCACATTCCATTGTGTCCCTTGTCTTCACTCATCTTCTAGGCGGTGGGGCGCCTCCCTGGAGAGCCCTGGCTCACTCTGTAAGGGACCAGGGACACAGCCCTCTCAAATATCAAGCATCTCCCGTGTTTCTAAGTTCTGCGTCATGAACTTGCTTTTCATGGAGTTTTTCATTTCAGGGAGAGTTTTGTAAAATACAGTTCTCCATTGTCTGGGCCAACTCACAGGAAGTAGAGCCCTTATTTAGTCTAGGCAGGTTTCTTTGAAGTCGGTGTGTTGAGGTGCTATCTTGGAGAGCCAGCCTTGTAGCTGTTTGCCACGTTTCCTGAGGCAACCGTGTGTGAGGACTAGAGAATTTTAACGAATGTCTTGACTTTCTCTGCACCTGGAGATTAATGTGCTACTAAAAACTTTATGAACCCTTAATCATTCATAGCAAACGTATCGAATCCTCTGACGCTAAAAGCTTCAGCATCCATAATTAAGAGACAACAGGGTAGGACCATGTGGATATGGAACTGGTCTCCCGGAAAATGTAACAAACTTTTTTTTTTATCTTTATTTAAGTGTGGGCACTTTAATTTTGAATAGAAAGTTCATCTTTTTTTGTTGTTTTTTACAGACCCATAAATACAGGTAACAAACTGATGGTTTCCAGAATGGAGGAGGATAGGGGGAGGATAACATGGGTGAAGGGGAGTGTGAGATACAGGTTCGCAGTTATGGAATGAATAAGTCATGGGGGTGAAGGGCACAGCATAGGAAATACAGTCACTGGTATGGCAATGGTGACATTATGGTGATTTGTGGCGAGCACAGTATCATGTATAGAGTTATTGAGTCATTATACCTGAAATGAATATAACATTCTGTGTCAACTGTATTTCAGTTAAAAAAAAAAACCAAAAAAGTGGTTTTTTCTTAGTTAAGAAAGCCATAAAATTATACCCACTTTTAAGATGAGAAAGTAGTATTTCCCTAACTACTAGATAATCCCATGTAATCAGATTGGATTCCCCTTATAAAGGTGTTAGTTCTGGCATCATTGGCTGTGCCCTCCCCGCCATCACATAATCTTCTGTCTGAAACAATATATGGTTGCATTAAGATAGTATATCTGTTTGTAAAGGCTTTTGTCACAAAGTCCGGCAAACTGGGTGGCTCAGCAGAAATGTATTGATTCCTAGTTCTCGAGACTAGAAGTCTGAGGTTAAGGTGTCAGCACAGTTGGTTCCCTCTGAGGGCAATGAAGGAAAATCTCTTCCAGATCTCACTCTTAGCTTCTGTTGGTTTGCTCTGTGGAGTTCCATGGCTTCTGCTGTATAACCCCCTTGTCTGCCTTCATCCTCACGTGGGCTTCTGCCTGTGCATGTGTGTCTGCGTCCAAATTTCCCCTTTCTATCAGGACACTGGTCAGATTGGATTAGGGACCCACTCTACTCCAGTATGACCTCTTAACTAATTACATCTGTAATAACCCATATGCAAATAAGGTCACATTCTGAGGTCCCATGGATTAGGTAGGACTTTAACAGAGAAATTTTGAAGGGTCATGAGTCCACTCATAATAGATAGAATAAGCTGTTACGTGATAATAAGTGACTCCCAAATTCTAGTGGCTTAAAACAACAAAGTTTTACTTTTTCCTCAAAATCCAGTGGCAATCTTGGCATGTCTTCCACCATCACGTAATGGCTCGGTATTGAGTCTCCATGTAGCACATGCTTCTGTGATTTCGAGGCCAAGGGAAGAGAGTGCTAGAAGGCCTATAACCAGTTTTAAAAAAACAGTCTCTTTGAAAGTATCACTTCTGTTCAAATTTTATTGACTGAAATAAATCACCTTCCTTCCCTGAATTCAAAGAGGCAAAGACATGCAATTCTTCCTGTGTGACAAGAAAGAAGAGAACTGGAGATATTCATGGGAAGCAGTATACCTTTATCCATATATCTTTACCTATATGGTAAAGATACCTATTTTGATATCTGTACATCTGTTTTGAAGTCTTGGAAAGATTTGTTGCTATCTGGCAGATAGAGGAGACACAGATATAGAGTAACTAAGGTCTTTAGTTAAGAGGAATTATGGCATAAGTATCCTATTTAACCCCTTCCTTCCCAAAACATTCCTCACTCTTCGTCAGATTATCCTTCATAGCATGTATCCCCTTTATAACATTTATCACACTCAGACATTTTCTCATTTGTTTGCTTGTTTCTTACATTTCTTTTTTTTTTTAAAGAATTTATTTATTTATTTGAGAGAGAGAGAGAACATGAGAGGGGAGAAGGTCAGAGGGAGAAGCAGACTCCCCATGGAGCTGGGGGCCCGATGCGGGACTCGATCCCAGAACCCCAAGACCATGAACTGAGCTGAAGGCAGTCGCCCAACCAACCGAGCCACCCAGGCGCCTTTTTTTGTTGTTGTTGTTTCTTACGTTTCTGCTGTGGACTGCACATCGCCCTCTTCCTTCCCATCCAGATGTAAGTCCATGAATGCAGAAACCTAGTTCTGTTTTTTCACTTTTAACTCCAGTGTTGAGAACAACATCTGTTGGATACTGGAAGGAAATAGTGTATTGAACTAATAAATGTAATAACTATTGCTTTTAAAATATCATAAAGGCAGAAGGCAAGAATTTGGGGAAAATACTCTATCACTGCATTAAGATCTGGGTAATGGGAACTAGAGGCTTACAATGTAAATATTTACAATGTTTTTAAAACAACTTATTTGTCTTTTCAGATTCCATAGTCTATACACTTCTCTTAAGGTCTCTTATAACCACATACTATTTATTGTGAGATTATATTCACTTATCTCATTTTCAAGAAATAATACATTTATGTCCAAACATTACATGCTGTCTGGTCACAGCACAGTTATTCTAAAGGGTCCATGATTTAATAATTGTCACCATGTTTGTAGAATGATTTGGGGTAAATGAATTTGAGCAGAAACTGTTAAGTAAAATGATTCTTTTCTAAATTACTTTAGGTATTGAATCGTATTGCTGATAATTCTTTTTTTTTAAAGATTTTATTTATTTATTTGACAGAGAGAGATCACAAGTGGACAGAGAGGCAGGCAGAGAGAGAGGGGGAAGCAGGCTCCCCGCTGAGCAGAGAGCGTGAGTGATGCTGGGCTCGATCCCAGGACCCTGAGATCATGACCTGAGCCGAAGGCAGAGGCTTTAACCCACTGAGCCACCCAGGAGCTCCTGATAATTCTTTAATGGAGAAGTTTTGCATAGATATTTTAAGGAAAAACCTGGATTCAAATAATCTTTTTTAAAGGAACACTTGAGTATTATTTGGTGTTTAAAAAGAAAAGACAAAGCATTCTTTGGCTTACTTTTTTCTCTAATTGTAGACCGTAATTGAAATAATTATGAAAAGATTCATTGAGTGCTCACACAAAAACAATTGACTGAAGAAATAGAGTTGTCATTGCAATCGACCTGATAACTTCCATGCACTGTTGCTTTATTTACATAGAGGAGTTTAGGGAAATTACTGGTCCTGGGGCTTTCTAAAGCCTTGATTGTCAGTATGTCTCACTTTTACTTTAAAATGATGCTAAATGTCAGTTTTGGAGATTTTTACATATACTATATCCTTCCCTAATTTTTCACTTAGTGGCCATGTGTTAGTTCCTAGCTTATGATATTCTGACACAGTTAAGTCTCCATCTTTGTAATTTTAGAATTAGTGTTACTGATTTTGTCAGTTTAACAGGCAGTAATCACATTGTATTCTAGGTAAATGGCATCTCCCGAAGGTGTTCAAAGTGATATCTGCATTTATGTTTGAGTGATCAAGAGAGTGGGGAGTAAACCACATAGACTCTTCTAAATCAAAGACGTTTGTTTATGATTCAAGCAGTCCTTGAGACTGACGCCTTCCCCTTGGCTTCTGATGTGTGTTCCTGGTTATCTGCTTTATTGTCATCTGTCTCCATTGTGGGGTTGAAATAACTTCAGGGAGTCTCTGGTGGCGCCTTTGCTACAATACAGTGTAAACTTGGCTTCTTGACAGAATACTGTCTTTGCTTCTTACTCATTAAAGTCATTCTGCCCAGTTTCTAGCTATGAACTGTTATCACCCTGATGGATTTCCTGACCTTGAGAGGCTATGGCAGCCAAGCTGATGTCATACTGTATTTTGTGTCTCTGTTTTTCGACTGGATAAATGTTCTTTAATTATTGCCGCTTCCTCAACCTTGGGGAAAACTCTGGCAGTGTAACCAGTTTTTATGTTTGATAGTTTGGAAATGGAGAGGCTTTGGCCATAATAGCTGAAGTTAAGTTAAAGCTTTAAGTCCATATGCTCTTTCAGTTAATTTTATACAGTAATGTTAGGTTAACATTACACAAATTTACTCAATAGAGATCACTGCATTTAATATTATATTTAATGATGATGATGATTATTTTAAAGTCACTAACCTACCTCTGACAGAGTGCCATAGTGTGACATTGATATACATGGATATTAATGAGATTATTATTTATATTTTTAATGAAAAGAAGAGCTCTATGTGTACAAAAAAAAACATAATGAAGATTTTTAAGAATTATCTAGAAGTAGAAGTAATCAGAGTCAATATTCCTTTGGAAGATTAGAGCCAAAAAACAAAATTTGGGCCTAAGTTATAGCAATTGTTTTTATATTAATCAGATAAACCAAAAAATTAATATTATCCCTCTTGTAATATGTTTCTTTTCTACCATTTATCAAAAGTGTTATATTTTTATGTAGACTGGGTATTGAGTACAATTGCATTTAAAATATTTATGTATATCTTGCATATCAACTCATTTATTGCTGGTTTTGTTATTAAAATGTGTATATGAATTTATGATCAGAATTTGGTTTTATAGAACATCGTATAAAATGAGAGCTCCATTAGTTCTTCACTTTTTTATTCCTCGATAACCCTAAAACTTAGTCTAGCACCAATAAGGAATACATCCTTAGTCAACACTTGCCAAATGAATCTGACAGTGACTGATTGAAAGCTTGGGTTACTGATGTTGTTGTGTCCTCACGTAGCTCTTACCTGAAAAATGTATATTAGTGCTACAACTTTTATTTTTATCTAAACCCATAGTAGTCTATAGGCTCATAACTGGGAGGACTAAGTTCTAGCCTTGGTTCTACGACTGAAGAATTGCAAGTAGGATGTGAATGTAGCCAGCACTGGGTCTCTATTTCCCAAGCCCTACTGTGTGCTAGCATCATCCCGGGAGGTTTTTCAGAACACAGATTGCTAGGTCTTGCCCTTGACATACTGAACTGGAATCTTCTGAGTTGAACCAGAGAGTGGGTAATTCTTTAAACTCTGTGAGTAACTCCTATGCAGGCAGTGGAAGTCTAACGTCTAGGAACCAATATTTGGCCCAGAGTTGAAAAGATTAAGTGAATCTTCTTTATTAGGCAAAGACTTTCCCTCTTTTTTTTTTTAAGATTTTATTTATTTCTTTTGAGAGAGAGTGGGAAGGAGAGAGATCACAGATGGAGAGGAAGAGGGAGAAGCAGAAGCAGACTAGTCACTGAGTGGAGAGCCGGATAGGGGGCTCGATCCCCAGTCCCTGAGATCATGACCTGAGCCAAAGATAGATCCTTAACCCACTGAGACACCCAGGTGCCCTGGCAAAGGCTATTCCTTTAAGTTTTGCAAAAGTTAAATCTTGTCCTCCTCCTCCTTGTCCTCCTCCTCCTCCTCTACTTTCTTCTTCTCTTTTATCTATGTCTTCCCTTGCTCCATGGTAGACCTTTGGAAATATAGGAGCTGATGCAGTTTATGTCTGAAGAAATAATACAAGTGACCTAGCCTCAGCAGCAGGCGTCTGAACCCTGAGACATGTGCATATTCTCTGGGAAGCTCATTGCAAGCCTGCTTTGCTCTGCATGTTGACTCATATGAGACATCTCTGATATCTTTTTTAAAGCTTTGCTTATTAAGGAAAGAACTACACTTAGACTATATTCAGTGACAGAATGCCTGTGTTAGCATCTTCAGGAATTATTCCGATTTCCTTCTATCAGTGCAAAATTTTCTATTGATCTTTCTCTGCATCTTTAGAGTCAGAAAAAAGGTGTAAAATTTTTTTAAAAATCTTTAGTCCCTGGAGACTTGATTCGGAAATTAAGTTTTGCTTTCTGAAGTTTTTAGATATAAAAATATACTCTTTAATTACCAATGCATTTCTCAATCTTGTTAAGGAAGTTAGTCCTTTCATAATAACTTTACCATTCACTGATTTCCAAAAAGGTACGTGCATACTGTTTAGAGATACAACTATTGCATGGAATAGATCCACTCTAACATTAAAATTAGGGAGGGAAATTTGAAATCTATAGGGAATCTCAAAGACCAACTATTTCTAGCCGTATCTTTCATAACTGAAGGCACTGAGGCCCAGAGGGTTTGGACATCTACCCCAAGTCACGCTTGTCAAAATCTAGAGATCTTCATTACCACCCTTATGTTTCCAAGTCAAC
This sequence comes from Nasua narica, assembly GCA_028533885.1. Classification (NCBI taxonomy): domain Eukaryota; kingdom Metazoa; phylum Chordata; class Mammalia; order Carnivora; family Procyonidae; genus Nasua; species Nasua narica. The sequence goes on along the minus strand of CM052810.1, from coordinate 14,249,520 downwards.
TTTCTCAGCTCTGATACAATAATTTTTTTTTTTTTTACATAGTAACCTAATGTCATACCTTCAATGACCTGCTTTATAAAACTCTTTTATTTTTATACCCCTGACTTTACATTATTCCATTTTTACATTCCCAAGGCCTGGGCCCACAGTTGGTATAGACATTCGTGGATGAACTGAAATGGATAAACATGAAGGAATATAGGAAATCTATGTGATTGCACATAATACATTCAGCGTGCTACATCTTATCCAAGCCACAAGCCATAGCATCTTACGTAGATACTCTTGATGGAAAGAAAGAAGAAACTTCAGGATAAATGCCTCAACAGCTGTCAATGTTAAGTAATCCTTTAAAGCTGTGAGAGCCTTCATTTGCCTTCAAGAGTTGTGACATATGGTCAAAGATAGCTTGAAGATTTATTGTGTCATCTCTGTTGGATGAGATTCAAAATACACTTTAAGAAAGATTCCATCCCTCATCATCCTTGAAAAGATCCTTCAGAACTCATAGAGCATATAGAAAGCAGACGGAGAATGATGAAGTTCAGACGCCTAAAAATGACAGACTCTAATCAGGATTGCCAACCTATCACAAAAAATTACGGGGAAAAAATGCAAATTTTCTACTGACACTACACTTTTAAACACTGACATCCCATTGACCTGAGGAAATCACTGGTATAGATATGACTTGTAAATTACTCTTCTCCAGTATTACAGTAGGATGGGAAGGCAGTTTTTGTGGTTATATTTTTAAGAAGTGGTCATTCTTTTCAACTTTGAGAATTTAGCCTTAAAGATGAAAAAGCTAAGAAGCGCAAGTTTGTCAGTGGATTCTAGCTTCTGTAAAGATTGTAAGAAAAAAAAATATCTCTCCACTTACATTTTGTTAAAATTGAAAAAAACCAAGGAAGAGAAAGGAAATGCTGAGTACATACAAATGAAAGAGCACAAGAACAACTTGTATAAAACATTATAGTAAAGAGGTCACCTAATGTAATCAACTCTCCTGGGCGCAAGCAGAAAATCATTGAGCCTACTGTGTATCTAAGAAGAAAAGAATCAAAGAATAAAACACTACAAAGCAAACTTGGCTGTCTTGGCAATGTCTGGACCTCACCCATGCTCTCCCTTCCTCCTTCCCTGCCCGCTGCCTTGCTTCTGCTCCACTTCCCTGCTATTTGCCTCCTAAGGTTCCAGAATACTGCTCAACACATTTCTAAAACCTTCCTGACATAGGACAGTTTGTGTATGAATCATTTTATTTAAGAATTAGGACAATCTCTTTTGTTTGAAGTGGAATAAATTGTGCTCCAGTTTCGGGTGCTTATGAAAAATACATTGTGCTTCAACCCAAATACGATGTGGCATAAATCACTCTGGCCCTCACATTCTGGAGCAACTTTCAGATTAGAAATTGAATTACATGCTGTATAATCTATTATTATTTTAGGCAAATCCCTGATTATCTCCTACTTGGAAGGTTTTATGATGTAGCCACTGCCTCAGAACCCTGCATTGGTGCTTATTTGGAGAGGAGAAAGAAATAATGTCTAAAGATCTGTGTTTAATGGAAGTTTGCCAAAATGGCTACCACAATTCATCTAGTAGACCAGAAGACCAGATGGACATAGATTATATTGAGTCTTGCAGGAGCTGGGCATTTGTTCTAGATTCAGTTTGGGTATAAAGTACTGTTTGTTCCTAGCATGATCCAAATACCACATCTGCCTAAAGTTAAATGCAATCTTACACAGCTCAGGCCACTGCCATGTGTTGGGAGTTGTGATTTGTTTTTTTTTTTTTTTTGACAGTAGACCTTTGTCATCGTTTATTGTAGACATCTCATTAGTAATTTTTGGCATGCCGCTGTACCATTGTTGAGCTTTGTTGATTGAAATAGAGACCATGTTAGGACCTGAATTACAACAACTCTAATTAACCTGAACTACACTCTGGAACACCTTTTGAAATAATGTTGCCTTGTAAGTAAACTGCTGTACCTTTTTTTTTCCTTTTTCTCTAATAAACTGAGAAGCTATCATCCAAAGATGCTCTTCTTTTTTTTTTTTTTTAAGATTTTATTTATTCACTTGACAGAGAGAGAGAGATCACAAGTAGGCAGAGAAGCAGGTAGAGAGAGAGGGGGAAGCAGGCTCCCTGCTGAGCAGAGAGCCCCAGATGTGGGGCTTGATCCCAGGACCCTGAGATCATGACTTGAGTCAAAGGCAGAGACTTTAACCCACTGAACAACCCAGGCACCCCCAAAGATGCTCTTCTATCAGTCTTCAAACTTGCTAGTTTTTTGTTTGTGTGTTTGTTTTGTTTTGTGGCTCAGGACCTCTGCCTTAGCCTCCTTTCTTTTTTCTCTCATCTTTGCCTGCATAAATTCTCAAATTTCTGCTAAGAATGACCAGTCCTGACTATCTTATATAAAATGCTTTACCTAGATTTTCTCTTCCTCAGTCTTTTGTGTCCATCCCAATAATAATGCAGTATATGATTATTTTTTGAGTGTTTACTCACTTTCAACAGTGTTTCTAGCTGGTGTGTAAGTCATGTGCCAGGACAAAGACAATTTATTTAGCCCATTAGGAGTGTATTTCTAGAATCTAACTTCATCTCTGACAGTAAGGGCTCAGCCAATATGCATTGAAAGTATTTCAGTGAATGAGTTTAAAAACTGGGATCATCTGTATTACTTGTGTTATGGAAGAGTTAATTTTCAAAACAAGATGGTACAGTTTAGTTTCCTGTTAGTTCTGTTTGATGAGCGTGATTGTTCAACAAGAATGTATTGAGCACCTGGCTGAGTTCTAAGGAGGATGTTTAGAGTTGATGTGGTCCTTGTTTGCCAGAAAGTACTTAATCTAGTACAGACCTGGCAATGTATCTAGAGGAGTGAATGGATGAATACGAAGGCATGGCTAACTAGTGGCTGATCGTAGTCAGACTCTAGGCTTTAACTCTCATGTGTTGGTAAAGTAGTATTATAAATTTGCCAGCATTAAGTTTGTTGTCTTATCAGTATTCATTTGTTTTTTAACATTAACTGAGCTCTAATGCTGGGCCACCCTCCAAGTAAATCCAAATCTACCTTATGATATCATCCTCAAACTAAATGCTTGAGAGCAACTATCATCTCCATTTTACTGATAAAAAAAGTGAAGTCGAAGAGGTAAAGTAAGTTTCCTGGTCTTACACAGCTGGCAAGGTGCCGCATAAGGGTTCAGGTCCATGTCTTCTCACTCCCAGTTTAGAATGTTTTTCTCTATACCAACTTGCCTTTCTTGCATTTACTCTTGAGCAACATGTCAGCAAATCCTTTCTCTTCTGCAGGAAAATTTGACCTTTGGTTGATTCTCTCCTTTTGATCAGCTGGAAACCGGTGAAGTGTAGTACACCAACTTGGTTATTCAGCGGTATTGCTTCTGCCATGACTCCCGATTGCCTATCTACTGGAGGGTATTATAAATTAATTATAAATACCCAGTAGAGTTGCCATAATGTTGGGCTTTGCTATGGATGGTGACTTATCCATCTTATGTGCCATGAGGGGTGCCCTGGAAGCTATGCTTATGGGGGTGATAGGGCAGACAAATCCCACTGGGCATCAGACTTTTAACCAGGGTAACTCTCATTTCCACTCCTGTACCTTGCCTCCCTGCACCTGAGCAACTGTGTGCATCGTTGCAGAGAATCTTGCAGAAGAATGCCTAATGCTGCCCTGTTGGCAAGCTGCAGTTGAGGTTTTGTAGCATTCTAAGTGACTGGTGTCAGATGGGCCACGTGGTACTCTTAACCGAAATGTTTAATTGAGCTCCCAAACCATTAAAGAGGGTTGTAACAAGTAACACTGTTGAGTGTATTTCCACATCCATGAAAAATATCCTCAATAATTAGCTTTGTCTCTTAATGGCCATTGGCCAGTAATGAATGAATTTGGGCTATTGAATTTTAAAATATTGTTTGGACTCACTCACCTACTTGCATCAAATTGATGCCTCCAGATGAGGAATTTCATCCATTTGCTCAAAATGAGACCATTTGAATGTTATTTCTTTTTTGAAAAATAGTTGCAAATTCACTGAGATGAAACATCCCCATAGAGCATAAAGATTTAATTTGCTTATATATCTTATTGTAATAAAGAAACAAAGTGGTGTTCCTGGTCAGGGACTGGATTTTGAAATGAATATGGAACATATTTTTATTTTTTATTTTAAAGTGTTAATTAGCTTCCCATAATACCATTGTGGTTTTTTTTTTTTAAATATGGAGTGTTGTTCCCATTCACAGGAGTCAGAAGAAAACGGTCCAATGTACACAGTGTTAGAGAAGTGCATGCATAATATACAGGTCAACTGAAAAATAACTTTACGTTAAACTAACAGAAGTATTAGTATCCAAAGTAAACTAACTGGGATGATTTCTAATTAATGCAGTTGCACTATGCAAGGATAGGGCAGTTTGATTAGATTAAATGAAAATACGTTTGGCTTGGTTGTTGTAAATTGTCAAAGAAAACCATTGTAACAGTTAACTACCTCAGTATTTCATTGCAAATGACACTAATTAGACCTTTTCTTTTTTGGTTCTTCCTTTCTCGGAGGGCAAAGGTCTTAGGCTTAGTTCTCTACTTCAACCTGGTTACTTTCTGTGACTAATCTCTGGGGTAATTAAGATCATTTTAAAAGCTATCTGAAAAAAAATATATGAAGATGGCTAGATTTTGCACTATGTAGCATTACCTCAGGTCTCTACTGAAAAATTAATACTGTAACTGGAAGATTTTATTCACTTTACTCCATTTTTCCTTATTTTGTCTTATTTTTAAAATTACTGTGTAGTTAAAGGGATTTTTTTTTCTTTTTGGTATGCATGTCTATGAATTTTAAGACCTGTCTTGATTTGGATAATCACTTGTTACATTGAGGATATGGAGCTAGAGAAAAGCTCTTTGTTGGCCATGTGATTATAGGAATTTTTTCCTGGTTTGTAACTTGTCCTTTGATTCTCTGAAGAGTATCTTTCACAAAACAAAAGGTTTTCAGTTTTTATGAAGCCCAGTTTATCAATGTTACCCTTTTACAGGTCACGCTTTTCCTGCCATATCTTTGCCTAACCCCAAGTCACAATGATTTTCTTCTTTATGTTCTTCTAAAAGTTTTATAATTTTGCATCTTATGTTTAGATTTGTTTTATGTTAACTTTTCATAAGAAGGGAGGTTTACACCTAGGTTTATTGATTTATTTATATTTGGCAAATGGGGATGCTCAGCTGTCCTAACACCCTTTCCTGAAAAGGTGACCTTTTGTCCTTTTCATTACTTTTGCATCTTTGTCAAAAATATAATGGCCATCTTGGGCTGGGTTTATTTCTGTGTTCACCATTATGTTCTGTTGGTCGTTGTGTATGTCCTTCCACCAATTCCATGCAGTTTGGGTTACTGTAGTTTTTTTTTTTTTTTTCCCCAAATTTATTTTAATTTTTCAGTGTTACAAGATTGATTGTTCATGCACCACACCCAGTGCTCCATGCAGTACGTGCCCCTCTCGATACCCACCACCAGGCTAACCCCCCCCACCCCCGGGTTACTGTAGTTTTATACTACGTCATAAGACTGGAAAACATAAGTCCTCCAACTATGGTGGTCTTTTTTCTGGAATGTTTTAGTAATTCTAGACCCTTTGCTTTTCCATATAAATTTCAGAATCAACTTGTCCATATCTACCAAAAAAAAAGTCTTGTAGAAGTTTTGATTGGAATTGTATTAAATCTAGAGGTGATTCAGGGGGAATAGACATCTCCTATTTTTATTTTTATTTTTTTTAAAGATTTATTTATTTGAGAGGGAGAGAGCGAGAGAGTGAGAGTGAGAGTGCCAGTGGGGGGAGGGGCAGAGGGAGAGAATCTTGAAGCAGACTCCCTGCTGTGGGCAGAGTCCCATGTCCAGTATTGAGATCATTATCTGAGCCAAAACCAAGAGTAACTGACTGAGCCACCCAGCCCTCCCACAACATCTTTGTTATGTAAGTTTTCTAATTGGTGCATATGGTATCTTTCTTCATTTATTAGGTCTCCTTTGACTTCTTTAATCAGTCCTTTATAGTCCTCTGCAATAGATTCTCATTGACTCTAATTCAATACGAATATGAGAATAAATATTCTCAATAAATATCTCAATAAATATGAGAAAATACATCCATTTTCTCATATTTATACCTAAGTATTTCATTTTTTGGAGATACTATAAATGGTACTTTGAAAAAAATAGATTTTGAATTGTACATTTCCAGGATATGAAAGTATGGTTAATTTCATGTGTTGATTGTGTACTCTGTGGCCATGCTCAACATGCTTGTTAGTTTTAAGGAAATTATTATTATTATTATTTTGGGGGGCATCTGTTGTGGTTTTCCATGTAGACATCCACAAATAGGGACACATTTATTCTTTTCTTTTTCAATCAGTATACCCTTCATTTCTGTCCTTGACTTATGGCACTGGCCAGGATTACTCAGGACAGTGTTCAGTAAGATGATAGATGGAGGATGTTTGTGGATGCTGTTTATTAGGTTAAGAAAGTTCTTTTCTATTTTTTGTTTGCCAAGATAATTTTTGTACAAACTTTGTGTAAAGTTGGTTTTATTTCTTCTTTAAGGTTTGTAGAAATTGCTAGTGAAACTGTCTACACTTGGAGATTTCTTTTCAAAAAATACTTTTTCCCAATGACAATTTCTTTAACAATTATAGGGTCATAAATGTTATCCGTTTAATTTTCAGGCAGTTTTTGCAGTTTGTAGATTGCAAAGAATTGGTTCATTTCATTGAAATTGTTAGAATTATGTGCACAGAATTGTCCATATAGTGCCTCATTATCCTTTCAATGCCTATAGGATTTGTAGTGATATTTCCTTTTCTATTCTTAACTAAGAATAATAAATTATTTTATTAATAAAATTAATAATAAATTATTTTATTCTAAATAAAATAATAATCTGTGTCTTCTCTATCCTGTTTCTCCAAAGGTTTATCAATTTTATTGACCTTTTATAAGTCAGTTTTTGGATTTATTGACTTCCAGTGTTTTTCTTTATTCAATTCCATTGATTTCTGCTTTTGTATTTCTTATTTTCTTCCCTCTGCTTGCTTCATTTTTGTTTGGCTTTTTTTCTAGTCACTTAAAGTGAAAATTTTGAAACATTTCTCTTTCTAATAGCAGCATTTAATGTTATAAATTTCCACCTATACTTAAGATACATGTCACAATTTTAACATTGTATTTTCATTTTCATTCAGTTTCAAGTATTGTCTAAAATTCCTTGAGATCTTCTTTTTGATTCATGGATTATTTAGAATTGTTGATATCTTCCAAGTGTTTCAAAGAAATTTTCTCTTAGTTTCCTATTAATGGTTTCTAGTTTAAAACAACTATGGTCTAAAAACATACTGTATATCATCTTAATTATTTCCAGTTTGTTATTATTTGTTTTATGAACCAGGATATGGTCTATCTTGGGCAGTGATCTAGGCACATTTGAATAGAATGTATATTCTATTGTTGCTGGGTTGAGTAACCTGTAAATGTTAGTTAAATGCAGCTGAGTGATGGTAATTTTCAGTTCTTCTCAATCCTGGCTGATTTAGTTGTAGCTACATGTTGTAGCTAGTGCTGAAGAAGTGTTGAAATCTTCAACTATGTTTGTAGACTTGTCCATTTCTCTTTTCTGTATTGTTGGTTTTGGCTTCATTTATTTAGCTCTATTTTTGGTGCATATGCAATTAGGATGGTTATTGCCTTTTTGGTGATTTGACCCTTTATTGTCATGGAATGATGTCTCTTTAAATCTTTTCCTATGCAATTGAGATTTTTGTCATTCATCATGTGCTGAGTAATTTTGTGTTTTGTTCTGGATATTTTGAATATCACACAAGGCTCTAGATCTTGTTTAGATTTTGTAAAAATTGTTGATATTTCTATTTTTCATAGTCAGCTAAGCTGGTTAGATTTAGGGTGTGATTTTGAACTCACCATATGTGGAGCAAAGTTCCAGTGTCAGTTCAGTGTTGTTTGCATGTGTCACGTGTGTGCATCACTTAAAGCCAGCTTGAGACCTGTGTGGTGGCTTCTCTACTAATTCAATTCTCGAAGATTCTGGCATGCTGAATAGGATCTAACCCATACATGTGCAGTTGAAGGTGAGCCCATGTGTTCAAAAAACTTCATGAGGTCACTTTTTTTTTTTTTTTTAAAAGATTTTATTTATTTATTTATTAGGAAAGAGAGAGAGGAGTGAGAGAGAGCGTGAGAAGGGAGAAGGTCAGAGCGAGAAGCGGACTCCCCATGGAGCTGGGAGCCCGATGTGGGACTCGATCCCGGGACTCCGGGATCATGACCTGAGCCGAAGGCAGTCGCTCAACCAACTGCGCCACCCAGGGGCCCCATGAGGTCACTTTTCAAGCTCCCCTCTTTCTATTATTTCCCCAGAAATTTCCTGTTGGTTCATGCATCTCTTTTCTCCATCCAGAGTACTGAGGCTTTGTTACCTCTCTCTCCATGTACTCAGTAGCTGGGTCAACATCCAGGGCTGGACTGTGGGAGGGCAGAGAGAAACAAACAACTAGAGGTTGGTTGGCCCCACCTTCTTGTAACCCCAGTTCCATCAAATGAAGAGGACACTTCCTCTCCCCCAGAGTTTGGCTCTTACAAGTTCCCTTTGCTGCCAGCTGTGCCTGTCCTGAAAGATTGCTGTGGGCTGAGTTGCAGGACACTGGAGAATAGAGGGAAAATGGGATATCTGTGCCCTCTCGGCCCATTCCGATTATCCTTTCCAGATCTGTGAGCCAGCACTTGAGGCCTGCTCCTGGAGTTCTCTCCCCACTGGCCCACCACCCCACTACCAGCGTGTTGAGTTCAGGCCAGGGTTATACCAGAGGGAAAACATGGTCGACTTACTATTGGATTGGTGGTGTTTCAAATCCTGTTCTTCTCCTTCATTCTGCCCAATACTATTTATTTTCCAGAGCTCTTAGAGAGCTTCTGCTTGCATTCTGTCCTGTTGCATTCAGTGAGAGACATGGCGGTAGCTATTGGCTGCCATCTTACCTGGAACCGGAACTCTTTACTGCATTTTTTAAACAATCTTCTGTCAAGATATTATTGTTTAGCTGGTGTGATTTAAATCAATATATGGCAAATACTCTGATGATTGAAACATGTCAGAATGCAAAAGTATGACATCTTGACCTAATAACTCTATCTTTAGAAAACTGTTGTGACAGTTATATTTCTTTTTTTTTTTTTTTTTAGATTTTTTATTTATTCATTTAACAGAGAGAGAACGCAAGCAGGCAGAGAGGCAGGCAGAGGCAGAGAGAGGAGCAGGCTCCCTGCGGAGCAAGGAGCCCGATGCGGGACTCGATCCCAAGACGCTGGGATCATGACCTGAGCCATAGGCAGTTGCTTAACCAACTGAGCCACCCAGGCGTCCCCAGTTATATTTCTTGATTACTCCAAATTATCTATATTAATTTACTTTAATATACTCTTAGACTGTAGGTTAAAACTCAGACTTTTCGGGGCACCTGGGTGGCTCAGTGGGTTAAAGCCTGTGCTTTCAGCTCAGGTCATGATCTCAGGGTCCTGGGATCAAGCCCCACATCCAGCTCTCTGTTCAGTGGAGAGCCTGCTTCCCCCTCTCTCTCTGCCTGCCTCTCTGTCTACTTGTGATCTCTCTCTCTCTCTCTCTCTGTCAAATAAAAAAATAAAATCTTTAAAAAAAAACCTCTGACTTTTCTGTTGAATGAAACTATATAGACTGTGTCTTAATTGCCTTTTGTTTTTCAGTACTCTAACCTAGAGTCAATAAAATTCAATGGGAAATAAGTAAATCTTGTGACTGTGAAACCCCAGACAAGATGTTGAACTTAGAGTTGGATGCAGTCAGATGTTTTGCTTTTAAATCAAATACACAAAGAGAGGCAACAATCTATATGGTTTTTACTAGGGAAAGTAACCTGTTGAACTATTTTTTTTCACCATGTTCGACAGAGTACTTAGGAAGAAAGAGATTAATTCATTTTTAATGCTAGGAAAATACAGTCATTAAAAAGTAGATAATATAAAATGCCAGAAATGCTTTTAACATTACAAGAAGTGCACTTCTTTCTTAAGTAGCTTGCTACTTTTGGAGATATAGATATGCTAAAGTATTAAATATTAAAAGAGAGGTTGCTTTTTAAAATGCAGTGTTTCTTATTAGAAAAAAACAGTTTGAACAAGCATTTCTGTTGTATAATTCATGATGTTGCTAATAAGATAGTCTAGGAGAATTATCTGTTATGGTTTTGAGAATGACTAGTTTTTTTTTTTACAAGAGAATATTCACTTGTTCATGTCTTCTTAAATATATATGAGCATTGTTAAACTGTGTGGGATAGTCACCTGGCAGATTTTGTCATACTAATGTGGTTTCTTCCTGTTTGATTGGAAAGTCTAACCAAACAAGAATATTGATGTGAATTTTGCCACCTTGAACATTATCATCACTCAGCAATACATTCCAGACTTAGAATTTGATGATAGGAATATAAATACTGAAAGGATTTTCTGGAAGAGGAATCAATATGACTTGTTTATACTTTAATTTTTTAATTTTTGTAAGCACCCCATCGATATAGATATAGGCATTAGTCTTAAAAAGAATGCATTTTCACTGGCCTATTAGTAGCTTTATATGTTAACAATAAGCAATGCACAGTTGCCTAAGCTCTTTCAAATAACTACCCACTTTAGTGTTCTGTGCTGCATCAGTTCAGAAGGAAACACAATTTATGCAAAAGTCATTCATAGGATTTAACCACATCAAACCTGAGTTACCATGCTGGATAAAGTTTTAATACACAAGTGTTGATTATTTAAGTGCTTTACCAAACTCTATGTACTTGTATCACTATATAGCCATATAGAATGTGAAAAGTAGAAATAATTTTTCAAGGCAAGTTAGTGAGTGTCTTTTCTTTATTATATTGTGCCCTTGAAACCAGTTATCCAATATTAAACAGTATTTTAAAAAGATTGCAAATCTTTGGCTTTGGTCACATTGCATAAATAAAAATATTGGGTTATGTAAACAGAGAAGATTAAAAATATAATATATCAAAATAGGAATATAAGATTATGAAACATGATTATTTTCTTGATAACTATCCCATTAATGTAAGGAAAAATTTTAAAATCTAAGGATTTTCATGTTAACATAATGTTACCATCCCCTTGGGCTTCTAAATGAACTGAAATCAATGCTTGTAATTCTGTGGCACCTGTAAGAACCACATCTAGATATTCTGAGGAAGTTTTGATGAATAACATCTCCTGTTTTTCTCTGATTGGCTATGCATGTTGTTTTGGGATTGTGACCTGTTACCAAATGGTTTCATATTTAACATTACTTACATTAAAGTTTTTCTTATTTATGAAAAAACAAAATAATATTTTAGAGCATCCCAGATTTTAAAAATATTAGTTTAGTTTTCTTTGAGGGGAAAAAAAAGTTCTCGTACACTCACAGAATTAAAGACAATTTTGCTTACTTCAAGGAATCTAATTAGCTTAATTCTTAAAACATATTAGCCATTATTTCCATGAATGGGAAAAATGAAGATCCCTCTTGGCTCTCTGGGTGTTTGGTGTGGCATTCAAACACTACAGCCCTTTACTCTATAATTTTTTTTTGCAGTTCCCCTCTGGTTTTGGCTGATAATGACATATTTTTATGATGTTTAAGTAAGTTTTCATGCTTCCAGAGAAAACTTAAGAGACTGACTGGGTTAGTAAGTTCTTGAGGCATATAAGAGAACCACCAAAAACCCAGTTAACTCAGCTATCATAAGCAAACAGTGCACAAGGAAATTGTTTATTTGCTTAAAAAAAGAAGGATATAATCAGGGTAACATTTGGAAATGTGCCTATAATTTATAGGGCTGAGAATCAGTACCTTTTTAAGGACAATTCTGATGTACTGGGCTGGGAATAGAAATACGAGTAAAATATGACTTATTTTCTGCATAAAATTCTTTTTCTCCAAGGATGCTGAAATTTTGAGAGTTCCTTTAATTACTTCATCCTTAACTATTTGTTTCTTACGTACAGAATAAGTACAGTCTTAACAGCAGGAGTTCTTTTTAATATAACAAAAAATGTAGGAAGCCTTTTAATCTTAACATGCTTCTGTATATGAGCAGCTTGTTTAGAATTATTAGTAAATAAGATATTTAATGGCATTTGAGTGGTCTATTTGTGAATATATACTTTTTTTTTTATTATTACAACTTTCAAAATGGAGATGTTGAGAATAGCCAGAGCTCATTTATTTAACATTTTGGGGACATTTATTACGGCTGTTGGAAATGATTAAACCTGGCCAAGAAATGACTTTATTTTTAGAAAATTTTAGCCTACTAGTCATAGAACCAAACTTTAAATATGTTTGATCCATAGCCTCAGTGTTTTCGTCTTTTGATTTGTGGCACTGTTGTGGTCTCCAGTGATGAAAGTCAATATACCACATGACTCGGGCCCTGAAGGCATTTATTCCTTAGTCCTCTCTAGGCCCCAAAAGAGAGACTGACATACAAAATTTGCTTAAGAAGGGCATGTTGAATGAAATCACCATTTACAAAATCTTTGAAATCCCTATTTACAAATCAGTTGGAGACTATTGGATGGATCATTATTATGTCAAGATTGCATCCACATGGGTATATTTGATCAAATCCTAAAAGGATTTTGATTGAACAAGTAAATTTTGGAGATGAGCTACGGTTATTCAAAACAACCCTTCTCTCTCAACATGTTTATCTGGATCTTTGGGATGCACAGGACATTAAGGAGAATTTCAGAATGGGATCACCTAGTATTGGCACGGTGGTAGAGATGTAAGGGAGCTGTTGTTAGAAAAATATAGGGAAGTCATATTGCATCTCTATGAAATGGCCAGTTAGAACATGACATGTATCTGAGAAGTGTGCCTGAAATAGGGAGGCAAACTTTCCAAAACTTGTCAAGACTATGTTCCCCAACCTGTTCTATTGCTCCTTTAAAGGACATGTACACCATTGGAAGCAATCGTGGAAATGGTGCTGATGACTACTAAATCCTAGGTATGTTGGACCTTTTAAGAGAGGGAGGATATAGAAAAGTTCTATAGCTGCTACATAAATGTAATCAGAAAGGGAGATTTTTCCTTGCAGAACTGGAGCTTAAGTTATTAGAGTGAAGGAACCATAAAGAATTATTTGCCCAGAGGCCAGTTGAGTCAGGTGACATCTAGACTTTGAAGGATTGACCTTGCAACCTGAATAAAGCTACATTTTGTTTAAAAGTTGCACACCTGCTTGGAAAAGGACTGAAATAGTATTATATGTCAAGAATCTATCATAAGTTCAAAAACTATGAGTTTGGTAGCCCATGCATACTTCCAAAAAAAGAGTCTAAGAACCAGAATCCAAAAATAATTTTGCTCAAACTTGAATCGGGAGCTCAATCTGACTGAGCAGGAAGAAGTATAATGTTCTGAGCTTGGAAACAAACATGGGAACCAAAAATAGGACAAATCAACATCAGACATGATAAACATAACCAAGTATGTACAGGATAAAGCAGGATAGCATGTGGCTGCAGAAAACACAAGTAGGACCCAGAAGGTTAATAGTCCAGAGGGGTAGAACTTTCTAATAACTAGAGCTGCTGCTGATGGGATGCAGAAACGTATAAGGCAGTTTGGATTGGATTGTTACTGGAGTTTAAACCATTGCTTCACTGGGAAGTTGGGGTGGGATGAGTTATGCCAAAAGGTAGAGGACTTAACTCGACAGATATTTGTTGATCACTACTTTGTACTCTAAGCTAGATTTTACCTCTGGGATCCTTTGCCAGCAACAGCTCTGTGATGTGGGGAACATTATAAGAGAGGGTTCAGGTGGAAAACTGGAAACCTAGTGAGCAATTGTCATACAATGTGGCGTTCTGAGTGAAAACAATGAAGGCTTTCCCGTGGAGAGTGAGAGATAGCCCAGGCTGAGTTTCTCTGGCTTAATTTATTCTGGAAACAGAAATAAATGAGACATGCATATGAAGGGGAGAAACTGTGAAGTCATTACTAGGAAATGAAATTTACACAAAGGCAAGATAAGAGTTGCATTTTAGAAATATTGATAAATGAATGTCAAATCTTACATTTTTTATGAGACAATTTCGTTACTTTGACAACATAGACATTATTCTTCATTTCTGATAAGCAGTATTCCTTTCATCCCCACCTGTGGCTTTTCTCACTGTGTCTCCAAAGTGACATTAATGCTTAGATGAAAACTAATTAACATTTTAAACTGTAATATATACATATTGATTTAGGGAGAGTTTGTTTCCTTAATTTTACTATCAGTACAGCATGGAAAGACATTATCGTGATTACTTATACTACCTTAAAGGGTATAGTTTTGAAATGTTTAATTAAATGTAATGATTCTTTTTATTTTGGTTATATTATCTTTTTTCAGTGGCTGAAATTATTGAAATATGAGATGGATACAATAAACTAGGGTTTTGTATTTCCATTATTTCTTTTTCTTTCAGGTTATATTATATGGTGAGTTTAAAAAACAGATATACAGAGGAGGGCCTGGGTGGCTCTCCTGACCTCAGGGTTGTGAGATCGAGCCCTGAGTTGGGCTGTGCGCTCAACATGGAGTCTGCTTGACATTCTCTATCCTGCTCCCTCTGCCCCTCTTGCTTGTGTTCTCTTCCTCTCAAATAAATAAATAAATCTTGGGGAAAAAAAGAAAAGCAGGTATAGGGAGAAGTGCATGTGTTTTTTTTTAATATATATAACAGCTTTATCAAGATAAAATTCACACACAATAAAGTTCACTATCTTAAAGTGTACAGTTCTATGGATTTTATTATATTTGCAAAGTTGTCCATCGATACTAGTAATTCCTCACAGAACATTTTCATCATATCAAGAGTAACCCCATACCCATTAGCATTCATTCCTCTTGTTCCCTTTTCCCAATACCTGGCAACCACAGATCTCCTGTCTCTATGGGTTTTTCTCTTCTGGACATTTCATACACACGCACTGTTTCTTTCACTTAGCGTAATGTGTTCAAGGTTCATCCATGCTGTATCACATATCTGAATTTCTTTCCTTTTTATTGCCCAATAATATTCCATCGAATGGACACTCCATTAGTTTATCCCTTTATCAGCTGATAGACAGGGACCTTGTTTCTACTCTTTGCCTATTACAGAAAATGCTGCTATGAATATTTGTGGACAAGTTTTTGTGTGAACATTTGTACAGGAGTGAAATTCCTGGGTTATATGGGAACTCTATATTCAGCCATTTGAAAAACTGCCAAACTTTTCCAAAGCGACTATGCTGCTTAGACATGTCTGCTTGTCACGTGTGAGAGGTCCAATTTTCCACATCTTTGACAACACTTTTATTTTTCCTTTTGAATATAGCCTTCCTAATGGTTATGAAGTGCTACCTAATTGTGGTTTGGATTTTCATTTTCCTCATAATGATGTTGAGCATCATTGGCCATTGGCATATTTTGTCTGGAGAAATGTCTGTTCAGATCCATTGCCCATGTTTTAATTAGGTGATGTTTGAAAAATGTTTTGAGGTCTAAGAATTCTTTAGCTATTCTGAATGCAAGCCCTTTAACAGATACATGATTTACAAATATTTTCTACCATTCTGTGGGTTGGCTTTTGATGCACAAAGGTTTTAAATTTTGATGAAGTCTTTGATTATCTATTTTTTTCTTTTATCACTTGTAATTTTGCTGTTCTATGTAACTCTTGCCTAATCTAGGATCATAAATATTTACTCTTAAGTTTTCTTTCAAGAGTTTTATAATTTAAGCCCCTGTTTTTAGGGCTTAACTCCTGTAGCTATACCCTTTGAGATACCAGTTGTGTTCTGCGTGAGACAGGGGTCCAACGTCATTCTTTTGTATGCGGATATCTACTTGCACTAGCACAATTTGTTGAAAAGGCCATCTTTTCCCCACTAAATGGCCTTGGCACCCTTGTCAAAAAATCAATTGACCATAAATGCAAAGATTTATTTCGAGATTCTCAATTCTATTCCATTTTTCTCTGACTGTCCTTTTGTGAGTACCACATTGTCTTGATTAGTATAGTTTTGTAACAAGACTTGAAATTGGAAAATGTGACTCCTCCAACTTTGTTCTTCTTTTTCAAGATCATTTTACCTGTTTGGGTTCCCTTGCATTTCCATATGAATTTTTGAATCAGCTTGTCAATTTTTGCAACAATGACAGCTAGGATTTTGGTAGGTATTACAGTGAAACTGTAGATAGATTTAGGGAGTATAGCCATCTTAATAATATTAAGTCTTGTCACCCATGAATATGAAATATATTTCCATTTATTTAGATTTTTTAAATGTCTTTCAGTGATGTTTTGTAGATTTCAGTGTACAAGTCTTAACTCTTCCTTTGCTACATTTATTCCTAAGTATTTTATTCTTTTTGATGTTATTGTATATGGAACTGTCTTCTTAATTTCATTTTCAGATTGTTCTTCATTGTTAGTGTATAGAGAAATATAAGTGCTTTTTTTATTACAGAGTTTTTTATTTATAAGGTGACCACATTTAATTTCTTAAAGATGTTACTGCCACCCCATTCTCTCTGCTTCCCATTGTTAAAATAAGAAAAGCTATAAAAAAAATAGAAAATCTAAGATGTGCTCAAGTTTTGTTATTTCCACTTATGAAATGTAAAGTCTGCAATGTGTCTCATTTCAGTGTGTGCTCTGTAGTGATCCTCAGCATTTTGGTCTTTTGTGATGCGTGAGTATCTTTTCTCATCTTCTGTCATGTTAATACTTGGGAGCCTGAACTGTGCTCTTTGCTATGAGTCAGCTTTTGTGGACAATTAGTGTCCTCACAGGACACTGGTCACAAGTTGTCTTAAGTGTTTACCATGAAGACCTCATCTCGTGGTTGAGCAGCACTGTTCTGGGAGCTTTATCTTTTTTGAAGCATTTCATGTTAGCCTTTTCTTTGAGACAAGTCAAGAAACTGTTCCTTGTTCTGTGCCTGGGATTTTTCGTTTGTTTGTTTTTGTTTTTGTTGACAAGCATTAGGTCTTTCAAATGTAATGGTTACTTATTTTTTTTTCTTTCTGCTCATCTTGTTTGTGGTTGCCCCCTCTTGGCAACTGTCAGGGCCCAAGTTGGTTTATTCTTCTGACAAGAATGGGAAACGCTGTCTTCTTGCTGTTTGGTCCTGTCTTAATTTTGACAAGTCATGTGTGTTTGACGGCACAGGAAATGACTAGTCCCTGCAGTTTGTAGAAGTCAACCAATAAATCTTCACTGTAACTCCATGAATTGCCTTTTGATTACTCTTTTTAACCTTAAAGTCACTATGGAAACAAATATTTCAAACAAGGGGATTCTGCCCCCAAAATCTTCACCATTATCTAGTTACTTGAAAGGATAAACCTCACTTGGCTTCTAATATTGTTAGGAGATACTTATGGAAAACCTATGTCATTTGAACATATTTTAGTATTGTTTTATCATTCTTTTATCTTTTTTTATTGAGGTAAAGTTGGTATATATTAGTTTCAAGTGTACAACATCATAATTTGATTTTACGTCCACTACAAAGTGATCCCCAGAATAAGTTTAATTACCATCTATTACCATACAGTTGACCCCCATCACCATTTTGCTTACCTCCCCACCTCCCTTTCCTTAAGATAACCACTAGTTTGTTCTTTGTGAGTTTGGTTTTGTTTGTTCTTTTGTTTTGCTTTATGGATTCCACATATAAGTGAAATCATACAATATGGAGATTCCCCAGAAAATGAAAAATAAAACTACCAGATAATCTGGCTGTTTCACTTCTGAGTATTTATCCAAACAATACAAAAATACTAAATCAAAAAAGATATGTTCATTGCATCCTATGTTCATTGCAGTGTTAGTCACAGTAGCCAATGTATGGAAACAACCTACGTGTCCATTGGTAGGTGAAGGGCTAACGAAGATGTGGGGGGTGTGTGTGTATGCAATGAAATGCTACTTAATAATAAAAAAGAAGGAAACCTTGACATTTAACACAACATGAGTGGAACTTGAAGCTATTATGCTAGTGAAATAAGTCAGAGAAATGCAATGCTTTTTGTAAGTCTATTTCATGTCCTGCAACCTTTTTGAACTCATTTATGAGTTCTGTTTTTTTTTTAATGACTACATTAAGATTTTCTATATACATGATCATATATCAGGTTATAGCATTACCTTTATTTCTTCTTTCCAATCTAGATATCTTTTATTTCTTTTTCTTGCTTAATTGCCCTGTGAAAGTATGATTTAAACAATCAATTCACCAAAGGTAAGATGTCAACTAATTGGTTCTATTCTCCTATATTTTACTACAATTAATTGGAAAATCTGTTTGTGGAGAATCTTAGCAGATAACACAGTGCAATTTATATAAATCGAATCAAAAGTGATCTCTATCTTCAGGAAATACATTTGAATTTAGAGGCATATCTCTATTTCTGATTTGTAAGCCTAAGTTAATGGCTGGGAAATTACTTACTCAGGAATAAAAACACACACACGCGCGCACACACACACACACACACACACACACACTAATGAAGAAACAAAAGCTCCAGGTGACATGAAGTTTTTAGAGTATGTAAATACTCAAATGAACTTCAGCTTTATTAAGGAAGCTCAAAAATATGTTTGTTAGAGGAAAACTGTAGACTCCAAATTGAGATGTATGAAATGACCAGTGTTGCAAAAGCTTTTGTAATAATCAAATACTATCTATTTTTATTTCACCCAATTTATTTTATTTCTTTCAAGATTTTATTTACTTATTTGAGAGAGATTGAGCACAAGCGAATGAGAGAGAGCAAGCGAGACAGAGCAGGAGCAGGGGGAAGGGGGAGGTGCAGGCTGCCACTGTGGGGCTGGACCCCAGGACACGGCGATCGTGACCTGAGTCTAAGACAGACCTTAACCGACTGAGCCACCAGGAACCCCATATTTTGCCCAATTTAAAATACAAAGCTTTTCTTTTTTTTTTTTTAAAGATTTTATTTATTTATTTGACACAGAGAGAGAGAGATCACAAGTAGGCAGAGAGGCAGGCAGAGAGAGAGGGGGAAGCAGGCTCCCCGCTGAGCAGAGAGGCTGATGTGGGACTCGATCCCAGGACCCTGAGATCATGACCTGAGCGGAAGGCAGAGGCTTTAACCCACTGAGCCACCCAGGCGCCCCCATCCAATTAGTTTTTACACATATTTAAGAATTTGTATCCATCTATCTATCCATTCAGCTATCCAATAATTTTAAAAATTTGTAATCATAAACTCGTCATCAGTACGTAGGCCCTATGCTAGTACTGCAAATAATTCCAATTTGCAGTGATAATACTTTAACTTGTTTTGTTATTCCTATTTGCTAACTTTTGTATTTTTAGTATAATTCTGCAATTGATAAGATCCCCCAAGTACTGCTTGGTCTTAGATACTTTTATAATTAATTATTTGGCATTAAGAATGTAGCTTATGGAGAAATAGTGTTTCTAAATGGTGGCTGCATTGTGATATTATGCCATAGAGGGGTTTTGTTTTATTTGTTTTTTTCTTTTAATAGGGGGATTTTTTTTTTTTTTTTTTTTTTGATCAGCAATGTTGCTAAAATCCTATTAGGGCAAATTTCTTTGACACAGCCTGAATCCTAGTTCCTTCTTTGAAAATGAGCTAAATTGTGTGTCATGAATTTGGAAATCAAAACTTACCTGTGTAGAAAAACAGAGTAGGAAAGAACTGGAGTGTTCCTTACGATTGGTTTTGAATCATTTTAATTTTCTACTGGTCTAAACTTGTTATAGCAGAGTGATCTTAACCCAATACTGGGAAAAGATGTACTCGTGTTAAAAATTTTGCAAAAAATTCCAGAAAATCCGGTGTTTGTGGATCTAGGTTTTGTTGTTTTCTTCGCTGTCTCCAGCGATATTTGCTGGTTATTCTCTTACTTACGGAGAGAATTGGTTTGACATCATCACCCTTTAATAACAGGACTCATTGTTCTGTGTGGCATGTTTATTACTTTAGGAAGTGAAGTTGACTTTATTTCTCCGAGAATCTATAATTGGATAGTTTTCAAACAGGTATCTTAGATAAAAGAGATGTGTCTCTTGTACCTTATGGAAAGTATCTAATTGGTATTGACCGAAGGTTGTATAATCTAAAGGATTTTTCCCTCTAATTGTAATACTATGATCATCTTCTGAGTTTGATAAAAATTCCTGCTTAGAGTAATACCCCCTTAAATTTCCTTATGTTAACATGATTATGCTCTTCTTTGCCTATTATCATAGCCGATCTCTCGTCTTTGCAGGTTTTGTATTTCTATTTATGCTTTTTGGAGGTGACATTTTTATTTACAAAGTAATATTTGAATCTCTGCCTTTGAAAACAATGTCAAACTTGAAATATTAAGACTCTTGAAATCTGGTTAATTGAAAGTATGTATGTATAAATGGTAATTATGTATGTATAAATTAAATGGTAATGAACTATAGTAGTATAGTGCCTCAAAATTCTATGATGTTGTCGGTTTTAATGTTAGTGGATCTATTACTATGACAGAAATTCTAAAGATTTTCAAACACTTTTCAGTATTTAGTTAACTTCCACGGTGTATTAATCCTAAAGATCTAATGAACTGGTAGAATTATTCTTAACCACGTAAGTGCATACAAACATATATAAGAAACAAATTGGCTTACAGTTTAGCAAGGGATGGATAAAAAGCAACATGGTAAAGACAAGGACAGCTCAGTTTGGTTACACAAAAAAGGAGCCCTTGGGACTTGCCCCATCTGGAGGTGATGAGCAGAGGCGGTAATGGAAAACTTTGTAGAAGGATTGATACTTAGACTAAGTTTTAAGGGATGAATAAAATGAACCAGATAAATCAGTGACAGGAGGACAGGTGAAGGGAACAAAGGACATTCTAGCAGAGAGAGGGGTCAGCAGGCACAAAATACAGGTGGGAAAAAAGCTTAAGTCTGGCAGAGGGAGTGGCAGAATAAGATTTTGTTCCATGTGAAGCCATAACTTTGCCCGATTTAGGCTTAAACTGACTCACTTTGATTGCTTCTGTTGAGAAGAGGGAGTTGAGGAGGTTGAGCTACGAGATAGGATGACCAGTCATGAATTAATTACAGGATTTCTGGTAATGGACAGTTTTCAGGCTCTCAAGGAGAAGGGAAATATTGCATGACCATCCATCTCAGTTTGGGGGGACAGTCCTGGATTACCCTAGTTATTGCATTTTTATTATTAATGACCCTCCCTTTATCCCGTCCATTTTCTTTTTTTTTTTTTAAGATTTTATTTATTTATTTGACAGAGAGAGAGAGATCACAAGTAGGCAGAGAGGCAGGCAGAGGGAGAGGGGGAAGCAGGCTCCTTGCTGTGCAGAGAGCCCGATGTGGGGCTTGATCCCAGGACCCTGAGATCATGACCTGAGCCGAAGACAGAGGCTTTAATCCACTGAGCCACCCAGGTGCCCTTATCCCGTTCATTTTCAAAAGTGTCTTTATTTGGTTGATATTTTATATGGTTATGTAGACATGTTTCGGTTGGGTGTGGGTGGGTAATGAAGGGGGAGTGAGCAGAGTGTGTCTCAGATTCCTGGTAGAATCTACCAGATGGATGGCATTGTTTCTTGTGGAAATAGAGGCGACAAGAAGAGCCAGGCTATGGAGTTCAGTCAGGAGGTGGAGTAGGGAGGTGGAATTTACTCCTGTACCTCTTAGGATTGAGATTTTGCAATTCTTCACACATAATTGTCTAGGAGGTGATGGGATATATGGTGTGAAGCTCAAGGAAGATTCTTCTGTAGGTGAGATCATTGCAACCTCTGTGATATTCCTCTTGGACAAACAGGAGATTTAGAAGTGAAAATGGTAGAAAACGGGATCCTCAGAAATCCCTACACTTTGGGGTGAGTGGAAGGAACATAGATCTAAAAGAGGAAACAGTGGAGTGAGTGTGAACATTTTGGTGTGAATATGGCAGAGGGAAAGGATTTCCAAGATAGAGAAAAGTATCCTCGATGTTCAGTGTGGCAGAGAAATGCAGTAAGGAAAGGATCTAGAAGTGTACCTGTGGGATATGGCAGTTCAGTTGCTTTGGGGTTCTAGAACACTTTCAGTTGGTGAAATGAGTGAATGGGAAGTAAGCAAATATCTCAGTGAGGTAGACCACTTTTTAAATAATTGTACCTTAGAAGAAAAAAAGGGGCTGGGCACCTGGGTGGCTCAGTTGGATAAGCGACTGCCTTTGGCTCAGGTCGTGATCCCAGAGTCCTGGGATCGAGTCCCGCATCAGGCTCCCAGCTCCATGGGGAGTCTGCTTCTCCTTCTGACCTTCTCACCTCTCATGTTCACTCTCTCTCTCAGATAAATGAATAAAATCTTTAAAAAAAAAGGGGGGCCAAGGAAAATTTTTAATAAAATTTTGTACATGCCTAGACTTAACGGTGTTTTTAGACTACTGCTAATAGGTGCCAGATGAAGAAGTTTTTTTTTCCAACCAGACTGAAAATCTTTGGGGTCAGTCAAGTGAAACAGGTTTCTTTTCTGGACTTCTCAGAGCCTTTATGTGCTTGTATGCTTTGCTTGTGTTCAAAATGGGAAGTACAATACACAAGGTTTCCTAGACATATTTGGCAACTGACTGGCTTTTTTCAAAGAACCTTACGTAGTAGAGCCTTAGGACTGGAGCTATCTACAAGTCAGACACACCCTGGTGTGATTTGATGTATGGCTCTAACTAGGTGTGTGATCTTAGGCACGTCATTTGTATCTGTGAGCCGAGTGATCTCTCCTGTGAAATGGAAAGGATCTACACACTTCCTGCGGGGTGGACTGATACTCAGCAATTTACACATTGTTTCTGGCCAGTGACTATTCCAACTGCTATTAAATATCTTGACTCATCCATACCTAACGTGGAGTGATATTATGAGGCTTAAAATATAAATATGCAAGAGACTTAGCATAGTGTCTGGGAGTAATATTTTGCTGTTATCAACTTATTGGTATTATCGCCGTTATTGTCCCAAGGAACACATCTAAAAAACCTTTTGGTTTAAAGGGGAAAGGCAGAGAAGATAACAGAGAGAAGGAATGACTACAAGCCAAAGGCGCCTGCTGCCAGTGTTCTGAATTAAGTGAGAAAGGGTTTTTGAGAAAACTGGGGGTCAGCGGAGTCAGCATCTTGGGTCCAGGGCTAAGTTTGGAGGAGTAGGGGGGTAGGGAAAAGATAGGAAGTTCAGGAACACCTGAGTCTTGATTGAAGAGTTTGCATTGATCATTTATTTCCCTGTCCAGACCCTTTCTGCTTCTTTTCTTTCCTCCATGTCATTGGTATTTGCACATAACACTGTTTTTAGGAGAGAAGTAGGAGAGGCATTTAAAAACCAGATACTTTTCTTTCCCTATTTTATAGAAACAGACAGTAAGATGTGAAATCAATATGTCCTAGGGGAAGCGGCAGTAGTCATTTAAGAAGCTTATCAAAACCGAATTTAAATTTAAATTAAATTTAAATTTTAAACCTCTTTCGTTTATTGAAGGTTTTAGAAACCAAGATCCATAATCTTGTCTCTTCCACCTTATCACATTGCTAAGGCTTTTTCCAAAGTAAAAAATATATACATATATACGATTTTTTCTTTACCCATGTTTGAAGTTGGTTCGCTCTTCCTTTTAAACAAAACTTAACTAGTGTTAATCAAAGGTTTCGAAGTCTGGGTTTTATATTCAACACTGCTTTATAGAAGAGAGGCAACCTATTATAGTGGGGGAATCTATAGACTTTGGAGCCAGACCATGAGGTCTGTAACCTACTAGCTCTGTGACCTTGGGTAACTTACTTAACCTCTCTGTGCCTGAGGTCCTTCATCTGCAAAAAGTTCTGGTATTTTAGAAGCTAGTCTATATAGTTATTGTGAGGATTTAGTAGGTTAATATTTGTAAAGCTCTTAAAAAGAGGCCTGGCACAGAGGATATATATAAGATTGTGTGTGTGTGTGTGTGTGTGTGTGTGTGTTGAGTATAATAAAAAGTTGGGGTGCCTGGGTGGCTCAGTGGGTTAAAGCCTCTGCCTTCGGCTCAGATCATTATCTCAGGGTCCTGGGATTGAGCCCCACATGGGGCTCTCTGCTCAGCAGGGAGCCTGCTTCCTCCCCCACCCCCCCGCCTCTCTGCCTACTTGTGATCTCTCTCTCTCTCTCTCTCTGTCTCTCTGTCAAATAAATAAATAAATAAATAAAATCTTAAAAAAATATATAATAAAAGGTAGAGTCTGTTAGGAAGAAAAACTCAGAATTATCAATTTTATAAGTTTTTTGATCTGATTATTACTCAGCAATTTGAGAATTATTAATACCAACCCCCATATTGAATTTCTGCTCACTGTGCTTTTGGTGTGCTAATCCAAGAATTGCTCTAAAGGTTTCTGAAATGATGACATTGATGCCATCATGCTGTTCGAACATGACTCTCTGTGGTTGATTTTGTCTGCATCTCTTTTGTGAGTAAAAGATTAAAACAACAAAAATGTAGATTTTTCTCATGTTGGATGAAAGCATAATGTTTTACTTTTTACATCGGATCAGATAGTAGCCTAGAGCATCTGCGGTCATATTGTGTTGTGATTGCTCATGTGCAAGCTAAAGTAACACCATTTTCTTTATCATTATTTGATGAGACTTGTCACCCCGCTTTATGAACAGCAAATTCTTAGCTCAGGGAGCAGCCAGGGGCAGGTCATAAAATAAAGGATTATAGAGCAGAGATATTACTGAAATAGAAGCATCAGCACTTCTTACTGTATTTAACTCAAAGACGATGAGGTCTGCCTGGGGAGCTAATACTACTTAACTGTGTTTGGGCAAAAAGCCAAAAGGAAATTGTATTTCAAAGAGAGGAGGTCTGGCATTCCATATGCTGTGTAATCCTGGTCGGTTAACAGAGATGTATGGCCATTTAACACAGAAAAAGAAAAAAAGAGACAAAACGAAACTTTTATGTTAAAGAATACAGTGTTGACATAGTTGGAGGTTGAAGGGCAATTGATAACATATCAAGGACTTAAGTTATTCAAGTGAAATTGGTAGAGAAACAGAACGTGCATCTTTGACTACGGGATAAGGCTCATATGAACTTAATTTGTGCTTGGCATTCTCAGAGCTGGAGAACCCGTAATGATGATCATGCAGATGGGTGAGCGAAAGGTCATTTACAGAAATCACCTAAGCATCCCAGAGAGCCAAGACTATCTGTAGGGAATTCTGGATGTCGTAAAACCAGGGTCTGCCCAAAGAAGTTATATTGCAGGGTGAAGGGAGGTCAGCGATGCTCTCAGACATGATGGGTATTCTGTGCTCAGAAGTTGCTAACTTTTTAGTATGGTTTGTTAAAAGGATCCCTACCAGAAGCAGGGAATTTGCTCCTTCTTCACTTCTGTTGCTTTCTTGGGTCACCGAGCACCTGAGGCCGGTTGCCCCAGTTGGCTATGGCTTCATGCTAGCTCCAAGCTGTGCAATCCCAGCTGTTGGAGACCGTGGTTTTCTCAATTCGACGCTCTGTCCTTGTTGTGCTCCGTGCGAGTTCCCTGAAGCTGCCAGGCCGCCTGTACAGTTACTGATCAAATGTTGCCCAGCTCTGGGCTTTGTGTGACTTGCCCAGCTTCTGATTTTTCCCTGCTAGTCACTTGGGCTGCTTTTGTTCCTATTCCTAAAGTGCTTGGTGCACTCATAAAAAAAAAAAAAAAATAGACATTCTGCCCTTTAATGGAAAGTGTGTGACTTTGATTTCTTGGATATACCTACAAACCCTTGAGGATGTATTTTAAAAGGTCTTGTCCCTTCCAATTATGGAAACGTACATGCCGCATTCTGATGGCATTGATCTGTCCATGGCTTTGAGTTTCATTGCCGGTAAGAGCGTGTGCCTCAAAAACCCGATCACAGGTCTTTTTCTCCTCAAAATGCTTTCTTAGGCTGGATTCATTTGTCAGCATTCTGGAAACAACAGTAGAATTTAGGACAGATGATGTAAAATGTCCATATAGAAAGCCTTGTGTTCAATTTTATTTTTTAATCCATTCATGTATTTATTCGTTCAGCATTTGTTTACCGATCCTGGAAATGTATTTAAAGTAAGGAGACCAAAGTTACCATAATGTTGTCGACAATCCTTAATCTCTTCTCACACACACATGCACAGACCACCCCACACCACAGGCCATTTCATTTTGAGGCCAGAGGCAGGTACAATATTCCCACAATGCCTACTTCTGACCCAATCAGCAGACCACCCCCAAGTGATACTTAGGAGTTCCTTAAGGATATGACCTACTTATTGGAATAGAAGAGAACAGTAGGTTGACAGATCTGTTTATTTTAGCAGAGGACCAAATCCATCCTAAACTAGAAGTTTCTGTGGTGGCAAAAGGCAGTTTGTTAGGACAAGGCAAGAGCTGTTACGGTTCTCTCAAGGTCATAGTTCCCCCCGCTGCTGTTGCAGTTTCCATCTTCCATACTGACTTGCACTTCATGCAGAAGGACTGCAGTCTGGGCTTCGGAGCAGATCCCAGAACAGGACTGAGTTAGGGCTCATCCACTCTTGGATCTAAGCCAGTCTTAGAAGAGGCAGTGGACCAGAGTATACTGGTAGGCTTAAGCCAGTGAGAACCCAGGCTTGGGTGGGGTTGGGGCTGGCTTCTCCTGCATGAGAGAGGAGTTGACATGTAAATGAAAATCTGGAGATTTTTGAAGACACGGGAATAGGGAGATCCATGGCTAGAAGACAACACACAGAATTCGGACCCTTATTAATAGCAGATGTGCTGCTAGGACTGAGGTCTTCAGAACCTCAATAAGAAAATGAACACATTGCATGTTGTTTATGGTCCTTTTTCCCGTTTTGTTCATGTTTGACTCTTCTAGCCCCAAATTCCTTTTTTTTTAATTGTCATTGTTAAGAAGTTAAATGTGGTTTAGCTGAGATTTTAGGATGGTAAATCGTAACTGTTTTTAAATTTCAAGGTACATGGTGTCTTGGTGGCTCATTTGGTTAAACTTCTGCCTTCGGCTCAGGTCATGATCTTAGGGTCCAGGGATGGAGCGCTGCATTGGGCTCCTGCTCAGGGGGAAGTCTGTGTCTCCCTCTCCCTTTGCCCCTTCCCCTTATGTGCACATGTGCTTTCTCTCTCTCTCTCTCAAAAATAATAAAAAAAATTAATAATTCTTTTTGTTTTACATTTTATTTATTTAATTGAAAGAGAGAGAATGAGAGAGAGAGCACGACACGGAGGAGGGTCAGAGGGAGAAGCAGAGCCCAATGTGGGACTCGATCCTGGGACTCCAGGATCATGACCTGAGCTGAAGGCAGTCACTTAGCCAACTGAGCCACCCAGGCACCCTTAATAAAATTAAAATACATATATACATACATTTCAAGGTACATACAAAGATGGGTGTCTGCACAGACTTTTGCCAGTATCTTCCCAACTTGTTATCTGCTTATAAAAATCTTACCTACTCTTCAAGGCTGTGCTCTGTGATGAAGCCTCAGTTTCTCAAGTGGGAAGTTCTTGCTCCTCAGTGCTCACAGGGCTTTGTGCTTGTCATTCCCTCGTCCTTTTTCAGCGCTATGTCCTCTTCTTTCTTGGCATTCTTTGGCTTGCCTTTGCCCACCATGAGCAGATCGGACAAAGGGTGCAAGCGACTCTGGGCTGGTGTCTGGTGTAAAGTGCGGGGACAGAGGGCACCTGGAGCCTGGGTGCTGGCAGGGGTGTGGTAGGAAGACTAATGATTTATCTGAGGGCGGGGCGGGGCTTGGAAAGAACTCCAAGGGTGAGAGAGTAAAACACTAGAAGCCTGGAGAGAGAGAGGGTGGCGGTTGTAGTCAGGGAAGAAATTCAGAGCTTCAGACCTTCAGTTAAGGGAACACTGGATGAACAGTCAAGGGTGTCAGGTTTTGCCGGGCCAGCAGGGTGGAGGACGTTTCAATTTGCGTGCTTGTGAAGTAGTGAGAGGACTCCTTTTTATGTGAAAAGCATCCAAACTGTAAAAAAAAAATAATCGCATATTACTTAATATTTCATGGGTGTATATCTGTTTTACGTCCGCAGAGTTCATCTTCAATATTAACTCATATGTTTTATTTGGGTGAAATGGCAACTTAGCAGATGCATGCTGGAAATATTTTTTTAAAGTTTTTATACAGCTCTCTTTAAACATCATTTTTCCATAATGAACATCCTGTTCATGCACAGTGAAAGGGGTTCCATACAATCACTTTTTAAAGAGCATAGGAAGTGTTAAGGTTAAAAATAGACAATGAGCACTAAGAACATTAAGTTTCCAACAGCATTCTAACCTGTTTCTCCTAATACTGGTGCCCAGTCTCCTCCCACAGAAAAGCCTTCTACAAAATGTCACACCCAAGGAACTAATCCACGTGGATGTGTGAGAAATTACACCTGAAAATGGCAATTACCTCATTCTGAGTCTGCGATGATTTTCCTATTAACGAGAACCTCCTGGTACTTTATGTACATTCTCAATACTATTTAAAGTACTTTTCTTCAATGGCGACTTGATTTCATATATTTCTGAATTTTCCACCTAGAATCAGTGAATTATTACAAATACAATGAAATCCACTGCACATTGTTTTCTGCGACCAGTACGTTGTTGAATCAGACAGGATTGCTAAGATTGAACAACATGTAAATTTGGTTGGATTGGCTTTTGAAGACAGGGTGTTTTCTAAAATGCATAACTCGTAAAATTCTGGGCAGTAATTCGATGCAGACTCCTCTCAAGAGAAGTAGCCCCCTAGGGAATAATCAGCCCCAAGAACTCTACCCAGCAGAAAATCTCTCATCTTAAAAAAGGCAGGGAACGAGAAATGGCGAGGAAAATTCCTTCTTTGAAGGAATCTGGGTTTAAGGTCCCATAGGCTTATTTATTTATGGGACAGAAATTGTTTGCAAACATTTCTTGTGAAATCTCCTCTGAATTTTCAAACTGTCCACGTTGATGTAAAAAAATGAGTGGTAGTTCGTTTTTTCATTTAAAGTTTATTCATGACTGTGTCCACTTGGATCGGTGTGTGTTGGACCACAAGGTTGCTACAACACCCACCAGGGCTACAGTGAAAGATCCATTAGGAAAATTAAAAAGTGACACTTAGAAGAATTTAAACATATGCTGACAAATTTATCCTAGGTAGGGCTGGACTTGGCCAAAATTGTGTAACAGGAAGAGAGTTTTATAATCGATACATTGTTTTACCTTCTTCAATATAACCTGGACTTGGTCCCTGCGATCTCCCATCCCTGCTCATTTATGACTTCTGGTAATATATTCATATCGTTTACCTTATTTAATGTGCATCCATTTGACGAGGTGGAAGCTGAAGCTCAGACCATTTGTTTGGTCACTACTAAGTGATAATATTTTTTTTTAAATTTTTTTGGTGGGGATAGGGAGAAACAGGCTTCCTGCTGAGCAGGAAAGCCCAATGTGGGGCTCAATCCCAGGACCTTGGGATCACGACCGAAGCCAAAAGCAGACGCTTAACGACTGAACCACCTAGGCATCCCTAAGTGACAGTATTGAAACTGAAGTCCCTATTATTACTGTGCCAAATAATTCAAGTTTCGGTTGTCTTACACAAGTTTATTTTTTTGCTCACGCAAATGCTGAGTCTTTGGGGCAAAGGTTTGCAAAGTTTCTGCAAAGGGCCAGAAAGCCTGTATTTTAAGCATGGTGAGCCAAGGGGCAAAATTGACTAACTATCCTGGCTGAGAGGATATTAGTCATTTTCGTATATTACGTTTCAAAATGTGAAAAACATTTTTAGCCAGTGGACCATGAAGAAGAGGCTGTGAGAGGGATTTGCCCGAGGGTCATAGCACCCTGGCCCCTGCTTTCTGCCTGTGCTGCTTCAGCCAATCGGGCAGTTTTCCTCCGATGACTTCCCTTTGAGAGCACGTGGTTTGGCGATCACGATGGCAGGGAAAGAGTGGATGGAGGGTCAGGCATCAGCAATTAAATGCTTCCATTCAGGAATGACACACTTCACTTTCCCTCTGATGATGTCACTGGTTATAGCGAACCTAGGGGCATCCTTAAAATAGGAGTGAGAGCAGAATCTCCCTTGTGTCGGGAAGTAGAGGGGAAATGGTTATTGTGAATGGCCATCATGCCTCTGATGTCTAGATGTCTGTTCCTTTGGTGTGCATATCAGACCCTAATTCTGGAGGCAGAATTGAATTGAATGCACTCTTGGGGGGAAAAAACAAACCTTATAGTTGAAAGAAGGACCCAATAGGTATTTTAGAGCTTGACTGGTAGAGCAAGTGGTACAATTATTCGAATTAGCAAATCAAATGCTAATAAGTTCAGGGACCATGTGTTATGTGTCACGGTTTTTTTAAATACAACCAGTGTGGAGGGACTGTTTAGTTTGGGTAGACAACGTTGATATTTTCAGATCTAAGATAATAAGAGATGATAGTATATCATCATTTGTAGTTTTGGAGAAATAAGATTAACTCTTTAGATTTAGCACCTATTTATTCTTTTTAATACAGGATTCTCTTAGGAAGGAAGTTGGTCTTTTACATTTCGAGGAGGACAAATTCTCAAGGGAAATAAACTTATAAAATTGTACATTTCAATGTCCTTCAAGATATGAATATGAATATTCAAGATATGAACAGAATATTGATTCTGTTTATAGAATCACCTCTCGATTTTGGCTCAGGTCGTGATCGCGGGGCCCTGAGATCGAGCCCCGTGTCAGGCTCCCTGCTCAGTGCAGCAGCTTGAGGTTCTCTCTCCCTCTCCGTCTGCCCCTCTCCCACTCATGCTCTCCGTCTCTGTCTCTCTAAAATAAATAAATAAATCTTTTAAAAATATATAAACAAAAGAAAGAGAATACAACATGAAAGTACTGGAAGATTTTGAATAGGAGACAGAAAATAGTCTGACAGCAAAAAGTGATACTTTTGATTGAAAACTTCTATTGGATTAAAAACAAAAGTGAGGAAAGCAAGGACAGTGTTACTTAGATATGCAAGTGAAGAGTTGCTTTCACCCTAATAGGGTGCCAGATATAGCAACTGACAATACAGGATGCCTGGTTAAATTCAGGTTTCAAATATTGACTGGGGCATATTTACACTAAAAAAAAGTATTGTTCATGTGAAATGCAGATTTAACTGGGTGCCTTATATTTGTATCTGGCACTATATTTGTATCTCTGCACTATAGTAGAGATTTGAATTTTTTAGATGGTCTTTAAAGATTTAATATCTAGTGGCTTCTCATTTTGTGTGGTATTTACGTTGCATAAAGTGACCACAAACAGTGAATTAGTTAATACTGGAGCCATTGTTCCTAGGAGAAACGAAAGATTAAGCTTCTGTGAGCCTCTGGTCACAACATTGCATCAACTGTTCAGTACAAAACCTGTATCATTATATATATTATAATTAATTATATATAGTTAATTAATATAAATTACATGGCCATAAACTTCTTTGGCTTTCACGTACACTACAATGCTGTCCACTATGCTTTCTTTAAAAATTAATTTCCTTTTTTTTTTTAAGATTTTGTTTATTTATTTGACAGAGAGAGAGAGCACAAGCCAGGGGAGCAGCAGGCAGATCGAGTGGGAGAAGCAGGCTCCCCACTGAGCAGGGAGCCTGACGCGGGGCTTGATCCCAGGACACTGGGATCATTACCTGAGCCGAAGGCAGACACTTAATCACCGAGCATCCTAAAAAAATAATTTTCTAAAATTGACCTCAGGAACCCACAAATTATTTTTTTATTGACATATAATGTATTATTTGCCTCAGGGTACATGTCTGTGAATCATCAGGCTTACACATTTCACAGCACTTACCATAGCACATACCCTCCCCAATGTCCATATCCCTACCCCCCCACCTCCCAGCAACCCTTAGTTTGTTTCGTGAGTTTCGGAGTCTCTTATAGTTTGTCTCCTTCCGGATCCCATCTTGTTTCATTTCCCTCCCCCACCCTCCCCATGACCCCCTGCCCTGCCTCTTAAATTCTTCATATCAGAGAGATCATATAATAATTGTCTTTCTCTGATTGACTTATTTTGCTTAGCATAATACCCTCTAGTTCCATCCACGTCGTTGCAAATGGCAAGATTTCGTTTCTCTTGATGGTTGCATAGTATTCCACTGTATATGTATACCACATCTTCTTTATCCATTCATCTGTTGATGGACATCTAGGTTCTTTCCATAGTTTGGCTATTGTGGACATTGGTACTATAAACATTCCCGTGCAGGTGCCCCTTCGGATCGCTACATTTGTATCTTTAGGATAAATACCCAGTAGTGCAATTGCTGGTCATAGGGTAGCTCTATTTTCAACTTTTTGGGGAACTTCCATACTGTTTTCCAAAGTGGATGCAGCAGCTTGCATTCCCACCAACAGTGTAGGAGAGGAACCCTCAAATTAAACCACTATAGGTGTGACGTTGGCCCTTTTCAGGCCAGCCTCACATACAGATCCAAGAATTTCCACTTCCTTTTTCTGGGTGTACCTTATTTTGATTCATTAACATTGACTTCACGTACAACAGTGTAACTTATGCCTGAATGATTTTCTAACACATGCATTTTCTTTGTAAGGCACATCACAGCCTTCTGTAGTTAGGACCTCAAGACAGCACTTGAGCACTACATTTGAAACCATGAAATCACCAACAGAAGACAAAGATGCAGATGATGTGGCACTAAATAGACTTCGAAAGGACACTAGTTTGCCGTGTGAGAGCTGGCTGAATCAAAAAGGCACAGCATTGCCTTGTTCAACCTGAGATTGGAAGGTTATGCATCAGAATGAAAATTTTCACCGCTTTGTACACGTCTACAGATGGGCGTGAGACTGCAATGAGTATTTGTTTTGAGGTTACAAATATACTTGGGTAAGTAGGCAAATTCACATGATAGAATCGCGAATAATGAGCAACAAGTGCATTTGAAGCCTAAATTAATAGATGAAGACAAACTTAAATATTTAGAATACCTTGAAGACTAATAGGCAGTTCCCTGGTTAACATGATGGATGACCCCAAATGTTCCACGGACGATAATTCTACCTATAAGTCTAGAGTCCTCACTGTCTTCCATGCCCTGAGCTGGCTACTTAATTATTACTATAAATTACTACAAATTATTGAATTATGTTCATATTTTACTCAACAATGCTGTCAGGTTTGTATTGTCCTCTTGGGTCCAAGATCTCACAGCTTGTAAGAGAGTTGGAATTCTTACCCATGCCACAGAATACTTCACCACACTAGGTATCCTAGTAATAATTATGACTTGCCTATTCAATTTCTTAATGATAATTGTTGCCCACAAACTTTAGTTTAAGGAACAGTTAATAAATCATATCACAAATATCAGCCCCCAACTTCAGTGATGATGGTGTGTTCTGTGACAGCTATGATTTTGCCATTTCATAATTCCTTTTCTCAGTACTTTCTGCTCCAGATTTTGGGTTGCTAAGTAGTACTCATCTATTGTTCTAAGTGCATATTGCCTACATGAATCTTTAATCCTCCGTCAGTGGCAGGGAATGATTTCCACAGCACCCGGATTTATGTCACAAAGGGGGGATTAAGAGTTCAGGTGGAGACTAAGCCACAGGAGCCAGATAAATATTGAAAAATGGTTTGTTTTCATGCAAATATGCATGAAAAAATGACAGGAAGAGAGCACATATAGAAAATATAAAGCTTAGGTCAAAATATTTTTCAATGTAAGCTATCATTCTAAAATTACATCTTCTTTTTATACGTAATGTTTCACTGCTGCTTTGTTTCCTCTAAAAATCCACGAAACGAAAGAGATGACAAAACCCCTTTTCTGGTTATGATTATAAATGGTGGTTCTTGGGATAGTCACTGGCTTCTTACTTGGCTCTTTTGGGTGGAGTATCTATACTTTCTTTAGAACTAAAAGTGCCATGACTGTTGATTAGTTGTTGAATGTGGATGTTGAATATTGTATGAGAGATGGGGTATCCAAGATCTGGAAGACTTCCAAGCATGCCCCTACTGAAAATCCCAATGAACTTTTACAGCTTTTATTTTAAAGTACACACACACAGTGTTTTACTTCTGTAACCTAATTCTTTTCTGCCATGTTTTGGAGAAAATTGCTTATGTATTCATTCCAATATTCCTCCACATTTTCAAATAGGAAATTTTTAGACTATCTACTCTGATAATAAACCAACCAGAAGTTAATAGTCATGTGATCTTAAATTTTTTTTCTTGCTTTGTACACAATAAGTAAATGTAGCTGATAATTTCAATTATTGATATTATATTCGTAAAAATTTAATTCTTTAATTCCAGTTCCTAGCATGGAAAAGAATTTCCCATGTCTGTTAATGCACTTTTTTGTGATAAGGGAGTGAGATGCAAATATGTATATTTAATGTTGGAGCTTTATGCTTAAGCTTAGAGTCATCATAGTGGCATTTTGTTAATTTGTTCTTATTGTAAATGCAGGATGTAAATCCCAATTTTTTTCTGGGGAAGAACTACTAATGTGTTGATCTGCCATAGTAGGGGCTTTAGTGACTTTTTTTAAAAAAGATTTTATTTATTTTGAGAGAGCAAGAGAGAGAGAGACAATGGCGGGGAGGGACAGAGGCAGAGGGAGTGAGACAGTCTCAAGCGGACTCCATACTGAGTGCAGAGCCTGATGCAGGGCTCCATCCCAGAAGCACAAGATTATGACTTGAGCCAAAATCAAGAGTTGGATACTTAACTGATTGAGCCAACTTCACGCCCTGGTGTGGGTGACTTTTAAAATATTACTTAACTCTGTATTAAAATGGTTAGGAGATATTTTGCTCTCATTATTAACTTCCATTAATAATAATCATTATTCTTATAATAATTATTCACATAATAGTGATCGTTAGTTTCAGTTCTCTTTGGCATTCAGGATGTTCGATGAGTAAGTATGAATCGTCATTCACCATTTCAAAAATACGTGCCAATGTGATATTGTTTAATAATTCTTAAACAAGCAGTTGACTTTTGGAAGAACCATGGTTTTTGTTGTTGTTGCTTGTTTAATAATTGCACTGCTTTTGGAGTCAGCTTGCTCATACTGTAATTAGTCTTTAGATAATGCAGGACTCTGCATCTATATTTAATTTGCCCCTACTATCTGTGATCATGAACAACAGCTTCTGTAATTTGTCACTCTGACCATGGCCCCGTGTAAACTTGCCAAGCATTCACTTCACAGTCACTGCTTTTACTCAAGGCTGATAGCTTCTTATTTAATTTCTTCAAAGTAACATAAAATGGTAACAAACCTGTTACTGTAGCCACTTTCTAAATGAGCAAGAAATGGGAGAACATGGGAAAAACTGAACTACAATAGGACTTTCTTCCTTAAGATTTCGGATATATTTTAAAAGGGTGCCTATATTCAGGTTGACCTGAACTCACTTTCATTAGCCCCTCTGCACATGTACAGAGAAAATAGTACTTTATTTTATAGAAATGATAACACTAAGGAGATACACAGTCTTGAAAGGGCCAACTGAATCATGAAGGAGATCCAGAAGAAAGTCCAAGTTCTGTTCCACTGAATTTTATAGCATCAGTTGTTTTCTGCTGGATGTTTAGTACATGGTACAATTGGATTTTCTTGTCTCTCTCCTTACTGCACAGCTTGTTTTTCAGAATGTCTTTCTTGCTTGGCTGGCCCATCAGGCTAGCTGAACTTGGACATGGTGGAGATGTGATGAACGTGACCCTTATCAATGAACAAATAAAACGCTTCTCAACTGTTCTCTTTAAGCTTGTGGCAGGC